>JAAGEH010000208.1:4866865-4983308 GCA_011751065.1 Lasiurus cinereus | reverse complement strand
AGAGAGAGAGAGAGAGAGAGAGAGAGAGAGAGAGAGAGAGAGAGAGATTTGTATTGAGAGTTTTTATCTAGAGGTCTCAGGGGAGGATCTCAATAGACTATTCCTCAGCTTTCCAGATGTCTCCTCAGTGTCCTGGTCTCCACTGTTGGTCAGAGTCAGAAGGGCAGGGGATCATTAGTCATGGAAGCTGGTCTTCATGTCAGTCCTGGCATTGCCCTGCTTGGCCTTGTTGCTTCTCTGGGCCTGGAATTTAAATACAACTGGAGCCTAGATGTTATCTCTAGCTTATTAAAATGCTGTCTCTGATAAACAGATCCAAGGGATTGTTCCTAATATTATTTGATTCAAGTCAGAATCTCTTTGTCCTGAGAGTTTAATTCTCAAGTGAGCTGGTTATGCAACGGCTTATGTGAGACACCCGACACCACTTTCTCTTAAATAATTCAGAGCCAAGAATTCTTGAGGGGGGAATGATACAGTTGACAGTTAGACAAACATGACCAGAGTAGGAATGATAAGCCAGGTATGGAAGATCATCAGAGAGGAAAGCCCAGGTGCCCAGCAATAGACAATTATAAGGTGGGATCTTGTCCCCAGGGTTACCTTTTTTCTCTAGCATATTACTGGTCATGTTATTGCAGAAGACTGAAGATAAACCAAGCGATTCCTTAAAGAAAAGGAAGGACAATGTTTAATACACCGGCAGACTCAGAGAACAGCCTTGCAAATCTGAGTGAAGAAACATGCATGGGGCTTTCCTTTATATCTTCCTGTGATCTTTGTCCCCCAAATATAGATTATGCTTCGGGTCCTTTTTGTGGGCCTTGCAAAAAGGGTCCCAGGTGTTGGGGGTCTTCAGGCCATATCTGATGGTCTGGCCTGGTGCCAGCATTAATAGCACTCCCTCCAGGGCAGTCCACTGTTCACAGTAACATGTTCTGCAAGACCAGTATCTGGAAAGGAGGTAGTTATCAAGAATATACACTGTGCTTGCTGGCATGGATTTAGATCACTAGCCTCATATATGAGGGTTACATTGGAATTCGCCCTTTTTAGCCTTCTCATTCCCTCCTCCCCTTGTCCCACAAACTTCTCTTGTGGTACAACAATTATGGGATGTTATGGTGAACATGGATGACAATAGCTCTTAACTGCTTCCAGCTGAAAAAAGGGATGATAAAGGGATTAGCATTCTGTGAGGGGTTGATAGGGAATTCTGAAGTTTAAAGGCATTCCCGTCCAGTTTTCAGGCAGGCAGAGGTAAGCAGCGGTCCCACACATGTAGAATGCTCTTGCAGGGAAGCACCAGGTGCAGGTAGCCTTGAGGGCAGAGTTGCATAGTTCATCTGGGAGGCAACTTGTTTGGTGTTGTCCCTGGGTACTGCTGAAACCAATAGGAGCAACATTAGTTAGCTTCACATTGGCCATGACAGGTCCTATTATAAAATCCCCCTGCCCCCACATGCATTTGGCAGAGGTGTTGTAACATGCCACAGGCTGATAAGTATAGCTAACAAAAATCTGGCTTGATGGGGCTTTCCTGTAGGCTACCCAGTCTAGCATATTTGGGTAGCGAGTTTCTAAGCAAGGACATGCGGCAGTGGTCCCTATGGGAGGCAAGTATGTGCTAGCTAATATTATTAGTGGGAGTATGTTATTCCCTCTATTTCTGTTCAGTGGGGGTCCACAACAGTGAACCACTAGGACAAAGAGCAGTATTATGGCTATTCCTGCAATGCAGATATAGCCAAGGATGACATGAAAAGCTGTAGTCCAACAATTCATGATGAAGCTTTTGTTTTCTTTCTGTGTGGAAAGCAGTAATTTATGGTGCTTCGGTGTCCCAGCAAGGGCAGATGAGTTCTCTTCCTGGTACTAGTCTCGGGTTCTGGTGGCACTCATAAAAAGACAAAATGAGAATTATTAGAAAGATAAAACCAATGATTATCCAGAAGTACCAGAGAATATTACCTTTAGGAGGAGATGATAAATAAAGATTAGTGTTAGGGAGAATTCAGCAGGGCGTTTCTGAATTCCTTGGAACAGGTTGATTGACCAAGTCTGCTGTCTTCTTGAGGGTGATCCACCGTGGGTATTTCTGGTCAGAGGTCACCTTCTACTCAGACTGGGCATCACTCGGGGTGGGCTGCCTTCACCCTGGAGAGGTTGATTCAGGTATTCAGCCTGCAACATTGAGAGCTGTGAGGGTGGTTAATATAACTCGATAGGGTCCCTTCCAAGTAGGCATGAGGGGCTCCTTTTTCCAGTCCTTTACCCAAACCTGGTCTCCAGGTTTACAAGGATGTACGGCTGTTCCTGGAGACATGGATAGTCAGTCAGTCAGTAACCCATCTGTGGACCTCAAAGACAGTTTTTCCAAGTTGCAGTTGTTTCTGGATTTCTAAGTTCTCTATTTCCCCCAAATCTCCATTTGGCAGAATTAAGGGAGAAAGTCTACTGTATAAAATTTCAAAGGGAGAGAAACCTACCCTGACCCTTGGGGCACAGCATACCTGCAGGAGTACAAGAGGCAATCTATCCAGGGTAAGGTTGTTTTGGCATAGCTTAGCCATAATCTGCTTTAGAGTCCAGTTCATGTGTTGTTCTACTTTCCCTGAACTTTGAGGCCTATAGTCTGTATGTAGGTTCCATTTAATTCCTAAAGCCTTAGCTCCCTGTTATACTATTTCTGCTACAAAAGTTGGGCCATTCTCAGACCCTGTGGTCAGAGGAATTCCATACCATGGAATTATGTCCTTCAGAAATGCCTTAGTGACTTCTCTTGCCTTTTCCTTGTGAGTGGGACATGCCTCGACCCAGCCTGAAAAGGTGCAAAGACTAGCAGGTATTTATTTCCTCTGCTAGGCCCTATTTCTGTAAAATCTACTTCTAAGTCCTCAAAAGGAGCTTGCCCACAGCGCTGAACTCCTATCGGTCCCACAGGACCCTGTTTGGCCTTGCACTGAGCACCAAGAAGGCAATGCTGAGAGACTGAGGCACACAAGGAGGAAAGACAAGCAATCAGGTAGTATCTGCCTAATAAGACTTCTAGAGCAGTCTTCCATAAATGAGTGAGTTCATGCTGCTGGAGGACTCTTATAGGATAACTGTTCTGGGACATAGGCCATATGATCTGGGAGTATTCACCAGCCTTCCTTTGTTCTCTTACCCGCTTCTTGCTGGGCCCATTCTTCTTCCCGAGGAGTGTACTTTGGAGGTTCAGGTAATTTTGGGGCCAACATGATATGTGACAGTGCCACTTGTTCTTTAGCAGCCAGCTTGGCTGCAACATCAGCATGTTGGTTTCCTTCTGATACTGAGTCTTTCCCTTTCTGGTGACCTTTGGCATGGATGACGGCTATTTCCTTGGGCTCCCAGACTGCTTCTAGTAACTTTAAAATCTTTCTGATTTTTTTTATTCCTTTTCTCTCTGGCCTTCAAGAGCCCCTTCTTGCTTCCATCAAGGTGACAACAGCTTCCTTGACTAACAATGACATGGCTACAATAGCCCTGAGACATGAGGCCACCTGGAGACAACTGGGTCAATCTGCTTGGAGAGATAGGCTACTGGTCTTTGCCAGGGTCCAGACTTCTGGGTTAGAACTCCTAGGGCTACTTCACTATTCTCGTGAACAAAAAGATTAAAGTCTTGTGTCACATCTGGTAGCCCTAATGCTGGGGTCTCAGTGAGCTTTGCCTTTATGGTGATGAAGACTTTCTCTTGTTTGGGACCCCAGTTGATGGGTGCTTTCTCTTCTCCTTTTAAAGCTTCATAGAGAGGTTTAGCCAGGTCTGAAAACCCTGGAGTAATTGGATATTGGGGAATTTTAACAAGCTGTGTCCCAGGCTTTAAGTCGATTAGCACCAGGGCATGGTCCTTAGCTAGGCCAGGAGGATTCCCTTCCACCCAGACCAGTGGGAATTCTTTCTCTAATTCATGTTCTAATGGTGAGGTCTTTGACTGGGTGGTATAAAGTTTCCATTCTTCCTCCCTTTGTACTGCTAGGGACAGGATCATTGGGGAGGTCTCCTCACTTAAGTGAAGTTATGCTGGGTCATCTGGAGCAAAAGCAATTTCTGTCCCTATTTTGGCTAAAAGGACTCTCTACCCATTAGAAATACTAGGCAGTCTGGCAAGTACAGGAATTCATGGATTACTTGATGACCACCAATTTGGCATTGGTGAGGGTGGCAAAATGGTTTATGGGTCTGATCCTCAGTAGCTCCAATAATAGTGACCTCCTTTCCTGCGAGACACGCTATTTTCTGTGTGACTCCCCTCCCCCACCCCTCCATCTCTCCTCAACTGGGCTCTCAGTGATCAGCTTCTGTATCAACCATAAAGTCCACAGTCTGGCCCCCAATTTTCATTCTGATCAAGGGCTTGTGGGGACCCAGTTGAAAAGAGCCCAGTCTGTCCTAGTTGGAATTAGCCATTGCTAGCCCAACTAGATCTACTTCAGACGGTTCTGGTTGATAGCAACTGGGTGGAAAAGGGGCCCAGTTTTCTTACTTTGTCATTTGGGACATTCATTCTTTCAGTGTCCTGTCTCCTTACAACAGGCAAACTGGTCTCGTCTCTTCCTTTTTCCCCTGGTATGTATTATTGCTTCCCTTTCTGATCTGCCTGGGAGCTTGAGCCTCTAAAAGCTGCTGCTATTATATTGACCCTTCTTTGTATTCTCTTTTTTTCTTCCCTCCTTGTCACACTGTCTCAGTTGATTAAAACTTGGTTGGCCATCTCCAGCAGTTCAGAGGTATTTTTTCCTGCAAACCCTTCCAGCTTCTGTAATTTCTCCTGATATCAAGCTGGACTTGGCCTACAAAAGCAGCATTTACCATGGTGTGATTTTCCAAGGCCTCAGGATTAAAGGGAGTGTAGATTTGGTATACCTCACATAATCTCTAATAGAAAGCTGCTGGACTTTCATCAGGCTTCTGGAAAACCTCAGAGATTTTTAGCCATAATGGTGGGCTTCTTGGCTCTGGCCTTGACCCCCCTGGAGGAAAGACAACTAATATTTTTCTAGCCTGGCCCTTCTGACTTCTAAGTTCGGGTTTCAATCAGGTTCCTCATCTAGGAAGGCCTCCCTGACCCAGAATTTCCTCAGTGTTTTGAGGTTCATTTTAATACCATAGTCCCCACTGAAACCCTTTAAAAATGTTTTCAACATGCAACTGAGAACAGTGGGTTTACTTTGTCCCAACTCCATGATGATCTAATATTCCTGCCAGGACCTGGGTCTGGAGCTACTTCCGAGCCTCTGATACTACTCTCATGCGTTCCTCCGTGTTAAAGAACAAGTAAAGGAGCTGATTGCAGTCCATCCAGGTGGACTTCTGGGTCTGAAAGATCATTTCTAGGAGGTCTACCATGGCTTGAGGTTTTTCAGAATAAGCTGGGGTGTGATGTTTCCAATTCAGGATGTCACTTGTGGTAAAGGGTGATAATAATAAACTGGCCCTCCATCCTGCAAGATCCCATCTTTTCCAAGCACCTAGGCACCCCGAATCTCCCTGAGAGACATCTGACATGCCAGTTGTACTTTGGTCCCTTGATGGACTGAATGCAAGCGTCCCCCCAACTGGCTCTGGAGAGCCCGGTTGAGGAGAGACGGATGGGGGTGATGTTTCCAGACTTTCCGGACCTTCCAGACCAGCGAGAGAAGCACTTGGTGCTGCCTGTGGCACATATGAAGGTGATAAAATTGGTGGGACTTCCTCAAAGGGTCCTGGCAGAACAGGGAGTTGGGTTCCCTTCTGAGAGACCTGTTTCTTTTCTCCTGTCTGCTTCTCTTCTGTTTTCTCCTGTCCTACCTGCCTCTTTTCTTCTGCTACTAAAACCTTACTCTGTCCCTTGTTACACATGCAGAACTGAACCCAAGTTGGCAAGATTTGAGCAATTTCTAACCAGCTGTTTATGTAGGGAAACTGATCTGAGTGTCCAGGGTCTTTTGTGACTACATTCTAAACTGCCCTGACCAGTCCCTTATCTAAGGAGCCTCCTAAGGGGCCAGCTGACCCCAAAGGCTGACCATTCTAATTCATAGTATTTTGAGGTTCATTTTAATACCATAGTCTCCACTGAAACCCTTTTAAAAATGTTTCAATATGCAATTGAGAATAGTGAGCTTACTTTGTCCCAACCCCATTATGATCGGTGGCAAGAGACAGACAAAGGAGGGATGACCTGTTTTCACAGATCCTCACTCAGTTGCCCACCTGGCTGCATCCCTTGGGAGCTTAGATTTGTCTTATCTAAAGTGCACCCATATAAACCCCGGGCCTGGTCACCTCCACGTGGGGGTGAGTCACTGTTATGATATATGACAAATCATGGAACTGCAGGCTGGGGCCCACTTGGACTCTGTAACCAAGGTTGTAGAGCCACAAAAAGGATAGGAGAGGGCAGGCCCTCTCCTTCCACACTCACATACTTTCACCAGACATTAACTCAGAGTTTAAAAAAACAGTCCACCTGATTCCTGACCAATTTAACTGATGAAGTCCTATGACTTTTGAGGAGGTGATCAAGCTCCCCCTTCCACTCATTTGGAGTGGGCCTGACTGACTGGGGTCCCTACTTTACCGATTCTGTTAACCGGTCCAGAAGCGTCCGTTCACTTTCTCCAGATGCTGGCTGGGTCCTAGGCTGAGGTCCAGGTGCACCAAGAGTCCCCAGTTCAATTCTGCTAAAATCAGCAGGGTGTGCCTTCTGGAGGCCTATTTTGCACCCCTGGGCCCCAAACCCTGTCCCCTCACCAGAGGCCAAAAAAGCCAAGCATGGTTGGTTTTGCAATCAGGGAACCAGATGTTGCAGAAGACCAAAGAAAACCCAGGGTGCTTCAAAGAAGAGGAGGGACATTGTTTATTACACCAGCGGACTCAGGGAACAACCTTCCAAATCTGAGTGAAGAAACATGCATGGGGCTTTCCTTTATATATCCCTGTGGTTTTTGTCCAGCAAATATGGATGATGCTTCTGGCTTTGCAAGAAGGCCACCATATCTAATGGTCTGGCCTAATGCCAGTGTTAATAACTCTTCCTCCGGGGCAGTGCACTATTCACAGTAACAGGTTCTGCAAGACGAGTATCTGGGAAGGAGGTAATGACTTAATTATGGGTTATCAAGAATGTAGACTGAGCTTTCTAGCATGGATTCAGATCACTAGATCCACATATCAGGGTTACATTGGAATTAGCCCTTTTTAGCCTTCTCAATGTGGTTTAGATCCCTTGACCTTTCTTATCACTGGTCATGTGGTTTGGATCCTCTCCAACCTTTCCTCCCCTGTCATGACACTAGTCATGTGGTAGACCCTCTTAAAGAAGGAAAAAGAGGGCCAGAAAATAGCCTTCTATGACTCCCATTAAATACAAGCTTTCAGATTAAAATTACTTAGCCAAATATAGCTTATTAAAAATATACCTAAAAATATCATTAAAAAGTAGCACTTCAATGGAATTAAGATTTTCAAAACAGTTTCTAAAGCAATACTAATAAAAAATCAATAGCTATAATATTATTTAAAATAAAGATTTTATTTTTTTAAATGTATGTTTTATTGATTTCAGAAAGGAAGGAAGAGGGAGAGAGAGATAGAAACATGAATGATAAGAGGAGAATCCATGCCCTGATTGGTGTGGCTAAGTTGACTGTGTGTCTTCCTGTGCACTGAAAAGTTGCTGGTTGGATTCTAGGTCAGGGCTGAGTCCTGGGTTGCTGGCTCAATACTTGGTAGGGGGTGTGCAGGAGGAAGCTAATCAATGTTTTGCTCTCACATTTATGTTTTTTCTTTCTCCCTCCCCTTTCCTCTCTCTCTAAAAAATCAATTAAAATATTTAATACATTATTGTAAAAGGAACATATAATTGGAAAGATTCAAAGTAGTCTAAACTTCAATGTATGCAAAATTCAAATTATTAGATTAAACTATATGAAACTGCAATTTCTTAGGCTAAAACAGGATCAACTCGTGTAGCTCAGACCTATATATGAAGAAAATACTAACAAAATTACTGAAAATTGATAAATCTATAATTATTGTAGATTTTAATAAACTTCTTTATATCAAACAAATTTATTAATGCAGAACTAAACATTATAATAGTCTTGATTTTTTTTCTTCTTAAGCATGCATGGAATAATATGAAATAGTTATATTAACAACCCATGTGCTAGATTGATCAATGACAAACCAAGAAGAAAGTTTCAAAAAGAGCAAAGATTTATATACTTTAGACCACCATTAAATAAAATTGAAAATCATTAAGAAAACAATAACATTTCTCTACTTCCTTTCCCCAATGAGTTTGGAAAATTTAAAATTCCCATCTAAATTATTCATAGGTCAAAGAAATTATCATGGAAATCACAAGTAAGTTAAAACTGAAAACTACAATGAGAAGAGTACATATCAACCTTCTTTACTATTTATTGATTATATTTTATAATAAACTATTTATGATCAAATAGATTCCTCCCATATATCCTCACTAAAAATGTATGCATTCTTCCAGATATCCTCACTGTACACCTTGTTAATCTTAATTCTAAACTTGTATTATCCAATATTGTAGCCACTAGACAAGTGTGGCTATTGAGCACTTGAATTATAGCTAGTTTTAATTGAACTGTGATGTTACTATAAATCATACATTAGATTTTAAAGACTAAATATGAAAAATATCTCATTTATATTTATTGGGTTAAATAAAATATGTAGTATTATCAAAATTAATCTCACCTACTATTTTTTACATTTTTAATGTGGTAACTGGAATATGTAAAGTCACATATGTGATTTACATTGTGTTTTTCCTGGATTATGCTGTTCTAGACTGTGCTCTGTCATCTTAAATGAAAGAGCTGGTCAGTGATAGAGAATCATAGAGTATGCACTTTTTGTGTCTACCTATATGAGACAGTGAGAGCTTTGGGACAAAGAACAGCTCTGCCAAGGAAATTGTATCCTTTCTCTATTGATCTCTGAAGCTGAAGTGACACCAGTTTTGTTTTCTGGCCTCTGTCATATAAGGGGTGTTCCACGGTGTTAGGAAAAATCCTGATATAACCTTTTGCTTGATATGGTCCATAGGACCTCTGTACCGCCTCACACACTATAATGACCAAAGAGGTCCTAAGAGGAGTTTTTCTCCTCTGTCCATCTGTCTACCTTTCACTCTAATATTCATCTTTCCAAATTTTGGAGTTTGAATTAGGTCCAGATATTGGACTATTATTTTCTAATTATCAGGTAGTTTTTTGAGAAAGGAATGTTGAGGTGCTTTTTTTTTGTTGTTGTTCCAACCCCATCTGCACAACATGTGACATGAATAATCCTATTTCTGAGATGTGAATGACTCTGGCTCTTAAATTCTGGTCTGATCAGGAAAATAATGGTCAGGAAAATAATGTGAATGGTATAACTGTTCAGGAACTTTGGTAAGATGTGACTCTTTATTTGAGCTACTTTAAGGCAATTGTTCTAAAACTGGGGGCAATTTTATCTCTCAAGGACATTTGACAATGTGTAGAGACATTTTTTGTTATTGTTATTTATTTTGTGTGTGTGTTATTTTTAATTTTTTCTTTGTTGTAGAAAGTATTACAGAAATCCCCTTTGTTTGTTTGTATGTTTCCCATTGATCCCCCTCCATCCCATATCTGCCCCTCTTAGGCCTTCCCAACTCTATTGTCTGTGTCCTTAAATGTATTTAAGTTCCCCAGTTAATCAGTCCCCACGGACCCCAGGGGCTGGAGAGTGCTACTGGTATCCAGCAGGTAGTGGCCAGGGATGATACTAATCATCCTATGGGCACAGGACAGCCTTCCAAAACAAAGAATTATCCAGCACAGAGATTTCAACAGTGCTCAAATTGAGGAAACCTTACTATAAGGTTTTATGATTAAAAAATATAGATTTTGTTTATAAAAATGTATATGTCTAAGCGTTTATTTTACTATAAACTTATATTGAAGTGTAATACATAGGCAGATAAGTGCAAAAGTCTTAATTGTACATTTTAATACATTTTCACAAAGTTAGCATGTCTGTGACGCAAAGTAGCCAGCTCAGAAAGTAGAGTATTACCAATACCCAAGAAGCCCCTCCATGCCCTAGTCCAATCACCCCTTCTCACTATAGGTAATCACTATTATAAACTCTAATGCCACAGATTACATTTGCCTGTTTTTGAGTTCTGCAGATGGTGAGTCATAGAGTGTGCACTTTTTGTGTTTACCTTACCTTTATTTAACTTTACATTTTTATGATTCATTTTTGTTGCTGTGCAGCAGCAGTTTGTTCATTCTAAATATATACAATATTCCCTTTATTATTCATTCAACTATTGAAGGTCACTTGCATGGTTTTCAGATTCCGGTTTTTAAAAATAATGCTCTGATGTGATATATGTGTAATGTTGTGAAAATATGAACATGGTTTGGGGTCATATTACTAGAAGTATAATTGCTAGATGTAGAGGATAGAAATGTCCAACCTTTGCCAAAACCGGTTTGGCTCAGCGGATAGAGCATCATCCTGCGGACTGAAAGGTCCCAGGTTCGGTTCCAGTCAAGGGCATGTACATTGGTTGAGGGCGCATCCCCAGTAGGGGGCGTACAGGAGGCGGCTCATCAATGTCTCTCTCTCATCCATGTTTCTGACTTTCTGTCCCTCTCCTTTCCTCTCTGTGAAAAATCAATAAATATATCTATATATAAAAGAAATGTCTAACCTTAGCTAATATTGCTAAACAGATTCCCCAAGTGCTTTTATCAATTTATACTCCCAGTAGTTGTATATAAAACTTATACAATTATTTATTTATTTATTTATTATTATTTTTTTAATGTGTTACATGTATACATATCTTCCCATTGCTCTCCCCCACACCCAGGCATACCCCAACCCCCCAGTGTCTTGTGTTCATTGGTTATGCTTATATGCATACATTCAAGTCCTTTGGTTGATCTCTTATCTACCCCATTTCTCCTTAATCTTCCTGCTGTAATTTGACAGTCTGTTTGATGCTTTACTGCCTCTGTATCTATCCTTTTGTTCATCAGTTTACAACGTTCTTTATTATCCACAAATGAGTGATACCATGTGGTGTTTCTCCTTCATTGACTGGCTTATTTCACTTAGCATAAGGCTCTCCAGTTTCATCCAGATTGCTGCAAATGGTAAGAATTCCTTCTTTTTAATGACAGCATAGAATTCCATTGTGTAGATGTACCACAGTTTTCTGATCCACTCATCTGCTGACGGGCACCTAACTGTTTCCAAATTGTAGGTATTGTAAATTGTGCTGCTATGAACATAGGGGTGCATAAATCCTTTCTGATTGGTGTTTCTACTTTCTTAGGATATATTCCTAAGAGTGGGATTGCTGGGTCAAATGGGAGTTCCATTTTTAGTTTTTTGAGGAAACTCCATACTGTTCTCCACAGTGGTTGCACCAGTCTGCATTCCCACCAACAATACACAAGGGTTCCTTTTTTCTCCGCATCCTCGCCAACACTTGTCATTTGTTGATTTATTGATGATTGCCATTCTGACAGGTGTGAGATGGTATCGCATTGTAGTTTTGATTTCCATCTCTTGGATAATTAGTGACTTTGCACATATTTTCATGTGTCTCTTGGCCTTCCTTCTGTCCTCTTTCGAAAAGGTTCTATTTAGGACCATTGCCCATTTTTTTATTGGATTATTTATCTTCCTTTTATTAGGTTGTATAAGTTGGCTGTAGATGTTGGAGATTAAACCTTTATCAATAATGACATTTGTAAATATGTTCTTTATACAGTGGGCTTTCTTGTTGTTTTGTTGATGGTTTCTTTTGTTGTGCAAAAGCTTTTTATTTTGATGTAGTCCCATTTGTTTATTTTTTCTTTAGCTTCCATTGCCCTTGGAGCAATATCAGCGAAGAAGTTCTTTCAGCATGTGTCTGAGATTGTGCTGCCTGTGGATTCCTCTAGAATTTTTATGGTTTCCCATCTAATGTTTAAGTCCTGTATCCATTTTGAGTTTATTTTTGTATTTGGTGTAAGTTGGTAGTCCAGTTTCTTTTTTTTTGCATGTATCTGTCCAATTTTCCCAATACCATTTATTGAAGAGGCTATCTTGGCTCCATTGAATGTTCATGGCTCCTTTGTCAAATATTAGTTGAGCATAGTGGTTTGGGTGGATATCTGGGTTCTCTATTCTATTCCATTGGTCTATATGTCTATTCTTGTGCCAGTACCAGACTGTTTTGAGAACAATGGCTTTGTAATATAGCTTGAAATCTGGTACAGTGGTACCTCGAGAGATGAGTGCCCTAACATACGAGATTTTTGAGATACGAGCTGGTGAGTGAGCGATTTTTGCTTTGAAATACAAGCAACGTTTGAGATAGGAGAAATCGCATGGATCTGCCAGCTGCACATGACCCACCAGTTTACCATGACTCGAGCATCTCATAGCTTCCCACGCCTCAAGGTTATGGAACGAATTAAACTCGTATCTCTGTATTGAGATTTCACCTACTTTATTCTTTCCCAGGATTGCTGTGGCTATTCACAGTCTTTTTTTGTTCCAGATGAATCTTTGAAGAGTTCTTTCTAGGTCTCTGAAATACGTCATTGGTATTTTAATGGGTAGTGCATTGAATCTATAGATTGCTTTGGGTAGTATGGACATTTTAATGATGTTGATTCTCTCAATCCATCATCATGGTATGCTCTTCCATCTGTTTATGTCTTCCTCTATCTCTTTTTTCAGTGTCCTGTAGTTTTCTGCATATAGGTCTTTTACCTCCTTAGATTTATTCCTAGGCATCTTAATTTTTTTGGTGTGATGATAAATGGGATTGCTTTTTTAGTTTCTCTTTCTGTAATTTCACTATTAGTGTACAGAAATGCCACAGATTTTTTGGCATTAATTTTGTATCCTGCTACATTGCCAAATTCATTTATTAAGTCAATTAGTTTTTGGATGGACTCTTTCAGGTTTTTTATGTACAGTATCGTGTAATCTGCAAATAAGGACAGCTTTACTTCTTCTTTTCCAAATTGGATGCCTTTCATTTCTTCTTCTTGTCTAATTGCAATGGCTAATACTTCCAGAACTATGTCGAACAGGAGAGGTGAGAGTGGTCATCCCTGTCTTGTTCCTGTTCTTAGGGGAAATGGTTTTAGTTTTTACCCATTGAGTATGATGTTAGCTGTGGATTTATCATATATGGCTTTTATGATGTTGAAGTATGATCCTTCTATTCCTATCTTGCTGAGAGTTTTTATCAAGAAAGGGTGTTGGATTTTGTCAAATGCTTTTCTGCATCAATTGATATGACTATGTGATATTTATCTCTTAATTTGTTTATGTGATGTATCACGTTTATTGATTTGTGGATATTGTACCATTCTTGTATTCCTCGGATGAATCCTACTTGGTCATCGTGTATGATCTTTCTGATGTATTACTGGATCTGATTTGCTAGAATTTTGTTGAGGAGTTTGGCATCTATGTTCATGAAAGATATTGGCCTATAATTCTCTTTTCTTGTGTTGTCTTTATCTGGTTTCGGTATTAGGGTGATGCTTTCTTCATAGAAGGTGTTTAGAAGTGTTCCTTCTTCTTGAATATTTTTGAATAGTCTGAAGAGGATAGGTTTTAATTCTTCCTTGAATGTTTGATACAATTCTCCTGTGTAGCCATCTGGTCCCAGGCTTTTGTTGGCTGGAAGCTTTTTGATGACTGCTTTATTTTCTTCCATAGTTATTGGACTGTTGAGCTATTTAGATTCTTCCTGATTTAGTTTTGGAAGGTTATATTTTTGTAGGAATATGTCCATTTCTTGCAAGTTGTCCAATACTATGAGAGTTGTTAATAGTATTTTTTAACAATCCTTTGTATTTCAGCGTGGGCTTTTCTTGTGGCTCTCTTTCTAGCTCTTTGAGTTGTAGGGTAGAAAATTTATTACCATTGTTTCCTGTTTTTTGCAGTAGGTTTGTAGAGCTATGAACTTCCCTCTTAAGACTGCTTTCACTGTGTCCCATAAATTTTGTATTGTTGTGTTGTCATTGTCATTTGTTGCCATGATGTTTTTTATTTCTTTTTTGATCTCTCTGGTTACCCAGTCGTTGTTTAATAGCATGCTGTTTAGTCTCCATGTGTTTGATTTCATTGGATTGTTTTTACTGTAGTTGATTTCCAGTTTTATGCCACTGTTATCTGAGAAAATTCTTGATATGATTTCTATCTTCTTGAATTTAAAGAGACTTTTCCTATAACCCAACATATGGTCTGTCTTTGAAAAGGACCCATGTGCACTTGAGAAGAATGTATATTCTATGGCTTTTGGGTGAAATGTTCTGAAGATGTCAATTCCATCTGGTCTAGTGAGTTGTTTAGGATTGATGTTTCTCTTCTGATTTTTGTTTAGAGGATTTGTCCAGTGGTTACAGTGGGGTATTAAAGTCTGCTACTATGATTGTATTGCTGTTAATCTCTCCCTTAAAATCTTTCAGGAGTTTTTTATGTATTTAGGTGCTCCTATATTGAGTGTGTATATATTTACCAGAGTTATTTCTGATTTTTGGATTGTTCCCTTTAGTATTATAAAGTAGCCTTCATTATCTCTTGTTATGTCCTTCACTTTGAGATCTAATTTGTATAAGTATTGCTACTCCAGCTTTATTCTGTTGTTGTTGTTTTTCATTTTCATTCACCTGAAAAAACCCTTTTTCATCCCATCACCTTCAATCTGTATGTGTCTTTTTTTCTGACGTGGGTTTCTTTTAGACAGTAGATATTTGGGTCTTGTTTTCTTATCTAATCTGTTACCCTATGTCTTTTGATTGGAGCATTTACATTGAAAGTTATTATTGATTGATACTTATTTGTCACCATTTTTATTCTTTACCCCTGTGTTCCTTCTTCACTTCCTATTTTTTTTTTTTCAGCAGACCCTTTAGCATTTCTTGCATAGCTGGTTTGGTGGTAATAAACTTCTTTAGTCCTTTTTTTGTCTGTGAAGCTCCTGATTTCACCTTCAATTTTGATTGATAGCCTTGCTGGGTACAGTATTCTTGGATTCAAACCCTTCCTGTGCATGACTTTGTATATTTCATTCCATTCCCTTCTGGTCTGATGAGTTTCTGTTGAGAAATCATTTGCTAGTCTGATGGGGATTCCTTTGTAGGTAATTTTCTGTCTCTCTCTGGCCTCTTTTAAGATTCTTACTTTGTTGTTGGAGTTTGCCAATTTAATTATAATGTGCCTTAGTGTCGGTTTTTTGGGGATCATTTTGCTTGGGACTCTGTGAGCTTCTTGAATTTGTATGGGTTTTTCTTTCCTATATTTAGGAAGTTTTCTGTCATTATTTCTTCAAACATGTTTTCTAATCCTTGCTCAGTTTCTACTCTTTCTGGAACCCCAGTTATGCGGATGTTGTTTTGTTTCATGTTATCCCAAAGTTTCCTTAGGTTCTCCTCTTGCTTTTTAATTTTTTTTTCTAGAAGCTACTGTACTTGGGTATTTTTTTCCTACTGTGTTTCTAGCTCACTGATGCAGTCCTCTGCTTCTTCTAGTCTACTTTTGATGCTTTCTATTGAGTTCTTTATAGCAGTGATGTCATTTTTTATTTCTTCTTGATTATTCTTTATTTCTTCTTGCTTCTTCTTCATTTCCTCTTGGCTCTTCTTCATTTCCTCTTGGCTTTTACTCACATTGACGATTTTGTCTTTCATTCTTCTCAGCCACCTTATGACCATTTTTCTGAACTCTTTTTCTGGCAGGTCTATTTCTTCTTCTATTTCGTTTACTTCCCTTTCTGGTGATACCTACCTTTCTGTTGTATGCATGCTGTTTCTTCGTCTGCCCATGGTCTTTCTTCTCCGGGTGTCTGGTTATGTAGTTCTCTCTCCTATGTTGATTTAAAGGCACAGATTACAACACGACCAGGTACAACACACAAGGGTCTTATCCCAGGCGAAATCTGACCTTTCCATGTGGCGTGTGGAGCTCCTTTGAGTGCCAGTGTCTGTGCTGATTGGAGAGTGGTGTTCTGGGTCCCCCAGCTGTTTGGTAGGTGATGCAGCTGTAGCTTTTCAGACCACCGTAGACATCCACTTCCTGCTGAAAGATGGCACCATCTCTGTGTTTGCACTGGTGGCTCCGGCAGACAAAAACCCTGTGGCAGTGGGGCTGCCTGGTCAGAGTAGCCCTGTCCAGCAGTCCCCCACCTTCTCTTGGAGGATAACTGACTCTTAATTTGCCAACAAACCCTCCCAGTGAGACTCTCAGCTGCTCTCTCCATCTGCCCAGTGATAAGGCTCCAGACATATCCTATCTATTCTGCCGCCATTTTTCCCAAGACCCGAATTTATTTTTAAATATCCAGGCTAGGTATTTAATGCATATATACACATGTGTATATACTTATTTGAATATGTGTAGGTATGTGTGTGTGTGTGTGTGTGTGTGTGTGTTTGAGTGTGTGTGTGTGTGTGTGTGTATCCTATATAACAAAAGCCTAATATGCTAAGTGTCTGGTATTCTGTTCAACCAATCAAAGCATAATATGCTAAATGATATGCTAAGGCCAGTCAACTGCTCATTATAACATGCACTGACAACCAGGGGTCAGATGCTCTGGCCAGTAGGTTAGGTTGCTGCTGGGGTCCAGCCGATTAAGATTGAGCAGGATGGGGTGGACATGCCCTGGAGCCTTCCCAAAGTCCTTCCCTGGCTAGCCAACCTCTTGGGTTGCTCCCTAGCTCTGGTCGTAGGGTCCCTCAGCCTGGCATGCACCCTCTTACAATCCGCAACCTCTCAGTGGTTGTTAGAGAGCCAATTTCAGCCCGATCTCACAGGCCAGGCCAGGCCAAGGGACCCCACTAGTGCACAAATTCATGCACTGGGCCTCTAGTATATGTACTAGTATATGTATGTATTTCTCAAGTTTAAAATTCACGAGTTGAACCTTAAGTTAATTGAGAAGGATAGGGAGCATAAGCCTAGTTTCATAGCCATCCCAGTTATTAGGTGACTAAAATATGTCAGGATGAGTAATTGTGCCAACCTGATGAATCCCAAGGAAGCAGCATCAGTTGTGGAAAACGTGTCAATAAACCATTTGGAAGAAGTCGTTCTTTGAAACTGTTGGTTTGCTCTCACTGCCTTCTTGTAGCCAAGTTAGACAAGCAAACCAACCACTGAAATCCTGTTGTGACAAAAATAACAGTAAGGTTTTATATGCTTCCTTTCTGTAAATGTCACCCAAATGTCTTGTTTCTGAAGCCGATGCTCTTCTTACTATACTGGGCTATGTCACTGTACACAGAACTTTCTCCTGCACAACTCTATTACCGTATGTTAGACTCCCTCAGACTGGAGCATACTTGAACATAAAAAAAGTCTTTTGAAATCTTTAGATAAGAAAACCTAGAGAAACTAAAGGTAACAACATAATAGAGTTGATATTATTTTGACTCCTCCAACTATTACTGATATCAACTTCCTTTGTTAATTTTTAACTCTGGAAGTTTTCCAGGTTATGTAAATTAGCATCTCAATCTTATAAACATATTTCTATTTATTGAATCCGAGGTCAAAGTAATTATACAGCAAAGAACAACAGTTTTCATACCAGACTGCCTATGTTCCTGTAAATTGGGGCTCACGCCAAGGAGGTAATGAAAACAATTTCATGTTGTATCAGATGAATTAAAAAAATGAAAAAAAAAACGAATAACAGAGTCCTTATATCTCAAATAACCTAAGTCAAACAATTTTTCTTTGTGTTCTTCATAAAACCAGCTTCTTAATTTTAGAAATGATGTATTAAGTAGTACAAAATAAATCGTAAAGAAAAAACTGAGGCCATCTCTCATGCATGAGAAAGAGTGAATTTTTATTTTTAAAGTAATTTGAGAGGATGATTGACAACAACTCTCCTCTTCCTGGAATAACAGTTATGTTCAGAGGTAATATAACATAGTGGTCAAAAGCATTAAATCTAAGATCTAACTAGCTAGTTCAAATATTGGTTCTCAAATTCAATAGCTATGAGATTCTCAGCAAGTTACTTAAATTGTCAGAGCCTTGTTATTTTATTCTGCAAAATAGAGAACAATAACAGCATCTATTCCATAGGCTTCTGAAAATTCAGTGATACCATTCATCACATGCAATTAGCTCGGTGCCTAGGACACAGTGAGAGCTGCACAAACGATGTACTTGCTATGCTATACACGTGATGAAAGTA
Organism: Lasiurus cinereus; assembly: GCA_011751065.1. Taxonomy (NCBI): domain Eukaryota; kingdom Metazoa; phylum Chordata; class Mammalia; order Chiroptera; family Vespertilionidae; genus Lasiurus; species Lasiurus cinereus. The sequence continues at coordinate 4,965,052 of JAAGEH010000208.1, read as the reverse complement.
GTGATGCTAACAACAACAAGGCAGCAGTGTCCATGTTCTTCCTGCAATGGGGCACTTTGAGCCACTCTATAATCACATTTTCTGAAACCACAGGAAACCAATGAAATGGGATAGTGGCTGAAATACTCTATGTCAATTTGGCTACTTTTAAAATTGGAAACTTATGAAAAGTAGTATGATAGCTAGTCTCATGAGGCAAGTAGAGTAGACTGGTTAAGAGATTGAATTGGAACCAAACTAATACATTTCTGTTCTGTCATTTTTACTTTCTGAATGACCTAGGCAAGCCATTTAATCGCTATTTGCCTATAAAATGGGTAAAGGTATGATGTATGTGGTTGTGTGTGTGTGTGTGTGTGTGTGTCTGTGTGTGACATGGATGCAAATGAGTTGTTTTAAAGACATATATTGCCGAAACCGGTTTGGCTCAGTGGATAGAGCATCAGTCTGAGGACTGAAAGGTCCTGGTTTCGATTCCAGTCAAGGGCATGTATCTTTGTTGTGGGCACATCCCCAAAAGGGGGAGTGCAAGAGGCAGCTGATCAATGTCTCTCTTTCATTGATGTTTCTAACTCTCTATCCCTCGCCCTTCCTCTCTGTAAAGATCAATAAAATATATTAAAAAATAAAATAAAATAGACATATATCAACATATATGAGGTACCTGGAACAGTGCATAGCCCATATTAACTACTGCTAGGTGTTTGCTATTGTTCTTGTTCAACTGACATTAGCTTGGGTAGTTTCTAAAAAGGTCTCTTGCTCACTATATAGGGAAAAGGAAGCAGTTCCTGAGAAAAAGTCTTCATCCTTGGGCTGTATCACTTCAGGGATGCATATTTGGGCTGGCTTTTTGCAGAGACTAATATAGGGAGTGTTGAAGAGCATATGGTTCTTTGTGCTGAACTTGGTGGACACTTGATCCCAAGCTACTGGAAATGCTGAGCTTTGGGAAAAGGCCACCTCAAAATTGCAAGCAGTTTTTCTGTGTTGCAAAATGTCAGGACTTGAATACAGTGTTGATGCAGACTATTTCTATATTTCAAGGAAAATCTTTGCATGGCCTTTCAGTTGTGCAAATCTAAATCACAAATTGTAATTAGAAAAGAAGGTGTTTGAGAAGCTGTAGCTGTAAGGAGCTAAACTGTTCTGGTTGATGGTAGGAAAGGTCATTTATGTGGTAAGCAGAATAGTATTTCTATGGGCTGTTTCTTTTAAAAAATGTTGCTTTTCCAAGTATTGATTTTGATGCTTACAAACTGCTGCTCGTACTTGTAGTAATATATTTTGACTCGTGCATTGAGTAGGTTCTTGGAGCTTGTCAGGCTCTGACTCCCTGAGACATTAGAAAAGATGTACAGAAATCACTGTCACTTCACTCTGGAGAAAGGACCAGAAAGTGCTACTATAAGTGCTAAGTTTAGGACTGAAAGCAGAGAATTTGTGAACATTTAAATGTAAAGGGTCTATCAATTTTTCCTAGTAATTTGAAAGCAAGGGATATAAAGAAGCAACTTCTGCTTCCTCAATTGCCCACTCTTTCCACTTCCCATGTGTGTGGAAGTAGGATGGTTGGGTTCTGCATGATCCTTTCTTTGTGGCTGAAGGCAAGAACCTGTTCTCACAGGAGTGGGGTTTTCCAGTGTCAGTCAACCTGGGACAAAGTACAAGGAATGCATATTTAGTCAGGTTTATTGGTTTGGGTTGGAGAAGGCTAGCCAATTTTAAGACACTTGAGGTGAAAGCTTTACATCTCACAAGGAGAGACAAGGAAGGAGGCAGCCTTAAGGATGGTCACAACCAAGGGCCTTTCAGAACAGCCATCTAGTAGTTGCTGTGAATTAACCTCCATGTGTGCTTACCTTCCACTCTGCTAGGCCTTCAGTCAGGTGTTGTGCCAAGGTAGAGCTAACCCTCAAGTGAAAATGAGGAAGGAAGAGAAGGTTTGGCTGGGAGTGTTGGCCAGGGGGTGTGGGAGGCTGTTGTAATAAAAGCAGTGGCTCCTGAGGCAGGAATGCCTCTGATTCACCAGATGCTATTGCTGCAGTGGTAGGACTTCCCTGCTGAAAAAGCTGAAATTAGAGGTAAAGAGCTACCTAACACCCCAAGGGCAGGGAAGGGAGGCCCAGCCTGGGACATGCATAGAGTTGCCACATGGGAAAGGGATGTAAAAGAGGATCTGGCTCTGGCTTTCCCACAGGTGATAGGTAATAAGAGAAGTTAAGTTTTCTAGTAGGGTAATTTCATTTGTACCCACAAGCAGTTGAAGCCTACTAGACATTAAAATGTTTATTTTCATATTGCAAAGTAAGGGATGAAGGTAACCCCTTCAAAAAACAAAAACACAAACCCAAAGAATCAACTAAAGAAATTGATTGCTCAGTATATGATGAGGCATATTGAGCATACCTCTATCAGATAGTCACTACCTAAGCAACAGGACTAGCCACTTTTAGCAGTTCCTCTCAGTACCGTGTGTACATAAATGAGGTTTCAAGCTTGTAGTTGACTAACTGAAGAATGGACTCCTTTATGATTTGCATATAATAGCCAGGTAGATCCAAATATTTGAGGTTCTTACTGAACTATTTTCATTGCAAATTTTTGTAAGTAAAGAAGTTTTTTTTAATATATTTTATTGATTTTTTACAGAGAGGAAGGGAGAGAGATAGAAAGTCAGAAACATCGATGAGAGAGAGGCATTGATCAGCCGCCTCCTGCACGCCCCACACTGGAGATGTGCCCGCAACCAAGGTACATGCCCCAACCGGAATCAAACCCAGGACCTTTCAGTCCGCAAGCCGATGCTCTAGCCACTGAGCCAAGCTGGTCTCGGCAGTAAAGAAGTTTTAACCATGACTCTGGAATTCGAAAGAGGTGACACATACATTAGAATTTTAATTTTAAATGATCTTGATTTACTTTTTTTCTGTGTGTTTTTTTAAAATTCTTATTTTCACTTTCTAATTGTGTAGTCTCTTTTATAATACTCTTACTCCTCTAATAAGATTTTTTACATTTGTCTAGAGACAAATACTCTCAAGGAGAATATCTTATTAGTGAAATCTTTTGTTTTTTATGCTTACTACTACTCAAAGGCAAAATATCTGGGTGATGTATTTCCCAATGCACTTTTTATACTTCCCCTCTAGTAGTCTTCCTCAGAGCCTCCTCTAGGCTCCCTACACCTTGCCCAATATACACATACACACATAAAGTCCTTGACTATTTTCCTTTGGATGTTTGGGTGTTTTATAACTGAACTGGGATCACAGAACAGAGTTTTCTTTTTAATAAGCTAATGTCAAGGTTTTGGTTGGGAGGTGAAATATCAAAATTATTGGTTAAAATAAAATCTGGTGCTCCTATGAAATTTCATGATACATTTGCCCATGTGCCTTCTATTTCTGGCTTACAGTGAGGACATTCCTAAATGTTTACAAATTGAGGAATATAGTGGCATGAAGAACCTGTTTGAAAATATTACTACATACATTAACAAAATGTCTTCACCCTGCAGCTCTGCAGGGATGGAAAACAGAAGCCTGACAGCTGATAGAATTAGAATGTAAAACATTAGGTTTTCTAGAGATGGATGGGCTTTATTTGTGGCTAATTAACACGAAGTCTTCAGTGGGCATGACTCTTTTCTCGAATACAGCTCATTTTATCACTTAATATTCATAATAAATATGCTACGGTTATAGAAATAGACTCTCTAGAGAGCAGCAGGAAAATTAAACCACCAATCTAAGCAAGCTAGGTTTTCCACGGAGCCTGTACCCTTCAGCATCCAGGGTCCAGTAAGCATGGAGTCCGACATACTAAACCGCAAGTAATAACATGGTCACTCCCGCGGAGCAAATAGGTCAGGACTGCTGGCTGGATCTTTGGAGACCAGCTACACCCTCATTCCAGGCACATAATCTCCCAGTCTCAAATCTTGCCTCAGGTCCTAACACCTGTCTTCAGTCTCTAGTTTTTTCAATAATGTGAATCTTTCTTCCTGTTTATTTTCTCGCATAAGAAGAGTTCTTGTGTTTCCTTGTTCCTCAGCCCCTTTCTAAGCAATTTCTCTCTTTCTAGGGCATTGAAGGGCCACACTGGCAGGAAAGCAGATAGTTTTAATTAGGTTTAATTGTTTTTCAAATAAATTCTGGAAGATTGGGAAAAGCAATTGCTAAAGACACACAAGCTTTCTTTAGAACAGTGTGGAACTGGTGCAATTATTCACATAAAATGGGAGCTCCCCCCATCTTCTTGTGTAGAGTAAGAGACTGCCTGGCTTGTGTAGGAAACCCACTCTCCCACCCCCAGCACACATAGATATCTGTTTTCTCTTTCAGGTCAAATTGGAATAAAGTGACCACCTTGAGGGGAATTGTAGCTTAAACACACTCTGGATTTTTGAATCAATTAGAATTTAAGTATTTGATTTATTTATGCTTACTTGTTATTTTTTTTTTCAGCACAACCTAAAAACTCTTAGATTGTGCCATTTGTTCTGCCTCTGAAGAGGAGCAGTGAGATCATTTACAGCTGACTGAAGAGAAGCAAAGCAAGCATATAAAAGAAGTTCTCAATTGATGGAAATGGTAGTTGACGCATTAAGTGTGGGATGAAATTTATGTTCTTCTGCAGATTACTTTTAAGGAAGGTCAATTAACCCCTGTGTTGCAAGCTATGTGTAACAAAACTATGAAAACATTGAATAAGTAGAATTAATCTGAGCAGCAAGATTCTCCATCTAAGAAGCTTAACTAATAATGAAATCAATATTTGTCTATAGCCATAAAACAGTTGGGCTATTTGGGGAAGATGCCTCACTCATCTGATGGTTTTATTATTATTTCTTATGCTCCAAACCTAGTAATAGCCATGATGAAGAAGGCCAAAGAGTCAAGCTGTATTTTAGAAACTAAACATTTAAGGTGAAAATATATACTTTATAAAAACCCTTTTTTATTTGTTATGCAGGAGGAGACATGAGGTGAATTGGCCAGGAATTTTGACTGAATAGACTACGGCTTTCTGATCTTCAATATATCTCCTTGTCACCTCAACTTTGCTTCCACTAAGACTCTGTGTTTGAAAGAAATTAGATCTACAGGGAAATCAAGCTTCTAGACTTCAGAGAAATGAAATGTTTAATACTTTGCTTTTCCTCATATTCCCTATACATTTCTCTCTGAGAACATGTGAGACAAGTTTTAAAATTGCTGGAAATGTTTGGGTTATTATTATTACTAGAGGCCAGGTGCATGAAATTCATGCACTGGGGCAGGGTGGCCCTCAGCCTAGCCTTCACCCTCTCCAATCTAGGACCCCTCGAGGGATGTCCAACTGCCTATTTAGGCCTGGTTCCAGTAGGATCAGGAGAGGCCCATGCTCCTCACAATATATGATTGCTGGTTCCCAACTGCTAGCTTCCTGCCTTCCTGATTGCCTCTAACCACTTCTGTCTGCCAGCCTGATCACCCTCTAACCACTCTCCTGCCAGCCTGATTGATTCCTGTTTGCCCCTAACTGCCCCTCCCTGCAGGCTTACTCTCCCCTCAACTGCTCTCCCCTGCAAGATTGGGTCCCCACAACTGCCCTTCCCTGCAAGCTCAGTCGCCCCCAACATCCCTCCTCTGCCAGCCTGGTCACCCATAACTGCCCTCTCTTGCAGGCTTGATCGCCTCCAATTGCATTCCCTTGCAGGCCTGATCCCTCCCAACTGCCCTCCCCTACTGGCCATCTTGTGGTGGCCATCTTGTGTCCACATGAGGGCAGGATCTTTGAGCACATAGGAGCAGCCTTCTTGTGTGTTGGAGTGGCAGTCATTTTGCACATTACTCTTTTATTAGATAGGATAGAGGCCTGATGCATGGGTGGGGGCTGGTTGGTTTGCCCTGAAGGGTATCCCAGATCAAAGTGGGAGTTTCCTTGGGGTGTGGGAAGCCTGGGTGAGGGGCCTGTGGTGGATTGCAGGCTGGCCATAGCCCCCGGTGACCCAAGAGGAGCCCCTGGAATCTGGGGTTTATTTATCTTCTGTAATTGAAACTTTGTAGCCTGGAGTGGAGCCAAACTTTCTGCTTGCTCCATGGCAGCAGCCATTTTTATTGGGATTTATTTATCTTCTGTAATTGAAACTTTGTAATCTTGATTGGAGGCCTGGGCCCACTAGGGTATATGGAAAACTTGGCTTCCTCTATTGCCGGGGAAACACAAGCTTCCTACTTGCTCTGTGGCTGCAGCCATCTTGATTGGGGTTAATTTGCATACTTGCTTCTGATAGGCTGGTGGGCATGGCTTGTAGGTGTAGTGGAATAATGCTTAATTTGAATATTATTATTTTATTAAATAGGATTACTGGAGGCCTGATGCATGAAGATTCGTGCAAGAATAGGCCTTCTTTCCCCTGGTTGTAGGCACTGGCTTCCCTCCAGCACCTGGGACTTAGGCCTTCTGGCCACCATCTTCCACCTTTTCTCTGGCCCTGCCATCCACCTATATCTCCCTCTACCATCCCATTCCCCCCACATAGGGATCCTGTCCTGCCCCAGCCACTCTACACCTGCACATGCATACTGACTAGAGGCTTGGTGTGGCTGAGGCAGGACAGAATGCCTGCATCATTGCCATGGTGATGATACAAGCTTCCCAGCCTGGCCACCATCATCATTATTGCATCAATTTGTATATTCCCTCCTTATTGGCTGTGGGTGCTACCATTTGTCATGGAGTGATGGTCAATTTGCATATTCTGTCTTTATTAGATAGTATTATTATTATCTAGAGCAATGTAAGTAATAGAATATACTAGAATAAATTTAAAGAAATATAAATATGGGTATTGTTGGGGTTGGTAGCCAGTAAATAACACCCTGTTTAATAATTATTTGATAATTATTAGGAAAAATGCACAAGGATCAGACAAATATCAAAATAATTTTTATTGATGTTAGAGATGAATTTTAAAAGATCAATTGAAAATATAACTATACTAAGGCTTCTTTATACATTTCTCTCAGAATTAAATAACTCACCAAGTCACAGTCAGAACCTGAGGCCTTTCTATCCCCATCCATATCTCATCCCCCAAGGTTAGGAATTCTAAGAAGGATTATCCAAAACTAGAGGCTAAAGCCCAAGGTCATGTGTTTGCAGATCCTTTTCCTTAATCTTAACAGTCAATCAAGTCATACTTTTCCTTTTAGGAAGAGTAAGTGAACTGGATCTGTTGGTGATGGTGAAAATGTTGTTAGAAGCAGTTGTTAAAGGAATTGGACCTCAGTTCATCAACCTTGGTTGGTACCTGAGTTTGGGCTAAGAAAGAATTTAGTCAAGACTCAAACTGTAAGAGAAATTGTATTTAGAAAGTAAATAGAAAAAGAAATTGTGTCAGGAAATAGGTCACAAAGGCAAAAAAGGGCCATTGGAGCTTAGAAGACAGAAAGGTAAGATTAATGCACCTCAGAAGGAAGAAGGAGAATAAGAAGGGCATGGACATACTTCTGAGAAGGAGAACATGCTGGCCCTCTTTTTGATGGCTTTTAAAAGCAGATATTTTAGGGGAACTCCAAGGAGAGGATCTCAATAGAAGATTCATCAGCTTTCCAAGTAGGTCTTTTCAGGGTTGTGGTCTCTACCTATTGGTGACAGGGCAGGTGTCATTAGTCAATGAATCTGATCTTGATGTCAGCCATGGCTTCCCTTGACTGGTTTTACTGCTTTTCTGGGCCTGCAGCTGAAACACAGCTGAGGCCTAGATGTCATCTCAGGAGGTTAAGTGAGTGATTGTGCAAGAACCCTCATGGGAGTCATATGAAGCCACTTTTTGGCCTTTTGTTCCTTCTCAAAGAGGGTCTACTGCATGACTACCCTGATTAGTGACATACCAGAGAGGTCCTAACCACATGACCAGCTATATACTAAAGGAGGAAGGTTTACCTTGGGGGCAAAGGCCTTGTTTCTGCAGTTTTGTCCATTGCTGGGCACCCAGACTTTCTGCCCTGGTGACCTTCTGTACCTGGCCTATTGTCCTTGCTCTCGGTTCATGTCTGTCTAGCTGCCTATCACAGATGGAATATTTTGCCAATATTTCCAGCAACAGGAAATTACTGTTTTATTGACCTGATTGAGCATTCTAAAAAAGGACAAAAATGGTCCTTTTAACAATAAAGCTCTATAAAACTATATGAATTTAATGATGGGAATAGAAGTATTCTAAAGTTAGTGATGTTTTAAGACTTACTTGAGGCTGATTTATAAGCCTTCAGCCAAAGGTAAAGAAGCTTCTGTATTGGCCCCAACAATAAAGGTATCTAGGGGAAACAAATGGAGTTTAAAACCAGTACACAGTCTTACTCTTTTTAATTTCCATTGAGCTTCTAACCTAGAAGAAAGCCTGCATTTTCAACTTTTCTAATTCCTGGGCCTGAAGCAAGTCCTAAGAAATATATTTTCTTTGTTGTTTCTATGCATGCTCCATCACAGTACCCTATTTTACAGAGCTAAAGATATTTTCTGAGCAAAAATATTCAACTGTCACTAATCTTCTCAAGCTTAATATACTTTAGTCAAAATCTAAGAGGCCAGATGCCCTCGGACTCTTTAATTCTAGTTTATAATCTTCACACTGAAAGCACAAACAATCCAACTTTCAGTTCTATGGTGTCCCCCTGTAAAACTATGTCCTTTTGTGAGAGTTAACATCAGCAAATTCTTTCCTTAGGCTATCACAACTGAATTCTCTGCTCCATGCAGACATCATCAATTGGCCATGTTATGGCAAGTATAGCTAACTGATCACAAAACGATTTCCTTTTCTTTCTTGGACTCAGCTAGATCACATTTTCCAGATTTTTTTTGTACTTAGTTCTGGCCACGTGGCTAAAGTGTAGAGCTAATGAAATGTGCATGGAAGTGATGTAGTTCAATTCTTATACAACAACACTACCTATGCATTATCCTCAGTATTTTTCCTCATTTCATGAGCTGGAATGGAAGAAACTCATTGAAGATGGATAAACCTCCATTTATCTGGGTCCTTCAGTGACATCATGGAGCAGAAAGTTTCCTATTCTCCTTCTCCTATCAATCAGAAAGACACACTTTTTGATGGCAATAAGCAAAAATTCAATTCTGTTAAGCTACTGAAAAATTCTAAGTGTGTTATTAAAGAGAACATTAATACTCATGAATCTGAATATTGGTTTCATTTCTTGATGAGTCCCAAGTCTCTTTCAGCCCTAAAAACCAGGCAAATATCTCCTATCCCAGTTGGCACATGGAATAAAATGACTTGCTATTCTTACTACAAGGATATTTTTGGCATTTTTTTCTCCCAGACTGGGTATTATCCTGACCTTTTCTCCCCATTAATTTTTTCCAATTTTCATAAGTTTGTGTCTTTAAAAATTGGCCAATTCACTGCAATAAATAATTAAGAACATAATCTCTGAGCAAGTTACTCATTATGCTGATTAAAAGTATGAGTAGGTTTTTCTTCCCTCACCTATTTCTCTCTTTTGTCAATGTGACTATTTGATGCTTTTTAGGTCTTCTCTGTTTGACAGGAGAAATAAGTTTGGTCCAGTTGTGAGGCCAGTTATTATTTGTCACATAACTGTTGTATGCTCAGTTTTTTGTTTGGTGATGTATCATATTTAGCAGTATAGGGAAGGATCTTTGACTATAAGAAATTTGGAGTTTGTTATTTTAAACATTGTTCACATATTGCTATAAAGAATTGGATAAAATCAAATAAAAATAGCAAGTTTGATGGCTTGTATGGCAGATATTGTATTGAATCCCTTCTACACCACTGTATGCCATATACTGCATTATACACAGTAACAATTTCAACTATTAATTTAAATAACAAACTTATTTTGCAATTATTGAGTTAAGCTTTTAATAGCTATTATGTTACTTGGTTATCACAACAAGCCCAGGAGATAAGCACTATTGTTTCTTGTTGTTTTACAAAGGAAACTGAGTCACAGAGAGATCTTTTCGAGGAGACACTACTCTTAGACTTTGCCACTAGCACTTGAAAACAGGCTGACTTAAATATCTTCTCCAAACTTGTGAAAAAAATTTAAATCCTCAGAAAGGTGCCAAGAATAACCCAATGATCATGTAGATTCACCAATAATAATTTTCTGCATTTGTAGAGCCCATGCTGCTAACCACTGTAATCACATAGATAAATTATTGGATCAGATTAAATGCTACAGGAATTTATAGAAAATTGAATTACTAGATAAAAGGTGGCTTTATAGAGTTGTGCCATAAAATAGTGAAATTTTTAGATACATAATAAAAGGAAGGTGTTCTGAAAGTAGGAGGTACTCTGAGCACAGTGGGACAGTCATGCAAACATCTGTGAAGGAAAAATTTGGGTTGAAGACCAGTAGGAAATTAATTTGAAATCAAAATATGAGTATCTGAAAGCAAGAAAGAAGTTCAAACTGATTATCATAGAAAAGAGGGAACATTTGAAAGATTGTTCATTAAGAGAAATAGCAGCTAAATATTGACATTTAAATAATTAATTTGTTTTTGTCTGAACTTCAATGGAATACCATGACTCTGAAAGAACATGAAACTCTTCTCATTCAATTGTAAGAACTCAGAACTTAGATAATGATGTAAAAAGACAACCTAAAGAATTCTTGAAATGTCAGTGTACTGAATGGCCCTAGGAAAAATTAGCAAAATTGTAAAAGAAGGAAAATATGGTATTTGTGTTTTTCATCATTTCTTCACTCACACTTAGCACCTCTTTGTTTTTCTTAAGCTGAGACAAGAATAGCACCTTCTTTTTAGCTTGCTATCAGGGAAACTCCAGATATACTGGTAGAACTGCATTTTGTACTCCACAATGCTCCCTTTCCCTCCAAACAAAAATTTCCCTGGACTGTCTCCTATTTTCTAAAGATCCTCTTAAATTATGTTATTCAAACTAGTTAATCTAAAGAATTTATAAACTGGATAATAAAAATGTAATATATTGCTCTTAATTGGTGTGTAGGTAAAGAGATTTTGGAGTTGATAATTCAGCTAATGATATGAACCTTTCAAATTTTATCATGTGGTCAAACTTTGGATTTATGTTTGTGTTCACTCCTAAATATGGCCACCAGTTTTTTGTTTGTTTTTTAAGTATATTTTTAATTGCTTTCAGGGAGAAAGGGAGAGGGAGAGAGAGATAAAAATATCAATGATGAGGGAGAATTAACTGGCTGCTTCCTATATGCCTCACACTGGGGATTAAGCCCAAAATCTGGACATGTGCCCTGACCAGGAATCCAACCATGACCTCTTGGTTCATAGATCCATGTTCAACCACTCAGCAACACCAGCAAAGATAGTTTTAATAAATGGAGAAGCACAAAATCTGTTGAATGTAGCACTGCACCACTGAAGTTTTAGACTTATTGCCTCCTGGAAGCATGGATTCATAGTCACAGAGCAGAGGAGCTGGAAAAGGAATGCTCTTTTCCATCTATATCTGAGAGTCATAATGCCTGTACTTCCTATGCTTGACAGGAAGAGCTGAGATGAATTTAAAAAAATAAATATGCCAGCCTTGTATGTGATATGCCGCTAACATTTCAAACATGATGCTAATACATGACATGCTTGTCATGCTCACCTTGTAAATCCCTCTGGTTCCCAGTGTGGTGAGCTGTAAACAGTAATGTTTCCAAGTCAGTGGTATTCTCTGCTATTTCAAGGTCAGAAAACCTTGAAAGAAATAATAAACAGAATAAACACAAATGCTTATTTTTCAGTGTTCCAGTGAACCAATCTCATTCACAGATCTAAATGGTAATGCTTCTCCTACATTATCCTTCACCAAAACAAAGCCCCAGGTAATTGCATTTCTTGTAGTTCTATTGTGAGATATTTTTTTAAAAGTTCATTTTGTTCAAAAATTAACCCAGGGCAAGGTGAATACATTTTGCTTTCACGACTGCTATTTTTTTCCTTTTTACTTGGATGTTGATGGCTTTTAGGAAGCCTTAGTATTGAATCAAGAAAAGCAAGAAATGAATAACCTAGAACTATTTCACTGTTGAAGGATTTCAATTACTTATTAGGCAATATTGAGGTTGAAGCAATGATATGATGGTTATGACATAACTATATTGTCCTCCTGCCACATTCTCTTAACCTTGTCCACACTTTCTTTACTGAATTATCATAAATGATTATTTTCTGGTATTTTTGCTTTAGTCCTAAGTTTATAAGAAAAATAAATAGCCACAAATGTCAACAGGCATACGATTATTGTTATCATTTTGTCTGTGAAATAGTCTGTGGCTACATAAGTAAAAATTGAAAAATGTTTATTTTTCTCTTATTGTTAAGAAACATTTTTTTAAAGAGTAGTTTTAGGTTCACAGTCAAATTGAATGGAAGGTACAGAGTTCCCATATATCACTGTTTCCACACATGCTCAGCTTCCCCATCATCAACATCCTCCACCACAGTGGTACATTTATTACAATGTATGAACTTACATTGACACATGATTATCACCCCAAGTCCACATGTTTTATTATGGTTCACTCTAGTGTTGTACAATCTTTGGGTTTTAACAAATGTAAATGGTATGTATTGTCACTTTAAATAGTTTCACTTTAAATAGTTTCCCTACCTTAAAAATTCTCAGTGCTCTACCTACTCATTTCTTACTCTCTCTTATCCATGGCAACCACTAATATTTTTAGCATCTTCAGAGTTTTGCCTTTTCCAAATGTCACATAGTTGTAATCTTACAGTATGTTTATCTACTCAAATTGGCTTCTTGCATTTAGTAATGAACATTTAAGTTTCCTTCATATCTTTTCAACAGCATGATAGGTCATTTATTTTTATTGCTGAATAATACTGTCTCAATGTGCCACAGTTTATTTAACTAGTCACCTACTGAAGGACATCTTAGTCATTCCCAACAGCAATGAGTAAAAGTTCATAGAGAAGAAAACTTACTACAAGTAAAGCACTAAAAACATTTGGCTCAGTCCCCATTGAGGTATTTCACTAAATCAAACTTATTTTGTCCATAGATCAATTACCTTCTCTAATTCCCAAGTTCCTGCAAGGGAGCTGTATAATTGTTTAGTGTTATCTGCAATTGAATAGTTTAGTCTGTTTCAGGAGTGGAGTGACACCAAAATAGTTTGGCCATAACTTAAAGTTATATTTTTTATTTGTCTGTCTTATTCTTATTTTACTTGAAACCCAAACAGGCAAATAGAATCAATATTATATATTGCCCCTTGCAACACCAACAGTAGTATTGTTAGCTTGAAAAAATAATAAATGATATGATAAAAACTGAAATAATTTAAAGGTATACAATATAGAGTTAGTATACTTCCCAATCCTGGTTCTAATCAGCCTTCCCAGAATAAAAAACTATTTCTAGATTTTTAAAGAAATACTCTAAGTATAATGTGTGTGTGTGCATGTGTGTAGGTGTGTGTATATCTATATCTATATCATCTATCTATCTATCTATCTATCTATCTATCTATCTATCTATCTATCATCTATCTATCATCTATCTATCTATAAAAGCCCAGGGACTGAACAGCAGAACAACCAGAACAACCCATCGACCAGTCACTATAATGTGCACTTACCAGAAGGGGGCAGATACTCAGTGCAGGAGCTGCCCCCTAGTGGTCAGTGTGCTCCCACAGTGGAAGCATCGCTTAGCTGATCCAGATGAGTGGCTGCTCCCACTAGCAGGCCCAGGGTGAGGCTGAATCTCTGCACATTTCAAATACCTGAGACAATCCAGACTCTGGTCTGACCTCACCAGGTAATGCAGGCCCCCTAAGGTGTGCTACAGAAAGAGCATGGCGAGCTGGCATAGGCAGATGGTAAGAAGGGATGTGACTGTGGACACCCCAGGGAGGCTGTTCCGATGGCTGAGGATCCTGGAGCACAGCTGCCCTGACATTCCTGATGGTGTCATGGACCTGACATCACACATCAAGGACATTCACTGAGTGGTTTGGGGGTGCAAAACTCTCTGCTAGGTTCCTCCAGGATATAGAACATTTCTTTACTCAAGATATTAGCCCGAAATATCAGCTTAGACTAATTTCCTCATTCAGCAGCCGCTCAGAGGGTATGTCCACAGCCACTTGGCTGACCGGGATGAGCAGTGCTCCCTACAATGGGTGATCCCCACAGGCCATGCCCCAACCAGTGCATAAATCTATCCACTGGGCCTATAGTTTTATATAAATGGTTTCTTAACCTTGCTTGTTTCACTTAAACATACCTCTTAGTAATCATTCAATACAATACATTTGAGATTTATTTTATTCTTTTTAGTAGCAGAAATGTATTCCATGTATAGGCTGTACTAGTGTATTTGACTGGGATCCTATTGATTGGCATATAAGTTGTGTACATTCTTTTGTTACTGAACCATGTTTCACAAATTTCTAGCTTGAGTGAGTACATTCCTAGAAGTTGATATGCTGTAATAAAGCATGTGTGCAATTAAAATTTGACATATACAACTATTGTCAAATTGCTCTCTAAGAGAGTATACCTGTAAATAGCATTTGAGATTGATACTGCATAATATCAAGTATTTTTATCTTAAATTTTTTGTCTTTTCAGGATTATATTCCTTTTTTTTTCCAATTTGGCTTCAGAACTATTAGGACATAACTTATTTGCTTTATTTTGGGACATGAAAATCAAAAGTACAAGTTAATATATCAGTTTCCTTTGACTCTTCATGAAAGAAGTTTAAAAAAAAGATGTGTGTATGTTGAAGGCTAATTCCAGCATGTCATAATAAATGCAAGAATTTCATCAAAAGGTTGGTGGACCTTGAGCCTTCAGCAAGGGCTGAATAATTATATATTTTTTAATTTTATTTTTTTGTTCATACTATTCCTTTATTATCCTTTTAATTTCCACATACAGTTCTATTTTTGACAATGTCAATTCTAATAATACAGTAGTCCTGGGATGCTGTAATTGCTCTTCTCCAATTATTTATTTATTTATTTACTTATTTATTTAGCTAGGGCAATTAATTCCATTTTTATTATTTTTTATTTTTTATTGTTTAAGGTATTACAGATAGTAGTACATATGTCTCCTTTTCCCCCCCAGTGACCTCCCCCTAATCCCCAGTACATGGCCTCACTTGTCCCCCCGCCCAAGTGTCTTGTATCCATTGTTATGCTTATATATATTATTGCCTGCTGGAATAGTTGAAAATATTTCCCCAAATCTGAAAATCTGTATATATTATTGCCTACTGCCAGATAGCTGAGGACATTTCAATCAACATGCCACTAGCCAAATAGTTGAATAACGAAAAGCAGTTTTCCCTACCTGACAATGCCTATTATATTCTAAACCTTACCTTTGATGTTTGTATTTGCTTTGCTATAGGACAATTTGTGTTAATAAAGGGCTAGGGGTCCAGAGATTCAGAGAACTTTGTTACTGAAGCTAGTCTCCTCTGGCTCCCCCAAATGCCTTTCAAATTTATATTTCATGTCTAGTCTCTTTATTAATTTACATACAGCCCTTCTCCAGATTCCTGAACCCTTTTTAAATGCTGAGAAACACCCTGGCATGTGTATGTGGTGTGTGTGTGTGTGTGTGTGTGTGTGTAAATTTTCTGTTCTTATTGCTATACATTAAATCCAAAATTCAAATAGGTTATTAGGTATCTTTAAAAAGCATGCACTTGGATACAAAACATTATTCTAATTTCTAATGTGACCAACTCCATTTGCAAAGAGCAAAATTAACTATAACAGTTTTGTAATTTCATGGTGTCATATGTAAGTGGTCATATTTTGTGAGAAGAAAATGCCAATGAGGCATAGTTAAAGGTCACCTATTTTAATGAACTAGTTTATGACTCATAGTTTTACCTTTACTTTTATTTTTTAAGTTATACTTCGATTAGCATAGAGATTGTCTAATATTTTTTGTACTATTTCAGATTCAAATAATTCTTATACAATGTGATTTTTCATCCAGAATTAAAAACATGTAAAGTTATGAAGGGATGGGGGGAAAAAGGGAGGATGGGTAGAGACAAAGAGATTTACAAAGATGATTTGGGAAAAGGCTTAAGGAGAAGGAATGGTAGGTCTCTATTTTGTTAGATTCTCTGGTGCTAACATACTATTGAGATAAGTTTTCTCAGAGAAAATAAAATAAATCTTGTGCTCCAGAATTAGAGTTGATGCTATGTTTTCTCATGTGTCTTCATTTTATCTGTTATATTTATTTAAACTCAGTATATTTCTATTCCTCACTCTGATGGTGATAGAATATAGATATCACACAAGCAGAATAATAATCAACTTAATTCTTCCTAAATGCTGTTAGCAATGTTTTTCTAACTCATTTTTCAGTTCTCACTTACAACTCCCCCACCAGATTTTGAGTTAGCTTGGAACTTCTGCTCGGATGATGTTGAAAAATACTATATTGCTCCCTCAGATCATATTTAACAACCCCAACTGCACATTTACCCAGTAGAGATGACTTCAGTTCAGTGTCCCTGTGGGTTTTTCAAGCAAGGTATTAGGTGAATATGTATTAGTCAAGAGCCTTCTATATGCTAGATCTGTAGGCCATTTTATTTAATCATCATAATATTCCTATGAAATAAGCATTCTTACTCTTGTTTTAGAGCCCAAGAAACTAAATAATTGAGGCTAAGAACTTTGGTTAAAATCATATAGGTTGACTCTCCAAAGCCAAGTTTTGAGCCCATCCTATATCATAAAAACCTAGGTGGCACTGCAGTACATCATCACAAGATGACCACCACAAGATGGTCACCACAAGATGGCTGATAGGGGAGGGAAGTTGGAGACCATCAGGCCAGCAGAAAAAGGCAGTTGGGGGCAAGATCAGGCCTGCAGAGGAAGGCACTTGGGGGCAAGATCAGGTCGGCAGGGGAGGGCCATTGGGGTAATCAGGCCAGCAGGGGAAGGAAGTTGGGAGCAAGATCAGGTCTGCAGGGGAGGGCATTTGGAGACAATCAGGCCAGCAGGAAAGCAGTTAGGCATCAATCAGGCCAGCAGAGGAGCAATTAAGGGGCAATTAGGCTTGCAAGCAGAAGCATTTAGGGGCAATAAGGCAGGCAGGCAGTGAGCAGTTAGGAGCCAGTGGTCCTGGATTGTGAGACGGATGTTGGACTGCCTGTTTCTTGGGTCTAATCCAGCAGTTGGACATCCCCCCAAAAGTCCCAGATTGGACAGGGTGCATGCCGGGCTGAGGTATACCCATCCCCTCGTGCACAAATTTTGTGCACCAGGCCTCTAGTGTCTAAAGAAAGCTGCATTTTTTTTCCTCCCACACCACACTAATTGCCTAAATGTTTTTTTTTTAATATATTTTATTGATTTTTTACAAAGAGGAAGGAAGAGGGATAGAAAGTCAGAAACATCGATGAGAGAGAGGCATTGATCAGCCGCCTCCTGCACACCCCCTGCTGGAGTTGTCCCGCAAACAAGGTACATGCCCTTGACTGGAATCGAACCCGGGACCCTTCAGTCCGCAGGCCGACACTCTATCCACTGAGCCAAACTGGTCTTGGCAAATTGCCTAAATGTTTTGATGTTTGTGGGTTTCATGTGATAATGTACTAAAAAAAACAACAACTGTAAATTTGTATATTAACAATTGTATGTTAATGCTCAGTGATAGTTTCTCAATGTGTTTTGTATGCTTTTATATTTTCTCTGACATAAAAATATGAATAATTAAATATATTTAAAAACTTACCAGAACTATGAAGCAAAATAATAAGTATTGTACACCCAGACCCTATCAACTCAGCCTAAGAAATGAAGTGCTACCTGCTCCTGTACATGTGTCCCCTGTCCTTTACATTCTTTCCTGCCCAATCTGTCAGCCTCCTGCAGAGCTTACCATTACCCTTAATGTGGGATTCATCATTATTTTTATTTATCTAATTAATAATGAATATATACCAGGTAGTAGTATATTTTGTTTTTAAATCTCAGTATACATTTCACAATGCTTTATACAGTCATTGGCAAGTTACTTTTTTTTGTTTGTTTAGCATTATGTTTTTAGAGTGATATACCTGTATGTTAGTATGTATGCCTCTAGATTTTTAAGAAAAAAATCTCAAATGTTCTAAACTTTTGGTATCAAAATAATAACCACTTGATTCTATGAGCAAGGCCCTGAAATTGAGTACTTTACATATTAATTTATATAAGCTCTACAATAGTAGGATATATATTTTTTTTTCTATTCTTATTGCTGAAGCTTTTAGAGTATAAGTTATTCATACAAGATAACAGCTACTCAAAAGCAGAACTGTAATTCCCACACAAGTATTTGTAACTCTAGTCCAGTACTTTTTTTCTATTACACTGCACACTGCCTACCTTTACAAAATTTCAAGGTTCATTTTATTAAATTTTCTTCAAATCATGGCTCCAAACTCTTGGCCAAGGGCAAGGCATGAAGTGAGAAACAGTGACACCCATGGGCATAGAAGGTACCTTAGTAATGCAGCCCTCAGGGTTACCATATTCCCACTGTCTTTCATTTACAAAGGCAATTACCCTCTACTGTTCCTGTGCCCTGCAATGACATTTGGCATCACCTAAGGTACCTGTTTCCTGAGACATCCTACCTTCCTGAGATATAACATACAGGTATATCACTCTAAAAACATAATGTTAAACAAACAAAAAAAAAGTAACTTGCCAATGACTGTATAAAGCATTGTGAAATGTATACTGAGATTTAAAAACAAAATATACTACTACCTGGTATATATTCATTATTAATAGGAAGAAATTATTTCTCCATGGATATACACCCCCCGCCCCAACTAAATCCTAGGTCAATTCACCTCCCTGCCCCATGATTGAAAAGATGCTGTACAAAAAAATGTAATAGACCTTCACAAACCAACCAATGTCCTAACCATTAAGCAGAATTTCTGTCTCTTACAATTACTACTATTACAAACTACCCATTAAAGAGCAACCTCCCTCTTGACTCTTTCATTAGCAAAATACTCCCACATTAGTACTCAGTTATAAACAAACCCCATCCAAATTTACATTACTCTCCAAATTACGTACACAGACTGATTACTGTTTCTTACAAGATTGAAATTTCTGTGAATAGAAGTACTCATTTCCTTTCAGTGTGTGGTGGTTTCACAGTCAGGTCCTTTTGGATACATGTGGCAACAGCCTTTTAACTCAATATGCAGAGACATGCATTCTGTATTCCTTCTAAAGCTGAACTCAAAAACAACAGAGACTAACCAGGCTGTACTCTCTTTTCTATCATTGAAACGCAGTGCCTCTCTCTTTTTTCTGCTCCCTCTTTTCCTGCTTCTTATTGTTCTCTCCTCTCACCTTTAGTATCATTTCTGCAGTTCTCTCATTTTTTTAGTATATTTTTATTGATTTCAGAGAGAAAGGGAGAGGGAGAAAGATAGAAACATCAATGATGGGAATCATTGATTGGCTGCCACCTCCATGCCTCCCACTGTGGAGAGAGCAAGCAATCCCAGCATGTGCCCTTATATGGAATGGAACCATGACTTTCTGGTTCATAGGTCATTGCTCAAACACTGAGCCGTGCCATCTGGGCAGTAGTTGTCTTAATGTCCTGGCCCTCCCTTCTCTGTTTCTGATCTCTTTATATCTGTATCATTAATATTTTTCCCAGGTACTGTTTGGGCATTTAAGCCAGTTTCATTCTCAGGGTGTTAGTAGCTCTTCTGTCTGGTGGTGTTATATTCCTCATAACCTCCCAAGATCTCCAGTAGAAATGACCCAAAATGGTGACTTTGCAACCAGTGAATCTGGTCTCAAATCTCAATTGAAGTCAATATTCTTTTGCCATTTCGGTGCTCCGGACCATCTTTTATTTCTCAGAACACTGGTGCACATGTGAGAATTACCCTGTTTCAGAATTATTTCCAGTAGCCAAACTTTTGTTTTGCTATTGGTCTTCTTTAGAGAAGAAGAATTCTGGTAATTGGAAATGGCAGACGTAGAAATAATTTATTCAGTTCTTTCTAGAGTGAGAATTTATATATTTTAGTATGATGGACCCTGTTTTGTTTTGTTTTCTACCTACTCCACCTACTTGTGATTGATCCCTCCTCGTCCCAGTAAGTGCCTGGACTTTGAGCACAGATACCTACAGTTTTAGTTTTTAACCCATCACCCCTTTCAGCAGCTTCTATTAACCTCTTGATACCACCATCTACTGAAAACAGGGTTTCTCTAACAAGCAATAATTCCTAATTTTGGATCTGATGCTATCTATTTCTTCGGGCTTTTGATTCTAATATAAGGCATTTCTTAATTTTACCCTCAAATTATTTTATTATAATGAGATTAATTTTTCAAAATTATAAATAACATCATTGTGATTTACTTTAAAATGCTCCAATAACTTCCACTGCACTTGGCAAGTCATCTAAATTCTCAGTCATGGTTTGTAAGATATTCCCCTGCCTACCTCTCATGCTGTCTAGGCCAGTGGTAGGCAAACTGTGGCTGGCAAGTTTGCCAGCCACTGGTCTAGGAGAATTCTCCTGTCACTTAACATGGTCTAACTACATTGTCTTTCTTAAGAGTTCTCAGGCTCATCAAATTCATGCCTGCCTTCAGATCTTTGCTATTCTACTTGCTGCTGCTTCTTCCTAGATAGCTAATCTCTCAGATCTCAGAAAGGTTGACCTCTTGTCAGTTATATCTTTTTTTATTTTTATTTATTTAAAAAACCTATAACAAATGTTCCCATCCCTCCCTTTTTTGTCCAACCTCCTCCAAGCCCCCAGGCCCTGTTTCTCTGGACTTCACCACACTGTTGTTTGTGTCCATGGGTTATGTTGTTTAGGTAATCTCTTCACCTTTTTCCAGCCAGCCCACCTCAATCTCCTCCCCTCTGATATTTATCAGTCTGTTTCATGTATCCATGCCTCTGGTTCTATTTTATTCTTCAGTTTGTTTTGTTCATTAGATTCCAAATATTAGTGAGATCATATGATATTTGTCTTTCTCTTATTCAAATCTCATTCACCCTTTTCTTTGTTTTCCCATTCATAATATCCTCAATAAATATTTGTTAAATCAATCAATTTAAAGTTGCCAATGCATTTGATTTCTATATAAGCAAACATTCGGTTTCTATTGACACTGACAGTATCATCTGATACATGTTTCCATTGAAAACACTGGCCCAGCCCTAACTGGTTTGGCTCAGTGGATAGTGTGTTGGCATGTGGGCTGAAGGGTCTGAGGTTCAGTTTTGATCAAGAGCACATGCCCAAGTTGCGGGTTCAATCCCCAGTAGGGGAGATACAGGAGACAGCCGATCAATGATTCTCTCTCATCATTCAAGTTTCTCTTTCTCTCTCTCTCTTTTTCTCTCTTTCTCTCTCTCTTTCTCTTCCTCTCTGAAATCAATAAAAACGTATTTAAAAATAAGAAAACGCTGGTCCAAGGTTTATAGTTGGAGGAACAGAAAGGCGGCTGAGATGGTCTGCAGCATTCTATTTACTGTTCCCCAGGCTCTCTCTGATCCTGTAGTTCCTCTGCTGCTCATTTCCTGGGAGTCCAGGCTCATGATGGTGTTAGAATATGATAAAATGAGGTATAAAATGGCAGAATCTTTTTTCAAACATCACTAGTACATGATCGATCATGGCTAGATCAGGAAGAGGCAGCGAAGCTTCAATAATGCAAGGATATCAAATATTTCCCTGTGCATTTGTCACAGTCTTATAGCTTTTATACTACTCATCAATGCATGGAAAACAGGTATTCATGGGGAAGACAGGTGGTCTATCAGGATGTCATCTATCTTGCTTTGTGTTTAAGGTTATGGATCAACATTTCTTCAACTTACACCTTTTTGACTCAAGAAAAAAATTATCACAAATTTTATATAGACAAAATATATTTTCAGCTACTCATAGGGCACCATGTTCATCAACACTGCCTGAAGGGCAAAAAAGTAACACAAAACAGCCTTTCCTTTATCATCTTTTCAAGCACGGCATATCTGTTTCTTATGCAGGTGCACAAAGCCAAGAGGTGATAATCTCCTTATGTTCTTGCCTCTTCTCCCCCAGTCTTGGCTATGAGAATGAAGCTGATCAAGATGGCTACAAACTTAAAATAGGATTTCAGGTATATTGTCACTGACATAATAAAAACCCATTTTTTTCTCACTGTCATGAGATAATTCTATTAATCCAGCCTAAAATAGAACTGGCCTTTTCTTTTCTGTTTCTTTGTCAACAGCTATTTTTGCAAGGTTTTCATTACTTCTTAATTGTTCAAACTTCCTATCTTCATTTTTCTTCTTAAGGACCGATTTTACAAATGAGTTCATTATCTCTACCATTTTAGACTCATCATTAATTTCATGCTTCTCATTTATTAGTGGACCTATTTTCTCTATGGCACTTCTTTTCTCACTGCAGTGTTTGTAAAATGTCCTTATTTTCCTTGAGTCCCCTTTACTAGTTTTATTACATTCTCTTTATGCTATTGCTATCTTTCTTATGTTTAATTGATGTATCTTTCTTTTTATTCCAGATAGCAATTTCTCCTCCATGGATTTTAATATGAGGTGTTAAAAGACATTTATGTTTACACTTCATATTTGCACATTTCATTCTTCAAATACATTTTACATATCCTCAAGTCTACTGAAAATATCAGTAGAAGAGTTACTGGAAGAAAGGCAATTGAGACAATTTCATATCTTTTCATTGCATTTCTGTATGCAATAAAATAAATTTCTCAATCCTTAATTAGTCAAAAGATTCATTTTATCTGTTAGGCTGACACAGAGCATTATTTAACAACTAGAGGCCCGGTGCATGAAATTCGTGCACTAGGGAGGGTATCCCTAAACCCAGCCTGCACCTTCTCCAATCTGGGACCCCTCAGGGGATGTCCTACTGCAGGTTTAGACCCGATACCTGTAGGCAGTGAAGCTTCAATAATGCAAGGATATCAAATCTGTAGGATCAGGCCTAACCCTGCAGTCAGACATCCCTCTCATAATCCGGGACCACTGGCTCCTAACCACTCACCTGCCTGCCTGATTGCCCCCTAACTGCTCCTCTGCTGGCCTGATTGCCCCAAACTACCCTCCCCTGCTGGCCTGACCACTCCTAAGGCTTTTATTAGTATAGATATTACCCTTCACAGAAAATTTTACTAACTCTGCTTTCCAATAAGGGCTTGATAATTGAATCATTGGGACTAGACACCAAGATTTTCTTTCTTTGAATAGTGGAGGGAATAATTATCTTGTCTTTAACTTGCCTTGAAATTAAAATGAGATAATGACTTAGAAAAGTATAAAAGCACCATATAAAGACAATTGTCATGTACTGAAAAGACAATAAAGTGGTAAAATGAAAAACACTATTTTTATTCTCCCACTTCATTCTTTTACAACCTTTATTTAAACTTTGAAATTTATAAAAATTTCACTCCAATTTTCATTTCTTTACATTCAATATTATTTTGTATTGTTTTTAGGTTTTATATTATTACAGAATAGTGGTTATACAATCATATACTTTACAAAGTATTCCCTGATATTTCCAGTACCCAACATACCATCATTACAACACTATTGACTATATTTCCTATTTAAGTGACAATGAGTTTACAGGTTCCTTCCAGTCTTTCTTTTGTGTTGTTCACCTTTCCTTTTCTTTCTCACTTCTTCCCTCATTTTTCTTATATAGTATCTCCATTGACCATCAAAGCTCATTGAAGGCACTGGGACACACCAGTAATCAGTTATCATCAGTCAGTCTAGTACCCTGCAATAGGGCACCCCTCCGCTGAAGTGGCTCAGCCCCTCAACCCCTGCCTTAGGGCTGCGCGTCCTTGCCCCTCCGCCCCAGTGTCCTTCCATGCCCCTTGATCTGGACTCATCCACATTTTGGGGCCACTGCAGAACCTCTTTCTCTGCAGGCCAGGTAGATCCCTGCCTGCTGGTCTCCTGCCCCAGCCCCAGCCCCCTCTGGTGCACCCTGCCTGGCCAGGATTTTGCCTTTGATCTATGGCATTGGTGACAACACACTCCTAGCAAGCCTGGTACCCAGAGGGGCACAGAGTCAGTTCTTTGCCCAGAATGTTAGAGGTTGCAGTAGCATTTGCAGATGTTGCCCAGAGCCTGCTGGCAAAGGCAGAGCCTGTGTGGGGTGTCCTCATAGAGGGGTGGTGAGGCACTGCTGAGCGCCCCTTGGAACATCCACCTCCTGGCCAGCTGCTTTGCTAAAGCTGTGGCACTCGCCCTGAGCCGTCCCTCAAGCAGCCCCGCAGTCGTGCCTCGTGCCTCTTACATGTTCAGCCATCATCCATCCCTCTCTCCTGCAGTGCTTGGGCTCCAGGCCAGGAAGAAAAGAACCAAGACCAAGAAGGACAAAGCCCAAAGGAAGTGAGTCTTGAACCCCCACATCCCATTCTATGGATTTCCTCTCGCAACTCCTCTCTGTGTCACATCTTGAAAGGCACCTTATGGCTCAGCCACATGGCCACCAGGGTGACTGTTAGAGTCAGTCTCAGCGAAACTGTGAATCTGTGGCCAGAGGGCCTGTCTGGGTCTCAGCAACCCCATGCCTGTGATGTTCCTGGGGCTCCATGGGAGTGGCTAAGGAGGCCCAACCACTCTTCCCCAGGGCCCCACAGGCATTGCTAGGCAGGCCGCTGCCCCTCTTGCCTCCCAGAGCCCCAATTGACTGGAATCTTGCCAGCAGTGTCTGGCACTGCCCACCAGGCCTCCCCCAGCTTGATGGACCTGGACCCCCAGGGGCAGGCTATGACTCTGCCCACCAGTCCTGCTATACAAATTTCCCACCCTCTTTGATGGGTTAATTTGCATACTTGCTCTGATTGGTTGGTGGGCATGGCTTGGTGTAGCAGAATGATGCTAATTTGCATGTTTCTCTCTTATTAGTGTAGATGTCCTTGGCTAGGGTATACAGTGAAAGCCAAGGTATAGCATTCCAGTTGCTAAACTTGTGGACATTTGCAAGAAGAATTTGCAAGGGAGGTACACAGTATTGACCAAGGTATAAAAGATCTGGTTCTAGATCACGAACATCCTGAATAATTTTAAGCAAGTCCCTTGTATTTTTTTCTCTGCTAGTCTTTTCCTCTCCATTCTGATTTTTTATTTCTTAGAAATATGGAGATAGGAGTGGGAAAGGGAGAGACATGTATTGCACGTAGAGCACCTTGGCAGAACGTAGGCAGCAAAAATACTGTAATCCATGATTCCTACTGTGATACAATAGGGCATTGGATTAGGAAACAGGAGGCCTGGGGTTTTATTGCTGGTTTCCTCTTAGTTGACTTCTTGGCAAATGATCTTCCTCATTTGTCAAATGTGGGAGTTGAATTGGATGATAGTTAAAATTCTTTCTACTTCCAAATATTTCATATGATTCTTAAAAAAAATTCTTTTTTTTTCTATTTCTAAGTGTTCCATATGATTCTTAAAATCAGACTCTATTAAGTCATTCACTAGTAGATTTATTTATGTACTCCAATCATTAGGCTCTTATTAAGTGCTTTAGTCTCCTCCTTGGAACCCTAAATGATTTTGAACATTCCATATACCACATACATGCCAGTCCACAAAATCAAGTCCTGGACACCAGCCAATGTTTGAAGTTAATACTCAGGGTTTCTGTTTGCCTAATTCCCCACTGATTTTGTTTTTATTCCAATTTCACTTAGCTTTGAACTCTTGGTATTGAGATTCTAATCTTGAGTTGACCTTTAACCTATGCAGAGTTGTGCTTATTAGGGCTCTCTGTGGCATATGGCCTCAAGTGTGCTCCTCAGATGAACTAGGCCACATCTTTGACTCTAATGGTAGCCTGCTACATGGCATGGAACTCTCAGCAGTAGCTGCAGATCTAAAGAACTCAGTCACTCAAACAAATTAGTCTTTGCCCCTACTGACCTATGTAAAGTTGGAAGTGGGTATCAGATAATTATTTGTTAAATATTTTGATCTTGGAAAAAATTGTCTCTGAGTCATAGCTCTGCCACTTGTAAAAGCTGCTAATCTATTCCATCACAACTCTATGAAAATTAAATGAAATACTTTCTGTGAAAATTCTTTGTAAAAAAATAAATGATTTTTCAATCTGATAGACTCCTCATTCCTCAAGACTCAGCTCAAAGCTTACCTACCTCCTTTGCAAAGCCTTCCTGTCTCTTCCAGGCAGATAAGGTTATGTTCACCGCCTTGCCTTCTTTGTGCTTTGCTTATACCTTTAGTCAGAGTTTCAGCAGAAGCAGTAGCATTCTCATGGGTAATAGGCTTCAAGCCTTCCTATGTGATTGCATTGCACATGCCTTATCTCATTTCATCCTGAAATAATATCAAGTAATCAGTAACTTATTAAATTCATTGTGTTGGTAGGAAGCTGGAACCAAATAACTTGCTCAGGATCTCCCAACTAGAAAGGGACTGAATATAGATGGGAATCCAAGACTTCGTCCTCTCACTTCACCTCTGATCTTCCAAAGCATCTTCACAAGGAAATTAATGGAACCCAGTAAGACCTGTGACTCTGCTCTGTTTTCACTATCATGGTTTTTTTCAGTGCTAGAGTTGGTCTTATTAGGCCCCTGTATCTTTTAATATTCTACTTCTTGCTATCATACTTTTAGCATTAGTACTTTCCTTTAATGGATAGGACTTTTAAATAATATTCACATTAAAGCTCTCAGTTTTCCTGTTTGGAATGCCTCAAAGTTTAGCTCTTCTTTCATATGTGTACATCTTGATTGGACCAATATCAATATAATTTAGTTCAGCACTGTGTGTTGGTATCTCTCTAATCTCAAGGAGTTACAGAATCATTTGGGTTTGGGGCAGAAAGAAATCAACTTCCAGGTTAATACTTATTCTCTAAAAGAAGCCTTATGCACAAAAGTCCTAGATGCTCTGATACTTCTAATGAGCTAGTGTGGTATTATGAAACAACAGTCATTCTACCTTTTTGTCACAAAGCCATGATAATTTTGACTATTAAATCATTTTATATCGATAGTGTGAAGGTTCTACTTGAATATTAATAATTTTATTCAACATTTAGACTGTGTCTCTATTTAATGCCAAACAGATTCAATGTTCAAGGCATCCTGTGAGCCTCCTAAGTCCTGTCCTGCTTCAAAGACTGGCTTATCAGAAGAGAATGAATCCATTACTAATTTCTGAGAATAGTCCATTGCAAATCTTGATCAAGTAGATAATCAACTCAATTATTTATATAAAATATACTGTAAGAAAAGGATGAAATGCCAGATTAATAAACTCATAAATACGTTATGACATCCACTACTTGCAACACATATATTGCAGTGTTCTTAATTTTGCACATGGAATTTATAGTGATCTTACCTATTTGCAATGATAATTTCGTAATTTTCAGTTATCAAAGTAAAATACACTTCTGATACTTATGGCATTAAGAAAAGAGGAA
This sequence comes from Lasiurus cinereus, assembly GCA_011751065.1. Taxonomy (NCBI): domain Eukaryota; kingdom Metazoa; phylum Chordata; class Mammalia; order Chiroptera; family Vespertilionidae; genus Lasiurus; species Lasiurus cinereus. Next base: position 4,937,499 of record JAAGEH010000208.1, on the reverse strand, counting down.
CCATGTGTTTCAGAAAGATTTTCAATAATAAGAATTGAAATAGAAAGGGGTGTCTGTTTCATTACAGAATTAAATTAGCCAGAACATTCCATTCTTCAAGCATTTCTGTTAATCAAGTTTTTACTCTACTTTTTAGATAGGAAGGCTAATCAAGACTACATGAGTAGTCAGTATATTGGAATGTCACTTACCAAAGATTTCACATATGCTTTTCAGAGCTTTTCAACTATGACTTTTAGGAAAAGTTCTTTGGTCAAAAGATGACTTGCCTGAAGAATGTCACACAGTATCTTAAACAATTGTTACTAAAAATCTCATTTTCTTGTCAGACAGAAATAGCATTATTTCTATGATTTGTGTATTCAGACAAATATAAAAGCACAATAAAATGCAGAAATGTGTTGATATATTCTAGCCATGACTTGAAAAATGAAGAGAACTTCCTGGAATCAAGATAGCTTTGTTTACTGGATCTGATTTCTCTTTAGACATGAGCAATTTAGTCAAAAATGCAGTTTTTGGATCTTTTATTTTAAATTGTATCATCTATTACCTAAATGTATTTTTACCCAGCAAGAAATGGCAGCACCCAGGATTTATAACATCAACACTCCCAGAATCAGAAAAATGGTGATTCAGACCATAGTTGTTGAAAAGGTATTGTTAACATGCTTGCACATGTCTGTCCTTTCCACACCCTTACTCCCAATCCCCAAATACTAAATGAATATTTCATAATGAAGTTTAGTAATGAGCACCCCTAATCCAACCTTAAAATGACTCTTCTTTTAATTAGCACATTAGTCACTCAGTAAAAATTGAGTTGGATTAATTATTTAAATAGAATTCAGCAGAGATTCAGGAGCAAATCTAAGAGACAGCACAAAGAAGGAGCAAGTCTGTCTAGCTGTTTTTCCACTCACAGAAGATTAAAGAGGGAGTCTGCAAAGCTAAGTAGCTGAAGTCATAAAGGCCATTTATTAAGAGAAGAAGCCCTGGAATGAGTCTACAGCTGTTAGTATGGGAGGATGACCTTGAAGCACTGATAAACACCAAGCAAAGGCACAGAAAACATGCTGGTGAAGTAGAACTTCTTTATCTTTTGCTTTCATAGCTTAAATTAAACCCCAAAGAATACTTCTGTGTACATTGTAAGACGAACTCTCACTAGGCATTCACCTAGTGCCTAAAATGCTTTTGAACTGCAAAGAAACATTTATGTTGAAGTTTTGTTGCCTCAGGATAATTCTGTAATTTAGTGCAGAGAAATGGTCCGATTAACAGTTGGGACCAGCAGGGGGAAGCTAACTGGAGTGAAGAGGTGAGAGAGAGAGAGTCAGAACTTTATTCTTCAAGCACAAAAAACTGCTCAAGGGAAGAAGAGGAAGTGGGAAAAAGCAGGAGGAAGTAAAATTCAGTAAGTCCATGATAATTGTAAACAAAAATGACTTTTAAAATACTGCCAGACCAAAGTCCATAAAAACAAGCAGGAAAAAAATATAAACCCCTCAAGGATTTAGATTTTCTTATGAAATTGTTCAGAAGCATGGACAATAAACAAAGCATGAATATTGCAAGATAGATCCCTCATGCATAGATTTGGGTGAAGACAAGAAATAGCATGGTTGAGAAGAGAGTAGCCATGGAAGTTAGCCTGGCTCTCCAGGTAATTTATCTGCAAAAGACATTTGCTTGAACTATTTGTTTTTGGTTGCTATTCTCTTTCCATTTCATGTTGCTTTAGTCAGAAAAAAACAACAACAAACAAACAAAAAAACAAAACAAAAAACACTTGAAGGCAGGAAGCCTGCTAGGCTGTACTTTTTTCTCACTGAGTGAGCCATGTCCCTGGGCACAGCAGGAAGCAGTTTGACTTTGGCCTGATTTGCACTTAAGGAGGGATCTTGACTTCAAGAAGGGTTTTTTCAGTGGACATTTTGAGGGAGGGGGATATTTTATGACATCACTGGCTGGCCAACAAAATATTTAGAATAAATTGGGGTTCAGGAACCAGTTCCTAGTGGTCAAAAATCCATATCAGTACTGACTCATTTATTTCCACCCTCAGAATGAATGGTCAACCATTTATCTACAATGCCCATCTAAGCTGTCAGACCTAAAATTAATCTACAGGCTAACCCTGAAATAATCATCATTTGATTCAAGCATATCTGCTTTTTAAAAAAGTATTACAAATGTCTCCTCCCCCACCCCCCTTTCTACACCCAGTTGCCACCCCACTCCAGGCTATCAGTACATTTTTGTCCATGGGCTATGCATGTATGCATATATGTTCTTTGATTAATCTCTTCCAGTCCCCCACTCCTCCTCTCTGAGATCTGTCAGTCGGTTCTAAGTACCCATGCCTCTGGTCCTATTTTGTTTGCCAGTTTTATCTGCTTTCCATTGATCATTTTTCTGTAATTGTTTGACCCCAGAATAGCCACAAAAAAAATCTGTTCATACCTATTGAATATTGTTGGAGGACTGGCAAAATGTTACACAGACCAGGGGTCTCTCCCACTGGCACATTATAAAACATGAATTATATTTCTAACTCTAGTCTATGAGGTACATATGGAAACTAGTTCACTTTAGCTGGAATTATATTTCCTTTTAACTTGTTAACTTGATCCATGCTAATATATGCCAATGTGTTTGTTGCTACCTCTGTTACCCATCAAAATGTTAAGCAGCCCTGAGAGAATAGGAAATGAGATTGGGTATTTGTCATCTTAAGCATATAGTTAAACAATAAAGTATATAAAATTAAAATAAAAGGTAAAAGTTTTTCTCATATGATCCAGAGGTAACCACAATGAATATTTCTGGTAGTGCTATTTCTAATTCTATTTCTTGGCCAACTTCAGATAGTCATGACCTCCTAGAAATATTAAGATTTGGATGTTAAAACCCTCTGGTTTTTGTTAAGTATATTATTACTAGAGGCCTGGTGCACAATTTAGTGTACTAGTGGGGTCCTTCAGCCTGACCTGTGGGATAGGGCCAAAACTGTCTCTCCAGAATCCCTCGAGGGGTCCTGAATTCTGAGAGGGTGCATGCCAGGCTGAGGGTCCCCACCAGTGAATGATTGGGGTCAGGGAGGGATGTCGGATATTGGCCAGCAGGGGAAGAACCACAGGAGGACTCCAGGGCATGTCCAGCCCATCTTGATCAGTCCTGATCCGCTGGACCCCAGCAGCAAGCTCACCTATTAGTTGGAGTATCTTCCCCCTGGTGGTCAGTGCACATCATAATGAGTGGTTGAGAGGCCTTAGCATATCATTAGCATATTATGTTTTGATTGGTTGAATGACCAAGCAGATGACCGGACACTTAGCATATTAGACTTTTATTATATAGGATAGTTTCATTATTAAGTTATATCAACTTTATATTCTGACCTGTAAACATTTTTTCATCTTTTCATTATCCACAGGTTAAGTCTAATGGCTTAAACAGAATAAAAGCAATATTTTTAGTTTGTTATTATATAAATATGGCTTACCTTATATTTATGTAGTATGTCTGAATTGACAGAGAAGGAAAAATAATTCCGTAATTAAATTTCTGCTCAAATGAGAATGATTCATCTGTGCACATCCAGTGGATTCCCCTATAATTTCCTTTGTGTTCTTTGTTGTGTCCAGACCATTTCCTGCTACTGTTGTTTCTTTGGTATCACATTACCTTTTTTATTCTATTACTCTTTTGCTGCTTTGGAATGCTGCTTTGAGAGGCTGTATAATTTATGAGTCCATGAATATCTTTATTTTGCCTTCTCTTTGGTTATGGAGTTCATTTTAGTTAGAATTCTATTACTTTTTAACTTGTTTACTTTATTATTGCTAATGTGTTCATATCCTCATGTTACCTAGCAAAATTTAGGCAGCCTGTGTGAATGGAACACGGGACTGCTACGGGGAAAGGGAAAAGATGAATCTGAATGTGGTTAACAAACAAAGAGAATAAAACAAGCCCAGGCTCAATAAAGGGCCAGAAAGTAAATACTTCATGTTTTAGAGGCCATACAGTCTCTATCATAACTAGCCATAAGTGATACTGAACTAAATAAGCAAGAAGGGATCCAATAAAACTTTGTCCATGCACACTGAAATTTGATTGACATATAGTTTTCATGAGTTATTGTTATCATTGTAATTAGCTAGTTAATATTAATAAAGGAAAGAAAGAAAAGAAAAGTCAGACATTATAAATATAGTCACCTGGGAAGCTTCACCAGGAAGCTACAGCTTCATACAGCACTGTTCCTCTAAGAGGATTAACACCTTTCCCTCTCTGGTAGTGGATTGTTGGGGAAGAAGGGGTGGATAGGCACACACACACACACACACACACACACACACACACACACAGAAGCACAGAAGCCAGTGGTGGCACAGGGGAGATGCTTGGCTATCAGTCTAGCCTGAAGAACAATGTGTTGGCTAGAGGGTAGACACCAGCAGAAGCATGCAAAATCTTGGGAAGTTTGAAGAAACTCTGGTTAAAATCCCCAAAGAGCTCCCCCTCTCTTGTTCTCTTCTTTCTCCATGATCTGCACTCACCGGAGGGGAAGGGCAGGGGGCTAAGCAGTCACATGGCCAATGGCCTTGCAGACGCTACAGGCAGAATGCTGGACTAGACTATAGTTTAATGTGGAGCAGAAACTATGGGCAGTAACCTTTATTCTGGCCCTTCTGAAGACACAGTTAGACTTGTTCCATGGTTGGACGGAGAAAATTGAACACTGGAAACCCAGGGATTTATTTGCACCCTGATAAATATTATTCATTCTCCTATTTGAGTCTCAGGAAATCATTTTTTCTCATTACATCGTAAGAGCTCCACTTCCATCAAAAATATTTGTAAGTTATTTTAAAAAATAATCTGAAAGTGTTAAAACCATTCTTAATTAACGGACCATACCAAAACAAACAAACAAACAAAAAACAGGCAGCATGATCTAAAATTAAAACAAAAAGGTTTTCTTTTATTCCCCATTATGATTATAAAAAAATATTTGAAATAAATTTTAATCAATTTTTTTCCTTCATACTTTGAACACTCTGTTCTAGTTTGCGAGCATCCAAGATTGCTAATGAGGAGTCTAATGGTGGTACAATTCTCATTGCTTCATAGGGATCCTACCCCCTCACTTTCAATTATTTATCTTTGAATTTAAAAATTTCACCAGGCACTGTGCAATTGTGGATCTTTAAAATCTCTCCTGTTTGATATGAGGTGGTTTTTTGTTTGTTTGTTTGTTTTTTGCTAATCCTCATCTAGGGATATTTTTTACATTGATTTTTTAGGGAGAGTAAAAGAAAGAGAGAAACATCAATTGGTTGCCTCCTGCAGGAGTCCTGACCAGGATTGGGCCAGAGAGGACCTTGTAACCAAGGTATGTGCCCATGACTGGAACTGAACCCAGGACTTTTGAGTCCACAGGCAGACTCTCTAACCACCGAGCCAAACTGAATAGGGCTATGTGGTGCTTTTGTTCAATCAGAAGGATATTACTGTTTTTCAGCTCTGAAAAAATATTTTATCCTTATGTGATTTTATTGATTTTTTTTCTCTCCAATATTTTCCCTCTTTTTCTATAATTTCTAATGGTATACTATTAGGATACATTTTCTTTATCTATCATTCATGAATGTTTCTGTTTTTTTTCTGACTTATTCTTTTACACTTTATTTTGAAAATTTTTAAATAACTTTATGTTCTAAGTTAGCAGTTTCTTGTTGCTATTCCTATTCAATTACTTTGTCTATTCATCTAATTAAAAAAACTTTCTTTATAGGTTTAATATACAAAGATTATTATTCACCCATAGTGAACTATTATGTTTACTTTGTTGCTTTGAGGTTTTGGAACTTTATCAGGGCTCCAGAATTACCCACTCATCTGTCAATTGTCTTCCCCAATGGTCTCTGTTTTTCCTTCATCCATCCATTTCTCTGTACTGTCTTTCTTTCATGAGTGCTTCACTTATGGTTTCTTTTTATTATTTCCTTTTACTTCTCCTCTCACCATCTACCTTTTGAGAAGTGTTATGGTATCCTTTTATTTGCAAACATGGTTCCTGTAATTTTCTTCTTGAGGGGAAATGAAATAGGAATAAGTCCTCTGTCTGTTCTCTTGAGCAGGTAGATAGGATGAGGACAGTATAATAGTTGATGGAAGTATGGGAAAAAAAGAAAGATAATTTGTCTGAATTTCTGTGGTAACTTATTTGGGGTAAATTGGGAGGGAGTACATGGTAGAAAGAAGGGAAATAAATCAAACTTTGACCCCTTGACAATTTGGGGAAGAGGCAGGAATGACAATACCACTCTAAACAGAAGCTATAAAATTTCAACTAGTGCTATGTTGCAAATAAATTCAAATGTTAAAGTGGAGCTTTGCAAGTTAAGATGGGACCACTGATTTGTTATTAAAATGTTGCAAGTGTGTACACAGATAGGTGAATTCAGCCATGGACAGCAACAAGATAGAATATATGACAAATTCCACTAAAATCTCCTCTTCTATATGATAAAGCAGTGGTCAGCAAACTGCGGCTTGCAAGCTGCGATTTGCCACTCTGTTGACTAATGAGTTTGCCGACCACTGACTAGACTCCAATTCCAATAATTACAGGCTGTTGTTGTTCTTTGTGATTAAGCCCCTAAAGCAATTAATGTCCACTTAAGTGTGCTATCACATCTCCCCAGGATCAAGGCCTGTGATTTTCTCAATTAGTAAGGAGGTCCACCCACTTTAATGTTTTCTTATTATTTAGAAGCATTTTAATTTTTATCACCTTGTGAGTTTCATAGGTTCTTCAGAGTAAAACCTCATTTTGGTGTCAAAATATTTGTGATAGTGGTTCCAGGTAAGTCATGGTTTAATCCTGTTCCCCAAATTCCTTCCTGACATTAATAGCCACTCTTAGATGCAGTTTCCTGCCCATTCTGTATACCTTGATGCTCTTCTTTAGGAATGGTCCACAATTTGCATAAATGAAGCCCTAAAATATACTCTGTCTGAATTTCTATGATGTTCATGAGCTAAGTGGAACTTGGTGGGGGAGGGGGGAGAGAAAGACCATTAAAAAGCCTACCCAGGGAGGAATCCAAGATGGCGGCATAGGTAAACACCTACACTGCTGCCTTGCACAACAATTTCAAAACTACAACTAAAAGACAGAACCGACATCATCCAGAACCACAGGAAAGCTGTCGGAGTGGGAGTTCTACAGCTAGAAGGAAAGAGAGGGGCTCACGGAGACCCAGAGGAGCTGCAAAAAGCCGAGGTACTGAGACGCCCGCACTGAGAGAGCGGTGCCGGAGTACCTGGCTGGCTTTCTCTGGCGGGAGGGAAACGGAGACTCCCAACGGCATTGAACCCCTTATTTTACGACACTAAACCCCAGATCCAGCGAAACTCATACCGGGGGAGTTTGGACTGTGAAAAGGGAGAGGTGCACGGAAATTTAGGGGAGTCGCAGAAGATCAGGTCTGGTCTCGCAAGCGGACGGTGCTGCGCGCAGGACAGATTGCTGATTGTGCCGCTGGCTTTCGCGAGTGGGCGGGAGACAGACCCTCCGAACTGTGCCACTTCTGACTCCACTAAGCCCCTGTTTCGGGTGAAACCCTGGGGACCTAGACTCGTGTGGTCCTAGTGCTCAGGGGAGCTGGAAAGGCAGTGGTTAGAGGCACTGAGGGTGCGCGCACGCATAAGGACCGCTCCAGGGATTACCCAGTCACATGAGACTCAGGGGCCATGGAGGGCGGGGCCGACTGGAAGGCAAGGCGGTCCCTTAAGCTCTGAGACTCCACCCCTCCCGAGCTCAACAGAGGCTTCTTTGGTCTTGCATCTGGTATCATAAGGCTGAATTCAACACAGAAGTTTCCTCGGCATAATGAAAATGCCGAAACAAGGGAAGGGGTCACAAACAAAAGAAATGGAGGAAAAAAAATGACTGGATATAGAGTTCAAAACCACGCTTGTAAGGTTTTTCAAGAATATGCTAGAAAAATTCGATAAATTTAGTGAGACCCAAGAGGAGATGAAAAAGGACCAACTAGTGATACAAAAGAGCCAACTAGAGATGGAAAAGGTCCTACTAAAGATGATAAAGGACCAAATAGAAATTAAACATACACTGACTGAAATAAAAAATATTATACAGAGTCCTAACAGCAGACTAGAGAAAGGCAAGAATCAAGTAAAAAATTTGAAATATAAAGAAGCAGACAACATTCAACTGGAAAAGCAAGAAGAGAAAAGAATCCAAAAATGTGAACATAATGTAAGGAGACTCTGGGACAGCTTTCAGTGTACCAACATCAGAATTGTGGGGGTGCCAGAAGAAGAGAGAGAGCAAGATACTGGAAACCTGTTTAAAGAAATAATGACTGAAAACTTCCCACATCTGATAAAAGAAATAGACTTACAAGTCCAGGAAGCACACAGAACCCCAAAGAAAAGGAATCCAAAGAGGACTACACCAAGACACATCATAATTAAAATGCCAAGAGCAAAAGAGAAAGAGAGAATATTAAAAGCAGCAAGAGAAAAACAGTTTATTACCTACAAGGGAGCACCCATACGACTGTCAGCTGATTTCTCAACAGAAACGATGCAGGCCAGGCAGGAGTGGCAAGAAATATTCAACGTGATGAATAGCAAGAACCTACAACCAAGAATAATCTATCCAGCAAAGCTATCATTCAGAATTGAAGGGCAGATAAAGAGCTTCACAGAGAAGAAAAAGCTAAAGGAGTTCATCATCTCCAAACCAGTATTATATGAAATGCTGAAAGGTACTCTTTTAGAAGAGGAAGAAGAAAAAGGTAAAAGACAAAAAATTATGAACAACAAATACATATCTATCAACAAGTGAATCTAAAAATTAAGTGAATTAAAAATTTGATCAACAGAATAAACTGGTGAATATAATAGAATCAGGAGCACAGAAAGGAAGTGGACTGATAATTCTTAGGGGGGAAGGGGTGAGGGGTGTACAGGGAGAGACTGGACAAAAATCATACACCTATGGATGAGATCAATGGGAGAGAGCTAAGGGCAGAGGGAGGGGTGGGAGCTGGGTGGAGGGGTGCTATGGAGGGGAAAAAAGAGAAACAAATGTAATAATCTGAATAATAAAGATTTAATTAAAAAAATAAATAATAAATTTAAAAAGATAAAAAATTTAAAAATAAATAAATAAATAAATAAATAAAATAAAAAGCCTACCCAACCTACAACCCACAGTTATTCCCAAGCAAAGTGTACATACTGTGAATGTTCATTTTGTATGCAAATAAAATCTAATTTTTCTTTCCTCTCTTTCTCTTGCTTTATAATGCAGAGCAGCTGTAGCAGTTTGGTCTTTTCCTCTGAGCTCTATATTGCTGAATAGAATAGTAACTTCTAAACTGATCTGAAGCGCAGGGAAGAAAAATTGAGAAATTAATTCCTCTTCTCCTATTCTTTGTACCATATGTGTGACCCTTAATTACGTTCACAGGTTCCTATTCAGAATGTTTAACGCAGGCCTAGGAAACAAGGGAGCTACCAGGCATATCAGACAAAAATGATAACCTTGCAAACCTTTGTTTGTGAACTAATGCTTTGCTGAGTTATAAGTTTTACAAAGAAAAAATACGTATGAATAATAGGGCTTTGTAAATCAATTTGAGCTTCAGAGTTTCCATTTGGGGTTCACTTATATAAGTAAAAGAAATAATATTAAACTTATTTCAGCTTTTTAATCACCGCTGAATATAAATAATAGTATATGTGGAACAGGAAACATTGGGTTATCCCCTTACGCCAACCTTATCTCTCAGTATGAGATCCCACTTAAACCTGAAAAGACTGCTATTTTTAGGGCCAGTGTGTTAATTTATGTGTCCAACGTTTTTTTTAAAATGTGTGCGTAGTAAACTATTTTAAATAAAACATATTAGGAAATGTACACTACTCTATTATGAGGTTATATTAATATCTTTAATACATACATAGAAAAGAAAATGACGAGGGCATTGATTCACTGATCATTAAGATCTTTGATATGATGTCTTATTTTACTTTTTAATGTAACTCAGTAAGCTTGTTACTATGCCTTGCCCATAGTATCTTGACCAGTATCTGACTGACATGCAACAGACATGGATTGAAATGTGTAATAACATCACTTTACCTTCTGTAGCTCATTCATTTCTCTTACCTACAAAATAAAGAGTTGGGATACATTATCTCTAAGTTCCTACTTGCCACTTAAAATTTTTGGAGTTTCAATTTAAATTCCTCATTCTTGACCCACCAGTTGGCATAATTCACAAAAAAATTCCTTATATCATTTGAAATTGTAAGACAGGAAAATCAAAATTGACCTTTGAATTGGCAAGAAGAGGACCCATCCTAGTCTACTTCCCAAGATGACTGGTTTTTATGCATAGCCCAAAGTTTAAATGCTTAAATTGTAGGTATATTTCCCTTATAACATATTCCTTCCTCAATTCAGAAATCATTATGCTTGCCTATTATATGCTTGACTCTCTAGGTATATTTCCCATCTGTTTCCTAAATCCTGGTACCATATTAAAGGGATTAAAACCCACTGTTCTATAATTAGAGGCAAGGTTTACAAAACAATTACTACAAAGGGCAACCATTAATTTAAATTTAGGGTGAAATGTAAAATTAAAAAAAATTGTTTCTAAGGACAGGTTTATTTCTTACAATGTTATTGAAGTATACACTACATAAAATACAATTTGCATATTTGATATATAATTTGATGAGCTTCACCTATTTATATGCTTTTGAAACCATCACTACAATATTGTAAATTAAATTTTCTATCACCATTTAAGCCCTCCATGTCCTCTTCCACGTCCAGTCCCCCACACAATCACCACACTGTTGTTCATACTCATGAATTCTCTTTTTTTCTTTTTGCTTAATCCCTCTACCTCCACTCACCCAACCCCAACCAGAGCTGTCTGCCTGCTTTCTATATATGAAACCATCATGACAATTAACAGTGAACATTTCTATGACTCCCCAAAATTTCCTAGTTGCCCTTTATAACCCCAGTCTCTCTCGCCTGACCAACTATCCCCGTGACACCCTTATTTTGTTGTCTATCACTGTGGATGAGCTTACATTATGTAGAGTTTGATAAAAATGAAATCATACTGTATGCAGGCCTTTTAAACCAGCTTCTTTCACTCAGCATAATCATTTGAAGATGCATTCTATGTTGTGTGTGTTGACAGTTTATTCCTTATTATGGTTGAGAGTCTATGGATATAACAATTGGTTATCCATTTACCAACTGGTGGAGATTTAAGTTGTTTCCAGTTTGGAGAGACTGAAAATAAAGCTTCTACAAATATGCAAGCATATGTCTTAATGAGGTTATATGCTTCCTTTTCTCTTGGGTAAATACCTAAGAGTAAAGTAGCTGCATCATTCAGTAAGTATATGTTTAACTTTTTAAGAAATTACCAAATTGTTTTATTTATTTATTTATTTATTTATTTATTTATTTATTTACTTACTTACTTATTTACTTGATTTCTGCTTTTATATACATATGTTTAAATCTTACATTGGGGTTGATTTGCTTATATTTTCCTAATTCCTTAAGGCAAAAACTCAGAGTATTTTTATCTCAAAAAGTATGCTTTGTATATCTATATATTTGTAGTTATATCTGTATGTACATATGCATGCATGTATTTGTACCTGTGTGTGTATGTGTCATGTCTTCTTTATCCTGCTTACTTTCCTCTACTTTCTTGAACACATGACATGTATTTCTAAATGATATTGTGACATATTTTTCTACAAATTCAATCATCCATGTCAGTTTTAGGACTGCCTATTAATTGTTTTTTCTCTTTATTAGGGCTTATTTTCTTGCTTCTCTGGTTGAATAATATGAATAATATTTTTATTAGATATCAGATATTGTGCATTTTGATTTATATGTAGGACAGGGTTTTTGGTATTCTTTTAAATATATTAGGACTTTGTTCTAGGATGTTGTTATTTGGAAATTAGTTTGATCCTTTCAAGACATGTTTGTAGACTAAAGGCAGATACAGAAGAGCACTTACTCTAGGACTAATTTGGCCTATTACTGAGGCATTATCTTTTTGAGAAGTCTATTCAATTACCTATCTGTTAAGAAGTCTTTCCATCCTACTATTTGGAAATCAAACTGTTTCCAGCCCTGTGGAGTCTCTGAGGTTTGCTTCCCTGCTCCTTTTCAGCAGCTCTTGCTCGACTGTTGATAGTTTCCTCCTGTGAATGAGTTTCTGAATACTCCACTTAAGACATAGGTGACTCTGTAGATCTCCAGAGTTTGCTTTCTCTCACTGCATTGCTCTCTTCCTCCACTTCTCTGGCTTGAGATCTCAAGCTCCCTTTAAACCTTGAACTTTTCTCCACCCACTGAGAGAGGAGCTCTCTTCCCTATCCCTCACTGTGACCTAAAAACTGCCCTCCATGAAATAGACTGAAGGAATAATAGGGCTCCCCTTATTTTTTTCTTTTTTTAGGGATCATGTCCTGCCTGCCTATTTTCCAACTTCTGAAAACTGTTAAATATATTTTGCCTGAAATTTTTAGTAGTTTTAAAGAGTACAAAGTTGCTGTGGGTAGTGGTCTCTGGAAATAAACTATGCTTGTGCCTGCAGCTTATATCTGACTCCAACTTATTTGAAACTTTCTGACAATGTCATCTTTCTGACTTAATCCCTTCTAAAGGTATGCCTGAAATTGGTGCCTGAGTGTGTCTGTACAAAAACAGGATGAAATATAAATATGAATGGGGTAATGAGGTGCAAGAAACTACCTCCCACTTTTACTTCTAGGGAATTCAACTCAAGTCTGGTGGTACCAGGTTCTTTCGTTCAATAGATGAGAACTTACAATAGTATAATTCCATCCTTTAGCTCTTCAACTTGGCATCCTCTGCTATCTCTGGTTTGCAAGTCAGTGACAGTATACATAAACACGAGAGGCTTTATCACCAGGATATGGGACTCATGCTCCATTATGGATTAAACATTTATATTTACTTCTTATTTTTATTCATAGGCCCTCAAGTAGGTGTTAAATTATACAAAAGAAATGGTGGGGATTTTTATCTTGGTGTGTCAATCAGAGCAAGAAAAAGCCAAAGTTCAGTACCACAGAACATGTCTCTAATACTCATATCTGTTTCTCTGTTAAATTTCTTAATAAAAACAGCTTTGCTTTTCCTAGATTCTTTTACAGGATTTTTAAGATATTACTCATCCCAAAGAAAAAAAAAGTAATATGCCTCAGAATTGCATGATTCTATAAATCAGTTCCAGGCGAACATATGTTTGCACCATTGTGAGTAGAGAATTAAAATTATCACCCTGGTACCACTTTCTAGGTGCCCTCATTTTTATGTAATCACCCAAAAACTTATATGTAATTTTTGCTCTTATCTTACATGGATAGATGGGTTCCTTGCATCCTGAAAACATAAAATACATATGTCTGCTATCTTTATGGGTGGAAAGCTAGAAGTCTTGATAAGAAATCAAATTTTTAAAATGAAATCAGTAATTTTGTGTGTAACAGGCAGTACTTATAAATATTTAAGAAACAGGATTTGTTGAACTTTGAAAATATTTGTGACAAATCATGCCCACTTCAGTTTATGTGATATTACCTTCCTTTGGGAGATAATATATCATTTGTCAATATACCACAAAATTGAGGCTTTTTTTCCCAGATTCCTATTTATGGGAAGATGAAATTCTGGGTGAGTAAAAGTTGACTTAATTTAGGATTCTCGTGGTTTAGATCAGGAGATTTTACCATTATAATACTTAAATTAAAAAATTACAGTTTTTGACTGATTGACTAAACTCTTGATAGTTCTGAAAATACTCAAAAATTCTAAACTCAGTAATAAAATTCTCCTGACTCACAATTCAATAACCCTACAACTTTTTCACTGCCCTTCAGTTACTTTATTTTCTACCTATATTCCTTACCCAGGGGAAACGTTTTTACTTCCTAGCATATACCTTCAAATCCCTTTAGCTATTCTGGCTTCATCACATTCCCTAAAAAAACCAAAATCCTATCTTTTTTAAACTTGAATCCTTTATTTTCCTATTCTTGAACTACTATAGTCAAATATTTCTAGGAAAAAAATAACATAACTTATTAATTGGTCTACCTTTTAAATTCATGACAACTAACCTCAAATAGTCCCTTGGTACTTTCCAGACATCTTATTGTATCCAGTATGCCATTGTTATTTTAAAATTTATAAATTACTTCCCATTTCATTGAGAAAATTGAACCAATCAGGAAAAAAATTCCATCATTTTCACTGCCCCACTTACCCCAACCTATGTTTGTTTTCTTGTGTTTTTTTTTTATCCTCACCTGTAAATATGTTTACTGATTTTTAGAGAGAGGAAGGGAAAGAGAAACATTGATGTGAGAGAGAAACATTGATCCCTTAACTCCTGCATGGCCCCTGTCTGGGGATGGAACCCATTTCAGTGTATGGGACAATGTTTCATCTAACTGAGCCATCTGGTCAGGGCAACATAGTTACATCTTTATCTGCATTCTGTTCCTGCTTGCCTAGTATTATGGATAAAGTCTGAGTCCAACTTCTCTACTTGTCCCCTAGGACCCATCCCCTTTTCCTTAATTACAACAGCAATTCTATACTTCCATTTTGCATGATTACTCTTTTCTCCCTTTACCAGATCATTTCTATCAGCATGTACGAGTGCCAAAATTTATTCTGACTTAAAAAAAAATCCCTGATTTTAAATAGCTCTGAAGTCAATGCTTTATTTCTTTTCTCCTATTTATAGAAAAATTCCTTAAAAGAACTGCCTTCATGGGCTAGCTCCAATTATTCTCCCTTCATCTTCTATTGAATCTAAACTAAGAAGTCTGCCTCTCTACCTGATATGTTCTGACCAGATTTACCAATAATCCCCATGTTACTTAACACACTGGTTAGCTCTCAAACCCCATTTGAAATCACCTCTCAGTACCATTTCACAGAGTTTAAAACATGGTTGTCACATGGCTTCAGGATGTCACCTCATTGGGATCTTTCTCATCAATATCCCTCAGTCTCTCACTAATCTTCACAGGAGTTTGGAGCCCAGACCTTGGGCTCTTTGATGTTCTACCTGTTCTCATCTATAAGAAAAACACTTCCAAAATTAGTATCTCCACTCCAGACATATATCCAGCTGCTTACTAAGCATCACCATTTGGATGTTTAATAAGAATTCAGAATTTTATGGTTCCAAAACTAAACTCCTGATCTTCATCTCCAATCTACAGACTTCTTCATCTTAGGGAATGATGAGTCTGTTCCCTGGCTTAGATAAAAAAAAAAAAATTGGATAATCTTTGAATTCACTCTTTGATACAAATCTTATATTTATTCTTTCAGCAAATCCCATTGGCCTTACCTTCAGAATATGTCCATATTCCAACAGACTGCCACCACAACATTGCTAACCAATGCACAGCAGCCTTATTGCTCTCCCAAATGACTGTAACAGTCTCATTGCTTACACCACCATTTCTCTTCTTGCCCTCTCATCTAAGCTCTATACAGCTGCTAAAGTGATCCTTTCAAAACTTAAATTAGATCATGTTCCCCTCTTTGCTCAAAATCCTCTAATGTCCTGCCCTTTCACTCAGAGAAAAGCCAAAGTCCTTATGATCATCTCAGATTCCAGCACCTCCCATTACATCCTTCAGCTTTTTTTTTTTCAAATGTCAGCTCCACAATGAGGCCTTTGCTAATCACTCAATTTAAAATTATAAAACATCCCCTAAGTCTGGCCTATTTTCCTTCAATCTTAACGTTTTCCCCAAAGAACTTACCACATCATTGCATGATATATATTTAATCTATTTATTTTTTTAATGTCTCTCTTCTCTTTCAATAAAAGGTGAGCTTTAGCTCACTGAGAGCTGGCTGCTTCCTTTTTTAGTTTTGCTGTATATTGTGATCATAGCACCTAGA
This sequence comes from Lasiurus cinereus, assembly GCA_011751065.1. Classification (NCBI taxonomy): domain Eukaryota; kingdom Metazoa; phylum Chordata; class Mammalia; order Chiroptera; family Vespertilionidae; genus Lasiurus; species Lasiurus cinereus. The sequence goes on along the minus strand of JAAGEH010000208.1, from coordinate 4,921,436 downwards.
ACAGTAGTTGCTACTTAAATATTTCTTGAAAGAATGAAATAAATGGGTTTCTTAAAGAAACTGAACAATATATTAGTGATAAAAATATCTTTATAATGTAGAATATGATAAACTGTATAAATATCATATTTTATTCATACTCCTAAATATCCATTTATTATTAACCAAATTAAAGCATCAGTGTCTACTTCAATAAAGTTGTTGATAAAGGCATATGAGTAGATTGTGTGCATGTGTGTGTGTGTGTTCTTCATTCATCAATCCTGCCAACCATGTATCCATGCTTTGCTTCAAGATTCTTAGTGACTCCAAACTCTCTCTCTCCATCTCTCTCTCTCTCTCTCTCTCTCTCTCTCTCTCTCTCTCTCTCTGTCTCTCTCTCTCTCTCTCTCTCTCACACACACACACACACACACACACACACACGCACACACACACACACACTCACACACACACACACACACATTTTCCAGAGTTAGGCACAACTACCTGTTTAATATAGTTCACATTACTTCTCACCAAGTGCTTACCATTTCTGGAACTCTCTCCTGTCTCTTAGAACACTGTGCTGTTTTTACCCCTAAGCCATCAACTATGAATTTTTCTCATCCTGAATGCCCTGACATTTCCCTTCTGTCTTAGAAAATGATCACTTTTCTTTTTGACATATGCAGCCAATGTGAGCCTGCCTTTTCTTGCTATACTTATAGACATGATTGCTTGTATCATTCATGTAACATTTATCCTAATTTACTATATATCGAGGCATGTGTGTCATATGTCTCTATTGTGCTAAAAACACCTACCTGAAAAAGTGAATTCACGATATCCAACATCAACTGGGTTGCCATTGATTTCCTAATTAGTTCTCACTTCCATTTATGTGCAACATCTATTTTCATCCTATTCTTTTCTTAAACCTTTGTTCCTGCCAGTTTTCTTCTCACCCCTCAGCATATGCCCTAGCCTCCTACTTCCAGGAGAAAATAGAAGCCTGTAACAACTTCATCAGCTTCATATGAACAAAGCAGCTTACTGGTTCTTATACTCACCTTCTCTTTTTTCTCTCCCTCTCACTTCAGTGTGTGAATTAACAATCTAATGCTAATTTTTCCACCTGGGTTCTTGATCTCTTTACTTTTCACCTTTTCAGAATTCTCACTCTGAGTGGAAGAATTCTTTCTCTTCCATCTTCAACTCTACCTTTATTTTTGGCTTCCTTTCCATCAGTACTAATTATGCTCAAGTGTTGCCTAATTTTAGAACAATCTCCTCTTGACATATTATTTTCTAGCCACCACCTTGTTTCTTGTTCTTCATTCATTAGATACAGACTGTGAAAGACCACTTTGTGGTTCTTCTCTTCCCATTCATCCACTGTATTCTAACTTTTGCCCCTACCACTATACTAAAATTGTTACTCTAAATCTTAGGATGAAGTTGTTGTTGTTAGTGTGGTGTGTTTGTGTGTGTGTGTGTGAATTGAATTTATTTGGATGACATTGGTTAATAAAATTATATACCTTCAGCTGTAGAATTCTATAACACATCATCTATATATTGTATTGTGTGTTCACCACCCCAAGTCAAGTCTTCTTCCATCACCATTTACACCTTCTTTAATCCTTTCTTACCTTCCCCTATTCCTCTTTCCCTCTGGTAATCATCATACTGTTGTTTGTCTATTTGTTTTTTGTTTTGGCTAAATCCCTTCACCATTTTTACCCAGCTCTCTCCCCTCCCCTCCAACCTCCTTTGACAACTATCACTCTGTTCTCTGTACCCATGAGTTTGTTACTATTTTTTTGTTAGTTTATTTTGTTCATTTCATTCCACATGCGAGTATGGCATTTGTTTTTCTCTGACTGGTTTATTTCATTTAGCATAATACACTCCAGGTCCATCCATGCTGTCCTAAAAGGTTATATTTCCTCCTTTTTATGGCTAGTAGCATTCCACTCTGTAAATTTACCATGGCTTTTTATCCACTCATCTATGGATTGAGTGGCTGCTGCCAAATCTTGGGCTATTGTAATTAACACTGCATGAATATAGGGGTTCATATGTGCTTTCAAATTATTATTTCAGGCTATTTTGGATATATTAATAGTAATGAAAACACTGAGTCATAAGATAATTTCATTTTTAATTTTGAGGTAACTCCATACTGATTTTCACAGTGGCTGTACCAATCTGCATTTCTACCAACAGTGCACGAGGATTCTTTTTTCTCCACATTCTTGCCAACACTTGTTGCTTGTTGATTTATTGATGATAACCATTCTGACAGGTATGAAATGATATCTCATTGTGGTTTTAATTTGCATTTCTTTGAGGATTCATGATGTTGAGCATCTTTTCATATGTCTAATTGCCATCCACATGTCCTCTTCAGAGAAATGTCTATTCAGGTCTTTGCCCATTTTTTTAAATTGGATTGTTTGGGAATTTTTTTGATATTGAGTTATATAAGTTTTTGTAAATTTTGGATATCAGATATATCATTGGCAAAGATGTTTATTCGGTGGGTTTTCTTTTCTTTTTGTTTGTAGCTTCCTTTGCTGTGCAAACACTTTGTAGTTTGATATAGTCTCCTTTATTTGTTTTTTTCTTTTGTTTCCCTTGCTGGAGGAGATATATCAGAAAAAATATTGCTCTGAAAAATGCCCAATATTTTACTCTTTATGTTTTCTTCTACGATATTAAGATTTTGAGCCTAACATTTAAGTCTTCAATCCATTTTGAATTTATTCTTGTGTGTATGATGTAAAAAGGTGGTCTAGTTTCATTATTTTGCACATATGTGTCCAAATTTCTGATACTATTTATTGAATAGACTATATTTATCCCATTGTATGTTTTTTTCCCTTCTTTGTCCAATATTAATTGACCATAAGGGTATGGGCTTATTTCTGGGCTTTCTGTTCTGTTTCATTTTCTTATGCCAGTATCATGCTGTTTTCTTTACTATGGCCTTATAGAATAGTTTGATAGCAGGTAGCATGATTTCTCCAATTTGTTCTTCTTTATCAAGATTGCTATGACTATTTAGGTTCTTTTGTGGTTTCATACAAATTTTTGAAATATTTTTCTAGTTCTATGAAATATGCCATTGGTATCTTCATAGAAATTGCACTGAATCTATAGATAGCTTTGGGTAGTATGGACATTTTAATTATGTTAATTATTCCAATTCATGAACATGATATATGCTTCTATTTATTTACATCTTTTTTAATTTCTTTCTTCAGTGTCTTATAATTTTCCAATTATAGGTCTTTCACATCTTTGCTTAAATTTATTCCTAGGTATTCTATTCTTTGTGAAGCAATCATGAATGAAATTGTTTTCTCTCCTGATAGTTCATTATTGGTGAACTATCCAATAATGAACTAATAATAAAAATGAAACTGATAATAAAAATGAAACTGATTTCTGGATATTTACTTTTTATTCTTCTACTTTACTGAATTAATTTATCAGTTTTAATGGTTTTTGGTGGAATCTTTAGGGTTCCCTTATACATTACCAGATCATTTGCCAAAAATGACAGTTTTGTTTCTTCTACTATAATTTGAAAAGCTTTTTCTTTCTTCTTGTCTGATTGCTGTAGCTAGGAGTGCTAGAACTATGTTGTATAAGAGGGGGTGAAAGCAGACTTCTCTGTCTTGTTCCAAACCTTAAGTTTTTGCCCATTGAGTACGTTGGCCTTTATTACAGTGAGGTATGTTCCCTTTATTTCTAGTTTGCTCAGTCTTTTTATCATAAATGGATGCTAAATTATATAAGATAATTTTTCTGCATCTATTGGTATGATCATGTTGTTTTTATCCTTCATAATGTTTACGTGATGAATAAAGTTTATTGATTTTTGGATATTGTACCAACCTTGCATCCCTGGAATAAATTTCACTTGATCATGGAATATGATCTTTTTATTATATTGTTGGATCTGGTTTGCTAATATTTTGTTGAAGATTTTAGCAGCTATATTTATCAAGGATGTTGCCTATAATTTTCTTTCTTCGTAGTGTCTTTATGTGGGTTTAAAATTAGGATAATGCTGGCCTCATTAAATGAGCATTGGAGTCTTCATTCTTCTTGAACGTTTTAGAATAGTTTGGTATAGATAGGCATTAGTTCTTTGAATGTTTGGTAAAATTTTCCTGTGAAGCCATCTGGTCTAGGACTTCTGTTGAGATTTTATTTTTATTAAAGCTTTAATTTTATTACTGGTAATAAGTTTATTTAGATTTTCTGACGTTTCCTGACTCAATTTTGGAAGATTATATGTTTCTAAGAATTTATCTATTTTGTCCAAGTTGTCCAATATGTTGGCATATAATAGTAAAATGTTTACAATCCTTTGTACATTTTTTATATCTGTTCTTATTTCTCTTTCATTTCTGATTCTATTTGAGTACTGTCACTTTTTTTCTCCATGAGTATCCTTAAAGGATTGCTAATCTTGTTTATCTTTTCAAAGAATCAACTCCTGGTTTCATTGATCTTTTGTATTGTTTTTTGACTCTATTTCATTTATTTCTACTCTGATATTTATTATATTCTTCCTTCTACTCACTTTGAGTATTGTTTGTTGTTCTTCTTTTAGGTTCTTTAAGTGTATAGTTAGATTTTTTATTAGATATTTTTCTTGTTTCTTGATGTAGTCCTGAAATGTTATTAATATCCCACCTAGAACTGCTTTATCTGTGTCCCATAGATTTTTGAGTTATGTTCTCATTTTCATTTGTTTCAGGATATCTATAGATTTATTCCTTGATTTCATTTTAACCCATTCATTGCTTGGTAACATTCTATTTTGCCTCCAGGTCTTTGTGTGTTTTTCAGCTTTTTTTCTTGGACTGATTTTTAGTTTCATACTATTATGGTCAGGGAAGTTGCTTGAGATGATTTCAATCTTCTTAAATTTATTGAGCCTTATTTTGTGTCCTAACATATGGTCTATGTTAAAAAATATTCCATGTGCACTTGTTTCTTGCTGTTTTGGGGTGAAATGCTCTGAAGATATCAATTATGTCCATCTTATCCCATGTGTCATTTAAAGATGCGTTTTTATTGATTTTCTTTCTAGAAGATCTATTCATTGATTCAATTGAGTATTAAAATCCTCTACTATGACTGTATTACTGTCAATCTCCTTCTTTATGTCCATCAAGATTTGCTTGACATATTTAGGTGCTCTTTTGTTAGGTGCATAAATGTTTACAGGGTTATATCCTTTTTTTGATTGTTATCTTTATCATTTCTTTTTCATTACTATAGGCTTTGTTTTAATGTCTACTGTGTCAGATATAAGTATTACTCTACCCCAGCTTTTTATTTTCATTTTTATTTGTATGAATATATATTTTTCCATTTCTTTACTTTTAATCTGTGTGTATCTTTCATTCTGAGGTGGGTCTCTTGTAGACACCATAGAGATGGGTCTTATTTGTTTTCTTATCCATTCTGCTACCCTATGTCTCTTTAGTATAACATTTAATCCATTTACATTTAAAAAGATTATTGATAGGTATATATTTATTGCAATTTTATTATTTTAACTAAGGTCCTCTTTTTTCTTCTTCTTCTTCTTCCTCTTCCTCCTCCTCCTCCTCCTCCTCCTCCTCCTTCTTTTTCTTAAAGACTACTCTTAAACAATTCATGTAATATTGGTTTGGTGGTGATGAATTCCTTTAGCTTCTCCTTGTCTGGGAAGCTCTTTAATTAACCTTCAATTCTAAATGATAGATTTGCTGGTAGAGTAATCTTAGTTATAGTTCCTTTTTATTCATTACTTTGAATATTTCTTGCCACTCCCTTCTGGCCTGCAAAATTTCTGTTGAGAAATCCATCGACAGTCATAGGAGTGCTCCCTCATAGGTAACTAACTGTTTTTTTCTTTCTGCTGTTAAGATTCTCTCTTTGTCTTTAACCCTTGGTATTTTAATTATGAAGTGCCTTGGTGTGGGCCTCTTCAGGTTCCACTTTTTTGGGACTCTCTTTGCTTCCTGGGTTTGTAAGTCTATTTCTTCCACCAGATAGAGGAATTTTTCTGCTATTATTTCTCCAAATAGGTTTTCAATATCTTACTCTCTCTATTCTTCTTCTGGCATCACCCCCATAATGCAAATGTTAGTATACTTGAAGTTATCCCAAAGGCTCCTTATACTATCTTCATATTTTTGGATTGTTTTTGTTCTTCTGATTGGGTGATTTTTCCTTCCTCATATTCCACATTATTGATTTAATTATTGAAATCCTCTACTTTACTGTTTAATCCCTCTAAATTATTCATTAGTGCAATTAATGTATGCCTAATTTCGGACTAGTCCTTTTACATGTCTTTGAAATTCTCAGCAAATCCTTAAAATTCTCACTAAGTCCTTTAAAGCTCTCATTGTGAACCTTGAACAAACTTTTAACCATTGTTTTGATCTCTGCATCTAGTAGTTTGCTGGCTTCCATTTCATTCATTTTTTTGTTTATTTGATTGTTTATTTTCTGAAGATTTCTTCTTTGCTTTCATTTGTGACACATTTTTTGTCTCCACATTTTAGCTGCTTTCTTATGTTTGTTTCAATGAATTAGGTAGAATTGCTATGTCTCCTAGAATTGGTAGAGTGCCCTTCTGTAGAACGTGTCTTCTAGGGCCCAGTGGCTCAGCCTTTGCAGTCACCTGAGCTGGATACTCTAGGTGCACTGCTGTGTGAACTGTGTGTATAGTCTTGTTGTAGTTGAGCCTTAATTGTTATAGGCATCACTGGGAAGCATTGACCTCTAGGCCAATTGATTATGAGAAAAAGCTGCTGGTTTGGCTCAGTGGATAGAGCATTGACCTTCAGACTGAAAGATCCTAGGTTCGATTCTAGTCGGGGTCATGTATCTTGCTTGCGGGCACATCTCCAGTGTGGAGCATGCAGAAGGCGACTGATCGATGTCTCTCTCTCATCAATGTTTCTGACTTTCTATCCCTCTCCCTTCCTCTCTGTAAAAAAATCAATAAAAAATATATTTAAAAAAAAGAAAGAGAGAAAAAGCTGCTGTGCAGGAGATACTCCTATGAAGAAGGACTTGCTTCAGTGGGGCTCTGGTCTTACTGAGTCTGCCCCTTGAGTATGTCACTCTTAGATGTGTATAATTCTAATGTGGTATGACCTGAAGCTGTCCACCACGTGCATTGGCTCTGAGGCATCCCAGAGGTACAAAGTCAGCCACTCTCTGAGGCCACTCAGTTAGGGCTACCGAGCAATCTACAGATGGCTGCCACTTGTATTGAGATTGGAAGTGCATAGGTGAGGCCAGGCTGTGAAGCCAAGCAGGCTGGTACTAGTGCTGGGTCTTAGATTGTATGAGGCATTGCAATGCCAGCTGCTGCTTGAGAGATTTTAGAAAGGATTGAAGCCTGAGCCAATACAGGCCATTTATATGGAAAAGTCACTGCAAACATTTTGGGTGGGGCTGCAAAATGGTGAGGCAGGATCTCAGAGAATCACCAGGGTGAAACGAACAGTGTGAGCCAGGTAGATAGAGACTCAGATATGGTTGCCAGTCAGGTCTGCCATAGGGGAGGTCCCAGCACAGAACAATGACCTCTGTGAGCACCCCCACTGGGAAGAAAGCCACCCCCAAGTTCCTGCCCCAATGCCAGATAATCCAGTTTCTCCCCATATGTTCCTGAATCCACCATGCTGCCATGCCAGTACTGGATCCCAGAAGGAGCAAGTCCAAGTAATTTCATACACTGGCCTTTATGTAGAACTTCCTGGGTCTCCACCAGCCTCTATGTCATTCAGCAACAATTCCTGCTCATATTTATAGCCTGAAGTTAGGGATATGTCTCTTTCCAGCTCTGGAACCCTAAGCTTGGGGACTGGTATGGAGCTGGGATCCCTGACTTCTCACAAGCGGGACTTGACTTCCACAGCCAAGATATCCTGAGTGAGTGAAAAAAAAATACCACACATGCGTATCAGATCTCCTTGTTCTGTACCTCTGTCCCTACCGCAATTGATGTACTTTCTTCCTTACTTATTTAGTTGTAGGACTTCCAGTCATCCAGCTTTCAGGAAGTTCTGAATTTTTTTTTTCCTTATTTTTATTTTTAAATTTAAGACCTTTTATTTCCAACTTTTAATTTTTTTCTTTTTTTATTATTATTTTTAAATAAATCTTTATTATTCAGTTTATTACAGATGTTCCTTATCCCCCCGCCCCATAGATCCCCTCCACTTGATTCCTCATCCCCTACCCCATGCCCTTACCCCCACCACTGTCATCATCCATAGATGTAAGATTTTTGTCCAATCTCTTCCTGTACCCCTCACACCTCCTTCTCCCAGAGAATTGTCAGTCCATTCCCTTTCTATGCCCCTAATTCTATTATATTCACCGGTTTATTCTGTTCATTGGATTTTTTATTCATTTGATTTTTAGATTCATTTGTTGATAGGTATGGATTTGTTATCACTTTGTTGTTCATATTTTTTATCTTTACCTTTTTCTTCCTTTTCCTCTTAGAGAATACCCTTCAGCATTTCATATAATCCTGGTTTGATGGTGATGAACTCCTTTAGTTTTTTCTTGTCTGTGAAGCTCTTTATCCGACCTTCAATTCTGAATGACTGCTTTGCTGGGTGCATTCTTGGTTGTAGGTTCTTACTATTCATCACTTTGAGTATTTGCTGCCACTCCCTTCTGGCCTACATAGTTTCTGCTTAGTTATATGGGTACTCCCTTGTAGGTAACTAACTGTTTTTTTCTTGCTGCTTTCAAGATTGTCTCTTTGTCTTTTGCCCTTGGCATTTTAATTATGATGTGTCTTGGTGTGGTCCTCTTTGGATTCCTTTTGTTTGGGGTTCTCTGCACTTCCTGGATGTCTAAGTCCATTTCTTTCACCAGGTAAGGGAAATTTTCAGTCATTATTTCTTCAAATAGGTTTTCAGTATCTTGCTTTCTCTCTTCTCCTGACACTCCCACAATTCTGATGTTGGTATGCTTGAAGTTGTCCCAGAGGCTTCTTATACTATCTTCACAGTTTTGGACTCTTTTTTCTTTTTGTTTTTCTGGTTGGGTGTTTTTTGCTTCCTCATATTTCAAATCTTTAGTTTAATTCTAGTCTGCTGTTGGATTTCTGTATATTATTCTTTATTTCAGATAGTGTATGCTTAATTTCTGACTGTTCTTTTTTGTTTTTCTGGCATTCTCATTAAGATCCTTGAAGGTCTCACTAAGTTTCTCAGCAGTTTGTAGAAAATTCTTGAGTAACCTTATAAATGTGGTTTTGAACTCTATGTCCAGTTGTTTGCTTTCCTCCATTTCTTCCATTCATGTTATGTTTCTTTGTCTCTGCATTTTGTCTGCTTCCCTGTGTTGATGGAGTGACTTTGTGTGCTAGTTGTCCTTTATGGCCCAGTAGCTCCACCTCCTCAATCACCAGAGGTGGACACTCTTGGTGCACCACTTTACACACAGTCTTATTGTAGTTAAGCCTTGATTGCTATTGGTACACTGGGAGGAATTGACCTCCAGGCCAATAGATTGTGAGGATTAGTTGTGTCTATTAATGGAAGAACTGCTGTGCTGGAGACATCCCTATGGGGCAGGACTTGCTTCAGTGGGGCTTTGGTGCTCACCGAGTCTGCCTCTTGAGTGTTTCACTTATATATGTGAGGAGTTGAAATCTGGTATCATCTCACACTGACCTCTATGTACACTGGTTGCTGGATCTCCAAGGAGGTGCAAGTCAGCTAGTGTCTGAGGCCACCCAATAGGAGCTACAGGGAGATCTGCAGATTTCTCCTTTTTGCTTGGAGTTTGGAAGTTTTGAGTTGTCTGACCCAGTTGCAATTTGTTAGGTTAAGCTGCTAGAGGGCAGGCCATTCAGATGCAAAAGCCACTCCACACAGCTCAATAGGTTTGTAAGTTGGGCAGGGCGAGGTCTCAGGGAATCACTAGGCTAAGGCATGGCAAACAGTGCTGGCTGCCAGTCAGCCCTCTCTGCATCCCCGTGTCTCACGTCCCTCGCCCCAGCACAGTAAACAGTGATTCCTGTGCGCACCTCTGTAAGAGAGCCACCCTCCCTTCCCAACCCAATGCTACACAGTCCAGTTTCTCCCCAAAATCTTGCCAGAAACTGGAGTTCAGAGAGTCGGGAACTTGTAACTCCCTCCTAATTGAAAAAAACAGCACATGCCAGCCCGATCCGTATCTCTGCCTTCCAGAGCCTCTGCATGTCCTACCAGGTCTCAATGCACTTTTTTCTTTCCTTCTAGTTGTAGAACTTCCACTCTGACAGTTTTCCCATGGTTCTGGAGGATAGCATTTTGTCTTTTAATTGTAGTTTTGGTGTGGTTGTAAGAGGCAGCATGTATAGGTGTATACCTTATGCTGCCATCTTGGTTCTCCCATAAGTTCTGAATTATGGTTATTCTGTGTTTTAATTGTAATTTTGATATAGTTGTGGCAGGCAGCAAGTACTGGCATTTACCTATGCTACTATCTTGGTTCTCAATCCTCATTTTTTTAAAATCTTTTTTCTTTTTGCTGCCTTATTAGGTGTGTTTTGCTACTTTGTATTCCAAATAACTCTTTTGATCTTCTGCTTCTTCCAACATATATAATTTATTCCTTCATTTCAGACATTCTATTGTTCATTTATAACTAGTTTATTTATGGTTTTTATGTCCTGTTCCATGCTGCTGTAGTAGAGCCCAGTGGCTGTGCATGGAGGGAGGAAAGGAAGGGGCCTCTGGTAATATGAGTTCAGCATCCCACTGCTGCACAGAGGGAGGGAGTGAAGGGGCCTCTGTGATACGGCCCAGAGTCCCTGCCCAAGCCACATGGAGGGAGGGGAGGACTCATAAAAATAGATCTTTCCAATTCCTGACACTGATGGAGCCCTATAGGTGCCAGGGTCCTCTGCCTGCAGCCCTCAGTCACAGTCCAGCAGCCCCAGTCACAAACTGGAAGACCCCTGCCCACAGTGCAGATGCAGCCAGCATGACACCATAGTCGGGGTTGGGGGTGTCAGGCAGGTGCGCTATAGACATTAAATCATTGCTGCTGCGACCCCCCTTTCCCCCCAGCACTTGCAAGTAATATGGGCCAAGGGAGTGACTCCTGAGGCACAGCTCCCATGGCAGCTTATGCACACCATACTTGGCTGGGGAAGCCGATCCTGAGAGCCCAAGCCCCCAAGTACCGGAGTTGCTGGGCATCATGGGACAGGACCATGAGGAGGCCCCAGAAAAAGCATCTTACCAGAGGCTGCATGGAAGGAGGAGAGGAGCCTCTGGCTAGAGGCTACTACTGGTGTCATTGCATGTCAGACTGAGGGACAACCCCACACACACTCCCTGTGCACAAATTTTGTGCACTGGGCCTGTAGTCCTACATAATAAAGAGGTAATATGCAAATTGACCATCACTCCAAAACACAAGATGGTCATCCCCATGTGGTCAAAGACAGGGGCCTCCATGTGGACACAAGATGGCCGCCACAAGATGGCCTACAGGAGAGGGAGTTGGGGACAACCAAGTTGACAGGGAAGGGAAGTTAAGGGTGACCAGACTAGCAGGGGAGGGCAGTTAGGGGCAATCAGGTCTGCAGGGGAGCAGTTAGGCATTGGTCAGGCTGGCAGGGTAGTGGTTTGATCAGGTTGACAGGCAGAAGTGGTTAGGAACAATCTGGCAGGCAGGCAGGCAAGAGATTGGGAGCCAGCAGTCCTGGATTGTGAGAGTGATGTACCTTGAGGGGTTCCAGATTGGGAGGGTGCAGGCTGGATAGAGGGACACAGATACACACACACACACACACATATGCATGAATTTTGTGCACTGAGCCTCTAGTTTTTATATATCAAATATATCTGCTATGACTCCCAGTTTTAGTAGGGTAGCCTATGTAACATGTATCCTGTGGGACCCAGAGGTATAGTGTTCTTGATTACTTGCATTGGGTGCTCAAGGAACATCACTTGTGTTGGTTATGTGGGCTCTCCCATAAGTCTTGATTGTTATTGGCCCATTTGTGCTCAGATCAACCCTCCAGCTGGCAGGCTGTAAGAATCAACCTTGACTACAGTGTACAAGCTGCTGTATAAGTGCTGACCACATGGTCTGCAAATAACTTCAGCAGAGCCTACTACATGCTGAGATATCCCAATGAGTATACCACTTGTGAAGCTAATTGGATTTTGCTCTGATATCTGAACTTGGCCACTGTGTATATTGGTTCTGGGCCTTTTGGGAAAAAATCAGGTGAGGCCAATATCAGACACTGCCTATGACCAGCCTTGTGCAACCTGTTTGGAGCTACAGAGTGATCCACAGTGCGTGATTACCTCTGCTGTGTCTGGGTGTGTGAGAAAAAGATTCAGCTGTGTACCAAGGCTGGCTTTTACCAGCACTAGGCACAGAGGTAAATTCAAAAAAGTCCCAAGGAATCTTAATATCTGCTTCTGCCTGCCTTTGCCTGCTGGCTGCCTGTTAGGCTCTCACTGAAAGAGTCTCTGATAATACTTAAATTCCATGATGTAGAGTCTCAATGAGTCACCATGTAGGGGTGAATGGTATTCACTAGATCTACACAAGTTCAAACTTGGTGCCTGGACTTGAGGCCAGTCAGAAAATATCCCAGGTTATACCAAGTTTAGCTGCAACCCAGTAGGTGCTTGAATACCTTTGTGGTAAAGTACAGTCTTACAGAGTCATCAGGGTGAATTCAGCAGAGTTTATTAGGCCTACACAGATCAAGATTTGGCTATGAAGGGAGGGCTCTGAACCAGTCTGGTGTGTGAGGGGAAAATGGCCCGGATCCTAGACCCACATAATTCAGTCTATTCCAGATTCTGCCAGGAGTCAAATGTCAGCAGGGTGAGGTTGCCAGCAGTCAGGAGGGAATAGATGCTGAGCAGGCTTGGGGAAAAGGATAAGGCACTCCAGAGCCTAACAACTCAGTCACTGATACCCCCTTAATCTGTCTACACCTGGATATCTCAGTCCAGGCAATTGACTTCTCAGCAGGGTGTAAACTCTGCAGGATGGGCTGACAAAGAGTTTAGAGGGTGGGGCTATGTATTCCTCTATATACTGTATGGAGGGGCATGCTCCTTGCATCAGGGACAGTCCCCTCAACTCTCTTCCCCAGAGCCACAAACCCCAGTTTCTCTTCACATGACTTGTCTCTTCTGCCCTCTCTCTGCCAGAGTCCAGGGTGAGTGGCTGCAAATGAGATTTTGTGCATAGGCCCTTTAAGAGGGTACCTTTATCTCTAGCAGGTCTTATTTCTCTCTGTTGGCTAGAATCCCGACTTGTTTTTATAGTCAGGTGTATAGGCACCTCTTCCCAGTTCTATTGCTCTGGACTTGGGATCCTGGTGTGGGGTTGAAACTCCACACTCCTCAGGAATCTCAGCCACTGCTTGTGGGAGGGGCCCAGATATTTTCATGTCTCTGCCCTTCCTACCTGTCTTAATGTGGGTTTTCCTATGAATGCTTGGTTATAAGACTTCTCTTTAGCAAGTTTTCAAATGGTTATTCAGGTTGATTGCTCTATATTTTAATTATAATTCCAGTTTGGTCCTGGGAAGAGATGAGTATCTGATGATGTCTTAATTAGTAGCATGATTAATGAAATTTAGAAGCCTGCCTTTTTATTCCCACCCCTAGTCATGCCTTCTACAATGTTCCCATTACCACCTCTACTCTCCCCCTACACTATTCACCATAGCTTCTTATAAGTCTTACAATATACTGTATAATGAGATCTATCCTTCTATGACCTTCCAGATTTCATATATCTTGTGACTTTGGCTAGTTAATTAGCATGTGTGTATTCTCCAGGTCTCATTTGAGACATTACTTTATTCAGAGAACTTCTCTGACCTTGACCTTCTTCCAAATCTAAAGTTAAAGTGGTCCACGTATATTTTCTCACACAAGTTGTACTTCCCTTTTTGTTATAATTGCTCATTTAATCATCTATATCCCACACTAGGTTGTAAATGACATTAAGACAGAAAGCCATATCTCCCTGTTATATCTTTAGTTGCCTTGTAGGGCATCAGTAAACACATACACACACACACACAGACTATGACTTTAGTCATTGTGAAATTTGTATATTCCACAATCAATTCCAATATATATATACCTCAAAGGATCTTACTAGTAAGAACATTGTTGAGGTTTTTTTCATTATGATTATTATACTGCAGTCCAAAAATATGCACTAAAATTTTTACTACAACATAAATAATTTTATTTTTATTGTTGTACTTAATCAAATAATATTTGAAGTTGTTAGAAATTATATCTTCAAAGGGATACAATTTTAAAAGTTTTATTTTTAAGTTGAAATAGGTAAGAGATTAAGATGTACAAATTGGCAGTTACAAAATATTCACAGGGATGTAAAGTATAGCATAGGGATTATAGTCAATAATATTGTAATAACTATCCATGGTGCCAAGTAGGTAGTAGACATTTTGGGGAGATCATTCTCAAAAGTATATAAATGTTTTTCTACTATGTTGTATATCTAAAACTAATAATATCAAATGTCAACAGTAATTTAAAAATAAAAAAGGGTTTTTATATAGCTTTATTTTGAACTAGATGAATAAAGGAACACAACCAAGCTGATTTTCTATTTGAAAAACCTGATGACACTCATATAGCAGCAACACCACTTAATTATTCAAAAAACTCTTCAAATGTTGAACCATAAGAAAATTTGAAATGGAAGATGAGAAAAAGTAGCTTAAAATAACTAACATTGATCTAAATGAAAAAGCATTCTTCATTTTGTGATCTGTAAACCTATATTTGGCAGGACACCTATAAAACCATTTTGCAGGATAATATTCTTTAAATAACAACTCACTTGCAATAGGCCCTAATACTTTATCATTAGATTTTTGTCTTCTGTCTTTCATGTGACCTGTGTTACTATTGATACCCCTTTGGAAGATGGTAAATGCTAATGACAGTTTGTGTAGATTTTACACTTAATAGCAACTTTCTTTAGGAATGGAAACTCTAGAGGCCCAGTGCATGGATTCGTTCACTGGTGGGTTCCCTCGGCCTAGCTGGTGATCAAGGCCTATTGAGGGGGGCAGCCAGCGGGGTTGGGGGGGAAGGCTGGGGAAGGTTGGCAGGCTGACCCTCCTGATCAGGGCAAGGGGGCTATGGGAAGTTGGCAAGTGGAGAGTTGGGCAAAGGGACCATGGGAGGTTGGCGGGCAGCCCCCCTATCAGAGTTGATTGGGAAGGCTGGCCAGCCAGGGTTTGGGGAAGGGTCATGGGAGGTTGGTTGGCTATCAGGGGTGTTGAGGGAGGGCTGCAGGAGGTTGGCCAACTGGCAAGTCAGGAGTAGTCTTGGGATGTTGGCTGGCGGGGGTAGGGTGACCATGAAGGTTGGCCGGGTTGGCTCCCCTTCTCCATTGGGGCTGATTGAGAGGTTGGTGGGGGTGAGGGGCAATGGAAAATTGGCTGTGAGAGTGCACTGACCACCAGAGGGCAGCTCATGCATTGAGTGTCTGTCCCCTGGTGGTCAGTGTGCATCATAGAGACTGGTCCACCGTCGTTCTGGTTGTTCCAATTGTTCTAGTCATTCAGTCATAATGGTTGCTAAGGCTTTTATATACGTAGATAAATTTTACTATTAAACATAAACAAAATCTGGAACAGACAATTGTGTGGGGCTAGAACATGGGTTGTTGTTTGTTTAGTGAAGCCAAAAATGCTTATTGCAAACTATTGTAAAAACAAAACAAAAATATCCAAAACAGTTTAAGATTTTTGCCACACACTATATGACATATAATAATAAAATACATGATAAAAACAACTGTAACAAGAATGTTCAGAGTCCTTTCTACATAAGAATAGTCCATTTAAAATCCCCCCTTATATTTTACATGTCATTGTGAACACTGACATCATCAACTGGTGAGCCAGTGTCATTGTTTATCTCCCAGGTCCAGCAGCACAATTGGTGAGTACACTGCCATAGATTAACTGAAACTCTTCTTAGTGTCTTTTTCATTTTGAATATTTCATGCTGAATTGCCTTTCTCTTGGAAGAGAGAAAAGAGTTGCAGCAGAAGCTTCTGCTCAGAAATAGCACTTATCACCTGCACTGACATTTCATTAGCTAAAACAAAAAATAAGGCCAAACTTGAAGTAAAAGATGTAGAAAGCAAAATCTTTCCATAGGCCTGGTCCATATGGCTCAGTGGTTGAGCATTGGAACCATGAACCGGGAGGTCATGGTTCAATTTTTGGCCATGACATAGGCCAAGATTGTGGGTTCTATTCCCAGTAGACAGGAGGCAGCCAATCAATTGATGTTTCTATCCCTCTCTCCCTTTCCCTTCCTCTCTGAAATCAATTAAAAAAAAAACTCCCACAGAAAGAAGCTTAATATTAGTTAATGTTTATTATTTATTTTCTGCTTCTTTTATTAACATCCCTCGTTTTTGTTGTTTTCTTTGATAAATATAAGTTCTTGCAACAAAGTTTGCTACATAATGGCTATTAAGTAAAATTTCATTCAATGAATGAGTAAATGAGGAAAAATACATTGTTTATTACATGGTTTTGCATTTTATAACCATTGAGGTCTTTTAGAATTTTCATGCTTAAGGTGATTGCTAGCACTGGTCTTTAAAAAATAAGTTTATATAACAATAATTTGTTGTTGATAGTTAATTTCTATTAAGGATATAATAATGTCGTGGAGCATAATGAATAACATTACAATGATCTGAGAAGAAAGTTTCATAGCTGGTTCTGTAGGTTTATAACTGGCTTCTTGACCTTGGACATGTCTTCTTTGTTAACAGAGCCCATATGGCACTGTGCCTAACACAAAGGAGCATGTCATGATTCATCTAGGCCAATAATGGCACTACTTCTTCTCTTGCCCCTTGCAAAGATTGTTCTGGGTTGATTTTCTAGTGAGAAAGTCCATTAGTTTTACTAAAGGGCAACTGAATATTAAGTTCCTCCTTAATGAAATAAAGACTTGTTTAAGGAGAATGTCTTTTAAGCACTCTTCCTCTTCTCTTCTATCTTGAATGCTATTAGATGAATGTAAATATGTCACACCTAGGTCTATGGCCGCTATTATGGGACCAAGAGGTGACAAACATAAGGATGAAAACAAACACATAAAGAATGAAGAATTAGAACAGTGGAAAAAGCCAGTGTCCTGGCATTGTGGGTTGTAAAAGCACTGTGAGTTGCCAAAGCTATCCTGCAATCACCAGGCTACAGAATTCTTATTAAGTAGACAATGAGTAAGCAATGGTTCAAGAAACTAAGTATTTTGTTTTGACAGCTAGACTGAAACAGATCATTTGAGTAAAAAAATCATAAACAAATATCACAACATCTCAAAATATAGCAATATGTTTTTAAAAGATCTGAAATAATAAGGGAATACAGATTTAAAGACTAGCTTTATCATATTGCCAGTATATTTGATATGGTCAAAATGCTAAAATATAAACTGATTTGGCTAAATATAAATAGGGATTTTATTAGAAAACACAAAAGGACAGAGTGTTTATTTGGAGCTAAATATCTAGCCTATATAATAAAGAGCTAATATGTAAATAGTTGTCATGCCCTCTTGCCCTTGCGCCCTCATGCCCTCTCGTAGGGGCTGGGGAACCTGAGACCAGGCCAGGAGACCTGAAGCTGTGGCCCCCTACCCCTGTGCCAGTGTTGGGGGACCTGAGGCCATGCCCCTGACCCAGCAGGATTTGACAGGAGACCAGAAGCTGTGCCCCCCACTCAGCACCGGGCTGGGGGACCTGAGGCTGTGACCCCCTACCCTGCAGGGCTTGACAAGGGTAGGGCTAGGCCAGGTCTGGGTCTCATGCAATTTTGAGGCACACTTGGATGTGTAGGGACTTGACTCTGGGGCCCATGGCACGCCCCAGACTCTGACAGGAGGGAGATTTTCATATACATTTTACTAATTTTCTTTCATCTCTGACACTTCTATTATACAGAAAGGACAAATAGCAAAATTAAAATATTTCCTCTAATTAATTTCCTTTTAATGTGCACAGATTTTGTGCACTGGGCCACTAGTCTATACTAATAAAAAGGTAATATGCTAATTAGATTGGATCAACCGGCCATCTTCTGGATGTCCATCTTCCTTTCAGACACCCCCCATGGTGGTGGGGGCCTAGGCAGAGGCAGTTATGGATGAGATCAGGCTGGCAGGGGAGAGCAATTAGGGGCAAGATCAGACTGGTAGGGGGTTAGGGGCAAAATCAGGCTGGCAGGGGGTTAGGGTGCTCAGGCCAGCAGGGGAGGGCAGTTGGGAGTGATATCAGGCCTGCAGGGGAGGCCCATTAGGGGCAACCAGGCTGGTAGGGGAAGGCTGTTGGAGGCATTGGCCCCAAGAACCAGTCAGGCTGAGGGACCCCACCTGTGCATTTTTTTCTTGCACCAGGCCTCTAGTGATTTTATAATTTTATGGACAATAAGACATACCTTTGGAAGCATGTGGCAAATAATATGGGACTTTGTATCTTAGTGCATCACCTGTGAAAAATGGAGGTTTTGCTCCAAATTCAGAAAGGCATTGTAGGTTGTAAAAGGGGACATAAGAACCTGGAAAGTTATGTCACCCCTTTGAGAGGATAAGTCAGTGACACAAGTGAAGGAATAAATGGCATCCCTATTGAGTTTAAGGTATATGGTTATGAATTTATTTGATAGTGAGTAACAGAAAATTCTATTACTAGGGCTTAAACAAGGTTTTATTTGTCACATGTAGCAGTAGTTAAAAATTGGGAATACTGCCATGGTGATTCAATGATGCAATGAGGAACTGAAACTGTTTCCTTCCTCAGCTCCCCCACTCTTATTATGCATTTTTAAAACTTATATTTCCTGTCTGAGGGTTGGAGAATAAAATTTTACCTTATGTTGGCAGCACTAGGTTTTGCCTTTTAATTTGGGGAAGAAATACATACTCAGGACTTCTGATGATAGCTCATTGGCCCAAACTCTGTCACAATCCTATCCCTGATAGCAACGTAGAGTGGAAAATTGACTATTTTAACTGACAAGAATTTACAGTAGAATAATGTGAGGGTGAAAATAATCACAGATGAGTTTTAGAGACTCAATAAAGAATGTGATTAGCCTCAGCCGGTTTGACTCAGTAGATAGATTGTTGGCCTGCAGGCTGAAGGGTCCAGGGTTTGATTCCAGTCAAGGACATGTACCTCCTGGCAGGCTCCTCTCCAGCCTGTGGTCAGGGTATGTACAGTCGATGTTTTTCCCTTTCTCTTCTACTCTCCTTAAAAATTAATGGAAAAAATATCCTCGACTGAGAATTAACAACAGCAACAACAAAAAGAATGTGATTATATGGAAAATATTAATTTTTGTTTATGGTCTTTTATATTTAAAGATGAGGAAGTTATTAGGAATTATCATAAATACGGAGGGAAGAAGCACCTCTTTCCACCATTCCGGTCCCACTCTCCCTGCCTGCAGCCCACCTTTTCCCTCCAGTTCTTCTTTGTGAACATAACCCCATCTTTTACTGGTATTTCTTGAATAAGGTCTAAGGCATTTCATTCATATAGATATCCTCACACTCTGCTGCTGACTTCCAAGGTTTGTCCACAACTTATAATCCACATCCTGCAAAACTCTTACAGAAGCACATTTTGTGTGGTTCTTGGATTCTTCACTGTCTCCCTCACTTGTTTAGTGTTTCTCCTTTATTGTCCTTTGAACTATACGTGGTTTCATCTGATCTCCCCAATGATATTCCCTTCACCCCACCAAATACATAGAAAAGCCCAGAGACTTCTCTGACAGGTTCAAAATCGCCTTTCAATGTTTGGAGAGACAGAACCTAAAAGGCAGTGAGAAATTTTGTTTTGGGGGAGAAGATGGAAACATTCATAATTGAATATCTTTTAAATCCCCATCTCTCTGAGAATTGCTACCCATGTCTCTTTGCACTTCTTTCCCCAGACAAGGAAAAGCTCCGTCTCACTGAGTACACCCAGAACTGTGCTTGGGGACAGGGAGCCAAAATTGGTTTCTGTTTATCATGGGAAAGAGCCCAAGGTACTTCGTTTTAAGCTGCACTGAATCTAGTATCATTCATCTGTTTATGTTCTTTTAAAAAAGGCTTTAAAATTTCAGTGCAGAACAACAACAACAAAAAAGCAAATTGTCCTTTGATTCCATAATGGTTTTTATTCCCCAGAACTGCAGTGTGCAAATAAGAAAAGCAAATTATGTTCTGAATTAAACTTTTGTCACTTCAGCTAGGCTGAATCACCTTTGACGTTACATTTTTTTTTAAGTCAGCCACATATCTAGAGCTATTTTAAAACATGTCACGTACAAACCTGTAAATTTTAGGATGTTTTACTTCAGGCAAGTTATCTAAAGGAAAGTAACTGAGCAGAATTTACTCATATATTTCCCTGGACTTCAGGTCTCTCTTGAATCTATTGGTTTCTACACTAGCATCCAGAATATTAAAGTGTGATCATTATGGATGTAGGCCTCTCTGGTCCCCTTGCATGCTCCACAGATGGCAAGATGCAGTCAGAGTGGGAAGATAAATGCATCAAACTTCTCTTTGCACATATCCCATGGTAGCAAGATAAGCAAACGGTAAGCCATTTTTCAGTGAACAGCTCCAGAGTACTTCTTAAGCTTTCAAATAGCCAAGAACACAAGCAAGAGTCTATGGTCCTAATAAGTCTATGGTTGACTCAAAAAGTATGTTATATCTGTAGAAGATGAGAAGACATCAAGATAGAATGTATATAATCAACATTAACCAGGGACCCAAACATAAATATTCTACATTTTTGTGCTCTTCTTGTAAAACTTGTTTTTCCCGTGAATGTTAGACATGAAGATGTCCTGAGGGCTACTACTAATTGTGTAGCCTAGCTGTGCAAGTCAACAGCAGCTACAGACTTTCTCTTCAAGAGTGACTCGGAGCATCAGCCTGGTGAGAGGGCAAATTCAGCTAAAGCATGTGTCTGGAAACTATGCAATTATTTGTATCCTGGTTCTATTTAAAGAATGTAAGTATCCAGGTATCTAAGGGAGGGCTGATGGGGAGTATGTCCTTCCAAGCCACACCTGCTCAATGCTATATCTATGTAGAGTCCAAGCTTGCAAAGTGTGATGCTATCTTTCTAAAATACTTCTGAGAAAAAAAAATACTCACTTTCAATAGCTGAAAACAAACTTCCGGAGGAAGTCATGGAATCAACTGGATGCCTCTGACCTTTTTGGACATTTAAAGGAGGCAGTTTGATGTATGAACTTGGGAAATATATTTTAGAGTCAGAGAGATTTCTTTTCAGACCCCAGTTGTACTGTTCATCTGTTGTTTGATCTTTGGCAGGCCACTTTATCTCTTATATTCTCAGATTCTTTATTTGAAGGTAACCTATTGCTCAAGGTTGTGTGGATCAAAATGGTATGTGTATAGTTCCTAAGACATTGCTTTGCACCTTCTAGATGCTTAGAATGGTAGCTATTATTATTAATATCATCATCAATAGTATTGTTATAGTGAAACAATTCATTGCCTCAACCACAACAAAATAATTGAGTTGTGGTCTTGAACCAGACTTTGTCACAGATCATAAAGACACCACGTTGAACAGTTGAAGATTTGGCAAAGTAGAAAGACTTGCACATGAATTTCTAAGAATAAACTGGGGTAATTATGTACAAAGTGCAAGGGGTACACTGAGGAGCAGGTTCTACACCATGAATATTGACTTTTGGGAGTAGGGTAAGTTTCATGTGAGAGCTGACACATTGAAGGGATGGAGGGTGGATAATTCCATACAGAGAGAAAGAACAGTGAGTGTAAAGGAAACAGGTTTAGAAGTACAGTGTTCTTTAGAGTAATTAGTCTTAAGAAAGCAAAGATTAGGTTTCAGAAGAGATGATTGGGGGTTGGAGTAGGAGAGAAGTAGCATGAATGATAGTCTGAAACTTGGTAAATCTGACAGGTTCATGCTAACTCTGTGTGGACTGCAGGGCTACTAGGAGGCTTTTAAAACAGGAAATGTCACAGTAAGATTTGCGTTTTGGAAAGATAATGCTGGTATGTTGTGAAGGGTTTCTGTGGGAGAAATAGGAGATGAGATGCAGGGACAATAGAAAATTATTACAATAAGAAGGCATTTTAGGGCAGAGCAGTAGAAATAAGAATATGAAGGTGTATTTCAGAGCTGAAAAGGCAGACTCCTGAAGTGAAAATATTTATCCCTCACTGCAGTCTCTTTCAGATATTCTAAGATAACTGTTGTGAACTTTCTAGATAGTCCTTTATCAAACCAAATATCTTCCACTCCTTTAATTGTTTCAATTTAGAGATGACTTGTCTTAGCATATTTTTTGGGAGGTAATAAAAATATGTCATTTTCCTCTTTTAAAATAAGGTGCATGAATTGAAACCCATACTTCAAATGTAGATTCATCATCCCCCATAAACCAGACACTATACATCTACCAATTTATTATAAAATGGCCTTATCATTTTAAAAGTCTTGTCATATTTTTGGCATCTTTTGAACTTGTGGTCAACTAATACCCTCAGATCTGTTTGCTTTAACTCTTGTTGTGACGTATTTTATTTTATTTATTTTTTTAAAAGATTTAAAATTGATTTTTAGAGAGTAGAGAGAGAGGGAAATATTGATATGAGAGTAAAACATTGATTGGCTGCCCTTTGCACATTCCCAACTGGGGATTGAGCCCACAATCTGAGCATGTGCCCTGGACCGAGAATCAAACTGGCAACCTTTCTATGCACAGGATAACACCCAACCAGCTGAGCCACTCTGGCCAATGTTGTTGTGTCATGTTTTAGAATTTGATCTTTAAAGTTTCAACTTGTTCTATAATCTAATATTTTGACAGGCTGAATTACTGTGGCAGATGTCTGGGAAAATGATTGGAAGATTACATTTTGAAATACCTTATGTTGCTAAATAAGTGAGAGTGCTTTATGAATAACCACATCTATGAAGCTGTTTGGTAGCTCTTGGTGGGAACTTCTATAGAGGAAATCGCTGTTCAAACCATTGATCTTAAATTTGGAATCTAAAATGCATAGCCTTGGAATCCTCCCATCTCCATTCTAGATAAGCTATTTTATAGCTGATCGATTTTTGGGGGAAATGGGGAAGTTTCCCTTACAAAAACACACTTAGACTTCATTTGATTCCCAGATCACCAACAAATTCAGCCATTATTTCCCATAAGTCTAAATCACACACACATACAAGATGGTATAAAAAGACTAAATATTTTTTGTTGATAAAATCAATAGATCCTCCTCTTTGTCCTTAATTTTCTAATTTTAAAATATCAATAAAAATAATAATATTTGATGGGATCTTAATGAAGTTTAACCATATTTGTAAGATAATTAGAATTCTGCCAGGCTCATATAGCACTATATAGTAAGCACAATATAAATGTTTGTTAATTCAATAAATAATCATTTTCTTCTATCACTACCACAAACTTAGTCAGCCAGCCACCTAACCCTACTCTCCCTGTAAAGAAGAGTGAAGGCCTCACTCAGATTCTTTGTTCTCTAGCTTACCCTCTGTTGAACAAGAATCTTTGATAATCTATCAAAAAACACTTATTAAGCATCTATTATATTGCAGTGTTTAAGTAGTGCTTATATAAGATTAGTAAGACATGATCCGTGCTTAAGAAACTTTAGAGTCCAGTGGTTTTAACAGGCCATATGGACAAATCAATGACTTCCAAACTGTGAAGTTAGTATAAGTAAGGGGGCATCCATATGCACTTACATGTTTCTAAAAAAAATGGACATTGGATTTATGACTGTGGCATGTGTTAGGAGGCTTTACCTTAAAAATAAGTCATTTATAAAAAGAAACTATTGATCTCTTAGAAACAGAGGACAATTATTAAATGCAGGGGTGACTAGAATACAATGGGGATAAAAATAGTACCTGATTAAAGGTGGAAAATGATTATGGCATATTTATGCATTGAGGAAGTTATCTTTGCTATACTGTTTCAGACATTGTCATCTAAAACCTTTTTTTTTTGGCAGTAAGATAATAAGCATAAACATCATAACATCATCCATATTTAACTGTGACTATTTGATACCCATATCAATAAAATGACTTTTCTATCTGTGTTCTCCAACACCCAGAATATAAACCAGAAGTAAAGTGGCATTATGAAAACTTAGATCTTTCACTACCATTCTGTGGTCATTCTAAACATTATTAATCATTCTTCATTGATAATACTGTACTATTATAAGTCAGTACTCCTTAAAGTCTGCTATGCTTACAAGGAAGACAGCTAAAGTGGTCAGCTACATGGTGTTCTTTTTTCTTTATTGTTTAAAGTATTACACATGTCTCCTTTTCCCCCCATTGACCTCTCTCTGGTCATTCCCATCTCCCAGTACATGCCCTTACCCCACTATGAACTATGACCATGGGTTATGTTTATATGTGTGCATACAAGTCCTTTGGTTGATCTCTTTCCTCCTGCCCCCATTCTTTCCTGCCTATAGCTAAAGTCTAATTGTACCCTTACAAAACACAGCAGAAGACGAAGCTGACATAGATACAATAAGGCTGCATCTAACCACTCTCCCAGCTCAGGGGATTTTTAACTGATTCTACCCAGTACCGTTCCTCTTCCACTTTCTCCCTCTTCCTCTAGGGTGGAAGGTATTCCAAAACACTGCAAGGTAAATTATAGTGATAAATTGGACAGGTTAGCTCTGTCTACACAGAAGGGCACCACATTTGTTGGGACTTCACTAGATGCATAGCGGGATGTGGCCAAGGAGGCCAGGGCTACCCTGCAGCAGATGGGAAGAAAACCCAGTTGAAGCCTTGGCTACAGGCTTTGTATGGACTTCACTGGAGTAAATGTGGGATGTTCTGAGAATGTTCCATAGAGCTTTGAACACACCAACAATGTCCCTCCTGGGAGTAATCTGGCTCAATGACCTCTCATTCCTGAAGCTCCACCACATTTCTAAAAATCCTTATCTGTTACCCTTCTACTCTCAAATGCATTGCTTCCATTTTTATACTTTTGACACAGAGTCTTCTAATGTAACTCATCTAATAGAATGTATGTATGTGAAAACAGTAGAGACAGCGATTGGCAGGCTATCTCTGCTTTCTGCTCTGATAAACTTGAGGAACTTACTGCTTGAATAGATATTTAGGAGAAAGGAGGAGACAACTTGGAAGAAGGTGAGGAATACAAGCAAGAAAAAGAAAAATTGGTAAGAATTTCAAACAACTCATCAGCTCAATTATACATAGAGGTCTCTCATGTTTTGTTTGTGAGGATTCAACTGTCCTAGTCTGGAACTTGCTAGTTGAGTTACTTTCAACAAGTGATTGTCTCTCTCTGGGACTCAATGCTGTCATTATCTGGGACTGAGGATAACATCAGCACTCTTTCTCATAGTCATTATGAGCAGTAAATAAGTAAATATGTAACATGCTTGAAAGCATACATATAATAAACACTCAAAAGTTGAAATGTTTTATTGAATTTTGTTTTTACTGGGTGGAAAAACACTGATAGGACTATTATTATAAGTGAACTTGTTTTTCAGACTCTCACATTTATAAATCTCAAAAACTATATTTTACTAATCCTAAAATTGCCCGCTATTAGAAAAGGTTAGGCTAGTAACCTTGCTATGATGGTATCATAGAAAGTTTATATTAACACTCCATAAATATGCAGACAAAAGAAACTTGGGAATTGAGGTCTAGTTGCTACGTCTGTAAAGAAAAAAAACTTCTCAAGTTCAGCTAAAAAGCTAAGAATTTGGGGTGAGATAGAAAAGAAATTTCAAAGCTAAGCCAATGGTGGAGAATCTCTTCATTTGTTGTAAATTTAACCACCTTCCAAACAACTTCCTTGCTGGTAGATATGTTCACAATTTTCTTTTGTTTTGCTTTGTTCCTAATTCTATCAGAAGATATTTCCCAAGAGAACATATTTCTGGCTATAAATAGGAAATCAATAGTAAAGCAGGTTTCACTTTGCTAAACCTATTGATTCTATAAGGCAAAAGCTGCTCATATGTATACATCTGGCCAGGGCAAAGGGCACCAGGCAATGAGTCATGCTTGTTTCTTTCTAAACTGCCTTTCTTGGCCCTTTCATATCCAACAGGCTGAAAGGGAAAAGGGGCATTCTTTAGCTTCACACAAACTCACAGCCATTTTGATGACAAGAAAGCATGTTGCTTCCCAATGTGTCTTTGTTCGAGTGATAGCAGGCCCATTGAAACCTCCTGATGGAGCTCATTGAAAATAATAGGCCCCATTATCTTCACTGGCAACGCTGCCATGAGAGCTTCAAAAACGGAAATAATGACAGCACGCAGTGGATGTACAGTGGAAAGGCAGAGGGTGATTATGAGCAATTTCTGACTCTTTTCTTCCCACCTCTGTGGCTGAGGAGGGGGCAAGGGCAAAGCTGAAATGTACAAGGAAGGGGTATTCCCTATCTATACCCTTTTGGATGTTTGCATCTTTCAAACTTCAAAGTTTTATCTTAAATAATTTGTAAAAGTGAACTATCAATTTCAGAATCGCTTCAGAGACCAGAGTTTGAAAGTAATGGGTCCTTTAATTGCTGTTATGAAATATTGTTATACTTGGTTACTCAGCAGGGACTGCCACAGCAGAACTGGTATGAAATTTCCATTCGACAGATAGCAAGTGCAAGAGCATCAGGTGCGGGACCCCACCACCAGTTCACAGAGGCCTTCCTTTCCCAGGTCAGCTCTCCTTGTAGCTCCAGTGTGCCAGTAACCTGAGTATCTGTGGTTGAGAGGAGTATATGGGAAGAGAGGCAAACCTGGAAGGAGAACATCAGTCACCAGAAAAACACATAGGGCCAGGAGCAGGCCTATTAGCTGTAAGAAATTACCTCGAGAAAACTCCCCCGAGGACTCAAAGGCAGCTGATCAGAAAAGGGCTCCCTCAGGGGGAGAAGGAAATGTATTTCATTAAAGGGAGGGTGGGATGTGGGGGGTGAGAATATTTGGTGTTTGGAAACCTTTCTTTTTGTCACTTATTATTATCTCTGTTTTCAGAAATGAAATGTCTTAAAACCACCAGCCAACACAAACAGACATTATTTTTTTTTCCATCTGAAACAACTCTAAAGAACACAGTGTGCTGTTACATCCCCCTCGGGGCTTATATTTAATATAAGAACAAGATGGTCTCCCTGCTTCCCTTGTGCCTGACGATAGCTGGAGAGAGAGGCCTGTGGCAGCAGCAGCCGCATCTGGCTGTTGTGGCAAAATGAGAAGTGACAAGAAGGAAAAAGATATCTGATAGGAACTTCCCCCAGATGTGTGGAGTGGTTGAAGCAGGTAGTTACACCCCCAGTCCCAGGCAGGAAATGCTGGGAAACTCTGGGAGCTTATTGGGACCTACACGTATAAAGAAGTAAACTGTTGGAAGCCGCTCATTGTCCTCACTAGCAGGGGGGTTCACTACAAACTGGCACCCAACATGGGGCACTCACAACTGGCAGCCCAACGTGGGGGACTCGCAGTAAACTCTATCTCTCTGCTCCCTTCTTCCTCTGGCAGATGTTCTACTCTATTCAGTCTAGTATGTGACTCCTTCCTTCCAGGCCCACAGTCTTGGTGGTGATGTTACTTTACTTGAGAGAGGTTACCCCTTGGGAAACATGCCAGTATAACTCACCAGCATGTATGGTCACATGCACACATACACATACCACACGGGGCCCCACCTTTTCACACTAAACCACAGCAAAAGGCAAGTGAGGATGGTGCTTGGTGCCAGGTGGGTCTCTAGAGCCTCATGCATTCATCTCTGCTCCCTCAGAGCAATGACAGTTTTGTCTCCCTCCCTGGCACCCAGTGGGTGTTCTAAGAACATTTATGAATTAAACTGTGCACCACATATAGAAACCATTTCCACTGAGAGTAAATATGAGAAGATTTTAAAGAAAATTTATTTTTTTAGTTTATATTTATAGCATTTTAAATTATGTAATTTTTGTCTTTCTAAAATCTTTTCCAAGTAGAATTCATAAGCAGAATTTCATTATATTTATTAAACTCTGTCTTATTCCCTTCAGCTTTCTAAACCAAAATACCAGAGACTGGATAATTTATAAACAACAGAAATTGATTTCTCACAGTTTTGGAGTCTGGGAAGCCCAAATCAGTATGTGGTGAGAGCAGATTCAGTGTTTGGTTAGAGCCCTCTTCCTGGTTCCTAGACAGACCTTCTTACTGTGTCCTCACGTGGAGGAAGGGGCTAGGGAACTTTCGGGGTCTCTTTTCTAAGGTTACTCATACCATTTATGAAGGCTCTACCTTCCTAACCTGATTAACTCCCTAATATCGCCTTCTAATAACATCATCTTGGAAGTTAGGACTTCAGCATATGAATTTGGAGAAGGGGAACACAAACACTCAGAGACTATATCCAACTTTAAATACAATTTGTCCTCTTCCCTTTGAATTTGGCAAGGTATTTTACTCTCAGACCATCTCACTATTACAGGTGCCTTTTCTTGAATTCTCTTACTCAACAGCAATGTTATCTATCACTAGAGGCCAGGTGCATAAAATTCATGTATGGGGTGGGGGGGGTCCCTCAGCCCAGCCGGCACCCTCTCCAATCTGGGACCACTAGCTCTTACCTGCTCACCTGCCTGCCTGCCTGATCGCCCCAACTGTCCCCCTGTTGGCCTGGTCACCACAACTGCCCCCCCACCCCCCACCCGTGGGTCTGGTTGCTCCACATAGCCTGCTGCTCAGTTGTTTGGTTGACCTTCACTAACCCCCCTGCTAGTCTGGTCACTCCATGCAGTCTACTGCAGTCATTTGGTCATCCATCACTAACCCCCTTGCCAGCCTGGTTGCCCCGTTTGGTTGTTTCAGATGCGAGAGTTGCTTAGCCTTTTATAGATGACTGTTTGGCCTCTTGATTTACTTTTCCTTGGGGGGAGTGTAATATTTATTTATTTTCTTATTTATGTGTGTTTGTTTATTTATGCTTCATGAGAGAGTGACGACTTGATCAATTAAAACTCTGAATAGTCAATAGGAAAAAAATATTAAAAGCATGCCATTTTTCTGAAGTCTTCAGTTTCTCAATTTTTATTAAAGTTTACTAAGAATAACTTAAATGGGATCATTTAAATCACAGGTTCTAGGCTCTACCCCAAATCTTCTGAATTGAAATCCTTGGGGTTTGGCGCCAGGCGTCCTGCATTTCAGGATTCTGTCCAGCTGGGAATGTCCCAGATGGTTCTTAGCCACACAACTAGGAAGAGCTAGATTCAGTCCCTGGAAAATATAGCTAGACCCATGTTTCTGAGTGAAACCTCACGATTATAGCTTCCAAACAAAATGGATAAGTTCTGTGTCAGCTCTCAAAAGCAATCTTTCAATACAGTGCTGTTTTCTGCTCATAGTGTAAACAGCAATATTGAAGATCTTTCCAACGCCATGGATTTTGTTTTAATGGGTTGGAGGGAAGATATGGCACAATGTATCAAAGAATGTGTTTTCATTCTTAGGGCAGATCCTCCTGTAGAGTTTGCTGTGAATTAAAATCTGTGTTTCCAATAGCTTAGTCTATCAACAATACACACAAAGCATTAACCTTCTTTCAAAAAAACAACAATAGTGCTTAGGGAACGATTGAATCCCTCTACCTCAAGAGACTCTGAGTATTGAATCCTAAGAGTAGGCCAGTTTTAACATTTGTTACTTATATGACAAAATTATTTTCAGTAATGATTATGTAATAATCACTGAAAATCATTAAGCTATTGATTCATTCTTTGTTTTTAAAACAAACAGTTAACAACTAAAAGAAAATATATTTTAATTTTAAGGAAGTTACTCAAATTTGGTAAATTATTTCATGTATGATCTAAAATTTGTACTTCCCAGCAATGTGCAGCTCATACTCTGTTTCACTCTTACAGATTTTAAACACATACAAATTTCAAGTAGTCACCTAGACTGACAGACCTGAATAATTCATGTTCTCTTTCTTCATATTACAATCATCTGCAATCATTGTTTATCTACTATTTAAACATAGGAATACGTATATAGAACCACTGCACTTGGAGATGAACCTGAAGGATGTCAAACATTACAAACTTCTTTTGAACCAAACTTGTGTAGTTGGGTGTACATGTGTCAGGGGCTGCTGGATAACTGGGGATCTTCTAAAGTAACTTCCATATAGACTCTAGTTGTTTATTAAAAAATCAATAATAAAATATGCTAATTTGAAGGTCCCATATAATATTTAACTCAAACAAAGCCTGAGTGACTGGAATTTATACCAGAAATTTTTTTTTCACAATAGAAATAGTCACCTGGTTTTATATCATCCACATTTGACCTCCAGTTCATCACTGACATAGTTTAGAATTGCTAGTGCATGGTGATAATGAAAAGAAGGCAGTTTTTAAATCAGTTTTATAGTAATATATTTTATAGTAATACATGTATAGTAAGCAACTTTTTTTAAAATTATATGCATCTCCTTTTT
This sequence comes from Lasiurus cinereus, assembly GCA_011751065.1. Taxonomy (NCBI): domain Eukaryota; kingdom Metazoa; phylum Chordata; class Mammalia; order Chiroptera; family Vespertilionidae; genus Lasiurus; species Lasiurus cinereus. The sequence goes on along the minus strand of JAAGEH010000208.1, from coordinate 4,890,791 downwards.
GCCTGCTCCTGGGGCAGCAGATTACATTGCACAACTGTGACTCAGTAGTGGAGAAAGTACAGTGTGTTTGCCTCTCATTTGATGAATCCTGAATACTTTACATAATTTAAGGCATTGAGCTATCTCGCTTTGTAATTAGGTGACTCTTTGTCCTCTCTTACTGGTTGAGTTCCTTTGATGGCAGCAAAATAGCAATGCTGGTGCTGGCCAACTCAGACTTCCATGTTGATATCACTTTATGGAAGATAGAATTGGCTTTTCTTGGGAGGTTTAGAAATAGTCACCTGGTTTTATATCATCCACATTTAACCTCCAGCTTATGCCTATCCTCCAGCTAGTGTGGGATCCTTATAACCATGAGAACATGCTTTTGTGGAACAATTTTTTCATCCTCATGTCCTGTGGGAATCACTGAAGGGATGATTATTTCCTGTTTTATGGATGAGAAAATGGAGGTTCAATGAACTAGAGAGCGGCAGTTACAATTAGAGCTCAAGACTTAGCTCTCTCTTATTTCCTGAGTTATGTAAATCATTTCTCTTTTTTACATTCTCTTTTTTTTCCTCCATAAAACATTCTCACAATACTTCTACCTCAGGAAAAGGATAGCATGTAATGTATGTCTAATATTTAGCAAATATTAGAAATATTAGAAATAATAAAATTTTTCTTATTTTGTCTTTTTAAATTAGCTCTTCCCTAAGAAACAAAGGTTAATGTGACCTTTTGGGCCTAAAGTTTATAGAGGTGCAACCTGATTCAAGGTCTTGATTCCAGTCCTAGGCTCTCTCTTACACAGGTCACGCCTTCCAGTTCTGAAACACCTTTTTGCTTATTTCCTGGCATTGCATTCTATGCCATTTAAATATTTCCTTGATTTTTTATATGTTTTAGTATCTTCTTTTTCACATTTGTATCCCCAGCTGGACTCTAACTTAGCTGATTAAAAAGGTGATGTCTTATGATTCTCTTATGTCTTGCTCTTCCACATTTCTAAGCACATAATACTTTTCAAGGAACTATTTTTAGTTGATTGATTGGACATTTGATTGATTTTTGATTGAAAATATCTCTTTGGCATTACCATCCCTTTGGCTCTTGGCATGATTTATTATCTGTCTTCCCTGCATATTACAAGTCCTTTCATGAGCATATCCTTATTGCTCCACAAGGCTTCTGAACTTGGTACAATAGTTTGATCCTCTATTTAAATTAGCATTTGAGCCCAGAATCTTTTCATGTTTTTTTCAAACCTTCCCTTGAATGGTACCCTATGATGTGTCACTATGCATTTGGTTTCTCAAAGCTAAACATATGACTGCCTCACACTATCTCAATGCAACAGTCATGGAGATGAAGCTGCAGAGAGAAAAATGAGCAGTTTTGCCTTTGTAGAAAGAACAAACTTCTGAACTGTTCAGAAAATTCTGGCTTTAAAATAATGCTGCAAATGTTCATTCATGTCTAAGGTACAAATGAAAGATATATCTTTTGATAAGATAAATGCCCTTGAATTCATCTGCATTTAGATTTTATAAACAACACAACTCACATGACTATAGCTATCAGCAAGTAGGTAGACTGGTAAATTATAATACCACTGAACTGAGACTTCAAACACTATGAAGTCACTAGATTGTGTGGTCCTTGAGAGTTCAAACTAATTATTAATATTCATATTATTGGGGCACAGGTGTTTCTGCCTCATATAGATCCTCAAGAGTCTGTTAGATGAATGAACGAATGAATGAATGAATGAATGAATGAACAATGATAGAATGACATCAAGCATCAAGCATAGCTTCAAGCCTGGCTCTGTCACATAGCAACATAAGTCAGTAACTTTCATTGTGTTGGCTAGCCCATGTGTAAAGCTGGGGTTTGAAGTGATCTAATACCCTCATGTTGGGGTTATTGTGAAAATAAAATATTGCATAATTCTTAACAGTAACTAGGTAATGGGCTTGTTAAATAGTAATGCTATGTATTTCATATTGTTATAAAAGGACTTGGCTGCAAACAATGGAAAATTTTGCTAACTGTGGTTAAAACAAATAGGAATGTATTGATCCTGCACAGTCTGAAGAAAAAACAGAGGCTAGCTGCTGCTGCTCTTTGGTCAGCAACCCAGTGTTGCCAAGGTCCATGTCTCCTCAAGTCTCTCCACCTTTCTCTCATAATCTAAAATGACTGCAGCAGCACCGAAGTTGCCATCCTGTGTTCTTGAAAGGGATATGCGAGATGGGGAAGAGTGAAGTAGGTTATGTGTGTGTGTTCTTTTATCTAGAAAGCTAATGTCTTCCAGAAACCGACATCGCTGTGTTTCCTTCTGGTCTCAGTGGAAAGAACTTCTTGCGTGACAACTCCAGACATTTTTAAAGTAATAGAAATGATTATCATGATTGGCTTAGTAACTCATGTTTTATTGCCTCAGGATGGGTATACTTTGCCCCAAATAAAATTAGGATATTCTTATCAAGGAAAAATGTTAAGAGGGGATTTTGGGTGACACCTAGCCATATCTTCTACATAAATGTCTGGAGATATTATGAAGAATGACAGTTTAGAAGGAAAGAAAAGCACAACATGCCAGTGCTTCCAATGGGCATAAGTGTGTGTGTGTCCAGATAACCCTTTCCTTTAACCCTTTTCTTCCTTGATTACCAACTGCCTAGTTTGAAAAAGGACCGGCAGAAAGTCATCTGGTATGCAATGTCCTTAAAGTGATGGATTCTTTTAGCATCAGCAAATTTTGATGCTGTTCTCTGGAAATCCCTGCTCTTCTAGCTTTGCCAAGATAAAGTGATGGCAACAGTCTTTGCATTAGTGGGAGCTTCATCTAACTCTCTTATCTGTCATATTCTTTACTCTTTAGCTTGTGATACTAGAAGGAGAATGTATTTCACCTATTGGAATAAACTTCATAAGAATAATAATAGAGTATGGGAGAGGAACACATTCAGTCTGAGATACTCCTGACTTATGCCTTCTCCCTTAATTATGGGATCAACCCAATATGCCATTCCTGTCATTTCTGGTGACGTACAAGCTTCTTTTTACATGAGTATGTCTGGCATACTTAAATAGGGTATTCATTCCATCATCTGCTTGACCTGATCCTGGTTTCCCCCTCCTTTGCCCTCTCACATCCCCTGTTAAATTGTTCTGCTTACTTCCTATTATGGAAGTGACTAGAACCTAGTGCTCTGACTGCTTATTTATGAAGTCAGCACTTATTCTGTTGAACCCATAGTATTTAACAAGGAAAGGAGGATGACATTTGTGACCCAGCCAATGACAAGAGGTTGCAATTTACAGCTGCCAGATCACCAAGTAATTTTATTAATGGCAGTCCCTGAAACACAAGAAAAGGGTACTTTCAAAGCCTTTTGGTCATGTGGCAAGAATTTATTTCGATATGGATTATAAACTGTTTTTTTTTCTTTTTTGTTTTGTTTTGTTTGTTTGTTTGTTTATTTGTTTTCTGCACTCACAGTCAAGTCTGGATTATTTCTAGTTCAGCAGGATACTTCAGAGTTATACTGCTTCCATCCAACAGATTCTTTTGTTTTAAGATTGCAATAGATACTACATATTTTGTAGTAGTAAATTTTTCATTTCTAACTATAGCTGCATAAAGCCAAAGGTTGTTCAAATTAGCTGGAGGACTCCTGGTAATAATTTATACCTACCACAATAATTATAGTTCCATCTTTTATTAATTATACACACTCCCTCAAGGTATTTTATTTACAATATTAGTGGAAATTTTCACTGCATTAGGCTTCTATAGATTGCTTTCATTTACATAGTAGCTGTTTCTTGGTTTTCTTCACCTCAGCAGAGTAAACTTATTTTTTCTTTCACTTTTCTTCTAAAAATTTTTCCTTACCTTGTGATCCATTTGAAATTAACATGAATTGAACTGCTTGTTCCACCTGAACTAGTAGATTAAAAAAATATATTGTCTGTTACTTGTTCAGATTCTGTGGTTTATTTGAATCTAGGCAGTGTCAAACCGAGTATCCATACTAGGGAATCCCAATTGTTTATTTAAAGCAAGACCTTTTTTCCCCTTAAAACTCATCAATATTAATTGAACAAATAAGGGAAGTAGAGACTCATTATTCCAGAAAGATGACTGACTGATAATCTTAGCCTTTTCACTCTGCTGTAACGAAGTACCAAAGGCTGGAGGTTTAAGTAAAAGTAATTTATTTTTTCACAGTTCTGGAGGCTGCAAGACCAGATTAGGATCCTGGCATGTCTGGATTGGCTAAGACTGTCTTGCTCGCTTGAAGACAGCCACCTTCTCTCTGTGTTCTCACATGGCAAGGAGAGACAGCATAAGCTCTCTGACATCTTTCTTATAAGAACACTAATCCTCTCATGAGGGCCCACAGGCCCCATATCCAAATAAAATCACGTTGGGGTTTAGAGTTGCAGCATATACTATTTTTTTTGGAAATGATAATATAAAAACTTTCCCTATGGTTGACCAGAATGGGTTATTATCCAACTAACATTATATATTGGTTTTTAGTTCCCCACTAGAGAAAGAAGATGAGGCTTTTGGACCCATATAAAGCAAAGTATTGGTACTAAAATGTATGCATAGGTCTAAGAACTTGAAAGGCTGAACTAGAAAAATAAATCGACCTACCATCTTAGACACAAGAACAAAGCATGTTGTTTCTACTAATGTCCCCATGAAAAGGAGTCTTTTGGAGGCCTTAAGACACAGAGCGTGGGCCCTATATAAGTTTGGGTTTCAAATTTACAGTATCTTCATGGTCTAGGAAATCTCCCATCCAAGAAGTAAAAATGAAAATTGATTCCTAGTGCCAAAATCCTTGGGACAGACAGAAATAAATGAAAAACTGCTCCATAAGTCTTCGGAAGATTATCCTAGGAAAAAAAATGGGTTTGCAAAGGCAATTATAATTCACTATGAGTGAGGTCCATATGTACAAAATGAGGAATACTAGGGGCCAGGAACTTGAGATTACAGATTAGCAATCACAAAGAGAAAAAAAGTAAGAATGCCTAAAATTATTATAGACATTAAAGAAGAAATCCCAAATATAACGTACCATTAAATAAACAAGTTTCAAGTTTATAAAAATAGATCATGTATGTATGAAGAATTTTGTCAATGATGTTAAAAAATCAAAGATAGATTTAAATGTAGACTAAGTAGATATGAAGCTATATTTATGGTCTAGAAGATAAACTTGAGCAAAATAACAGAAAAAAGCAAGAGAAAAATACAGAAAACATACAAGAGAGCTTAAGAAACAGATAAAATGAGGTTGTTCAACATTCCAGTAATAGGATTTCAGATAGGAAAAATAAAGAGACAGACAAAAATATATAAAAATAAAAAGTTGCACAGCTGGTTTTTCTCAGTGGTTGAGCATTGACCTCTGAGCTGGGAGGTCATAGTTTGATTCTAGGTCAGGGCATATGCCCAGGTTGCAAGCTCAGTCCTCAGTGTGGAACATGCAGGAGGCAGTCAATCAATGATTCTCTCTCATTATTGATGTTTCTAGCTCTCTCTCTCCTTCCCCCTTTCTCTCTGACATCAATAATAAAGTATTTAAAAAAATAGAATGTCTAAAAATTTAGAGAATTTATAGATGACTAGAATCTTGAGCTATGAGAAGCACGGCTCTCTATTTATTTATTCATACTTAGGCACACTATAGACCAAATAACAGATTAACAAATAGGAAAAGCAAACCTGAGAAGTTAATAGGCAAATCGCAGTCCAAGAACAATTAGATTGACAACAAAATTTTCAACTGTAATACAGGTCAGATGATAATAGAGTTCTATTTTCAAAGTGCTAAGTAAACTATCTTTCAAACTAGAATTTTATGTTTAGCTAACCTAGCATTCAACCAGGAGCCCAAACTAAATGGGATAATGAATATATTTCTGTAAGAATGAATATTAACTTAGAAAATGGGAGATGAAATAAAAAATAGAATGTATATCATTATCCTATCTTTTTCTATGTTTTTGAAATGTGTCATGATAAAAAATATATATAAAGGATTTTTTAAAAATATTTTATTGATTTTTTACAGAGAGGAAAGGAGAGAGATAGAAAGTCAGAAACATTGATGAGAGAGAGACATTGATCAGCTGCCTCCTGCACGTCCCACAGTGGAGATGTGCCCTCAAGCAAGGTTCATGCCCCTGACCGGAATCGAACCTGGGACCTTTCAGTCCGGAAGCCGATGCTCTATCCACTGAGTCAAACCGGTCTCAGCTATAAAGGAATTTTTAAGGAATGATAAAAACATAGCTTTCTCTATCTCTATTTCTATTGCTAGCATCTCTATCATCTATCTATCTATCATCATCATCATTATATCTCTCTTTCTGCAGAACTTAAAATTTATGCAAGACAATTTTTACCATTGTGTAATATAGGAATACTATGTGGGATTCGTGAACCTCTCCAGGACTTTTTTGAAAACTTGTAACCTATAAAGAAACTTTAATGACTCCAACATAGGTAACAAAACTAGCCAGTGCTTAAAATGTTTATTAAAATGTCTATAATATAAAATATTGACTTTATTAATTATTAAATTTAAATTCCATAAAACTTTCATCAGAAAATTTTAGATTTTCTTAGTATAAAAATTTCTTAAGACCCCTAAAATCCCAAATCAATAAGTAACAAATTAGTGTATAGCCAAATAGTTTACACCACAAAATTGTAGAAAACAAAATTTTTAAAACTGTTTATCTCCCAAATTTCTCTTTAATGTAGAATTTGAGTATATTTTAACATACTAGATACTATAGTTTCCAAAAACAGAGGGAATAACAGCAGTGGGCTCCTCACTAAGAACATTCAGTATGCAAAATGCAGAAGTATGGCAGCATTTAGTCCTACAATTATGCTTTCTGCTCTAACTTTTTTCTTCCTATGGCTGTCAGAAGAATAATGTATATTGAGTTATCATATGTCAAACACTTGCCCAGAGTTCCAAATGCTTTAACTCCTTTAATCCTCATAATAGCACTAGGAAACAGGCTCAATTATCTTTAGTTTAAAGATAGGGAATTTGTGGCTTAGAGAGTTATGTAACTTGCCAAAAATCTCACTGATAGGAAGTGTTGAAAAGATTTAGGAAATGAACCTTCCTGACTTCAGTGCTTTGCTCTTGCCCATTAATGCTTTGCTGCTCTCATGTTCTCTACAGAAAGTTAGAATATTGTTGGCAGTCCTAATATTTGCCAAATGAATTCAATTTACTTTCATTATAACTTCTAAAGGGTTGGACAGAAAATACTCATATATGATGATTCTCAATTTCCAGCAATGGCCTGAAGTCAGGGCTTCAAAAATCCCAAGCATTGAAATATTGTGGTAATTATGGAAATGGTTTTGTCCTTCTCTACTCTGCATTTAATCAAAATATAAAAAATGCTAAACTTTAAAATAAGGATAAGATAGCTAGAGTCCTAGTTTTGTTTATGATTATTGGTGTTTCTCTCCCCCGCCCCTTCCCCCAGGAAATATCACATATGGGAGTTATTTCAAAAAATATTTTTTCTTTCAATGCACTTTCATTGCTGGTGTCCTATATATAAACTTGGTCTGTGTGATGGTTAATTTTATATGTCAACTTATTTGGATGAAAATAACATTTAATTGACGAACTGTGAGTAAAGCAAATTGCCCTCCATAATGTGGGTGGGCCTCATCCAATCACTGAAGGCCTGGCAGAACAAAAAGATTGGCCTCCCTGTTCAAGAGGGGGTTCTCAGGCAACCTGTCTTTGAACTTGATCTGTCTCTGTACCTCCTAGGTCTCCAACCTGCTGGCCCACACTGCAAATTTGGACTTGGCCACCTTCCATAATCATGTGAGTGAATTCCTTTATAATAAGTCTTTTTCTATGTATTTACATATCCTATTAGTTCTGTTTCTCTGGAGAACTCTGAATCATACAGTTTGTCCACTGGGTAATCCACATTTCCAAAAGGCCTACCTTCAATCAACAGTCCTAAATCTGTCTCTTTTTTTAAATGTTAATTCTTTATTTGTCTGTGTAATATGGCCTCACTTTCATTGCATAACATGCAACTATTTATTTAGAAAATTGGACTTTCTTACTTCTGTGATGTGAAGGACACACTCCACAATTACTCTTTTTCTTCATGTCTCTTATTGAAGGTTAACATTGGTTTAGGAAACAAGATAATATAGTTGTATGCATGAACTTTGGAATTAGTCTTTTATTCCAATTACAATGTATTGTGACCTTGGGCAAGTGGCTGTGAGACCCACTACCCTCACTGACAAAAATATGAAGATCAAAGAAATATCATTTGTAAGAATGTTTCACAGACTATACAAATACAAGTTTTTAATAAATGTTGATTATAGGTATTACATTATTAAACACATAAGCATTCTTCATCTTTAGGAGAGAGTCTTTGGCCAGTGGCAAAGGTGGGTTTATAAACAACTAACCAAAAAGTTCTTTTGAAACTGCCTTAAGGGTCCATGATAAAAAGGATTTGAGAGCCTGCCTATTAACTGAGAGACCCTCAATATAAACTGGACATGTATACATTTCTCTTCAGTTATCTGCTATCCTCAGTAAGATGACAGTCTTCAACCAACATAAAACTCTACAGTCACAAATTACGTAACCTCATCCCGCTCTGTTCCCTGCGCTCTCCAGCTGCTGACAACTGCCGGTGGTTGTGCTTGATGCCTTTGTTCTCTTTTCTCATCTCCCTGGACTGGAAAGCAAATCAAGTCTGGCCACTGCCTACTCTACGCAAAGCATGGCCTTCTAAACACTTACAAGGCCCAACTCACCTGCTCATATGTTTGCATGTAACTTTTAAGCTCATGAGAGATCAGTTTCTGTATTTTTTTTTTATACACCAGATACTTATCTGGTTAGAATTATACCATCAGATCCTAACTTTCACCATGAAAACATCAGAATATACTGTCCAATGCTTCTATTAGAATTTCTTTTTGTGTTCAATATTTCTAACATATAAAAAGCAATTTTAACCAAAAAATAAAAAATAAAAAAAAATGAAAAGCCCAAATCCAGCAAGGTTTAACATGTGTCACAGGATCACCCTCAATCCTCAAGAACAGGAAACTCAAGTGAGCTTGAAATTTTAAACCTTTCCATGCTCCTGTGCTGTTCAGTGAGGCCCTGAGAGCCATGATTTATGGCGCAGTGGCTGCAGTGTTTGCTTCTCAGAGACAGGGGTCAGAACCACTTTCCCAGAGGCTGCCGCTCCCAAAGGACATTTTTTATGTGCAAGCGCTCATTTCATAAACAATTGAATTAGTACACATTAACAACCATCTTATGGCAAAAGTACACAAAACATAAAGAAATCACCTAAAATAATGTTTTTGAACCAGCTGCTAAATTAAGTAATGTATTTGTTTTACTGCACATTTGCATACTAGGGCAAACTAGAAACTCTCTGTAACAGATGTGCTGGTGGCAGGGAGATTTGATTACTGGCTTCTGTTATTAATCACTGCGCAAATCTTAAATGATTTGTTTCTACAGTTTGATCAATTTACATCTCAGAACGTACATTTAGGCACACAATGTAGAGATAAAGCATCTGTTCACACCTTACATGGAGGCATCAATATAGTATTTATGGGAATTGAAGTTTTGTTAACCAAGGCACAGGAAACTTTGGCTAAAGACTGAGAACTTTGGGAAGATCCCATTATTTATTCTGGAACATTATGTAATGATGCCTATTGTTTTGTCTCCTCTAAGAAAACAAAGAAAACATGATATTTGAAACTCATAGGATTTGAACCATGGACCTTCCTGTATCCTATATATCACCTTACAATTTTGAAGAATTACAGGGTATGATGACATCATTGAAAACTATTGCATAGAGTTTTAAAAATTATCTTTCCCCTTTTAATTTTACATTTGGCATTTCATTATCCTATATCTATGGTTTCCATCAGCATTTTAAATAGATGTAATACATTTTAAGATGGCATGCCTAAATTTTTTTAAAGTAAAAACACAGGCAAAATAAAAATTGTTTCATTAACTTCCAATTAAGCATGATAAATGCATTGGTTCTACACATAAATGTTTCCCCAATAAGTCAAAACACTAGATAATGTGATTTTTTTTCAACTGTAAGTATTGTTGTTATTTTGTAAGTAAAAAGTAATAATCAAAATATCCATAGAATGAAATTAACATTTCAGCATGTCTATATCAGGGGCTGACTTACATTATAAGTATTTCTTATTATCATTACTTACTAAAAGGATCTACCATTTGGATTCTAACATTTCTCTTAATATTTTATACATACATATTCTATTTGATTAGTTTTCGTTTCTTTCAAAATACAATAACCAACTGAAAGAGAAAGCTTTGGGGATTTTTTCTCTTATACTACTTACTCTGTTTTCCCATTTTGGCATTCTATTTCTACATGGTAAAGAGAAAAAAAAAAGAAAAACAAAGAAGATTTCAGGATGGAATTTAAATGCATCATTTCGGAAAATGGGATGAAATTTCAGATAAAGGCTTTGTTTTTAATGCCTACGAATAAATTAAAATGTATATATTTTTCTCAGTCAGAGGCAAGACTGTTATGGTTGCAGCCCCTGCCTTTTTATAGTTCATCTTGGGAGCTAATGAAGCATTGCATATTGGTTTCAATTCAAAGCATATGTAGTCACTGAGGCATTTTTTCTTTATATAGTGTGATTTCAAAAAGAGCCCCAAATGTGGTCATCTTAGAAAATGTAATTTGGTCGAGTACTAAAGAACTTTTTCCCAGATGACAAAAATCTTCCTTTCTGAGTTGCCTTTGAGAACACATATATTCACAACTCTCTAAAAATGTACAGGCGCTGATGGAAATATATTAAAGGATTGGCATGTCAGGGCCATGCAAGGCATTGGGTAAATTTGGATAAATGTGCCCAGATTTCACAGAATCAGGATCAGAAGTGAGTTAGAGGACAATGTAAAAAGATGTTGAGGGGGATAATGTAATCCAGACAACAAACTTAACACCATCACACATCTAGAGCCATCTCCGAAGTCATTAGCGCTGTTGCTGGGGGTGTCTGCCAAAGAGCCAGATGTCATTCCGCCACAACTTGGCATCTGATGGTTGTCATTTATAAGAGAAAATCAAGTGAGGACCATAATTAGGTGTGTGCTGAATAGAACCCTTCCTTCTGACTCCTTTGGGAATTTATTTATTTATTGTCCTGAACACATGGAGAGCAAAGCAAGGGAACAGATCTGGCCTTTCGCCTCCTCAAAGTTCATGTATTTTCAAACCCTGGGGGAATATGTGGCTTATAGGTTTTCCCCCTACACACTAAGATGTTTATTGTGGGCTTTGAAGATGAAAAAGACATGTTCCTGGATGCCCCAAAAGCATACACTCCAGTGAAGGAATCAGCGTGTGAACAATTCAGTTACAAATATACCTTGATAAGTGCTGTGTTAGGGAAATTGGTTTAAAAACAGTGTTGTGGGAGCGCAAGGAGTGGAACAACAACTCTTTGGAGATTTGGAAAAAGGCTCCACAGAGGAGGAGATGTTAAGGATGAGCAAGCATTTGGCAGGTGGGTGAAGAAGTGAGGGGGTGAGCATTCTAGCAGAAGAAATCACATGTAGACAAGTGATTATGAAATCGCTTATGGAAAGATCTGTTGGTTCTCTGGGAATGATGAGGATTTATACCTGGTGAGAGTCTGAAGCATGTGAACATTCTACAGGAGAATAGATTTAATGGGCAGAGATGAAAAACATGCCTATTGAATCCTTAATTCCTGCTCTTTTAGAGGTTAGGCTAACTAAGGTAACTAACAACTCATGGCAATAGCCCCCAAAACTTGCTATCTGAATTCAGAAGTAAGTTATCTATTTCTGACTACAACCCTATGAAATGGAACCTGTTAATATTTTTGTTGTCTAAATAGGAAAAGGAGAATTAGGGATGTTAACCAGCATGCCTAAGTTAGTCTCACAGCAAGCAGAAAAGCTAGGGGTACTGAGAAAACTGGCATTGCTCTCAAACGCTTTGTATGCACATCCACCATAGGGAGTTGTGTGTATGCTCAGTACTTACAAACTAAAAGTTCATCTTCCTAAGTAGAGAGAATGAGCAACTCAGCATCCAGAATCATTGAATTATTTGTCTAAATTAAATCTAAAAATAATACCAAGAAATAGATTTTTTTTAATTAAATAAGGTAGGAAATTATCTGCCTCATCTCCAAGTAACTTCCTTAGTCACTGGAATACCCTGGAGGTGGTACCCAGACAAAGGGCTTTTTTAAAAGCTTTCAAAATATATTTAGTAATATGTAGAGATGTTCATAATATAGTTATGAGTTCATAGAATGAGGTATAAAACTACGTATAAAGCATGATCAGATTTTTGAATGGGTAAATATGAATCAGGAAGTCACACACATAAAGAATATAACATGCCAAGATAGTACTAGACATTGTTTGAATGCTAGGATTATAAGTGATTCTTTACATTTTTTGCATCTTTTCCTATTAGCAGGTGGAATTAGTGTAAGCAGAAAACAAAACACCCAGAAATGGAGATCCAGAAGCTACTTAAAGAACTGTCAGGGCAGCAGTACCTGAACTCACCTAAGAAGGATCAAGGCCTCCTGAAAATCAGCCCAGGAATGAGGAACCTTCTGCCATCAGGACAGGTTAGTTGCACTGGAATATACCTCAGCGGGCTCTATATTTTGAAACTTTGAGGCTTTAATTTTAGCAGACTTTCCGTGGCCCAAAGCCCTTCCAAAACACCGAGAAAATCTTTTCTAATTTGCCCTACTGAGTAGAAAACCCCGAAGCTAATGTAACAAATGGCTCCAACCATAAGTAGATTATTTCACATAAAATGAATCCTGCCCCCTCACCAGAGAAAAAGAGTTTAGTAGTTCTAGATAGGCATGGAGAATCCCAGAGTCCTGGTCTGTCCACCTTTCTAATGAGCTCCAATTCACTTCCTTCTCAGTACAGAGGCTGTGATAGTCATTCCAGGCATCACCTGCAGGGTGGATGTCCAGAGACAATGCTAGTTCACTGCTTTTTTGTGGCTGTAACTATGAGAAAACCATTCCTGAAACACACTGACAGCCTTTTTCTCATGTTTCATCATGTTCACTAAGGGGGAGTTTTTTTTTAATTAAATGAACTATTTTCTTTTTCAGAAGTCCAGTTTCTACTCACTTTCCTCTTAGTTGTGAGCCATGTTATATACCTATTGAAGGCCCGATTTTAAAGCACCTGACTCTGGAAATACAGGGTGGGGCAAAAGTAGTCTTACAGTTGTTTCTGTGGAGAATAATACAATAATCTGTAATAATAAAAGCGTAATGTGCTCATTAGACCAGACAGCTGAATGACTTTCTAGCAGTCATACCAGACAAAACCACCATGATGGCAGGCCGAGGCAGGCGAACAGTTAGGGGCAATCAGGCAGGCAGGCAGAGTGGTTAGGGGTGATCAGGCAAGCAGGCGGGTGAACCGTTAAGAGCCAGCAGTCCTAGATTGTGAGAGGGATTTCTGACTGCCGTTTCAGGCAGTTGGATCTAAACCAGCAGGGATTTGGCCTAAACCAGCAGTTGGACATCTCCAAAGGGGTCTCAGATTGGAGGGTGCAGGCTGGACTGAGGTGGCCCTCTCCCTAATCCCTCCCCTCCCTCAACTGTGCACAAATTTCATACACCAGGCCTCTAGTTAATAAATAAACTATGTTTTGCATACTCACAACTGTAAACCTACTTTTGCCCCACCTAATATGGCCATCATGTAGGGAAAAACAAGCGGGTAAAGCTTCTATTCTATCAACTCATGTGGCGGCCACAGTAATTGTGGTAAGAGCTGACCATGCAACTTCTTTTTGTGTTATACCAGATACCATGAGATGCTAGTAAGGACAGAGTAAATAAACCTCTACCACAAGATTTTATTGTGAAAATTGGCCTCTTATTATAAAAATAACTGTACAAATTTTTGGAGGTGGGGTTAATATAAGGCTTCTGACCCAGAAGTATTCATTATAGGAGATATGGGGTAATTTCTCTGCCCCCTGGTATCACAATACTTTGATAAGCTAAAACAAAGGCATAAGCAACATAGACTATGTGCCAGTTACTATGTAAGCAGTGTGGGTAGCAGTGTTTGAGGGTAAAAGTGGGCCTAATCCTGCTGCTTATCTTTCCAAAGCAGCTAATGAACACTTGGGATTGAGACTAGGCTTGAAGAAAGAAGGATGATGGAGTTGGATGTTAATGAATACTGGTCCTGGAAACAGCCCCATCTCAAAGTGTATGTCCTTCTTGCCCTTTTAGAATTGATTCTGCTCAAATGCCAACATTGTGTTGGAGAGGGAGAAATGTTCCCCCAGCTTTAGAATTCTTTTTTTTTTTTAAATCCATCTGGATATGTCTAGGTGTCCAGCCTGCCCTCCAGCTAAACCTGATAAGTCACTATCTTGCCAGATTGTAGAACACAGAATATAAAGCAAGCCTTTTGCCAACTAGCTCCAAAAGCAGTTAGGTATCCTTGGGGTTGTAGAAGAGCAGGCCCTATTGCTGAAAGAGCAGCAGATAGCTGTGTATATTGGGGAATATTCTCTGAGAGGACTGCAGTGAATGGTTGATGGAGGCCTGGGGCAGCTAAAATGTCATTTACCAATATCCCTCTTCCAAGCTACCATAAATAAAATAGCATACAGACAGACAGAGAATTGTGTGTTTATGAGGAGGGAAAAACAGGCACTCCTTTCCAGTCTGGATGAGACTAGAAACCAGAAATCTAGAATTCTGATATTCTTGAAGCTTCATGGAGCCATATCAGATTGGACAATGGAAAGTCATCAACTCCTCTCCAATAATGCCATTTCAACCTTGTTCAGGGAAATGTCATTTCTTCTCTGGTTACTGCCTTTTAACTCCATACGCTCATCAATCCATTTCCAACTGATGTTCTCAAAAAATATAAACTAGCATGTCATGTCACATTCTTGCTCATAGTACTTTAATGTGTTCTCTTATACTTAAAGTGAAACCTGAACTCTTCCCATAGCCCTCAAAGCCTGGATGACCTGCACACCTCTGTCCCTCCAAGCTCATCTCCTCCTCTTCTCCCCTTGCCCATTCTGCTCCAGTAACATCACCTTCTTCTGCTCATGCCCAGAATGAAAGGGTCATTCTCACATGACAAATTTTGCAGAAGCTATTTCCTCTGACTAAAACATACCTCCACTTCTCTACTCCCAAATGATTTTCATGTATTTCATTAGGTTTCATACTGTCACTTCCTCAGAAAGACTGTTTCTGACTACTCTATATAAAATTAGTCTCTATTTTGTTACCCTCGTAATTTATAATTTCTTTATTTATCTGCATGTTTGTCATTTTTCTTACTTCTGTATTAAAAATGTAAGTCCCTGAGTGTGGGAGGCATGTCTGCCTTGTTTTTTGTGTCCCCAGTCTCTGGCAAGATTTGACTTAGAAGTCATCAATAAACTTTTATTAAATGAGCAAATGTATCAGCAAATCAGGAGAAGAGTAAGAGGTAAAATTTCACCTCTTCTGAAAGCATTTTCTGACTATGCCACTTGAAGCTGTCATCATAATCTTTTCTTCTTGTCCTCTTTTTTGTATTATTGTCACTGTTAATATTAGCTTCTATTTATTGAGTGCATGCTGTGAATGTTATTCTAGGGATCAGATGTACTTATAAATGTAAGATTTATTTTCTCTTCCTGATGATCTAACTGAAGTGTAAATAATCAATGAGAAAAGAGAATCATCACAGAAGACTGGAAGTATAAGGGGATCTGCAAGAAGTACACTCTTGGGATTTGAGATCAACATTGAAGGAGATATAGGAATTAGAAACTCTATAAAGAAGAGAGAAGGACACTCAAAATAAGGCAACTAGGAAGTTTGGAGAGAAACTTGAATGTGTGAAAAAACAGTGAAATTACATATATAAATATTAATTTGATTTGACAGCAAATGTCTGGATAATTCTTATTGAGTGTATGATTTTTGGCACTTAATAGCCATTAATTGCATCGCACTTTGTAAATATCTTCATTTGGTGTCTTGAATTCTGTTATTTGCCTATATAATAAATTTGTTTTTGATTAAATTAATACATTGCGGACCAGTAGTTTTATTGCTAGCTTTATCCAGTGGCCAAATAAGTTTCTATTGAACGAGTACAAAAAATGTTTCACATAAATATTAAAGGCACACTTTAAAATTAAATACCCATTGCACTTTGAAGGTATTTATTACATGTTCTTACAAACTAATATATTTTTAATATCATGATTGGCCATAAGCGTTAGAACAAAAAGCATGAGAATTCTCATGATCTGCCTGCAATGTGTTAAGATTATAAATATAATACAAGCAAAGGCCTTTTGCTCTTCTTTCTTGGATAATTTCAGATTATCCAAATTGCAAACCACTCTGGTAATCCTAGGTATGCCTTTTACTTGATAATAATGCTTATATGTGGCATACCTAATAAAAGATTATCCAGACTCGTAACAAACTTTTCATAGATTCTCATGAGAAACTTGATTCACTAGGAAATAGTTTTTTGTGGCATCAAATTCTTAAATGTCTTTCCTTTTCAACATTCCACCACTAATCCTAGTTAAATCCTCTGAAATTGTGTTAAAAAATGAATCCTTTTCTGTAAAATAATCCTTTGCATATTTGAAGGCATAATTATTTTCCCTTTTGTCTATTACTTCTAAGCTAAATATTTATATTTTATTAGCTGTTCCTTACCAGTAGTAGCACTTACATTAAAAAACATCTAGTTTCTAAAACAATTATGTAATTGTTTTAAGCTCCATTTCAACATTGACCCTCTTGTTTTATTCACATTGCATTCACCTCATTTATACTCATGACTGATATATAATAGGCAAAGAAAAAAAATTGCTAAATGAGTAAATGAAGAACTGGAATTATCCTATATAATAAAGAGATAATATGCAAACTTACCCTCACACCCTCATATCACAAAATAGTCACCCCCACATTATCATAAGATGGCCAGCAGGGGAGGACAGTTGGGGGTGA
This sequence comes from Lasiurus cinereus, assembly GCA_011751065.1. Taxonomy (NCBI): domain Eukaryota; kingdom Metazoa; phylum Chordata; class Mammalia; order Chiroptera; family Vespertilionidae; genus Lasiurus; species Lasiurus cinereus. The sequence continues at coordinate 4,873,633 of JAAGEH010000208.1, read as the reverse complement.
TCAGGCCTGCAGGGGAAGGCAGTTGGGGGCAATTGGGCAGTAGGGGAACAGTTAGGTGTCCATAATGCCAGCAGGGGAGCAGTTAGGTGTCAATCAAGCTGGCAAGGGAATGGCTAGGGGGTTATCAGGCTGGCAGGCAGAGTGGTTAGGAGCCAGCAGTCCCAGATTGTGATAAAAATGTCCAACTGCCGAGTTAGGCCCAATTCCTAGAGGGGTCCCAGATTGGAGAAGGTGCAGGCTGGGCTGAGGCACACCACCCACCAGGCCTCTGGTAGTTAAATAAAGCAAGAAATAAAATAGCAGACATCCTACTGAAAAAGAAGAAAAAAGAAGTATAACTCTATTCACAGACATTATCATTTTTATAGAAAATGTGTAAAATACCTAAAAAGATACTAGAATTAGTAAGTGAGCTTAACAAAGTTACAGGATAAAAGATCAAATATACTCAATTATATTTTACATACTAACAGCAAACAATAGGAAATTAATATTAAAGTATTACTTATAATAGCATCCAAAAATAAGAGAAATATAGGGATTAATTTGACAAAAGATATATGAAGCCTCTAAACTAAAATTATGAAACATTACCTAGTAGAATCAAAGTGAACCTAAATAAAAATATAACCACCTTTATGTGTTGGAAGGCTTAATATTGTAGAGACTTTAGTTCTCCTTAAATTGATCTATAGAGTAACTCCATCACAATCACAATCTCAGCAGGTTTTTGTTTGTTTGTTTTTTAGGAAATTGATGAACTGATTATTAAAAAAAAAAAAGTTCTATGAAAATGTAAAAGACCTTGAGTTGCTCAAACAGCTTTGAAGAATAAAGAACAAAGTTGGAAATCTAATAATTCCTGACTTCAAGAGTTACTTAAAAGTTAGTCATCAAGGCAATTTAGAACTGGCTTAAATAGATTAAACACACAAAATAGAAAGTCCAGTATAGACCCATACCTATATGGGCACTAGCAAAGGCAAATTCAGTGAAGTAGGGAAAAACTCTTAATGAATTGTGTTGGAACAAAAGGAAAGCAAATAAACATTAATCCATACCTTAAACTACAAATAAAAATCACTCCAAATAGGTCATATACATAAAGGTAAAACCTAAAACTATAAAAGGTCTAGAAAACAAATGAAATAAAATCTTTGTGACCAAAAGTTAGACTGATTTCTTTTTTAAAAAAACATGTTTTTATTGAGTTTGAGGGAGAGAGAGGAAAGGTGAGGGAGAGAGAGCAAATCTAAAGTTAAAAATAGGAAAAAGAAAAAATACAATGATTATATTTGCTCATAGCATGTCATTAGAGTAAAACTACATTTTCAGACCTAATGGAGACATCTCTTTCCTCATAATACTCAACATTTTAGTTGCATTCAACACAGTTACTGCCATTATCTTCTTGAAACATTTTTCTTCAAACTCCTATGACACCATATTATCCAAATTTTTCTTCTGTTTCTATTTTTTCCCCTGCCTAGTCATCTTTTTACAAATATATTTTTCCAACCCAAGCTTGTCTCTTGATTTCCACATTTTGCTATTCAATTCTCTACCTAGGATGTCTACATGGATATCGCATGACTAATTTTAACCTCTTCCCACCTAACCTCTTTTTTCAGTCTTCACCATCCCATCATTATCCACCAAGTAGTAGTGAGCACAGAGACCTGGGAATAATCCTTAATTTCTCTAGTCCATTAGTCTAGCAATTTTATAAAATAAGGAACTGAATTCATCACATTTAAATTATTCTCAGGTAACCCATATGCCTCTTATTTCTTACAGTACCTTCCCAGGAATTTAAAAAGCTGTCAATTTGATAATCAATTCTAGGACTATTTCAGGGAATCACTGTAAAGTGTTGCTGATATGTAGTATATAATCTCACACTTATCTCCTCATTCCCCTATCCATCCCTACTGAAGCATTTAGAGTTATTATTGATTTAGATCATCTCTCATAAATACAGAATGTATAATGTGACTTATATTGAATTTTAAACCATTTGTGACCCCCTGAGGTATTTTCTTTTATCTTCTCTCCTTTCCTAGCAGCCTTGATAACCCTGCACATCCAGGACTGCAATTTCATTCCCAGAGGTAGCATTACCTTTAGACAGTGTGGCCTCTGGGGAGTGAACCAGGATAAACGGGATTAAACTGAAACAATTGGAGTCAGGTTAAACACTAGGAAAAACGTGTTGAGAAAAAGCTCACTTAGACACAGAACCAGTTTCTCTTGAGGAATGTGGGAATATCTTCATTGTAAATTTTTAGCATAGTTGGCTAAAGCTCAATAAAAGTTCCCATTTCACAGTGGACAACTCAGTTATTTTACCACCTTGAAAAGATGGGAAGAGTCCATACTACTTGGGCATGAGATTTAATACCTAATGAAAAGAAAGTCTATCATGGCCCAGCCTATATAAAGTTTCCCCTTCTATTCTCCTTAAGGATCTGTGTTTCTGGGGAAGAAGGTTAAAGAACCAAATTTATTACTGATATGATAAAACTCCATATCTGTTTTGAATCCCAGATTACACATTTGTTTTATGAATTTGAAACTATTAGCCCTTGACTGTTTTGTAAGGTCTGGTGAAGTTGTCTTCACACATTTAGCACTTACTTTCTGTTGATAATGCTGTTAAATGGGGTTCGTTCTCTAATTAGTGTTACAATGAAATCAAATCTCTTTTCCCCTGTAGGCTAAGGCATGATGCATTTATCTAGCAGAGTAGTGATATCTGTCAGTCAAAGGATTTGTCATCAGAGATAGAACCCTAGCTGCAAAGAACAGAGCTCTATATTAGCATCAGACTTAGAAGTGATAAAATGGAAACTTTCCTTGTTATTAATACCTGTTGATTTCCATCTGCATTGGTCAGAGGCCCTCTGCAAATCAGATCAATTGACTGCATTCTTAATTTTTTTCTTTAGCCTAACAATTCTTAATTTAGCATCTCCTCTATTGACATGTCACCATTAGTGAGGGTTAATCATGTTGGTTTTAGAATAATAGATATATCGTTCTGACAAACAAATTAACCTGTTTAATAAACTTCTGGCAATAATGCAGTCACCCAGCTTTCCCTTGATCCACCTGTCGATTTACTAAAAAGGTCATTGGAGGTGATGGGAGGGAACAGACTTTTTCTTAATAATTTTTATAGCTGTTGAATGGCTCTAAAGTAAAGGTTACATGCTGGGGTGCCTGTGTGCAAGATTGAGTCTGCAAGTATATTTTGTTTAGTCCAAATAATGCTGCCAAAAAATATTATGGAGAGCTTTGCTTCTGTTAGTAGTGTCTCAGGAGACTGAATTATCCATGAAAAGATTATGATAATCTCTCTGTAACAATAGTGACTGAGTTTTTAAAATGAATTTTTACAGAGGACAGAATTATTTTTTTAAATTATTGATTTTCAAGCTACTTATACAATCTTGAATTCTCTGCCACTATTTATTGTTTTTCCCTTTTTAATTTTATAATATAGTTCCATCAGTTCATTTTCTAGCTGATTGGTCTCTTGCACTTTAAATCTCAAATATATCCATGTACTTTAGCTATGATTTACACACCTTCCCTTACTGAGAAGAATGAAAGAATCTTTTCAGAGCTTACTCAACTTTTTCTTCTCTACTGCATTATTTCTGTTTCCTTTAGATTTGTTTAATCCTCTTCTAATTGATTGTTCATTCTATAACCATGCGTCAACATGTTCTATTAGTTTTGTTTTCTTTTTGACTCTTTTTATCTTATCACATCTTATTAATTAGTCAATTTAGTAATCTAAAAAAAATATTTATTGAACATTTGCACATTGATGTAAGTTTCATCAATTGCCAGGTTCCAAATTTTTATAACTAAGACAAAAATCAAGATTTTATAGACAATTTTTTAATCATTAATTATATTACATTGAGAGGTTAATTTACTTATGACACATACACTTCAACATCCCTTCCAATGTGTTCTTATGGTCACATGTTCTTGTGCAATATATATTGACAACTGCTATTTAAGACCATTTTCTCTTTCTATTCTAAAAGCCCTTTCAAAATACTTGCCCTTGGCTCAGGTGGCCCTAAAGAGGCACAGGCATTTTGAAGATATTATTAGGAGAAAGTTGACTTGGAAACAATTCAGCTAGTGAGATATATTTCTGTGGTTTGCAGTCAGATCCGTGTGTAGTTAAGTTATTGCTAGGCATCCCAAGGTAGAAACAGGTTTCAGGATATTCCTTACACATACTGTGTCAACTCACCCAGGATTAGGACACAAAGGTGTGGGACCAGAGTCTATATCTTGATATGAATGTTTCCTATAGTGTCTGACATTACAAGAATGTGCATGGAAAAGGAGAAACAAAATTTAGTCTGTGGAGAGTTCTTTCAGTCATTGATGTGTAATTTTTTTAAAAGAGGATCTGATCTAATTAATGAGTAGTGAAAATGTAAGTTCTCTCTTGCCAAGACTATACTTAATATTTGATTAAAATCTTAACACACACACACACACATATTTCTCAAAATATGAGAAATATTTTCCCAAATTTAACAACATTCTTAAATATTGACATCATATTATCCTAATATATAACAGCCCAGGGTGTCTGTAACATCCAAAATGACCAAAGGCTTGGCAGAATGGAACTCAGTGCTGGATCGCCTTGGCGACCTAGCACTGGCTGTCCAGCTGCAGTAGCCCTGACCCATCACTGACTGCTGAGGGGCCTATGGATCAGGCCCAGAGAGAGGTCAGGGGATAGAAAAGCAGGGTCTGATCCATAACCTTTTGTGGCAACTGTTGATCCGCACTTGCCTCTCTCTTTCTCTCGGAGCCTGGGCAGCAGCTGTACCTCTCTTTTTCTTGGTCCTCCATGGGGGCTGCTGATCAACCTCACCTCTCGGATCAGGCCCATTGATAGGCCCAGAGATGCTTACTGGCACAGAAACCAACCAATCAGAACCTAATCTTGGTTAAGTGCGAGGATCCAATGGCTGCCTAGGAGGCAGAGCTTTTGGTGCTGACTGGCATAGAAACTGGTCAATCAGAAGCTAATCTGGGTGAACTGCAAAGGCATAACCTAAGGTGGGGGCTGAAGTGTGATTTTAAGGGTAACAGCTGTTTGGTGTAAGGTGTAAGAAAGAGGTTCAATTTTTTAATGACTGGTTTGGCAGTATAGTGCATATGGCTGGCTACCAGTCTAGATATAGATTATATGTTTTTGTCTGCCAAGAGTATCTCCTATTGGTGAAAAAGACTCCCCCAATTTAAGCAATTCTATCTTATACAGTGGTACCTCGAGATAGGAGTTTAATTCGTTCCATAACCTTGAGGCTTGGGAAACTATGAGACGCTCGAGGCGTGGTAAACTGGTGGGTCGTGTGCAGCCGGCTGATCCACGCGATTACTCCTATCTCAAATGTTGCTCGTATTTCAAAGCAAAAATGGCTCATTCCACGACTCGTATCTCAAAAATCTTGTATGTTAGGGCACTCGTATCTCGAGGTGCCACTGTATAATCTATCTATACTACTAAAAGGGTAATATGCTAATTAGACCAGGTCAACTGGCCATCTTCCAGACATCCGATTTTCTTCTGGACAAAACCATGGTGGTGGGGGCTGAGGCAGAGGCCATTAGGGACAATCAGGCCAGCAGGGGAGGGCAGTTGAGGCAAGATCAGGCCAGCAGGGGAGGGCACTTGGGGGCAAGATTAGGTCTGCAGGGGAGGGTCATTAGGGATAAGATTAGTCTGGCAAGGGAGGGAAGTTGGGGGAGAAATTAGGCTGGCAGGGGAGGGCAGTTAAGGGTGATCAGGCAAGCAGAGGCAGTTAGGGGCGAGATCAGGTCGGCAGGGAAGGGAAGTTGGGGACAAAATCAGGCCAGCAGGGGATGGAAGTTGTGGGTGACCAGGCCAGTAGGGGAGGGCAGTTAGGGGTGCTCAGGCAGGCAGGCAGGTGAGCAGTTAGGAGCCACAGGTCCCAGACTGAGAGGAGGATGTCTGAACCCTGTGGGATCAGGTCTAAACTGGTGATTGGACATCCCCTAAGGGGTCTCAGATTGAAGAGGGTGCAGGCTGGGCTGAGGGACACTCACCCACATGCACAAATTTTGTGCACTGGGCCACCAGACAATAATAAACTGTGAAATGTAAATGAATTTTCCTAAACTATCAATTAAAACATTTTCACCCATGCTAGGAGAAAAATCAATTTATCTTTGTATTCTCTCTACTGAAAATGGAAGATTATTTTGTTGTCATATAAAGAAATAAATGTTGAAAAAGTTATATATCATAGAGATGTGTCAGAAGGTTAATTCTTATATAGAAATATATATCTGTATATCTATCTATATATATATATATACATATATATATATACACACACACATACACATATATATACAGTGGTACCTCGAGATACGAGTGCCCTAACATACGAGATTTTTGAGATACGAGCCATCGAGCGAGTGAATTTTGCTTTGAAATACAAGCAACATTTGAGATAGGAGTAATCACGTGGATCAGCCGGCTGCACATGACCCACCAGTTTACCGCGCCTCGAGTGTCTCATAGTTTCCCAAGCCTCAAGGTTATGGAATGAATTAAACTCCTATCTCGAGGTACCACTGTACATATATAGTGTTCACACACACATATATATATATATATGTTTATATATATATATATATATATATATATATATATATATATATATTGAGAGAGAGAGAGAGAGAGAGAGAGAGAGA
>JAAGEH010000208.1:4680462-4866765 GCA_011751065.1 Lasiurus cinereus | reverse complement strand
AAGACCGATCCTACTTGGATCTGTCCTAAACGGGCAGTCGGACATCCCTTCCCTTTCACAACCCAGGACTGCTGGCTCCCAACTGCTCACCTGCCTTCCTGATTGCTCCTAACTGCTTCTGCCTGCCAGCCTGATCACTCCCTAACCACTCCCCTGCCAGGTTGATTGATGCCTAACTGCTCCCCTGCCAGCCTGGTCACCCCTAACTGTCCTCCCCTGCAGGCTTGATCATCCTCAACTGCCCTCCCTTGCAGGCTGGTCCCTCCCAACTGCCCTCCCCTGCTGGCCATCTTGTGTCCACAAAGAGGCAGGATTTTTTGACCACATGGGGGCAGTCATCTTGTGTGTTAGAGTGATAGTCAATCTGCATTTCTCTTTTATTAGATAGGATAGAGGCCTGATGCATGGGTGGGGGCCAGCTGGTTTGCCCTGAAGGGTGTCCCGGATCGGAGTAGGTATTCCCTTGGGGTGTGGGGTGGCCTGGGCGAGGGGCCTGTGGTGGTTTGCAGGCCAGCCACACCCTCTGGCAACCCAAGAGGGGATCCTGGTATCTGGGACTTATTTATCTTATACAATGGAAACTTTGTAGCCTGGAGTGGAGCCAAGCCTTCTGCTCATACAGCCATTGAAACTTTGTTGCCTTAAGCATTGGCCAGGGTTTGTGGAAAGCTTGGCTTCCTCCATGGCTAGGGACAACCCAAGCCTCCCTCCTGCTCTCTCTTGTGGTGTAGCCATCTTGGTTGAATTAATTTGCATACTTGCTCTGATTGGCTGTTGGGCATGGCTGTTGGGCATGGCTGGTGGGTATAGTGGAGTGAGGGAAAACAGCAGTACTAGGACCAAGACGGAGAGAACCTTGTGGAGAAGACCCCAACATGGAGAGCTGAGTACTTTGTTTAAGTCTGCAAAAAGATCAAGATAGCCAAACTGGGATGAAGTTGAAGAAATACATATGCAGCCACTCACTCCACTCTCTTACCCTTATCTCCTATTGTACTGACCCTACTACAGCACCAGGGAGCCTATGGCCCAACTATGTCAGAAACCAGGATTCAGAGAGCAAGGTTGAGATGTGCATAAAGTGGGTTTGAAAAGACAAACAGTAACACATAGCTATATCTATCGTAATTGTATACATATATGTAATAATGTTTGTGGTATGTATAATTACATTTTAAAATAAAATCTCACCTTGCTTACTATGTTATATTGTTTAAGTCACTTAATAACAGATAAAAATTATGAACTTCTTTCTGTGTCATAAAATTTATTGTTTAATACAAGAGATTTTCAAAGGGCTATATTGTTCTATGTTCTGTGGTGGATGTTTCAGAATTCATTTAGGTTATTTTAAAGTTTCACCATTATATAAACACTTGTAAGAAACATCCTTGTAGGTAATTTTTTAAGTGAATAACAAAATGTATTTCTTTAAAATTAATTCAAAGGAGATGTAATTGAAGGATCAAAGAGGTTTCCCAATTCAAGTTCTTGTGACCAAAATGCTCTCCAGAAAGAAGGCCTTGCCTGTCTATCTATCTGGCCCTCGTCCACCTTTTAGTGCCTATTCTCCCAACTTCCCAAGCAAGTAAGACTAGTACTTCAACATAGCAAAAGACTGGGCTTTGACTCACTTCCCTATTAACTCTCACTGGTTAATGTTTGTAATCAGAAACTCCTCTTGGCAGTGAACAATGACTTCCCGATTTTGGCTCCCAGTGGCCATTTATCATTCTTATCTTTGACCTTACAGTATTTGATATTATTGACCTCAGGCTCCTATTTAGAAAAAAAAAAAAATCTTTCTCTCTTCTTTTCTTTTTTTTTTTTTGTTCTCTTGTTATACTCAATGCTGATTTGAATCCCCTTTTTCTGTTCTTTCTCGGTCTTCTCTTTTTGGTTAATCCTCCCTCTGCCTTCTGTTAGATATGAAATGTGCTCAGGCTCAGAGCTCCATCGGCTATGTGTGCAGCTGGACAGAGTCCAGCAAGCCTTCCATGCTTCTCACATTTGTCTCCTCTTCTCTTTCTCTCATGCTCCTACTCTCATTGGAGCCCTTTTGATTTCTACCTGGACTGCCAATTGCCTCCTAACTGGTCTCTGCTTCATTTTTTATGTATCTTTCTAAAATATTTGCTTATATCACTCTTGTGAGCAACAGCCTCCTGACCCTCTATTTCTATTACCTATCAAATGCTGGAGTTTGGTATCCCTCTTCCACTACTCTGAACATGCAGTCTAAATTCCAGCCTCAATATAATTATTTTCCTCATCTCAGCACTTCAAAATTCTAACCTTTCATTAAGGCTTAACTCAAAGGCACCCCCTACAAGAATCTTCCTCTAATCACCTAAAAAATGACCTTAGTCTTCTAGAGTCTATAATTCAGACCTCTTTCTATTGATATTGTAGCCAATTTGTGAGGCTTAAAACCTCTAAAAGAATATGAAATGATTGAAAGCAGAAGAAGATACTGTTCATCTTCCCCTAAGTACCCAGCATAGATTTATATTGCTGTTAGGTAATTAATAAATTTTAATTAAGTGAAAGAGCCAGCCCTAGAGCAATTCTACTGAGCCTCTGGGTTTAAGAACAGTTAGGAAAGATAAAAAAGAGACCACTGGCCATAGATCACCTCCAGATTCAGTTTTATAAAGCACCCAATTTAAAAATACTATAGAAATTTAAATTTCACGGCTTGGGTTAAGCAATGCATATGTTTATTATGGCTGTATTGGCTACCCCAGAATTATGGAAACTGCAACAGGATTTGTGTTTCACTTTCAAAGATCTAACCATTTATTTACATTTAGACTACTGAACAAATTCGTTGAAGATACATGGCAACGTTTACACTTGCAAACAGAGGACAGATGGTTAACTACTCTGTCTTCACTGCTACATTTTGGTCTTGCCCAGAGGAGACAAACTTTACTGTTCATTTCCCCTCCCCCTAGGACTTTTTCCCCCCTCCTGTATCTCATGGGGACAATACATCATGCAAACACTATTAACCTTGGGATCAAACACAGGGAGCAAGGAAAACCCCCTTCTTGTCATGAATGTAAGTGCATGTCACCACTAGAGATGCAATGGTGTAATGTGCAAGGCACATGGGCTGTTGTTCTGCTTATGTCTGGGCATCCTTTCCCTTCCTGTGTGACTTGAGGCTACTAGTAATCATTTCACTCATCTGTGCATGGCTCGAGGAGCATACCACACCCCAACCTCCTCTTCCCACCTCCCAGGCTGGAGGATCGCCAGTTGCTAATGCCCTGAGATCTCCCCAGCCTGGCCCAGACTGCCACACAATGAAATATCCTCTGTGTAATTTGCACAGCACCTTTCCTAAGCACAAGACACTATACAACCTAGCAGTGAACAAGAGGCAGCAGGAGGCAGCACACAGGCAACATTTAACATGTTCAGGAAAAACAAAATTAAGCAGCAAAGCTCTTTAGAGCAAGAAAGGCTTTCAAAGAGAGTTCTCCCAGGTAATGTAAGCAGCTGCTCTCTCCTACTTGCACAAGGGCAAGCCACCAGGCCAAACAGGCAACCCCTCCGTTCCCAGGAGAAATAGCTGAGTGGCACTGGGAACCAAATCCATTTGTTTTCATGTTGCAATAAAAGTATTGGATAGTTTGTAAATCACACATGCTCTGAACGCATTCATTTTAAGAATACACGGCAGATTTTCTTACTCTGGGCGCAGTCAATTTATTCACATAGGGGAGGCGTTTGATCAGCCTTCCTGCACAGAATTCTTAGATGAATGTGGCTGCTCAGTTTTTTGCAAAATTAGGAAGGTGCAGGGATTCTCATGTGGAAAATTAGGTGTGTGTACTATAAGGACTGTGCAGGTGGGAAACAACATTCGTGTCTGGTCAGTTTTAATTTCTGAACACAACTTACAATCTCCACTGCAACCTCATGTTGACCCCCAATTAAACCATGCCATGTAAGGCCCCCAAAGGCATGAATACAGATAAATTCCATTCTCCACAGTGCTGTCAGGAGCAGAACAGAATGGTAATGTTGCATTTGGACTTGTTTGGACTGCATTTAATCCATTTTCTAATATGACCACCTGATCCAGATCTCAACCCACCTGGTTCTCCCTGGTAAACCTGTGTGTGTGGGAGGGATAACTCTGAGGCATTTTTGCAAAGGGACTTATCTCTTTAAGTTTGCTGAGTTTCTGAGTGGGTGGAATAGGTTATGCTTTGCGTGGCAAGAAGTAGAACAAAATGCCGCCAACAACACAGAATTTAAATAGTGGCACAGCTGGAGCTCGGAGTGTACTCTTCAAATGAAACGGAAGGTGTGGCCCACACTTGAGATGCGAGTTGTTATGACTATTAATTGGATGCTGAAGTCATAGTTTTAAAATGGCCATCAACGCAATGTGTATTTATTTACTTAGTAGCTCTGATGGTTTTTCACTTGGTAAATGACTGGGGTTAGGGATTGTAGCTTTGTAGAGGAGAACAAACACTGCTTTTTAAAAAATGTTTTAGGTTTTTGTATCTACTATGAAGGCATTTAATCACACTGTGTAGTGATTAAGACAATAGGCTCTGCAGAAAGGCAGGCTTGGTTCAAATCTTGGCTCCAACAATTGGCAGGCTCTCTGTGTCAATGTCTAGGTTTCTTGAAATGGGGCAATAATAACCTCATAGGATTGGTGTGAGAATTCAAAGTGTAGCATTGTGCTTTACATTAAAGAGTACATATAAATGTTTATTGTTTGTGTGTTAAGGTTCAGATTAAGAAAAGTACCAGCAACATTGCCAGTCTTTGTCTCTGAAAAACCGTATATCCAGGAGAGTAGTACTTACCTTGTGGTCATTACTAAAGAAAGATTTTACTCCCGGAGTTCCCTTAGCCCTCTCACTGGTTGAGCCAAGGGCTGTTCTTCCATTCTGTATGTAGCCTCCTTTAACCAGGGTATATTGTTTCCCCTGTAGGATCTTTGATTCTGTTACTCATTCAGCCCCTAATATTTATAACCTTTTGTAACTTTATAATTTTTACTTTCATGTCCCTCTTTTCTAACTAAAATATAAGTTATTTGAGAGCAGGCAGCATATCTGTATACACTACTTTAAAATTTGCTGGGTACATTTCCTCTCAGGATATAACAAGATAAGAGCTAACTCTTAAAAAACAACAAGTTGTTGCTGGAAGTGCCTTCCAAAGCTTAAAGAGAAATTAGAAAACCTTGCATGCCTTCCAGACTGTTAACCTACTTCAGCTTTGATAAGAACTCAGCTACCCTGAAGAAACTGTCAACACAAAAAGACTATAGAGGTGAGACGACTAGAGGATTAAAAAAAAATCGTATTTCAACTCTTCACTACTGTAAGCCTCTTCACAAAAGGTCTTATTCTTTGCATATAGTTAGGTTCATTATATTAATTTCAGAATTCAAGCAAAGATGCAATTAGCTGACATAAAATTCTATCATCTATCTATCTATCTATCATCTATCTATATATCATCATCATCTATTATCTATTATCAATAATCAGTGTCTCCCCTTGGAGTCTATGCAAGAGCACAGCAAATCTGAGAGTACTATCTTCTTTTGCACTATTCTGCTCATCTTAATGAGAAAACCAGTTGGCCATCAACATAACTAGGACTCCGATTAATACGGCAGGGGTTGTTACTCTCAGCGGTTGATATGTAGCCTTCTGCACCTACAGATGACTCTACCGATCATGCTTTAATTGGGAATTATTGGGAAACAACCAAGCCTTGTGGATGATGGACCAAACACCAGGGGTGAGGAGTGCATTTACAATGTGCCTGCCACTGTTTTCTTTAATGATTTTTCAAATGAATGCAGTCTCCGTCCTTCTGTCCTTTAGAATGTCTATTTGGGCTTCAATGATCTCAAAGCTAATGTTAAAATATGCTCTATGCAGCACCGCTCTGTCGAGGAGATTTGAATCATTATTTGTCCTCTTTCTCTGGACAGACTGTAGGGTTAAATGCCTGGGATTTTGAAACAAAAGATTTATACTCCATTTTCTTTGTACTATCCATCCACGCCTCCTGTAATAGGAGCCGGTTGGAGAGCTCAGCGTCCGGGTTGTCATTTCTCTTGCGTGGTATATATTAGAGTCCAAACGACCTCTATGCCATCAAGGTTCCACAAACCTTAAATTTCAGCTACCTGCTCCACCAAAGTACCTAAAACAATAACTTTTTTTATGTTGCAACAAACATTACATTTAATGAGTACAGTGCACATGTAATGATACAGTGAATCAGTGTGAAGCCTCAAATAATGATTTCTGTTGGCACTATAAAAGGAATGTAATTTTTCTTGTTGAAATACCATTTTTCAGTTACTGCATGAGTGATGTGGTAATTATCCCCTACACCTGGGATTTAAATCCAATCCTACAAGCCCATTTTCTGTTTGCAAGCTGTCAGGCTGATGCATAGGCTTTGTTCTTATCTGGCAGTAGGCAAGGAATCGGTAATTCAGAAACAACAAAGCCACTGATGGGTCATCATGTAATCTGCACTGAAAATTGCAATCTGTAATGAGATTGGAAACGCAGATGAGGTGACTAAAATTGATTACCTACCATATCTGAAAATTTCAATTTTATTGCACAAATATGATCAAACTAGTCCATAAGTTTGGGGATTAGTTGAGAAAGAATAAAGATTACTTTTAAATTAGGTGAATGCAGATAAGTTATTTAAATGTAAATTATTTGCTTTATAGCAAAATGGCTGGTCTGCAGGGTGATTCATATGGCCACATATTTTAAGTTCCCTGATGGCATCATTTCTGCTTGGGAGTTCCAATTAGAGATGACATATACACTTTCAATGCTTAAAGGGAGTGCAGCAAAGCAGACCATGAATGAAACTCACACCAACCCCCAGGCCATAGAAATTCACCCTTTATATGCTTATTATAGAAAAAAGAAATCATCCAGAAACCTTGGGAGCTTAAAGAAACAAGCTGCAGGCTGTGCTTGGTATGCACACATTGCCCCCCCACACACATAAATCTCTTCCAAGGGAACAGGTTTTGTTGGTTTAGCTCAGAAATCAGGATGACCATCCCCTACTTCCTGGAGGAAGCACAGACTTCATATATTAGAACTGAGAGATATTAGTGATAGTCTGGTGCAGCCTCTGAGCTACCATGTACATCTCTACTTCTTGTCAGTAACATCATGATGATTTCTACTATAGAAATTTGGCAGAGCTTAGTGATATTGAAACAAAAAGTGTATCTAATAAGGGATTATTATCATGACATGATTTCAGACATGAATGACAACATGTTCATATAATGCCACTGAACTATTTCATCTCTTAGTCTAGCTTCCCAGAGATCAATTTCTGCTTGAGGGAACGCCCTGTAGGAAAAAATATACCATCAAGGCTCAACTTTCCTTCTCTTTTGGAGTGCCTAACAAACATGTTTCGGTCCTGTGGCTGTAGTTGTTCTGGCAACTGCAAGAGATTCTCTCACTGTGGGAAGTTGTGTTTTCTTTGTGTGTGTGTGTGTGTGTGTGTGTGTGTGTGTGTGTGTGTGTTTAATATATTATGACTATTGTATTCATGATCTTTATTCAGATAAGTATAGTTGAGGGAACTAAAGGACACATTAGTGAGGAGCTGGGTCACATGCCCTACATTAGTCCCCAGCATGAATTTCATTCAGAAGTGCCTTCAGTTTCTCTGGCCTCCTGCACAGTCTTCTTAGACCCTTTTTCCATAACTAGTCCTATTCAGAAGGGAAACTCTTAGGAAAATATTTTGTTATTTATTATTGTTATTATTATTTATTATTACTTTTTTTTTTGCTTTAATCTTCTCAAATTGTGGCTTTCCTGTTCATTTCCTCTGAGACTCAGAAAGGGCCCAGTGGCAGCAGACACAATAAATATTCATTGATGTTGATCTACACGTTCCAGAGGACTGAGTCTATAATGGCACAAATTAACATTTGCCAGGCTTTCTGTACCATTATTATTTATTTTAACCATTGTGTCCATTCTTCTTCCAAAGGAGAAAGGAAAGAAAGGAAGAGATTGCTTGCTCAATTATTGAACTATGAAAAGATTTATAACATTCCAAGTACCATCTATGTTCATGGAATTGCTTTCTTTATTCTTGCTCTTTTCTGTTTCAAACATTAAACCTTTTCCTTCTTCAATGAACGCATTTTCTCCTTTACATTTTTCTTTTCTGAACATCCTCAATGTAGCTTTACATGAAGATTTTTAATGCTTATCTCTAGCCTCCAAATCTCACACTCTAACCATGCAGAAAAGACGATGTCTGCAGCCCTTGTACCCACATCATCCATCTCTATTTCCTCCCACACAAACTTGACTCCTGACCTCTTTTTCTATTGAAACTGTTACCTTCCTAAATCCTGGTCCAAGTCACTACAGTCTCTAGCCTGGGGGGGGGGGGTTACAAGGTCTCAAAAGGTCTCTGCTTCCCATCATGCATCTCTAAAATTCATTTTCCTTAAAGCTGTCAGAGTTCTTTTAAAACATAAACCAAATGATGTCATCTTGTGTTCAAACTTTTCCAGTGGCTTCATATCACATTGAAAATAAAATCCAAACACCTTACACTGGCCTATATAAGTATGTTCTCATTTTATACAATCTCAACTTTGTTCACTGCACTATAGCCAGGCTCTGCATCTTTGAACTCAACCAGCTTGTTCCTACACTAGGGTCTTTTCTATGGCTTAACTGCTTCATCTAGCCAGTGAGATTACAGGCAAATTATCTCTTCCTCAGACAGGCCAATCTAATAAAATATATCTATATGGTCTCTTTCTATTGGAACATTTTCTTCTAATTCCTTGATAGCATCTATCATTTCTGGTGGTCATTTTTAGTGATAGTATTATTTTATTTTATATTTTATCTTCTCCAATTAAATGTAAGTTGCATGAAAGCAGGAAATGTTTGTCTTACTCACCTTTGGAAACCAAGTTTTGAAAATCAAATGATATAAAAAATGACTCCAATAAAGATATTAAAATAAATATCAGCAATTATCTCCTTATTTTGTCCAATTACTTTCTATTATTTTTTTTTCTTTAAGTATCACTTTCCAATATCTTAATATAGAACTGATGCTATTGATATCTCCATTCTTTAAATTTTTGTTGATCCTTATATTTTATGTTTTATACTAAGTTTTCTTTCCCCTTCTCCAATTTCTTTTCTCATTACAAGGTTGAGTTTCCCTAGTTTTACATAACTGTCTTTTTATCTCTTCCTCACTGTATTTCTTGGATATGTGGAATATCCCCATGGCTCTGATGGCTCTGTCAAAGAAAAATCTGCCCCAGAAAAATTAAACAGAGCACTGGGGGTTGGGTTGATCAATGTGATTAGGCCATCTGTATTTACTAATTGGCACTTATTGAAGTTAGGTTCATACCCTCCCATATATCCTGAGAGATAAAGGCTATCTTTCTTGATGATTACATTTCAAAGAGATGGCTCCCAGGCTTTTGAGAAAGACATTTCTAGATTGTAAAACTAGCAAGAGGCTGGGAGAAAGATTTATACTTAAAGAGGTAGAGAAAAAATTTACAATTGTAAGTTTTGAAAGCAAATGCTTTAAGAAAAGATAAGTCAGAGGAGTAAGGAGACTGTGAGAAGACTGACTAAAGTTAACTGAAGCGGAGGGGCACAGTGAGGCCACCTTAGTCAGAGGTATTTAGCAAGTTACCTTCTATATATGTATGTTCAGACTTGACATCCTTGACAAGCTTGATCAGTTGCCTGTTGAATATTTCCATCTGAGTATCCCATTTTCACATTCAACTCTTCTTGTTTAAAAGCAAATTTTACCCTTCTTCCCTTTTCCTAAAAACTAGGATATACTTGACATATAACATTATATGTTAGTTTTAGATATGTAACATAATAATTTGATATATATATATAGCAAAATAATTCCACTAGTTTAATTAACATACATCAATACACATAATTACAATTTTTTCTTGTCATGAGAGAATTTAAAATTTACTGTAAGCAACTTTCAAATATACAATATAATATTGTTACAGCTCCAGTCACCATGCTGCACATTGCATTTCCCAGGACTTATAACTAGAAGTTTGTTCCTTTTGACAGTTTCACCCATTTTACTTATCTCCCCACCCCCTGACTTTGGCAACCACAAGTCTGTTCTTTGTCTCTATGATTTAATTTTTTTTAATTTAAGTGAAATCATACAATATTTGTCTTTGGCTATTTCACTTAGCTTCCTTTAGCTTAATACCATCAAGGTTCATCATGTTGTGGCAGATTATAGGATTTTCTACTTTCTTGTGGCTGAATAGTATTCCATTATATATATATACACACAAACATACCACATTTTAAAAAATCTATTCATTTATGAATGGACCCTTAGGTTGTTTCTATGTCTTGGATATCATATATAATAAAGGCCAGAAACTATAAGCGTAACGACCAGAATGATTGCATGAGGTGCACTGACCACTTCTTGGTCCCTCCCTTAACCCACAGGTAGATGGGGAACCAAGGGGGAGCAGGTGGGTGGGGACTGGTGAAGGGGGTGGAATGGCTGACCTCTTGGTCCTTCCCTGGGCATGCAGGTTCCAATGGATCAGCAATGGTGAATGTGGGATCCAGGGTGGGTGACAAGTGGACCGGGCTGACTGTCAGGCAGTTGGGATCTCCAGCTCATCCCCAGCTGCTTGGGGTCTCAGGTTGGTGGGAAAACGGATGCCAGTGACTTCTCCTCCATGCATGTGCACCAGGCTGGTTGCTGATGGAACACACTGCCTACTTGGGGCTGCTCATGTGAGCACCTCTGTGGCCGCTGCTGCTGTTGCTGCTGGGGCTTGCGGCACTGACGGAAGTTGCAGGGCACACCCATGACCTTCCCTCCCTGGTGGCAGAGGTAGCATTTGGCCTGGGGACTGGTGAATGAATAGAAGATGGCCCTGATCACAGGTTGGGCCTAAGGATCCTACCTGCAAGATTCTGTGCTCTGGGTCCCTAGTTGTAAATAATGCCACAATGAACATTGGGATGCAGATATCACTTCAAGATAGTAATTTTGACCCTGGCCTGTAGGCTAAGTTGGTTGAAGTGTCAACTGGTACACCAAAAGGTGGAAAGTTTACAGAAAGGTGGGTTCAATTCCTGGCCAGGTCAGGGAAAGAACTTGAGTTGCAAGTTTTGTCCCCAGGAGTGTGTGTGGGAGGTGACTGACTGATATTACTCTCACATTGATATCTTTTTCTCTCTCTATCTCTCTCTAAAAAAATCAGTAAGGCATATTCTCAGGTGAAGACTAAAATTTAAAAATAAGTAAAATGAATTTTAAAAATATAGTAATTTTGTTTTTGTTTTTGTTTTGTTTTTACAAATAAGTACCCAGAAGTTAAATTGCTAGATTATATACTACTTCTATTTTTAATTTTTGAGGACCCTCCATATTGTTTTCCATAATCATTGTAGCAATTTACAACCCCACCAACAATGCACAAGTGTTACCTTTTCTCTACATCCTTGCCAACCCTTGTTATATTTTGTCTTTTTTATAACAGTCATTCTAATAGCTATGAAGTAATATATCATAGTGATTTTTGCAATTATCTTTTTTAAAATGATTAATTATATATTTTTCATTTCTACCTCTTCTGCCTTTGTTAACTGAATGCCATTTAAACCACTTTCCCCACTTTTATTTTTTCCCTACTCAAATTAGTCTTCTGATAATTTTTCTGAAATACTACGTTAAGCACATCTCTGTCCTTTAAAACCTTCAATATGCTCCGTTATTTGTATGGTCATAATAGTATCCATTCTAGAGCTAGAAATATTCCTTAACACCCTGGGAAATAAGACTTCATAATTTTATAATTATGGTGTTAACTTCCTGGTATTAACCCCTAAGGGGGCCTGCAGAGTTCTTAAAGTTGAAATAATTAAAAAAAAAATAGTAACAGGAAGAGAGTGTGGCCCAGTTCTACTGGAAAGGTAGCTTTACAATGGGGTAATAAATGAATCTAACAATACTAAAAAAATAATAATAACAATTTAAAAGAGGTAGGAAGTATCTCCACTCACGGTCTCTTAAAAATCTCCATTAGGTCAGATCTTAGTATTTAATCTTTTTATTGTCCTCAGCTTAATCCTCTTCCAATATTCCCTACTGACTAAACCAAAAGCAACTTCTATAAATTTGTTTAAGTTTATTTAAATTGGGGTGGGGTGATAACTGGGAACCCATCTTATAAAATTACTTTTAGAAATTTATTTATTGCTCAGTTCAATCATATGACTGAGTTATAATTACTCATGAACTTACCCATAAGCAAGCAGAGGATGTTAAAACAGCTACTTATTATTCTTCAGCCAAGAGGACATTCTAGGATTAATAATGTTTCTTGGAGCATCAATTAGTGTCACAGATAGTCATGGGAGAAATGTAATTCAGAAGAAAATGTATCTCTTCTTCTGAGCTATCTTCTTTTTGTTTTATCACAGGGCATTTTCTTTGCTACAATAACAATTTTCATAGTGAAAATGTTTAGGAGGAATTGGAATTCTTGGGATGTCACAAGGAAAAATAAATCCTGAATAAATTCTCCCCCGCTCACAAGCTGGGAGGATGGGATTTCATGGAAAGCTTTATTGATGATGTAAAATTAAGCGAGTTCCCTATGGAAGAAGTCCAATCTTGTTTACAGCAGGGCCAAAATTAAGGCCACTGCCCATAGTTTCTGTTCCATATTAAAGTGCAGTCCAATCCAGCATCATGGTAGGTTAGCTTGTGTTTCCATTGCTCCCAGCTACAGTTCACTGCATGTGGGGTCCATAGAGTGCCCATGGGTCATGCAGAAACTTAAGGCCCCATGGCTGTGGAGAGAGAACAGTCAAGGGCAAGCTCACAGAGGAGTGTGGGTTACAGAGGAAGAGAGAGTAAGTGCAAACAAGCCGAGCAAATTAGCAAGAGAGCAAGAACAAGAGGGAGGGCACTCTTTGTCTGAGGATTTTAACTAGGAGCTTCTTCCAACAAACCAACTTTTAACAATCTCCCACACTTCTGATGAGGTCCACCCCCTAGCCAATCCATTGTCCTTCAGGTTAGACTGACAGATAAGGGCCTTCCCTGCATTACCCTGACTTCTACTATGCATGTCCTTCTCTCCCCCTGTTCCCTGGACAATTCAATATTTGTGGGACAAAGGAGGGGGTGTTAATCCCCTTGGAGGGACAATGCTGTCATTCCTTGGAGTGGGAAACTATAGCTTCTTGGTGAAATAAATGGGTTTATGCTTCATAACTGAACATGCTTAACAATGTCTCATTCTCCCTTTATTAATATTAATTAGTTAATTATGACAATAACAAAAATAAAGATGGGCATGCCATTCTAGAACCTCAGAAGACAGATGCCAAACTTCTTTATGTGTTTATTATGAGTGTATGTTTGTGTGTGTGTATCTGTTAAATATTCAAACTAAGCCTATGAATAATCAGCATAAGAAAAGGCATTTATAAAAATTAAATTGATCAGTGGTTAACAAGCTAGCTTCTTTTAAGAATGAGAAGCCTATTAGATCTGAAAACACTCCAAATTCTGAGAGTATAGAGGAGTTATTGATTCTGAAATAGTGATATTCTATTGGATATTCTAAATTTGTAGTCAACTATAATATCTAAACCATTCATATTAATTAAGCAATGATGTATTATATTACATTTGTAATATTTTATATTTAATATATATTACATGTGCTTAATATTATAGTTAGTTATTTCAGTCTCTACATATTTTTCTGGGTTTCATTTTTATACAACTCCCACATTTTCTATTTATACAAAACTATGCTTTATTACTCTACATCAATTATTGGTAAGAGGTTAATTATATGGGTGAACAACATTTATTGCAAAGTCTAGTGATTATAACATTCATTTTCAAGGTTCTAGTACTTAAAATATAATGTACTATTTTTACATACTAAAATACCAGTGATATTCCACCAAATATGTCAGGAATATTTTTGTTATTTAATATTTTATTAGTTTAGGTAATGCTAACCAACCCAATAAATAAACCCTGTGCCTTGGTGACTAAATCCAATAGAATCTTATTTCTTAATCAGATAAAGCACATTTGATAGTAGGAATGTCTTCTAAGATCAATCCAGCCATTGGTCATTGCTATCCAGCCTACTGATTAGAAGAAAGAGGGTGAGAAAGCACACCTGTTTCTTAAATGTTCTTACCTGGATTGACACTGTGAAATAGTTACATGGCTCCATAGGATTTCAAGGGAGGTGGGAAATGCTGTCACTGTCCAGGCAACTACTTCTCAGAAACAATTCTATAGCATGAAACAGGATCACAGATCTTCAGAATTCAGGAGACTTTGACTTATTGAGGTGTTTCAGCAAAAGCTGAAAACTCAGTTGTTTACATCTCAAAATCAAGATCAATGACTTATTCAAATTATTCAAAAGGTTTCACATCTGCATAGGTTGCAAGTTTAGATAGATTCATGCCTACATAGTTGTATTACTAAAAGCTTATACTAGAAGAATCATTCTTACTTGATGTCAAAGGATTCCAAAGTAATACAGAAATTGACACAGGTAATTTTGCAACAGAATTTCCATCTACTTATGGTAAAACTAAAGAAAATTGGAATTTTTTTTGCAAAGCATACAGTTCATTATGAGTTTCAAAATATTTTTTAAATATATATTTTATTGATTTTTTTACAGAGAAGATGGGAGAGGGATAGAGAGCTAGAAAATTGATGAGAGAGAAACATCAATCAGCTGCCTCCTGCACACCCTCTACTGGGGATGTGCCTGCAACCCAGGTACATGTCCTTGATTGGAATCAAACCCGAGACCCTTCAGTCTGCAGGCCAACACTCTATTCACTGAACCAAACCGATCAGGGTTCAAAATATTTTTTTAATAAAGATCTCATTCAAGTTGTAAAGTAAGGGGGGAATTATTTAAAGACTAGAGGCTTGATGCATGAAATTTGTGCAAGGGTAGGCCCTTGCAGCCCCAGATGCCTCTCAGCCCCAGGTGCCTCCTGGTCCTGCCCCCTGCCTATACCCACCTTGGCCTGGCACTGCCTGCATCTGCTGCCACCCCTCCAGCCCCAGTTCCCCAGTTCTGTAGAGCCCCCCAATCGATCGCTCTACAGAGGGTGGCCTGAGCCTCCCTCTTTGGGGTGATTGCAGAGCTTCTCCCCCCATTGTTCATCCCCCCTGGTCAATGGCCTGGGACTCCCTCTGTGGGGTGATCATGGGGCAATGGTGGGCCCCCAACCAATCACATTGCACCCACCTTGGCTGGCCTGGCACCAATGCATGTCATAGCATGATCATCCAGACCATCCTTCTGCTGTTCGGCCATTCAGCCAGTATGCGTATTATGTGTTTATTATTATAGATGGAGTGATAAGAAAATATTTGAAACTAGAGCAGGGGTAAGGAAATGATGGCTAACAGCATGAATCTGGCCAATAGATATATAGTAAATAAAGTTCTTCTGTGTTTTTTAAAAAATATATTTTATTGATTTTTCACAGAGAGAAAAGGAAAGGGACAGAGAGCTAGAAACATCGATGAGAGAGAAACATCGACCAGCTGCCTCCTGCACACCCCTGACTGGGGACGTGCCTGCAACCAAGGTACATGCCCTTCAACGGAATTGAACCTGGGACCCTTCAGTCCGCAGGCCGACGCTCTATCTACTGAACCAAACCAGTTTGCATGACATTCATGTACTCAGTGGGAGGTGGGGGGATCCCTCAACCTGCCCTGTACTCTTTCCCAGTCCAGGAGCCTCAGGGGATGTCTAACTGATGTTAGGCCTGCTCCCTATGGAGGAAAGGCAGGAGAGGTTCCCGCCACCACCACTGCACTCTCCAGTCATCAGCCCAGCTTCTGGCTGAGCAGCATTCCTCCTGTGGGAGCGCACCGACCACCAAGGGGCAGCTCCTGTGTTGATCGTCTGCCCCCTGGTGGTCAGTGAGCATCATAGTGACTGGTCATTCTGTTGTTATGTCGATTTGCATATTAGCCTTTTATTATATAAGGTGGCTGCCTTTGCATATTGCCTTTTACAACATTATAATAGAAGAATTAAGTAGCATGCCCTATAAAGCTCTAAATATATACTATTTGGTCCTTAGAAAAATTTTACCAATCTCTGCTCTACAGGAATAAATGTCTCCTCACCATTTCACCAACTAGTGCAAAGTCATGCAGAAGTTTATCAGCAGCTAGAAAAAATTTACACAAAAATATTTTCTTAGTTGAATAATGGTATGTCTCACCCATATTGTTTTTAGTATCACACTTTAAAAAAAGATCAAATAACATTATGTATTTTATTTTCAATTTTAATAGCTAATTAAATTTCCTTTATTTTAAATAATACTTAGCTTATTATTTTGAGATTATGTTAATTATTCATCTAGTAACAATTTAATTAGAAATATAACATACTTTAATAGATTTATAAATTTATGTTTTCATTTAAAAATTGTAATATATTTATATATTTTATACCTAAATTATATTAGCTATCTGGTTCACTAAAATATTTATAAGTTCTAGTCAGAATATTTATTATTCTTGTTAAGCTTTAGTGTTTCAATCACTAATAAATCCTCACTATTTTGTTAATATGGATGTTTGAATTAATGTTAACAGAGGAATTAACCCAGTTACCCATCCATTCATAAACTAAGTCTCTAATACATGTACACAACTCCTTTAAGAAGGTTCTGAAAATAATTAGTAAATAAAAGTAGTGGATACTGAATGAAGAGTCTCTGAAGTCTGGGAATCGAAGCCAGAGTAAAGTTATCACTATCTTCCCTTGTTAGAGGTGAATATGAGAAAAGCTGATTAGTAGTGAGTGTTACTCAAAGTAACTACAGGGAGAAGTGGAAGTTCAGTCAGATTCTAATTAACTAGACAACCTTGGAAAGGTGTTTCAACTCATTTCTCTGAACTTTGGTTTCTTCAATTAATGAAGAAGGAACAGACTAGTGATTTCTCATATATAATAAATGTAATATAAATTTACAGATATGAGTATTTCAAGACATTGTGCTCTTATAGAAGATGATAAATAGGTGATAGATAGATCTTCTCTTATAACAGGAGGCTCTAAGAAAATGTGCTCAGCCATGAGTGTTACTACAGGAAGAAGTAGAAAGAGATTTGGCCTTAAAAGTTGGGCTTCAGAGTTATAAAATTCAGATTCTGATTATATGCATAAATAAATAAATTATATATATATATATATATATATATATATATATAGAGAGAGAGAGAGAGAGAGAGAGAGAGAGAGAGAGGTGGGGAGAGAGAGAGAGATGACTAAATATTACAAAATATAAAATACAAACATATAGATCCAATGATTGAAGTGGATGATGAGAGCTTAGGTGTCCATTCTCTAGTCCATCCTGTATTCCTATCATTACTCTTAAGGCTCTTTTTATGAATCATTTAAAAACTGCTTTAAAAAGTAATACCTATTTTGGGGGCAGATATTTTACTTTTATAGGCTTTTGTTTTATTCTTTTTTTATTGTCTAAAGAACTGCACATAGTATTACATATTTTGCTCCATTGATCTCCCACCATCCACCCTCACCCCTCAGCAAGTGCCCTCACCCCACTAGTGTCTGTGTCTATTGGTTATGCTTATATGTATGCATATAAATCCTTGCATGCATATAAGTGATCTCTTACCATCCCCATTCCCACCTTCCCACTGATGTTTGACAGTCTCTTTGATGCTTCTCTGTCTCTGTATCTTACTTTGTTCATCAGTTTATGTTTTTTATTATATTCCATAAATGAGTGTGATCATGTGATATTTATCTTTCTCTGACTGGTTTATTTTGCTTAGCATAATGCTCTCCAGGTCCATCCATGCTGTTGCAAATGGTAAGAGTTCTTTCTTTTGTTTTTTACAGCAGCATAGTATTCCATTGTGAAGATGTGCCACCATTCTCTAATCCACTCATCTGCTGATGAGCACTCAAGCCATTTTGAAATCTTAAGCTATTGTAAATTGTGTTACTATGAACATAGGGGTGCATATGTTCTTTCTGATTGGTGTTTCTGGTTTCTTGGGATATATTCCTAGAAATGGAATTACTGAGTCAAATGAGAATTTCATTTTTAATTTTTTGAGGAAACTCCATACTGTTTTCCACAGTGGCTGTATTAGTCTACATTCCCACCAGCACTGCAAGAGGAGGTTCCTTTTTCTCCAAATCCTCACCAGCACTTGGTCATTTTTTGATTTGTTGATGATAGCCATTCTGATAGGTGTGAGATGGTACCTCATTCTCATTTTGATTTGCATCTCTAGGATAATTAGTATCTTAGAGCATGTTTTCATATGTCTCTTGGTTTTCTGTATGTCCACTTTTTTTTTTTTAAAAAAAAGTAGTATCTAGCCTACCACCTTTTGCATTATTTAAAGTCCCTCTGCTAGTGGAGCATTTTCTGATCTTTTCCATTCTTTTTTAGCTCCTGCCTCCACTCCCATAGTTTCTACAGTACAAAAAATAAATAAATAAAATAAAATAAAAAACAACAAATATTCCATGCATTTAAAAAAATCATGTATAATTATACAGACTTCTTTAATTTTTATTTACTTTTAAATTCATTTGGTCAGGCCTTACTAGTAAAGTGAAAGGTTTTCTTCTTTTCCTAAACCCACCCCAACACTTAGTAGAGTGCCTTATTAACCACTGCAGTGTGTTGTTGCAGAGATTAGAAGGGAGGTATGACTTGATCCAGCACTTTGTACTGTATTTCTAACTTGCTGTTGGATCTGTTCTTGAGTGCAGGAATAGTTAAATTCCATACACTTATGTGTGAAATATAACTGCTCAGTAATCCTGTAAGATTTTACTTTCCCTACTACATTTTACTTTAACCAGAGAAGTGGAGCTGGATAATAATATTTCTGAATGCTACGGTACCCTGTATCACTTATTGTTTGCCTAATTCTTTCATTATTTGGGCAGGAAGGGGTGGTAGTTGTCAGGCTTACAAGAACTCTCAAAAGTATCTACGTTTTACTACTATAAAGCATTCTAATAATTATTACTCATCCCTAAAAAGTGACTGACCCAAGAAAGAATATTCTAGATCTTGAAATAGTAAGTTTGCATTTTAATGGTGATTGTGTTGGAAAAGTACTGCTCTTTGATAGTTCAACTAGGATCCTCTGCAGCCCAAAATATTTTCCTATTTAGATATTTGAAAAAGATTAAAGAGGCCACTAAATATAATGGCTATTCAAACTTTAAAAACAGAAATAAAAAAAGGTATGCATTTGTGTGTGTGTGTGTTAAAATGATAAATCATATTTATGCCAAAGAAGATAAGTGAATTTTAATCTTCAGATGAACCCAGCTAAGTTACTTAGACACTAAAACGTTATGAAAGGCCTACTAAGTTGTCCTGAGTCTTATTTGTACATTACTGTCAGGTAAAGCAAAGAAGAGCATATTTCAACTTTTGAAAACACTCTAGTGACAAAATTTCTTATCTATAGTCATTTTTCAAAAGACATAAAATCACTCAATGTATTAAAAACAAAATGCTCTATTTTGGTAGTCTGAAAATATGTTAGGGATCTAAAAGCTAAAATAAACTGTTGTCTTTATATAAACTTGTTACCAATACCTACTGAATGGTGGAGTACCCTACATTTTTATTTAAGTGGTAAAGATAGATGATCCATCCTCATCATCTCACTGGTTGTTCCTTAGTATGATGGCCTTTATATATGAGGTGCATTATTGTGAAAAGGCTATAGCATTTGGCCTGAGTCTAGAACAAGGATACCAAGCTCTTGTGATGATAAAATGAATCTTGGCTACCTTATAAATTCTTATAGTAAGTGACTTACATTTCTGGCCATGTTGGATTAATTTGTAAAAACTAGCCTTTCTTCCTGTAAGGACTATAAAGGCTAAATTAAACAAACAACAAACAAATACATTTGAATGCACTGGAGGAAAACTACAAAGTCAGCTGGGACTAGAAATTCTAAGATAATTACATAGCAGGAAAAAGGGAATAGCAAAGAAGTGAGATAATATTCTGTCTGCTCTTTCCTTCCAAATGCTCACTCATTCATAAACTGTGGCTGAGCAACAAAGCTAAACAGATTTTTATTTAGTCTGTTAAAACTTGGTAGACAATAGTTGGAGTTAGGGCTTGCCAAAGTGGGATGCCTTTTAGATGAGATTTCTAAAGGTACATTTTATGAGAGTAAAAGTGAAAGAATAATGGAACATTTTATGAGAAAGGGCAAATCATAAAATTTGTCAGTCTTTTTAAAACTGAAACCTAGATTTAATCAGTCCATTCATAGATTGTGTTAATCTGTTAATCCATGTTATTCCTAAACATATCAAAAAAAACAGGCCCTGGACTGTAGCTCAGTTGGTTAGAGCATTATCCCAATATGCCAAGGTAATGGTTTTCATCTCTGGTCAGGGCACATACAAGAAGCAATCAATAGTAACAAATCAATTTTCTCTGTCTCTCTTTTTTTCTCTCTCTGTTCCCTCGCTCTTTCTCTCTTTCTCTAAAAATCAATAAATATTTTTAAATGTCAAAAACAAAATAATTTAAAAATTCTTGATAGAAAAGAATAAAGTTCTTCAGACTCTCATAATACTTCTATAAATTTTCACACACAGCTATTATCAATTAGATAAATGTTACTATACATGGTAAGAAATGCTGTAAAATGGCAAAAAAAGGTGTATAAGGTTGTTAGTGACAAAGTAAGAAACCCATGGGAGATCCAGATTTTGCAGTTATTAAATGTGGACTTTTAAGTAACCATGATAAAATATGTTCAAGAATATAGGTGACAAGATGGTTAATCTAGTAAAAATAATCAAATGAGGTTATAGAATTAAAAATTATAATAATAATAGTTAAGAACTCAATATATGGATGTGATAGGACAAATATATCTTTGTCTATTTTTTTCTTTCTCCTGTAGAATACAAGTTTTGTAATTTTTGTCTGTTATTCTTCTGCAACATCTAAAATACTATCTGGTAAATAATACTCAACAAATATTTGTTAAATGAATAAATTAATTATACCTTGCCAAGAGGAATTAAAGTAACATACTCTTTTAAGGACTGAGTTAAAAGGAAAGCAATGAAAAGAGAAGACATGGGAAGAAATATTTGTTGGCAGTAGAACAAGAAAAGATGAAAAGATTTGCAGATCCACAGACCAAGCCTTCATTCAGTTTGTTCTCTTATTTGCTGCCATCTACTGCTCTCAGCTTCCCCCAGGATAATGAGACTTCCAATTGGACATAGTGAGAAATGGTTAAACACCACCTGTGGTTTTGCACCTGCTACACAATTATAGGCTGCCCAGAAGAAAGAGCAAGTTACTAAGTTGGTTCAAACCTCAATAGGAGACTGATAGAACCAGAAAGTGTCACGAAAAAGCTTTCTTCATTCAAATAGTGCTCTGTTCTAACCTCTGGCAGGGGAGTTGCTGGAAAATCCTGTCTTAGAATCCTCTTCAGCTTTGCTGTTGCTCAGGAAATAATATTTGAAGGAACAGTTTTCCTTCCCAAGAAGATAAATGGTCATCATTTAAGCAGTAGGCAATACTTTTTTTTTCTAATATTGTGTTTTCAAAATTAGAAAAAAAAATAAACCATAATAATTGGGAAAGAAGGCATTAAAAGAAAGGGTGAGGAAGACCTGGAGGAACCAAGTAGCCTAGGCCATTTATAAGCAATGAATCTAATTTCAGAGCTTTCTATTATAGTTTCTTAAAATACCTTCAAATTAAAAGTAAGAGAGAAAGAAAAATGTTTAGTCTTAGTGACAAAGTAGTTAGAATGTAAGGAAACGATGAAAGCAAGTAAAACAAAAACAATAATAATGATTAATAATAATAAAATGCTGAAGTAAATATCTCCAAAGATCTTTTCCTAGTCTGTGTAGTACACAAACTTTTTTCTTTGAGAACTTTCTCCATTGAAGTTTAGCGATCATTCTTACAGAGGGTTCAGTGAGCCCTCTAATTTAGCCGTCTCCTCCTCCACCTCCTCCTCCTCCACCTCCTCCTCCTCCTCTTCCTCCTCCTCTTCCTCCACTTCCTCTTCCTCCTCTTCTTTCTCCTCCTCCTCCTTCTCCTTCTCCTTTTTCTTCTTCTTCTTTTTCTTCTTCTTTACTTTGATTATCAGCTTAATGTCAGTGTTGTCTCTATGAGGCCAGTGCAAGATATCTACTCTGGACCTTAGCTAGGTCAAAACAAAAGAGTATGAAAG
This sequence comes from Lasiurus cinereus, assembly GCA_011751065.1. NCBI lineage: Eukaryota > Metazoa > Chordata > Mammalia > Chiroptera > Vespertilionidae > Lasiurus > Lasiurus cinereus. The sequence continues at coordinate 4,844,376 of JAAGEH010000208.1, read as the reverse complement.
GACATAATTGAGTAACAAATCCAAAACCAGTAGAAGGAGAGACGTTGGGGGCCATAGCCAGAGAGCTGTTCCTAAAAGACCCAAGAAGAGTTACCAAAGTTCCAGGAATCATACACATGATGCACACACCCTTGGGCTCTCTGGGGTGAAGGTTAACTAGTACATATCCTGACAGGAATAGCAGCTCAGGTTATGTAAAGGCATTCTAGAGCATTATCCTTAATTTATAGACACTAGCACTCTTCTTTAAGGTCTGTAAGTGACCTTAGCAAACTCAGCTCAGAGGGACAACTTCATTCACTGTCTATTGTACAATAGAGAAGTCATTTTGGAGAGTTGGAGTCTCCATCAGTGCAATTCCTAAAAGCTATAAAGAATTCTTACAAGGACACTTGGAGGCTTGTGAAAATATTAATGCTTTTCAGAAATGGAATAATTACTTTGCTTAGCTTGTCTGTGATTTTATATAGTTCTAATTATAAGTGGTTATTGTTTTAATTACAGAATGAGGGCTCTCTATTGAGACATGACAAGGAAGGAGGTAGAAGTTAGTGACAGTGACTTGAAGGATTATAGATAACCCTTTGTTAAAATTATGTGAAAGAACACACACATGAAGCACATAGGAAAATATAAGTCATTCTACTAGAGCCCATTAGCTATTTATTTTATTCCTTTAAAACAGTGCCTTGCAGGTCAATAACACACTATGAAACCAGGTAAAGGGGCTGTTTTTTTGTCACTCAGTATGCCATGGTATAATTTTATCTGTCATTATTTCAGCTGAAGGTGGCATTTAGGAGCTCATTAGTGATTAATAGAGCCCTCCACTGCTCAGAGCCGATCTTAGATATATAAGGAAAGCATTTATTTCAGATTGACAGTTTCCCTATCTTATGATGTCTCTAAAACAAACAAACTACAAAGTTATGGTGACTTCTATTGAGAAATGTATATTCCTATTAAGAAATTTATATTTCATGTCAGTTTGCCATAAACTGTGCACAGCAATGACAAGAAGACATAACTATGTGTCTCCTAGCAAGCTCCATTTCCCTATCAAAGGAGAGAAGTGCCTGAAAGGTTTGAGTAGAAGACTCACCATTTTTCCGCACCTTCACTCTCTTTTTATGTTTTGTTCATAATGGCAACTGTCTGGCTTGATGCATTGGTTCTGATGCCTTTCACCTGCTTGTTGTCATTCAGGTGCTAAACGAGGGGGATGAATATGTATAATTCTTTCAAGAGTGCATTGGAATGACCCATCTTGGCATATTTTATGACACATCCCACCAGACCCTGATTATTTTGTGAAGTTGGCATTCAAGTATACTGGTTGGCTTTTGATAGCTTTTGCCAACTTCCTCTGAGCATATGATTAATCAGCACAATAAAATGGGACACTCTGAAATGCAGGATTGATGCATGGGTGAGGATTTTAAAACTTTCATTCCTTTATCAGTCATTTGAGACAGTTTTAGTGGCTCGTTACTGGAAAGTATTTTATAAAATCTTCCCCTATTTGATCACTGTGCAGTCTTGTATAGACTCTCTTGGGGAGAAAGGGGTCTTTTGATTTTGATAGTTTCTTTGTTCCAGAATGAGGCTGTAGTATTTTTTTCTTTGGAACACTGTCAGGTACCTTTTGATAGGTAATAGAGAGAAACCAATAGTAATCGGGTAATCTCATGCCAAATTAGTTTAAAAGGATTCTTCAGAAAGAAGTCTGGGATGAAAATTGGAGAAGGCTTTCCTATTTGTGCCTGCAGCAGCCTACCAGGTAAAACAAATTGGAAGTTTGAAATCTAAAATTGTTTTTGTTCATTCATTCATTTAACAAATTCTCAGTGAACCCTATGTGTCGGGGACAATGATAAAATGATGATTCAAAGTCCCTATTCTTAAGATGTTTATAGTTTAGTCATAGAGAAAGGCAGATAAATGTATGCAAAATATGCATTCAGTCTTTCAGCATCAAGTTAAACACAATCTGTCTGACTTTAAGGAGTGGTGAAAAGTGTCACAGAAATCAACTGATAATTACTCAAATGTTAAAAGTAAATATCTTAGTAAAGAACACGGTTTAGTATCAATGACCCTAAACCAGCAAATGCAGACCAGGCCAGCTCATATAGGAAAAACAAATGTATATATTATAGAAAATAAGATTCAAGTTGGTTTATTATTATCTTTGTCACATCACTTAAAAATTGCTGTCCTTTCGTTACAGTGAAGAATTTAAAGTTTCATTTAAGAATATACATTACAGCCCTACCAGTGTGGCTCAGTGGTTGAGCATCAAGTTCGAAGGTTCAATTCCCAGTCAGGGCACATTACAGGGTTTTAGTCACGATGCCCAGTAGGGGCCATGCTGGAGGCAGCTGATCAATGATATTTCTATCTCTCTATCCCTCTCCCTTCTTCTCTCTAAAATCAATAAAACATATTAAAAACAAAAAGAAAAAAGAACACATTATGTATTTTTCAAATTTGGTTTTCTCTAGATGTGCCTGTTAAAGTCTATATACTTTTCTTTAAGAATCATGGTTAAGGCATTTTAGAAATTTATTTTAGTTATCTTTATATAGTTTCAAGTTAAAGAATCTTTTAGCTATCATATGTACATACAGGGATTGGGTGACCAGCCCTAATTAGTAGGACCAAAATTTTGGTTCCCAGGGGCACATTTTGCAGAATCTCATCTCACCTTTGAAAGCTAAGTATTCCCAAAAAAGGGACAGATCTAGTGTGGGTTTCCATTCCTAGCAAGGGCTGGGTGTGTGTTGGGGGGTTGGGAGGGTGGAGGTAAGATGAAAGAGAATCCACAGAGTACAAGAAAACATAGAAGAAAATTCATAAGTTTCTGGATTTTGGAGACAGTTTATCACATTTTATGACTTCTCAGCAGAAGTTACAATACTATGAAACATGGTTCTATTTCTCTTCCAAGCCTTCTTGTGTTCATCTTCATTACTATTGACAACATTAAGGGTGATTAAGTTGGTGTTTGTGTATTTTTTTTAGCTTTTAGCTTCCTGTAATTCCCATCTCTGTCCCCTGTGTCATCCCAATAAATAGACTCTCTGAAGGAAAACATGTTTGTATGCAAAACTTTAATGTTATTTCCCTACCTCCCCCTCTCCCCAACTGAATTTGGTTACTAAGTACTTCTTATATAAAACTCTTGAAAATATTCCTGCTTCTTATATATTTTTTGATCCAACCAGCACAATGAATAAGGACTGAGTAGGATAAAATGTGGGAGATAGAAAGTTACATGTAAGGGATATCCATTTTGTGCTGGCCTCCCCTATCTTACATGAATTTCACTGATAAAATGAGGATAGAATGAGAACAGAGAGCTACCCATAAAGAAAAATAACGAGACCAAAAGACAAGTTTTATGAACAAACCAGAGACCCAGTGCATGAAAATCGTGAATGGGTAGGGTCCCTAGGCCTGGCAGGCAATCAGGGCCGAATGGGGCCTTCCTTAGTTCCACTCCACTCCTTGGTGGTCAGCAAATGTCATAGCAAGTGATGGAACTTGTAGTCTCCTGGTCAAACTCCCAAGGGGACACTTTGCATATTGCATATAGCAGTCAAAATATGTTAACTAGACCACATTCCTGTTTGTATGCTTTAGTGCACTATTATAGCACTGATCTTTAGCTCATGTAACTCACATTTGCACCCTCAGCATGTGGAGGTGCCATGATTTGGGCCTTGTTGGTCTGACCCTGGAGCCATGTTCTTACGTCTGGAGAGCAAGCTCTTTTTATCCCATTTAATGACTCTCTAGCAACTGAGAAGGTCCAGAACAATTTCTGATTTGTATTATGTTAGTGGCAGCTTTAGGATCAAGTGAGGGGATGCTTTGGGATCCTTCTCACAAGGTTTTAAATTTTATGATCATTTGATATTTATGAGGAAGTTAGTACTAATAAAACATGTTTGTGCTACTGCTGGGTCTGGAGTCTAGGTGACAGAAAAGGATTTATTTTCTTAATGCTTTGTGGAATGGGTTACAAAGTTAAAACTGTTAATGCCAATTTTATAGATAAAGAAATTTAGAGAGGAGGCCATTTTAAGAACCACAAACTCTATGATAATTGTGGGTTGGTGTAAAAATACAGAGCAGGGTTATATTTAGCTTCACGTTGCCCTCCAGGTGCCAGTAGATGTCAATGTGAAGCTCCTCAGCAGCAAGACTCTCTCCCTGTTGGAGCAGCACTAAGTGAGCAACATGAAACGAATCATGTCTATACCTGGTCATTTCGAGAGGCTTCTAAGAATAAGCAGATAATCTATGCAGACTTTCAGAGGTAAGATGCTGTGGAATGTTTGATTTCTTTTTTTTAATTAAATTTTTATTATTCAGATTATTACATTTGTTTCTCTTTTTTCCCCTCCATAGCTCCCCTCTACCCGGCTCCCACCCTTCCCTCTACCCTTACCTCTCTCCCTTGACCTCATCCATAGGTGTATGATTTTTGTCCAGTCTCTCCCTGTACACTCCTCACCCCTTTCCCCCTGAAAATTATCAGTCCACTCCCTTTCTGTGCTCCTGATTCTATTATATTCATCAGTTTATTCTGTTGATCAAATTTTTAATTCACTTAATTTTTAGAATCACTTGTTGATAGATACGTATTTGTTGTTCATAATTTTTTATCTTTTACCTTTCTCTTCTTCCACTTCTAAAAGAGTACCTTTCAGCATTTCATATAATACTGGTTTGGAGTTGATGAACTCCTTTAGCTTTTTCTTATCTGTGAAGCTCTTTATCTGCCCTTCAATTCTGAATGAGAGCTTTGCTGGATAGATTATTCTTGGTTGTAGGTTCTTGCTAATCATCACGTTGAATATTTCTTGCCACTCCCATCTGGCCTGCATCGTTTTTGTTGAGAAATCAGCTGATAATCGTATGGTGCTCGCTTGTAGGTAATGAACTGTTTTTCTCTTGCTGCCTTTAATATTCTCTCTTTGTCTTTTGCTCTTGGTATTTTAATTATGATGTGTCTTGGTGTAGTCCTCTTAGGATTCCTTTTATATGGGGTTCTGTGTGCTTCCTGGACTTGTAAGTCTATTTCTTTTACCAGATGTGGGAAGTTTTCAGTCATTATTTCTTTAAATAGATTTTCAGTATGTTTGATTTCTTATTTTTCCTTTTCACAAAAAATAATAAGTGAAGGTGCCCAAAATTAGTATGCCATGTTAAAAGAGAAGCATATACAAACCTTTGATAAGCAGAGGCTGACCTTCTAACAGCAGATACATATTTTTAACGAAAGCTGAGAAACAGAAGCCTGAGCTTCTTTGCCAATTCAATAGTTACATTTTGAAAGAAGCAACCCAAACTACTAAAATTTTTTATTTTTAACTTTAATCTATAGGAAAAAGAAAAGACACCTGATACCAACTATGCTAAGTTTCTGGTCTTTTGAGTTCATTTTCTAAATCTATACACAGAAACAGCCAAGAATACAGGAGAATAAATGTGACCAGGGAAGAAATGAGTGCATTGGGGAATTGAATAGAAATGATAAAAATCACTCACACTTTTTTATTGAAATAATTAAATATGAAGTGGAGTGGAGAGTGGCAGATGAATTCTAATAGTAATTGAATTGGCACTTAGGAGTCACCTTATCTGCATTGACACAATTCAAAACTCCCCACAGTGTTTTCTCTCAGTCCACAACCTATTAATTATGCCTCTCCTCCACCATCTTGCTTGTGAGCAACATAGTTAACACGCTTGGACAGGCACCCAGCTATCCTAATGGGGTTCTGTAAGCAGTTATTCCAGCCCTCATGAAAATGGTTTTTGTTTCTCTAGCGTACAAGAAACAGCTAACAGGCATACTGAGAGCCAGGGGGACTTTCCCTTCATGCTTTTAAAAAGAACAAAGGTTTCTATTTTAGATAACTCAAATAGACAGTCTTGCTTTCTCTATTTAGGAGGAAATCTTGGAGCTCAATTCTTGTCAAATTCATCTCCAAAGTATGTGGCTTTCCATAAGAAAGCTTTCTTTAAAAAAAAAAAATATAATAATATATAAAAATATATATATATATATATATATATATATATTAATTCAGAGGGGAAAGAGAGAAAGAGAGATAAACATCAATGATGAGAGAGACTCATTGATTGGCTGCCTCCTGCATGCCCCCTAATAGGGATAGAGCCTGCAACCCAAGCATGTGCCCCTGACTGGAATCGAACCCGGGACCCTTCAGTCCACAGGTCAATGCTCTATCCACTGAGCCAAACTGGCTAGGGCAAGCTTTCTCTTTTATGGGTATCTTCATGGATCCCATTTGTTGCAGAATAATTGCTGATATCCTATCTGGAAGTGGATTTCTGTTAAAAAATTACTCATACTATAATATTGTTCTAGTACACTCCTTTGTTTCATTTTTTAGAGAAGAGAACATTATTAATCCAGTTTTTTCCAGCCAATCAAATTATTCTGCCTCTGATTGTCTCCTTTCTTTTAAGATAGGGAATATAATGAAAGATGATTCCTATAATGTACAGGTTCTTCCCAAGCTTGACTCTCTGGACCCATTCTTTATTTTGTTTTGTTTATAATTAACCAGTGGGAAGACTAGTTTTGAAGAGTGAGAATATTGCTGGCTGAAATTATATTTATTTTTTGTTATTAATTTATTTATTTTTATTTTACTTTTTCCATTACCTTTTATCCTCCCTATGCCCTCTTCCACTGCTACCCATGTCCTGTCCCCTCTACAAGTTCCACACTCTTGTGCATGCCCATGAGTTCTCTCTCTGTCTCTCTTTTTTCTTTTTTTTTGCTCAATTCCACTTCCTCCCTCCCCCCGCCCTCCTTCCCCATTCTTCCCGCAACTACCAGCTATCTGCCTGCTCTATTTTCTTGGTAATTCAGACCATTGTTGTTCTGCTTGAACAGCTTCAGCAAACAAAATAAAGGAGGTGGTATTCACTGAGTTTAACCTAAGGCCAAGTTGTATATTAACAGCGAGGGGGAAAGAGCAAACAAAGAGTAATAGAAGACACTGTAAAACAGAGCTATAGCATCACTCACCCCTTTGTTTACATGTATCTAATTTAAGTGCCATTTGACATTGTTCTAGTTCATTGTCAAAGTAACTTCATTGGCCAGCAAAAATGACGAAGACTTAATTCTTTGAGTCAAAGTACTGGAAGTTCCATCCATACTGTAATTTTTCTTCAAAGGTGGGGAATATGATATGATTTTCAACCATTAAACTTTAGCCCTGAATATTAATTTAATCGTTTCTTTAGCCATCCAGCAAGTGCCCAAGTAATACTGGGACAGAACATGGAAAGTTTGGTGAAGAGATATGTTTCATGAGGCAGTGCTTGAGAGCTCAATATATATATAAAATCATAGCAACTGAAGGAGAAAAGATAGTCATGATTCTTTTCAGGATCAACTTTGTATTTCAATTCCTTTGCTATTGTTATTTGATCCATAAATTTTCCTGTCCTGTCTATTATTCTGTGTCTCTACCCAAATTAAGCTAGTTTTTTAGTCCCAGTTGAGAACTCAGACTGATTTTCACAATCTGGTGTGCTATGATATAGACCAGACTGAGAGTCTATGTCTGTACTCTGCTATTCAATAAAATGAATATCGGGGAGATGTTGGATTGCTCAACCTGACTTTTTAGAATGATTAGCACTAATTTCAAGATTCAATTATTTTTTAATCTTTAATATGTTTCTTCATATTTTGGGATGGTTCCAAATATGATATAATATGTACATTTTGGCACTTTTCCAATAGAAGACCTAATGGGCACTAAAGGAAAAAAATATTATCTTGAATGACCTAATTAGATCATCTGTGTTTATCAAATTAGTTAGGTATTCACATTCTTGCCTAGAGACTTGATGGACATGCCAGTAATTGTATAGTCTTCAAAGTGAACAGAAAGGCAAATGTTTTACAGAATGAAAGATTTAACTCCAAACAATGTGATTAATGAATAGAACTGCATTGCAAATGGCAGCACAACAGGAAAATCCTTGCAATACTGTGGAAAAAAATTAAGATGGATAAAATGTATTAAATCCTACAAATGAGAAGAAAAAAATTGTAAGAAAAAAAAGTTCAATTCTAGTGCAGGAAAATCAGCTTAGTGAAAATTGAAAATGCATGTAATAAAACTAATTCAGGCAGGATATTAATCTTGTGTAAAAAAGATAAAAGCATGTTAAAGCCTGATTGTAAAATATTAATGTGCTAAACCATCATAAAACTTCACATATGCCCTTTAGCGATAGTATTGTTAATTATGATAAAAACTTATTTGCAAATTCTTCTTTTATGAAGTCTGGAAACAGAAAATCTGAAAAAAAAATGAAATAACTAATGTAGACATCTACTGTGTGTAGAGATAGGAAATAGTGAAGGTTAATGAGGCTCAGGGTGACTGGTCTTTTGACATTTAATTGTGTGACCATGTTAAGGGCTCTCTACTGTCTGTGAGTGAGATGGTCCAGGGTAAACAATAGGGTTTGTGCCCAGATAAAATGGGGTATTCTGTGTAGGTTTTTAATCATCACACAAGGATGTGTTTTTATTGATTTGAGAGAGAGCAAAAGAGGAAGGAAGAGAAAGAAAAAAACAAATCAATGTGAGAGTGAAATATCAATTGGGATCAGTTGCCTCCTATTTGGGCATGACTAGGGAGCAAACCAGAAACCTAGGTATGTGTCCTGACCAGGGATAAAACCAAAATCTTTTGGTGTATAAGACAACTCTCCAACCAACTGACCCACCTGGCCAGGGCTGAGTATTCTTAATTCTATTCCTAATTTGCTTTCTGATGGCCCAGAGTGTTATTGGAATTGCACTTACCTTGACATATTGAAAAATATAAGGTACCTACACTCCTAGATTTTATCTGTCCACTGAAGCACCATTTAACAAAAGCAAACAAGGAATTTGTCCCCAACCTTATTCAGCTTTTGCACTATTATATTACAGGTTCTGAATTGGGGCTAGACTCACTGAAATTCTGTGATAGCTCAGGGCACTGTTTTGTATAAAGGGGAGGTAGTTTATATAGCAAGCAGAACTGAACTAGCCTGTGGAGTCAGCCTGGCCGGTAAAGAAATCCTTTTTGTATCACCTGTTATAGAGGTTATATTCAACCTCTCTGAGTCATGCATGCTCCATAGGAAAAACATAGGTACACACAAAAAGATAATCCATATTTGCATGGCTTTTATGAGGGTTTATCATTAAATTAAAGCTTCTATCATACCACAGGTACTCAAATATAATAATAATTATTAAATTTTTAAATATTGCTGGGGGTTTCACTACTTGAAAAGTTATATGAGCTGACCTCCAACACAGTGTGTTTTCTATACATCAAGATTCATTTACCCAATTCTATGTAATTGTAATGCTTTCTCTCTTTTTCTATATTTAAGTAAATCCTCTTCATGTGTTAAGACCCAAACTACATCCCAGTTCCTCCATGAGGCATTTTATAGCTGCTCTATCACACAATGATCAAACTCCACACTTCCTTTTCTTCTTTGGACTCCTGTAGTTATCATCTCCACATGTCAGGTTTTGAATCATGTTTTATTTCCCCTTTGATTACAGAATCAGCGACTTGTATTTCTCTCATTTCTCACTTTCCTCACAGCCCCCTAAAATATCTAGCATGTTACCAAAGTCTATAATCTCCTATTTAATTAAGAGATAAACCTAAATAAAATATGATTAGCATAAATAAGCTTAAGATATGATCCTGTGGTCCTATCATTCTGAATATTATTTGGATTAAACCATCAATAAACATAAACTGCTGGAATATGAATAGATGAAGAAGCATGTTGGAGATGATAGATCAGTAAACTAAACAACAACTGAAGATAATTGAATAAGGTTTATTTTTCAGTTTTAAGACTTTTCAAACACTATGGCTTTGGGAACATACACATACGCATTCTCCATTTGACATCGTAGGTTCATATTTGGTTTCTTTTTGCATAGCATATATGGTTTCCGATACAATGAGTTTTAAATAATATGTTTATGATGCTTTTTTAAAACTTTGTTAGTGGAAGGCAGAGTGGCTGTATTAGTCAAAATTCTCCAAAGAAACAAAAACTGTAATATAGATAGATAGATGATAGATAGATGATAGATAGATAGATAGATAGATAGATAGATAGATAGATAGAAATTTATTATAGAAGTTAGCTTACATTATTAGGGAGGCTAAGACATGCCAGGATCTGCTGTGTTCAACCGGGAGACCCAGGAAAGTTGGTAGCAGTGTAATTCAATCTGAGTCTGAAGGCCTGAGAACCAGAGAAGTCAATACCTGTGGGTAGGAAAAGATAAGTGTCTCAACTCAAGCAGAAAGAGGAAATTCACCCTCTCTGCCTTTTTGTTATACTCAAACCCTCAAACGATTGGATGGTGCCTACCCATACTGGTGAAGGCCATCTGCTTTATTTAGTCTTTATTACCAATTTAAATGCTAATCTCTTCCAAGGATACCTTCTCAGACACACCAGAAATATTTTTTTACCAATTACCTGTGAATCTCTTAACCTAGTCAAATTGACACAGAAAGTAAACCATCACACAAAAGCCATTCATTATAGCTTCTCTAAGGAAGAGACCTTATAAGACTGTGACACCAATTAAGTCAGGTATTTGTAGAATTAAGCATATTTAGTACTTGATTGTATATTGTTTAAATTGCCCTCAAATATCTAATCTTTCCAACCCAGTTATAAACACTTCAGGAGAAAGAAATTTATTTCACTGTTCCTAAAAGTGTTGATGCTTACTATTGCTCTCTAGTGGAAAGTATTAGTTGGAAATTAAAAGATCTAATTCCTAGTCCATCTCTATGATTAAATCCACTGCACAACTGAACCCACTGCACAATAACACTAAGCTTCAGTTTTCTTTTCTACTAAGTGACAAAAATTATACTTTCCTTGACTAATTAGTAGGATTGTTCTGAGGCTTACATGTGATATCAGATCTATAAGTTCCTCCTAATTTGTAAAGCCATATACATAAATTAAATATTATTATTATTATAGTTGGCATCCATAAACAGTTTTTCTTTTATATGGTATTACTAAATGAGGTGGGTAGCCAAACATTTGGTTCTCTAAAACAATATTTTATTTATAATATGAAAAGTAAGCAGTTTCTAAACTACTTCATGTAATTATAATTATAGCTTATAGACCATGAGAATTGAAATTTTAATTTCATATATTTTTCATATTGATATGAAACCCACTTTATCCTCTGAAGGAAATGATAACATTTCTTTTCCTTTAAGCAGTATATTTATCATAATTACATATCTGGATTCATAGATTTTTCTATAAATATGAAAAATTAAATCTTTTCTAACACATATTTTGAAAAACTGAAAAACTCTAATTAAAACTATTATTACTTTTACTGCTAAAATTTCCAGTCTCCTTTTATTTTCTGAAGGTAATGAAAAATCTATGGCCTTTAATATAGAAATCTATTAAAGAATGTATTGATTATCAATGGTTTGTGGAAGCATATTTCAATGATTATATTCGTTGGGTATAGTACAACAAAAGAAAGTAAAATAAGTAGATTTTGATATTTTTTTCATCCTAAAAAGACAACACAAAAGTTAATGTAAGAATTTTTCTGTTCTTGGTCACTGGATACCTAACGTAAAGTTTTAGAACTAGAACTATGCCAAAGTAATGTGTCTATAAAAATCATTTGAAAAAAAGAGTTCTCATTTACAAGTGCCAGCCAATTCCTGTATCTACTCTAATAAAAGAGAAACGTGCAAATTGACAATCACTCCACTACACCCACCAGCCAATCAGGAATGAGTATGCAAATTAGCCCAACAAAGATGGCAGCGGCAATGGAGCTGGAGCTAGCAGAAGGCTTGGGTTGCCCCTGGTGACTGAGGAAGCCAAGCTTCCCCTCCTCCCACCCCCTGCCCTGGCCTCTGCTCAAAGAGAGGCTGAGAGCCTGGGTCACTGGGTGGTGTGACCAGCCTGAAAACAGCCCTCAGCCCTTCACCCAGGCTGGCCAGGCAACCAAGCAAGGACTCCCACCCTGAAGGAGGTGTGGCCAGCTTGAAAACAGCCTTCTGTCAGTGATCTACAGGGAATGTACCAGTGATTCCCTGGGGAGCATGAAGCTGTAGTTTCCTGGAGGAGCTGCTTAGGTGACCATGCTTATAATACCTGCCTGGCCTCACCTTTGATTTCTTTCTACTATGAATATTAACTAACTAAATAGCATGATAATAGTACCATCATCCACCCAGTTGTCCAAGACAACATCTTGAATTCCTTGATCAACCTTTTTCCTTCCTAACCCCATGTCCAACTAAGCATCAACTTCCTTTGATTTTTCTACTACCTGAATAAGTCCTACATCTTTCTATTTCTTTCTATTGTAAATTTTAAGCCTATGTAAATATTATTATGACCTAAAAAAAAGTGGAGAACTTTAGTAGTCTCCTGGCTCTTTGATAGGTCTTATCACTCTCATGGTTCTAGATTGAAAGAAGAGTAATTCCAAATTACTTATACATTTTTTTTATGAGGCACTGATCTCTTGAACAAATTTGGAAAGCTAACATAGAGCAGCAACCTAAATTTGAGAATCTTTCTGAGGTAAAATCATATGACCTAGCTACTCCATTCACTGGCCTGCCACAAATCTGACCACCATCACCTCTGTCCTGGATTACTGCAACAGCCTCATAACAAGTATTTCTAACTCTAGCCTACATTTCCAGCTTACCATTCACACTGTAATGAAATTGATCCATAAATACTTAAATACAAATGAATTAATAATGATAAAAATATTTTAGAATTTTAAAATGTGGAATCTCATCCCTAAATGGAAAGGTTTAATTACCTCTTAATTAGTTGTTTGTAAAACAATATTCTAGATTTAAAACAATTAAATATCAGAAAATTCTTTTCTTTCACATAACAATATACTTGTCCTCACTTAAAAAATGATATTATATACTACTTTCTTATTTTTTAAACAGTCCAACAGACCAATCATTTGTTTTTCTGTTAGATATATTTTCCCTAGAGATTAAAATAAATTGACAATATTCTTTCAAGGACTATATATGTGTATGTATTTTACTCTTCATCTTACTATTATTATTAAGGAGGTCCTTATAGTTTCTCCACAGATAGAGTTTGATCACATCATCTATTCTCCTCTACAAGTCTACTTGACATCCCATATCTTTTCAATTCAACAAAGGGCACATCTGTGATGGAATTTATTCCAATTTACTTTGGATGCAGTCAACTTTACAACCTTTGTGGTTTACCACTTCATGTTCTTCATAGTTGGCACAATAGGATGACATAAAATCAGACCTAGTAATACCTTGGAGAAATACAGCACACAATTTTTTAAACATGCTCCATTTCTATAGGCTACTGAACTTTCTAAATGGTTGACTTCTGGACTATATTAATTGCATTTCAGATTATCTTAAATTTTCTACATGACCAAATTTTAACTAACAAAACTACAATGAGAAGCCTCATAAACTAAGCCAACTTTTTTTCTTGCTTTGAAACTGAAAAGATAATATCTCACATGGTAAGGGTTACTAGGAATTTATAATTCACTAACATGGATAGTGCTCAGAATTCTGCTATGATGAAATATATGTGCGAGGGAGTAATGATCATCACTAACAAGTTTTTGTATCCACACCTATATGGACATAAAGACAAAAACAAAAATAACAACCATGATCTCAGCCTTCCCAGAAAGCAGACAACATGCTGGAGTTTATATAACATGTACCAACATAATTGCAATGCAAATCAGAATCTAAAAATAAGAGCTGTAATTTATTGTCTTAATATATGCTAAAAATTAACCCCCAAAAATTGCATGGATCATCACTAATCTTCACCAAAACATGCAGTGACTTTCCAGGTAAGAAAATGAATGCTTGGAGAAGTTAAATAATTTGTCCAAGTTTAACAAGGTCAAAACTCAAACCTAATCCCATCTGCCTGTCTGTTCATAAACCTGTGCTGTTTCATAAGTTCTAGAAAAGAGACTCCAGGGAATTTTGTGTGTTTTCAAGAAAAGTCACATTTGCCATAAGGGACAACTTATGATAAAGACTTTAGTAGTATATATGTTGAAGGGTCTGGAAGAAGTTAAGTATTAAGTATTCCAGGTAGAATGAATGGCAAAGAGAAGCATCAGAGTAGGAAAGGGATGAGTGTATACAGAAAGCAGTAAATTGTGTATTTTCTTCGTAGGTTAAGTGAAGGGTGGAAAGGTAAGCTATGGTCCATTTATAGAGGGGTTAAGTAGTTGGGATCTAATTCAGTAGACTAGAGGGGGCTGTTTACATTTTCTGAGAAGCATAATTACTGGACTGTAATTATGCTTTAGGTAGAAATATTTAATGGGCAATGGCATGGAAATGATTAGGTGTATGTGAAGGAAGACTCAAAGATCTTATATAATAAAGAGGTGATATGCAAATTGACCATCATTCCAACACACAAGATGGCCGCCCCACTGTGGACACAAGATGGCTGCCACAAGACGGCCACCAGGGGAGGGCAGTTGGGAGAGACCAGGCCTTTAGGAGAGGACAGTTATGTGCTATCAGATCAGCAGGGAAGACCAGTTATGGGGGGATCCAGGCCAGCAGGGGATGGTGGTTCGGAGGGACCAAGCCTTCAAGGGAGAGCAGTTGGGGGCAACCCAGCCAGCAGGGAAGAACAGTTAGGGGCAACCAGAGCAGCAGGGCATGGCAGTTAAAGGTGACCAGACTGGCAAGGGAGGGCAGTTAGGGGTGACCAGGCTGACAAGGGGGAGAAGTTAGGGGTGACCAGGCCAGCAGGAGAGTGCTGTTTGGGGCATTTGGGCTGACAGAAGAGCAGTTAGGCATCAATCAGGCTGCAGGGTAGTGGCTAGGGGGTGATAAGACTGACAACAGTCAGAAGCAGTTAGGGGCAACCAGGCAGGAGAGTGGTTGGGAGCCAGCAGTTCTGGATTGTGAGAAGGTAGGCAGGCAGGTGAATGGTTGGGAGCCAGCAGTCCTGGATTGTGAGAGGATGCCTACTGCAATTGGGCCTAAATGGCAGATTGGAGAGGATGCAGGCTGGGCTGAGATACACACCCAACTACACCCCCCCTTCTTTGTGCATGAATTTCATGTACCAGGCCTCTAGTAGATAATAATTTTAAAGGTTATTGAAGTAAAAGGATAATGACCTGAGTTGGGACATAGCTGTCTTCCAAAGTCCACAGCATTAGGAATTGGATTGTTGAGCCTCCAATAAGAAATCACAGTTTTGGTCTAGATGCAGGTCTAGAAACTATAAGTCTTAGGAACTAAATGGTTTCATTTAGATCCAAAGTAGTTTTAATTAATTATGAATCTATCTTAGATTCTATAAGGAAGAAACATTAGGGTTAAATATTTTTTGCAGCCGAGAGGCAACTCACTAATAAAAATACTTGGCTTTCTATGATATTGAAAGGAAGAATTCATAAGTGGTAAAATCAAACCCCTCAGTGTTTTATAGAGGTTCTGATATAGCTTGTAGAGTGACTAAGATTTCCAAGCTACAGGTTTCTCATTTGGAATACATGCATAGTAATAATCACCCTCCTTGTCTCTCTTGAATGTTGTAGGAAATCAAATGAGATAATTAATGTGGAAGTACTCTAGGAAACACAAAATGCACTCTGTATGTTAGGATAGGTCCTATCTTACGTCCCTTTGGAGTTCTCATTGTACTGCAGTAAACCCACAGGAGGGGCTCAAAACATTTATTGAATGAGGGGTTGAATAAAGGGGTTTTGGCTAAAGAATGACTCCTATGCCATGTTTTGATGCTATAACCTATGTAGGAATCTGGCTCATGCTGTAGTCCCAAGTGATAAGCCTCCATAGAAGAGGATAAGATGCAGACATAGTGGTGGCCAGCTCCACTATAGAAACAGGCCAAGCAGTGAGGCTTTCTTTCTGCTAGAGATACTACTATAAAGACGTAGCAACTACAAAACAAAACAAAACAAAACAAAACAAAACAAAACAAAACAAAACAACATTAGTGAACTGCAGACAGTGTTCCAGAATCTTGATAGAATGGGATCTCCTAGAGCAGGTGTTTCATTTACCTACTGTGGAGAAAGGTGGACCAGAAAGTAGACTATCTAATTAGTGTGTAAACTGTGAGGAGGAAAACAACACTCCTTCTTGGACATGACTTTATTGTCCAGGCAGTAAACAGGGATAAGGCAAAGAGTGATGTTCAAAAGCTAAGGCAAGGATGCCTTCTTTCATTCGCTCCTCAAATATTTATTGAGCATTAAGCAGGTACCAGGGGAAATGCACCATACACATGAGGTAAAGATGCTGTTCCCAAGAAGACACTGCCTTCAACCCATGGATTCTGAATGCAATACAACAAGGGATTAATTTACACACAAGCACATAATAAATTATGCTTCTGACAAATATTGAACAAAAATAGCATGCAACATTTAAGCTATAAGAACAGTTAGTTTCTGAATATGTTTTCTCTAAATCGAAACACATTTACTCTATGACAAATGGAAAACAAAGGAAATAAAACTTAAAGAAAAGTGGAATGAATATCAGTAAGCTTGCTTTTCATTTAGCTGAATGATTTCTACTCTAAGAAGATTCTTTTTTGATTATGAAGACATTGGTTTTTGAGTTTTGATTTTAAAAGAAAAGTAACTGCTGTTCAAAAATTTCCAATGTGGGTGTTTGTTTCTCAAGGTCATGGTGAACATTATATCTAAATGGTATTACATTTTACACAAAGGGTGTGAATATGTGAAACAGTCTTCAAAAGAAATAAAAACAAAAACAAAACCAGAGGAATCCAGCTGCATCCACATTTGGACACATAGCAAATGGAAAACATTCACAAAGAAGTTAGGTAATAGAAATTTCAGAGGAGAATTTGGCAATAGACAAAATCATTTGTCTTCCATGATCTAACAAATAAGATATAATTTTGCTTGTCCTCCCTATTTTCAAATGCATCCTCATTTTTAATTACACATTTATTATCAATATGCGGGATTTATATATAAATATGTAGCCAATCACATAGTAAGATTGAACAAGGAAAGCTGATACAGAAACAGAGACTGAAAAAGACAGGGAGAAGGGAGACAAGATGCATTAAAGTAGAGGATTACTCTTGGGCTTGTTTTTCATTATTTTTTTTTCCTGTTGAATAAAATAACATTTTTCTGTCTTGAACATAAGCCCTTGTCTGGGCTCACAGCTACATTTCTTTCCAGTTTAAATGACATCTTCACTTGTATTTTTATTCTATTTTGGTTCATCTGCAATCTTGTAACATTCCCATTTACAGAAAATTGTACCTTTAGACATCAAGCTCTCTTATTTGCTGTTGATACAAAGTCAGCTAAATATTATTTGGTGGCATTTTAAAAATCAATTGTAAATTTTAATATTCATAAACATACTCCCCTAAAAATAGATGTTGCTTTTAAAACAATTTCCAAATTTGGAAGCATGCAAGATGTTTTTCTGGAACCTTTGAGGGTCCTGTCTTGGTTTTCAGTTTGATAATGTGCTCAGCATCATGCTGTGCATCTGTCCATACATCAGTAACAAAGGGAAACAGTAGAGAGCGCTCATTTCAGGACAAGCCAGACTGCTGCCCTTCAGAGACATTTTGGAGATAGAATAATAGTGTCTAATAATTTCAGCCAACCTACGTATTTATCACAGTTTCCAATAGGCGGTAATTCACTTACATTTTTCTCAGAATGTAACACTAGTCTGAATTAAATATTATGATACATACCTCACTAGGATAAACTATTTTTTCAAATTTTCCTAGTCAAGATTTCTTTCTCTGAGAAGAAAATTAGACAGGTGCAGCACACCAAATGAGATGAACTTTGTCCTCAAAGAAAATTGGTTTTTCCTTTTCAATTTCATTTCAAAGAGATCTGACAAGTGTGGCTTTGAACAAACTTTAACAGCACAATATCCTTTGTGTAAGTTTTCCCTTGTCAGCTTTTCCATTCCAGCAGGAACTTAGAACAAAGTGGATGTTGCCCTTTGAGTTGAGAACTTCATCAGTTGAATGAACACTCGTGTAAAGCAGTGAAATTGAGGGCATACTCTCTCCTCGAATCTCAACAGTGCGGTGTCTCAACAAATATAATTTCTCAATCTGGTGCAAGGAGAGACACTCGCCATACATTTAGTTCCATACATTCTCTTTCTTTTTTCATAGTAAAAGCCAAACTCTTTGGCAATATGCCCACTTGAAACTTGCACAGGTTATGCTAACAAATCTTCCATTGTGTGTGGAGAACAAACACATATCAGTCTGTGATACTGTTTGGACCTACACTATTTTATACCAAAATCACAGGGTGCCTGCTATTTCAAGGTGCAAACTAAGGCTCAGGTGTGTGCTGTTTTATTTACAATGAAAGAATAAATATATATAGTTTCTTATCTATTTGCTGTACTTCGTTTCTAACCTGTTGTAGCTTTGCAACCATTTAAAGATAAATTTTAAAAGCAGAGAATGAAACACAATAAACTGCTTCACAGAGATTCTAATCTTTATTGCACAAAAGCTTGTTATGGTTACTCATTCCTTAGAGCTTTTGATTGTGCTACTTTATGCTGATAACTAACCACTTTGACAAGTTTATTTTTCTTTATATACTGTCCGAACTTTCTTAAGGCTTTTTATGACAATTTCCCCTTTTACTTCCTCTTGGCTCCAACTGTTCCTTTTATTTTCTCCCCCCCACCCCCCGCCTATACATTAATATTTAAAACTGTACTAGTGGCAAACACTCATGTAGAAACAACTTAAATGAAAAGTGGATAAGGTTATAGAGTAAGTCCATGCCCAATTTAATTACAGCATTTTGATTAACACAGATTGGGAACATAGAATTTTAAGTTGTTTGGCTTGAATATTACGATGGCTAACTAACCAAAAATGAAGTGTAGCTTTGACTCAGAAACTGCCAGAAAACAATTTAGATCTACTATCTAATTAAGGACCTAAAGATCTTTGGATCACAGAAATTCATGTTTATTGATAAGATAAAATATTTATTACCCAGAGAGCTGAATTAGCAGAAAAACCCCTCTAATCAGATGCTAACATCCAGAAAAAAGAATATTGGTTGAAGTTAAAAATGTGATACTTATGAGGAAACCTGGTTTATTTATTCAAAGGCCATGATTATTGCCAGCAAATTCAGTATCCTTGAAAACTATAGTTGATGAAGTCTGTGGCCAAGTTTCTAAATGGGTCCGATAGATAATGACTGCCCATAGCAATTGCTAATTGAGAATAATGACCAGGCAAGAAGGAAAGGAGACAGAACAGAGATGGAAGACTGAAAACATCCCACAGTCAAGAGGGGAAAACCAAGCCTTTTATATTTACTGAAATGTCATTAGGTAACTGAAAATTTTCTTTTCAGATGAATATAATGCATCTAAAAAGTTACAAATATAAAGAAAGCAAAGATGCATTATAAATTTCTGTGATGTTTCCTCATTCCTGATGAAATTTCTATAGAGAAAACAATACATAAATTTACAACTTTTTCATCTTAAGAAACATGGAAATAGAGTCTACTTCAATTTCTCCTTGTGTAAGATTTCATTTTGTGTTAACATGTTCTGTTGCTTTTCAATGCATCTCAAATGGAGGTTCATTATGATTGAGAGCAATATTAGTTCTGAGTTACACAAAGTCTGAATTACACAATGGTTAAGTCAGGTGATTGTTATTCTTTAAATTATTCTTTTTTTTAATGTTAAACCTATTATAAATATAGAATTTTGTACACATGGGTCTTAATAAGTAGAATATGATTTTTGAAAGAGTAAAATTGTTTAAAAGAACATGCTATTTTTACACATTTAAACATAGCAAAGATAAACTAAGTTTCAATGCCTTTTCAAAGCCAATACTTTTTCAAATGGGATAATTATTCAGGTATACCCATTTGCCTATGGCAATTTTATTCAAATTATAATAAAAAATTATAACAGACACAACTCATCCACACATACACAATTTCCATTCATTATAGTATTGAAGACTCATAACAGCAAAGGTATAAAGTCTAAGACATATCAGAATATTTGTCAGATATTTTTTGTTTGCATAAACTTTGCCTGAAAAATTTACTAAAACAAGTTTACAAGGGAAGACGCTTCAAAACTTGTGCATCTCAGAATTACAGTTTTTGGCACATATTCCATAATTACTTACTCAGAAAAAGAAGTTCCCTAAACACAGCATATCCTGCATGGTAGGTCCTGTTTCACACTACTAACAGTAGCTAGTGTCACTACTGTTGTGGTCCATATATTTTGTTTAAAACATCAACTCAAAAGCTAGTGAGTATAATAGTAAGGGAATCCAAAATTAAAAGTAGCCAGTTGCCGGGCCGGTGTGCTCTATGATTGAGCATTGACCACTGGTTAGATTCCCGGTCAGGGCACATGCCCTGGTTATGGACTCAATCCCCAGTAGGCGGTGCACAAAAGGTAGCTGGTTGATGCTGTTTTTCTCTCAACCAAGTTTCTATATCTCCCTCTCCCTTTCCCTCTAAATAAAAAATTTAAAAATTTAAAATATGTAATAATTCAACTATCTCACCCACTTTTACATAATTACAAATTACAAATATTTTTAGTGAGACATATTTTTAGTTTCCTCTACCTTTGTTTGGGCACAATATTACCAGTCAATACCAGGGATGAATAACGTATTTATTCTCTATAAATTGGAAGTCAAGGTATTATCCTATTAAAATAACATATTAAAGCATTATCAGCATTAATATTACAAAAAGAATTCAGAACAATAAGCCAAATTTGATCAGGTGACTATGCAGCTATAAATCTATCAGAATCGCATGAGGTATAGTTTTGCTGACAAGTAATACTTGTGCTCCGGCCTCTTAAGACATGTTAGATAGATTCCTAGGACACAGAATATCAAACACTTCTGTCTGAATGTTAAAGAGGATACATTTAAGTGAATAATGTCCTTAAAGAGCAAAAATATAAAGCATTTCTCTATGGAATCAGAGTATCCACTAATATCTATATTTGAAAGAATGTCAAATGAATATTAAAGTATCTTAAAATGACTATATATAATAGTGACAAGCTTCATAATTAAATTTAGTGCCCAAAGTATGACAAATTATAACCTATTGCCTATAATTGAGGTCTGGTTGTAGGCAAAATAATAACTCAAAAAAAATTATCTTTGTTTCCTTCATGCCTTGCATTTCAATTCTCTTTCCCCACTGGCTACTTTCCCTCTTCTATCCCAAGCTCAATCATATAAGGTGCTCACTTTTTTTAATAGGAAAACTATCAGTCTATTGGATTTGGATATGCCTTTATTATAATTTAATCTACACACTATTATTATCATAAGGAAAGAGATTCTGACAAGTTAGTTGAGTCGCTAAACATCACTCAAATATCTCATAAAGGATCTCAAATAGAATACCTTCCTTGACTGATAAGATGTAATATGTCCTCCTATGATTGTTTTATTAATAGCAAGTACATTACCAAGCCACACTCTGTATTCTGATTGTGAAAATATAGACAGAAATAGAATTAATGTTGGGTGGGGCTTAAAGTGGAAATCTAGCTAATTTACTTTTGCAGTTTGTAAAACCTCCCACCAGTGATTCCCATATGTGGGAAGGGGGGCGGGATTTCTTATGGATCCATCACAATTTCAAAGAATAGGCAGGGCTCTTGGTTGATGTCTATGTTTTTTCTGGAGGAAAGGGGTAATTGATGGGTGCTTTGGGAGTTTTTTTAATCTAAGATTTCCTTCTTTTAAAATAAACACTTTTAAAAACTTTCTCTATAGTTCCATTAGTATTTTACAAAGTGTTTGAAGATTAGTCAAACTCATAATGCATTTCCTCCTTATTATTTTTATGAACAAATTCTGTGTAAAGTCTGTCTACACTTGATTGCAGATGTGCTCTTAGCATGGCCTAAAGCAGCACTTCACAGACACCCATGGGCATGGAGAGCTCCTGGGCCAGAAATTCCAGCTCTAAAAAGCTCCAAAGTGATGACAATGCTGCTTTCCTGGGGGTTAGGTGTCGAGGACAGATGTTGCTATAGACTGAAGGAAAAATGCCAGCCAAAGAGTCAAGATTTGTATTTGAGTCTGCACTCCAGCTGTGTGTTTCTAAAGTATGTAGAAATGACCTGATGTGGCTCTACCAACAACCTGAACAACTTTACACAGATATCCTCACCTATAAATTAGAATATCTTACCTTTGCTGCTTCTAGAACTGTTGAAAGATCAAGGAATATACTGCATTGGAATGCTTCATAAATTAAAAAGTGCTCTATAATTAATGTTGGTTATCAATGTATTATTTCAAGGCCCTTTTCTAATGCAATGGAACACAAGTCTATGAGAACCAAAATCCACTGGTAGAAAAACAAATGAAGGAACATGGGCCGTGTCTATCATTTATTAAAATCAAATGATCAAATTCTAAGAAAAAGATGGGCAATAAGTGTTTAAAAAAGGACTCAGTACCTATTTAGTAAAAATGCAAAGTTAAATAAGATTAATAATCCTGTCATATTAACATTTTTTTTCTTACTAGGATATTTAGTTATGAGGAAGATGCAGTGAAATGGGCACTAGATATGCTTCTGGGGAGAGTGTAAATTGATACTTAGCTTCTATAAAGCATTTTAAAAATATGTGTTAAGAGCCTTAAAAAATGTCATTAAACTCAGTAACTTCACTTCTATTGTAAGGGATTAAAAAACAGATGTGGTAAAAAAAAATCATTTGTGCATCAAAATGTCCATTACAGAATTAGTATCATAATAAACTTTTGCAAGATACTAAATGACCAAGAATAGGAGCACTGTTAAATAAAATATGGTATATCAATATCATGGAAAATGGGGGCAGACCTTTATTCAGAAACATTTATCATTTCAAGTTTTCAATACAATAGATAAAAACAGAGAAACTATTCTCCAGAGCAAATTTTGTGATATATGAGTCTTATTATGCAAATGTTTAAAATATATGAATACTTTTGACCTTAATAGTATCACTTCTGGGAACCTATCTACCATTCTGGGAATCTGGGAATCTGTTTCCCATTCTCACAACTAAAATAAGCTATGTATTTCGTAAGTGTTAACATATCAAACAGCAAAATGACATTACTATGAATATCACTACTACTTTTTATAACTAGTTCTGGGGTTCTATTAAATTGTGAGGAAATGTAGTTTAATTACTATTTTTTAAGGTTAATTGGTGACATTTTAAAGACCTTTGCACTGCCCCACTGCACTGTTTGATATTTTAGTTTAACAGGCTTCTTTATTCAAGAGCTATTTATTCACATCTGCTATATATCTAGTACAGAGTATAATAAAAGCAAAGGCAATAAACAAGAACATGGCATATCCAGGAATACTGGATGCTTCTATTGGAATTACAACCCTGAGTAGGTTGAGAAAAGAGTCCAGAAAGTTTGGCTGAGATCAAATCATCAATACCCTTAGTTTTAGGTCAAAGTATTTAAACTTCATCTTATAGGAAATGGGAAGACATTGAAGGTCTTTAGCAGCAAAACATTATACAAAGTCATGCTTTAGGAAGATTATTCTGAATTAAATGCCCAAAATTTTTTGTGGGAAACTTGCAGATATATCTAAGGATATGCAGGAGACAGACAGACAAGAATTCTAAAATCATCTCAATAACACTATTTGTATAGCCCTAAAAAAGTCCCTCCTCTCCTTTCTGAGGTTTGGTCAACCATCATAATCAATATATCTTTTGTGTGAATTATAAAAGGAATCTTTTAGGCAGGTAGAGCCGTGAGTATACTACACTGTTTAAGAAGCAAACAGCACCTTTGTGTAAAAAAAAAAGTAAAAAATAAATAAAAAATAAGAAAAGCTTTCTTCACATTTCTGAGTAGATTTTGGCAACATGATGTGCCTTGAAACATGTTGAGGATAATATTTTTTAGTTTTAAACCCCACTTTCCACCTAACCAGACATGGAATAATGTTTTACTTTATATGTGAATCGAGAATATCAAATCCTACCTTCTAGAATTGTGGTTAGGACATATATCTAGGATCTATAAAAGAGAATTGTAATAGATGTTCAATGAATGATGATGGTGAGGTAATGATGGTCATGGTGGTGGTAGTGATAGTGAGCAGTAGTAGTGATATTCATAGTAATGTCATTTTGCTGTTTGATATGTTAACACTATATTCACTTAGAATATTAAGATATTGGACTAATATTCAGAAAATGATAGTGTATAGGTGAAATGAAATATGCAAAAGTAAGAAAGGATGGCAATTGATGACCAGTTATATCTGCAAGATGAGGGAAAATAAGTTGAAGCTAATATTCCCTTTGGTGAACAAAAGAAGAATTACGTTCCAGAGAGAAACAGTGAAGCTATGAACAACTCTTATAAGAAAGGTGACAAGAATTTTCTTTTATATGTTATATATTAAGGAAACAGTGAGTATCCAGATAGAAATATTCATCAGATGATTGAAAGTGTGGAATTACAACTCAATGTAAGAATGGAACTAGCCACAATACACTTGAGACTTGGGTGCATAATAGAGCTGTAAAAATCGGTGTGATCATTGAGAGTAGGTACATAAGGAGAAAGGAGAACATGGACAGGAGTGAGAGGATTCCCTTGTATATTTGTTACAGCTACTTCCTGCTCAGTCTCAAGGGTTATCATTCACAGCATAGTTGATGGCATAAAACTAAAAAGGGACAATGCACCTCTCTACCAGTACATTTTCCTGATGGTCCTGTTTGAGATCCCATGTTTAAGAAATAAGCACATTCTTCCTTATCTGCTATGTAAGCAGAGTCCAAAGAAACCAAAAGCCAGAGTGGAACCTCCCTCTCTGATTGGTGGAGCTGTGATCTCCAAAGAGTAAGATGAACTTTTGTCACTTTTTCTTTTCTCTCTCGCTGTGTGCTTCTGCCTTTGTTTCCCAGTGCTGTCATGGAAATGCTTGTCAGAATGAGGAGAGCCAGAAAGGCAAGCCCCGGGGAACAGCAAAGTCACAGAGAGAGGGCAAAAGAAAGAGCTTCAGGAAAGCTACTCCATAAAGTCATTTATGAACATCTGGGTCACTGGAGC
The DNA here is from genome assembly GCA_011751065.1 of Lasiurus cinereus. Lineage (NCBI taxonomy): Eukaryota > Metazoa > Chordata > Mammalia > Chiroptera > Vespertilionidae > Lasiurus > Lasiurus cinereus. The sequence continues at coordinate 4,819,062 of JAAGEH010000208.1, read as the reverse complement.
ACAGACAGATCACTACCCACAATGGTATACATGCAGGGCAGATGTGAATTACACTGCTAGGTATGAAGGCTTTGAAAATTGAACAGCCATGGGAATCACAGCCCAAAGAAGCAAAGCTGGTTGGAACTTACAGATTAAACCTAACCTTGCCAATTACCTGCTAAAATAAAAATATTAATGTTGTCCAAAAATATTAAACAGGCCTAAAGTCTCATAATAGTCAAAATGTCCAGGACACTATCCAATATTACACAGGATATTACAAAACACAAAATAACTCCACTTTTATGGAAAAAGACAATAGACACCAATGCCAAGAAGATGCAGATGTTGAAGTTATCTCACAAATACCTAGAAGTATTTATTACATAAGTGTTCTAATAAGCAATCATCAATACTCTTATATGAATGGAAACATTGAGTTTTAGCAAAGGAATAGGAGACATATCCTATATAATAAAAGGCTAATATGCAAATTGTCCCCTCAACTGGGAGTTGGACCAGAAGTTTCACCATGGGGTGGGACCAGCTGGTCAACCACCTGTGGCCCCTCCCCTCAGCCAACTCCACCCACAATTGGCCCTCTCACTTTGATCAGGGATGGTGCCAGCCCGCCAACCACCCATGGCCCTTCCCCCTGGCTGGCCTGGCCCAATCCAGCAGGACCCCACTTGTGCATGAATTTGTGCATTAGGCCTTTAGTACAAAATAAAATGGAAATGATAGAATTGAAAATCAAATAAATGAAATAAAAATATCACTGGAAGGGCTCAGTAGCAAATTGGAGATTGTCTTGAATCTGAATTTAAGTGAACTTGAATGATTAAGAAATCATCCATTTTTAACAAATCACAAAAAAAGGGAATTTTTAAAAGCATAAGCCAAGCCTTTGGACTTGTGGGACAAATAAAACATTTAATATTTGTGTCAGCAGAGTCCTAGATGGAGAAGACAAAGAGTGCAATGCTCAAAAAAAAGCTGAAAACTTCACACTTGGTTAAAGATATAAATCTATAGTTTTTGGAGCTCAACATACAGCAGTCGCTATTAGCCCAAAGAAATCTATGCCTACACATATCATAATCAAACTGCTGAAAACTAAAGAAAATAAAACAGTATTATATTGAATTCAAGCAGAGAAAAATAATGTATTGCCTGTAGAGAAACAGTGTTCAAATGACAATGGCCTTCTCATTGGAAGCCATGGAGGTGAAAGGAAAGTGACAGAGTATTCCTAAAGGGTTAACAGGAAAAAACACACCTGTCAACTAAAGCTCTTAGAGCTGGTTTGTATCCTAATTGTGGCAATAGTTACACAAATGTACCCATTGTGTTAAAAATTTATAGCACTGTACATCAAGAAGTCAATTTTGCTATATGATAATTACAAATATAATTGATAAAAAAGAATCTAAAGCCAGAAAATAAATGTATCCATCCTTAGATACCTTGATTTTAATGTCCTGTTACACTCTCACTACTTCCTTTTCTGACCCTTCACCAGGTTTGGAAAGAGTGACATCATGGAGAATATCTATGGAAGGGATGGAATCATGATTATTTTCATAATTGGGTAAGAGAGTTTTGCCCCAAACAGTAAATTCCTAGTGGCAATTTGGAAACTGTATTTAGTACTTCAAGTTATAAAGATATCATTTGTTGAATACTTTACAAATGAACTAACTTAAAATGTGGCAAGTAGTGTCTGGTGAGCCATAGATGGCTTGTGAGAGGGATCTTGTGGATCAGTTACCAGGGAGTGGGGTAGTTGAAGAAGCCATTTCATATAACTTGTCACAGAATGATGAGAATGTCAAGGCCAGTGCTGCTACAACAAGAAGGAGATTTAGGAAGTAATTGGTAGTACAATTTGACTTATGTAATCCTATATTTTGATTAATACCTTACTGGATTAATACATGGCCACTTATGGTTTATAGTAGCATTTTTCAAACACAGTTTTCAAAGATCTAGAGATCAGGAAGTGTCCAAGAAGCACTGCTGGTGAGGCTGTAAGGGGGACCAAATGGGTGGTGTTTCCTGCCCCCAGGAGGTTTCAACAATATAGGTTATAATAATTTGTTTCCATGAAGATTTTCTTGAGGGGACCAAATGGGCAGAAAAAAGTGGGGCTGTTTTTCTTGAGCAGGGAAAAAGTCTTACCCTGGTGATATTAAACATAGGCCTACATAAAACCATTCAGCCAAAAGCAGATTCAGAAGTAAATGAACCATATTAGCGATTCTCAGTATCAATTCTACAAAGGAAGTGTGAAAGACTTTTAGGAGCAGCTTTGAGAGAAGCTATTAAAAAAGATGAAATAAAGAAAGAGAGAGAGAGAGAGAGAGAGAGAGAAAGAAGATACTAAGGAAGTCCACAAGAAAATGATAGATCCAAAGGTAAAAATAAGAAACACACATACACACAGACACACACACACACATAGACACACACACACACACAAATATATAACATGACTGTCAGATTTCCTAGTTAACCTGCATGCAAATGAGACCACAGTGAAGTATTTCCTTTTGGATTCTGGGCACTTCCCTGAGAATATGGGAGAGGTTAAATAAGAACATGGGAAAGAGGAAAACAGAAGGAGCCTATCATGACAAAAAAAAAAATGATGTGAGCCTCTGGAGATGAACAATTTTAAAATTGCAAAAGAATACAATGAAAAGCCAGAAAATATTTTAGAAGATATAATTTGAGAGCTAAAAATGGAGAGGGAATCGTATATAATAAAAACCTAATGGGCAAATTGTCCCCTCGAGCAGTTGGTGGACTGTGAGTTTGACCACTCACTATGACGTGCACTGACCACCAGGGGGTAGCGTAGAGCATAGCGGGTGTTGGCAACGTGCTGCAACCTCTCGCTGGCTAACCGGGGTTGGGGGTGACAGGGATGGAGATGCGGTTAGAATGGGGTGTCTGCTGAGCTCACTCTCACTCCCCCTGCTATTCTCCCCCAGGATGCCAGGGCTTGTGCACAGGGAAAGTCCCCATGTTAAAGTGATGGGTGCCTGTGAGGAGCCCTCCCTGCACCCTCATGGTCTCTTCCTAGTGAATCAGGCCACAGCTGCTGGGACCTCAAATACTAGTAGGGCTCTCTGTGAGTTCATGCAGAAGCCGGTCTTCGAGGCTGGCAGGGAAAGATTGCACTGCCCACCCAGCTTCCATGCAGTGCATTTGAACAGCCCAGAGGCCTACATTGTGCCTGGCCCATGGTGTCCGGCCTTGTTCACCACATCTCCTCATGGGGACTCAGATGCTGTGCCTCAGGCAGAGGGGGAATCATGGGGCTTAAGGACCCAGGTGCTGCGCAGAGCCCAGAGGTCAGTGGGGATCTATCCTTCCACTCCAGACTCTCACACTTAAATTGCGGGCCATGCACAAATTTCATGCACTGGGCCTCTAGTATTTAAATATGTATGATGACAGAAGGGAAGAAAGATGATATTCACAAAGCCAGAAATGGGAAGGCTGTCACAGAATCAGCCATGGCAAGGTAGATTCTGGACCAAATGAAAGTCAGAAGTATTTTACACTTATCTCATCCTCACAGGTGCAGGTTCATGACAGCCAGCCATTTGGTTAATAGTTCCTGTCACAGAACTGTCCTCCATTTGAGAGACTCTAGCAGAACTGGGACTATGACCTCTCAGCTCACACCTCTTCTAAGTGCCTCAACAAATGATAGCCAGGTCTGTAGCTGGGTATAGGGACTCACCTGGAGGAGTCCTTGGGTCTTGCTTGTACTAGTAGATATAAAACATCATTTCTAGAATCAAAAAGTCAGAGATTAGCAAAAAAGGAGTTCTTTCTGGGCTCATGTTATGGCAAGAGAAATAGCAAGCAAGAGTGGCCACTATAGGCTACTCCTATCTCTAGCAAAAATCCATTCATCAAATGTCTTCAATATTATAAAAGTTGAAAATTCTAAAGCTCCTTTCTAAGAGTTGTTGGTTAAGGAGAATTTGTATTTAGGTTTGATTTCTTTCTTTCTTTGTTTTTAAATATGTTTTCTGAAACCTAGGAATGGGTCTAACGGGTTAATATATGTTTTGGCAATTTTAGAAAACATATTTTATTTATTTTCCCAATGCAACCAAAAAGCCCCTTAAGAGCCATTATAGTCTATTAGTTAAATGTTTTCATTCATATGCTTCTTTAAGAAGACTATTATGTACAAAAGACAGTAATGACTTCATCTGAGCTCATTCAGTCCATCATGCCATTATATATTTAGGACATGTCCTGCATTTAGAAAACTCCCTGTGAGAACCCTATACAGAGTGCCAAGATCCACGGTAACATTCATTTAATTTCCTTATTGAAGTGCTGTATGCTTTTTGTTTTCCCAAGCAAAGACTAGCAATTTATTTCTTGCTCCAGGAGTATTCAAGCAAAACCAGTTCAAATATCTGGTCCTGATGACTTGGCTGAACTATCCAGAACCTGTCCAGGTAACAATAAATACTTGAGATCATGAAGAAGGTGGCAAGGGAGAATATGAATTCATGTATTTGTCTCAACTATCAGCTAGTTAGTAGAGGGTATAATAAAATACATCATTTTCAGGGCCCCCAGGTAAGGGGGAGATGTTAGGAATTGAGAAATGCTCATCACCACTTATTCTCTACTGATCTGCTTATAAAATACTAGAGGACTGATGCATGAAGATTCATGTAAGAATGGGACTTCCATCCCCTGACTGCCAGCACTGCCTTCACTCTGGCCAGAGCCATCTTTCTGCCTTCCCATGCTGCCCAGAGGCCCAGAGCAGCTGGAACTGTGCGGTATTCCTATGATGTCATCATGACAATGACACAAGCATCCCTAATGGCCCCCAGCCAGTCATCGCCTGAATATGCAAATTAACCTTCCAACTTTGTTGGATTAATTTGCATACTCACTCCTGATTGGCTGATGGGAGTCACAAAGGTATGGTCAATATACATCTTACTTTTTTATTAGGGTAGATTCTTTAAGTATTATTTCCTTAATTTTAAAATAAAAGTTATTTTCTTATAAGAGATATTTTAAGTGTTATTTCCTTCATATTTAAATAAAACATATTCCTCATTAAACATTTTTTCTTGTACCTGAGAGTTTTGGTAAAATATTTATGGTATTGGTTAGTTATTAAACTTTTTCATAAACGCATGTGGAAGGTGAAATTTTAGGTAAACTCAGAGAGCTGGCTAGGAATGTATATGATGGACATGAACACTTCTAAAAACATGTATGTAGATTATATGGCAATGAGTGAGGTAGACTCATTTAGGGTTGATGCAGCCCTCTTGTTTTTGTGTGTATATGTGTGTGTTTTTGTTAATCCTCACCTAAGGGTATTTGTTGTTTGTTTTGTTTTAAAATATATTTTTATTGATTTTAGAGAGGGAGAGGGAGATAAAAACATCAATAAAAACATCAGAGAGAAAAATCACTGATCAGCTGCCTCCTGTATGCCCCTCCTGGGGATTGAGCCCACAACTCAGGCATGTTACCTTGACCAGAATTGAACCCAAGACTCTTCAGTCCTCTGACCAACACTCTGTCCACTGAGCCAAACTGGCTATGGCCTAAGGATGTCTTTTTCTCATTGATTTTTAGAGATAGTAAAAGGGAAGGGGAAACATTGATGTGAGAGAGCCACTATTGACTGGTTGCCTCCCACATAATCCTTCACCAGAATCAAACCCAGGGCCCTTCAATCCTTGGGCCATACTCTAACCACTGAGCAAAATCAGCTAGGGCTGATGCAGCTTTTTACATCCTAACCCAGTAGGGGAATCATAGGTGAAGAATTTCTTTAGTTTTGGCTGATTGGCTGGTGTCCACACCTTGCTTTTTGACACTCTTATTTAAAGGCTGATCACATACTCCCATTATTTGTTGAATTAAAAGCATTGTCATTGGCCTTGTATAGTTAATAAATTGAGAAAGAAGATAGAAAATCAAGAGATTTTAATAACCAACCTTCAGTGTGGTAAAGAGACAAAAGCCTTGATGAAGGGAATCATGATAAAACTTTTCAAGACAAAGATGGCAGCGATTTGTTTGTACTGACTCTTCTGGCTTGCAGAAGGAAGGTAAGGATGCTCTCACCTTTCGGGTCCTGACCAAATTTTTCAAAGCAACCTTAACATGCATTCAAGTAAATATTTTGAATAATACCATCAAGAGGCTATGAACAAGTGTGAGACTCTTGAGGATTAAATATATTCTTAATTTTCTATTTTATATATTTTCTTTTGTTCCAGACAATTCCAGATTCTATTCCCTTTTTTTTCTGTCTATGTGCAAAAACTAAGGCTTTGTGCACTATGTTGCTATGGAAACAGGAGAGAGAGAGAGAAACAGTTTATGTATTTCAAAAGCTGTCAGCCTATATGCTGTGGATTTTGATAACTAAACCTATACACGAACCATCTTTACTCTCAATGCCCAACACCATAACATTTGTTTTTTTCTTATATATGTGTATTGCTAGGGAAAATTAAGGATCTATTTATTTAGCTTTGCTGCAATCCATTTTATACTTAATTTAATGTCCAGAGGACAGAGAGAGGCTTTGGTGAGGCAGTTAGAGAAATATAAAACTGTTTTTAATAAATGCTTACTAAATCAGAATGAAGACAGAGTTAGAAGGCATCACAACTCAATCTATTGCCAAAATAAAGAAAGATTGAAGCTCTATTAATTTTAAAACAGATCTGAATGTTGCCTGGCTTATATTTCATAGAAATGTAATGTCTGCTAGACCCTCTCCAGCTCTCTAATAAAAGAGCTATTTTGAAATTACAAAATACACTGTGTTCTCCCCCAGAGAATCCAATTCAATCGTTTATTGATTTTTTTCTTGGCATCCTTAGTCTAGTGTGAAGAGATTTCTGGGCTCCTGAACCTGGAAGGAGGGAGTTTGTTTGTAATTGATTTAGATTCTGTGCAGCAGAGCTACCCTCCTCCCTCTGCAACAAACCCGTAGTCTTTATGAGAGTCCAGCCCATTAAGTGCTTGCCCTCCTTCTATTCTCAGTTGCTTCCCAGCACTTCCTAATATTTTCAAGAAAATGACTCCATTGTAAGGTCATTTTTATCAAGTTGAGATGATGCAGTTAAGTGGACCAGGAAAACTACATTAAGAACTTAGAGCTTCAAATTTAGAGCACACTCTAGTAGTTAAAGGGTCTGTCAGTCTCTCTGCCATAAAGCCTGCTTCCATAGTCTTTATATTTAGACTAGAGGCCTGGTGGAAGAAATTTGTGAACTTCGTGGGAGGAGGGGTGGGGTGGTCCCCTCAGCCTGGTCTGTGTCCTCTCATAGTCCAGGAGCCCTGTGAAGATATCTGACTGATGGCTTCAGACATCCTTAGTGCTGCTGTGGAGCCTCTCCTACCATGACCATTGTGCTTGCCATCTGTGAGTCCAGATATGGCTGAGTGCACTGACCATCAGGGAACAGCTCATGCATTGAGCGTCTGCCCTCTGGTGGTCAGTGTACATCATAGAAATTGATCATTCCACCATTAGGTCAATTTGCATATTAGCCTTTTATTTTATAGAATAATTCACTTGAGCTTGAAAATATGGCCCCAGTCAAAAATTTTTGTCCCTCCTCCTTCATGAAGACATACTAACAATAATTTATCTAATTTTGAGTAAAAGATAAGTGAAAGGCACATTAGAAAATATTGAAAAGAAGTGGTGCTCCCATTTTCTTTTATAGAAACAAAGCAATATCCTTCATCTTATGGGGGAGAAAACCTTTCAAGTTCAAAATCTACAGGTCATACTGTGAGTTTCACAGTTGTATTAGTCTCCTTGTTCTATGTAGTCATTTACACAGTAGATGAGAATTGTTACCAAAGGATTAGAACTCTCCAAAATAAATTATTTTGTTATTCTTAATAATCATAGATATAGAGCCTTTTTTTCCTCCAAGAAACTTAAAGGATCCAAATGACTTTATCTCACATATACTTACCTTGTTCCTAAGAGGTGATACATTTTAAATGTTTATTAAATGGTTGGGGGTTAATAAAACCCAGAGAAATAAAATAACATTCTCAAGGCATTTGATAGTGTCATATTTTACAAATAAAATGGAGAAACAAAATCAGGCTGATTGAATCTCAAGTACGCATATTAATATAATCTCCATTAATTTGGAAAAAGGTTTCTACAAAGTGCCAAAGGATTCTGTTTCAGTGACCCTGTCCTGTTCATAGATTTTGTCAGTTACTTGGATGAAAATATTAAATGCATGGTTATCAAGTTTTTAGAAGGTATATGCTGTAAGGAATAGAAAATATATTGTACTGTAAAATCAGATTCAAAAAGAGATTAACATCTTGGAACAATGACTAAAACCAACAAAATTAAGTTCAGTAGAAATGCAAGTGCCAGATCTTAATTTTTTTAAAAAAAGAAGTTACAAAATAGCCATGAATGAACATCTTGGAAATTATCTGAATATTATTTGTATAGATTTTATAACATTAACATTAATATGAGTTTGACATGTATTGTGTCAGATAGAAAAGAAGCATGGACTTGGGCTGCATTCATTTAATTGTGGTATTCTAAACAAAAAAAGAGAATGAATTAATATTAATCCAGCCGTGGGACATCCTCTCTCTAATCTTAAGAATTTCATAGATGAGAAGATATTCAGACAAACTGGAGTTTATTTAGAAATGTGAGCAGAATGCCAAAGTAATTACTAAACTGTCTCATGAAAAAGACCTGATGGGAAGAGGATAGTTAGCTTAAAGAAAGGAAAACACCATAGTTGTCTTCATTATTTCTTTAGAGATAAATTAGGACTGATGTATTGAAATTACACTGGGGAGATTTTCATGTCATATGACTTTTTAAAAATAATCTGCAAAGTTCATAGTTGAAATGTTCGCCTCTCAGGTGAACTCTCCATGGTTGGATATAATTATCAGGTGGATAATTAAACTGTTTAACCTTTGAGCTTTTTTTAAAATCTGGATTTATAACTCTGTGATTTTAGAATTTGCTCACAAACACACAACACAGTTGTTATTGGCCAAAAATAATCTTATCTAATAAAAGAGAAAAATTGACCATACCTTCGATACGTCCACAAGCCATGCCCACAAGCTAATCAAGAATGAGTATGCAAATTAGTCCAACCAAGATGGTGGTTAATTTGCATATCCCCGTGCAGAGCAAAGACTGAAGACAGCATAGAAGGAAGCCAAGCACTGCAGAAGGAAGGGAAGCTGCAGAGAAGCAAGCATGTGAGGGCTATAAAAGGGAGGGAAGCAGGCGGGGCAGTGGAGACCGCTGCAGGAAGCGCTATTCTTACAGGAATCTTCCTGCAATAGGCCTCTAATAAATTATATAATGGGATACTACATTAAAACATGTAATATATAATATATCTGGACAATTAAAAGTCTGGAGCTTCAAGTTAATTATTATCTGTATAGCAAGATATTTTTTAAAACTGTTCTTTGCTTCTAAAATGGATGCAACAGTATTCACTATGGAAGGGAAGCTTTCATACTATCACTTTGATCAAGGTATATTCAAGGAGAATCATCCCATTTACCACCTACCACACACTTCTGCAGATTGAATGGTAGACAAAAGAGAAACTCAAAGGTAGTTGCCAGGGACTGGTGAGAAGGGATGAAGAGGAATTCATGTGGAATGGGTACACACTAGAAGTTTCAGTTGGGAAAGATGAAAACTTGTATGTGAATGGTGGTGATGACTGCACAACAATGTGAATATATTTAGTGCCATAGACTGTACAGTAAAAATGGTTAAAATGGTAAATTTTATTTTCTGTATTTTACCACAATAAAAAGAATTCAAAGAAAAATTCAGATATCCTCAATCTGAGTGACTAGACTTGTGTCAATAATTGGTCAGCACATCCAAAGTAAAATCATCATTCTGAAGACCTATTTGCCAGATCCTCCTGACCTGAGTCTTCCCTTCTATCCCAGACTGTGTCTCCTTCTGAGAGTATTCATGGACCCAAGGACACATACAGAAGTGCACTGAGGGTGTACATTGAGTGAAAGAGAAAAGATGAATCTAGCTTTTAACATTCCAGTGATGAGATACATTTACTATTTTCCTAGAGGAAATAAGTGGAGTTGCGAATTATAGTGATTGAGAGGAGAGTATTCACAATGAACTGTGATTATTGTTAAATTACTTTGTATATCTTGCAAAGTATGTTATCCTGTTATAAGTTGTCATACTTCATTATGCATAGGATTTATCTAACAGAGTTTATTCAAAATTCAAATTTACTGGCTTCACCTAATATTTCTAATCCAAAGATCTTGTTGGGGAAATGAAGTGTTTAAAAAGAAATCCAAACATTTATGAAGAAGTTTGATGAATAATACATTTTGAGAAACACTACCCTGTAGTATAACCCAAACATTTCTCTAATTTCTTTATTTCAAAATTCTTTTTACTTTAAAAAATCATTGAGAACACCAAAAAACCTTGATTCATGCTAGTTATTATCTATCACTACTGTATCAGAAGTGAATAATGGCTTTTAAAAGATATTTATTCATTTAAAATAACAATATTAAGTTATTACAGGTTATATTTAACTAGTGAATTTAAGTAATTAATTAAAATATATTTTTCAAAAAATAGTGAGAACATTGCATTTTTGTTTACATTAGTTTCTGGCTTAATAGAAGACCTCTGAATTCTTATATATATATATATATATATATATATATATATATATGCAATTAGTTTGATGAAATACAATGTTTTTGTTGAAGCATAGGAAGAAAATATATCCTGAAACAAATATGTAAATGGAGAAGAGATGAGTATTTCAATAACTTTTTCATATATCTACAGATAGTGCTCTTTGATGTTACACTGAAACTCAACAAGTGAAAATTTCTTAAAACTTAGTTGTAATTTGGAATCTGAAACAATATCAATAAGCTTTGTCATACTCTGTTACCTTAAAATCCATTACCATCTTGTACTTTACGTGGATCTTTTAGTTACGCATGATTTTGTAATAGCAGGCCTTTGTCATTTGTAGATTCTATTTTTTTAGTTATATAGATCTTCTAAATATTGATACATTTTATCCACAACATCAAATAATTGTATCACATTTATTAATTTCACACTTGTCTTATTAAAAAAAGTCTTAATATATTAGAAAGTTACCAAGTTTGTGATAGCAGTAAAATTTTTCTATAATTATAATTATCATGTAAAAACTTGAACTTTATAGCTCACAATAAATACTGAAACTTGTTTTCCTTACATCTACAAATTTACTTATCTTATTTAAGAAAAAATGAGTGCCAGATACACAAATCTGGTACCCATAGTGTGTCAGTCATTCTTTCAAGTGTAAAAACTAAATATTTTATGAAAATGGTGACTAGTTTAGCTTGAAACTTTAAGCCTTTATCTGTGCTTTTACTTGAAAAGACCATTGAACTTTAGTATGCAGCAAAGGTGCTTTTTCATATTTCTTATTTCATGACACAAATATTCAACAAATGTGAATTCATAGGTTAAGATTTAATAAAATTACTAAATGCCATTCTTAAGTGAAACTGACTTTCTTTTTTACTTTAAATTTATAGAACTGAAAAATATAATTACTAGTGTATTTTGGTGGCACTATATTGATCCACCATTTAAGGTGACAGCAGTCCTTCCCACCATTGTTTTTGGTAAAAGTATGCTTCTCGACTACGAACATTACAAGTATTTCCCTCTTATGTGGGGCAGGGTGGCTTCACTGGGCTGGGTGTTAGGTATTTTTCTTACTCCAGGTTAGTTAGGATTTGATGAAATCCCAGCAGGTTAGGTTCTGGTTAACCAGTTTCTGCTAAGAGCAGGCCTTATTAAAAAGAACAGAATTTTCTGGCCTATCTTCTATAATAATAAAAGTGTAATATACTATTTAGACTGGACGTCCTTCCCAACAACATTCTGGTCAAAGCCGGGGCTGTGAGGGAAGCTCAGGTTCCGGGTGCCAGAGGGAAGCTGGTGCCGGCAGCTGGGGAAAGGAAGGCTTACTCTTGCACAAATTTCGTGCACTGGGCTTCTGGTTGTTAAATAATTCCTTTTTCTCCTCCCTGTGCTAGAAGCATAGAGGGTCTTTCTCTGATACTTACTATGAGAATCTGGTTGAGGTACTAGAAGTGAAACTCACATAAGTGTGGATACGCCCCTATGAATTGGTCCCTTTGGAGTTTTTAAGTCTCAGACTTGTCCACACTGGAGGCTCCAGCAATTCATCAGTGACAATTCAGCTTTTCCTAGTTGGGTGCTGCCTGCTGCTACAGTTTCTGCTCTGAGTCTCTGCACTATAAGCCTTGATTCCCTATATTTGCCTGTCTGTATCTCCCATATTGGGATCTGTGGCTCTACCTCTCTTATGAATCTAAAGACTTAATATTTCAGTCTGTTCAACATGTTATTTGTTGTTGGAACAAAGTGGCCACTTTCAAGTTTTCTTACATGGTAGTTCTCCAGTTTTCAAATCTTGTATCATCTGTGAGTAAACTTAACCAAATCCATAGCTTTAGCTTTTGGAGTTGTCTCCTTTGCAGATGACCTTTCACAATAAATTTTACTGATAGTTAATGTCAACTCATTCAGCCATGTACAAGAATATAAATACATTTGCATGTCTATCCATTATAAACTAAAGGAGAGGCTTTGTCACTACACATTTTTTAAAAAAAGGCATAGCATATTGAAACTTCTGTCATTCCAGAGAGTCACATAATTACTCACAAATGTTAGAAAGCATCTCTTCCTATCATTAATTGGACCTAGCCCACACATAAATGCCCACATTCTATTCAAATATTTAACACCCATTACGCAACTAAAATTGTTTGCCTTTCCATATATTTTGATGTTTAAGTGTTTTAGCTTCATAAGGAGACTAAGGATTCATTCAGTATCTATGTTATGCTCATACTCCATCCTGTTTTCCCCCTTTCCTATCTCATAAGCCCTTTGAGACTTTCATGTCCAGTGACTCCTGCAGTGACTTTATTGATATATCTTGTTTTACTGTTCTATACATCAGGCTTCAAAGGAAGACAGTGATGCTCAGAGGGACTGGCCATGGTCATGCAGTTTTAGCCTGGATTTTAGTCTAACACTAAATCTAGAGGAATAAATAGAATAAAAATGAAAAGTACATAGTATTCTATATACTAGGTACACCCTAATCTGTTCAAATTGTGTAGTATAGTTAGGACAGTCTGTTAACGTTTACCCACATAAGCTGCTTTGGTTTTTCCAGTAAATCCTGTATCTTAAAATAAGAGAGCAACTTTGAGTTGATCAGAGCTATCTTTCTCTTAGCAATTGGAGATTTTTTTTCCTTCCAAAAAGTAATAAATTACAGTTAGAATATGTATGAATGGTGTAGAGAAAAAAATGTAGCACAAATGCTGCCATTGCCTGGGAGGTAATTTATCATGGTTTTCTTTTTCCATTGAGCCCTGAGGTAGCTTCAATATTCTTCTCAACACAGGCCTCTTGAGCACCACTACCAATTGATCTCAATTCACTGTTAACAATTCAAGATGAAAGCAATTTTCTTCTCTGGTTTAAAGTAAGTCTTCATCACTGTAAACAACTCAAGTACTGTTTTTGCTTTTAGGGTGATTTACATATTGAAGGATTACATTTGGGCTCTGTGTAGGCTACTATTACGTAGATGCTCATTATCATAAAGAAAATAATCCAACACTACTTAAGAGTATCTTAATACCTACTTACACAGACTGGGTATATTTTCCACTGCCAAACAGAATCTGTGCTTTCTTATCAGAGTCTGAATGCAGCCATTTGCCATTTGTTTTTCTGCGATGCCCTTCAGAAAGTCAAGGAAGGTGAGAGTCAGAGCTCTACATCACCAAGATCCAAAAAAAAAAAAAATGAGTCATACACACCTGAGCCCCATGAGCTCCAGCCCAGACATCCTCTCTTGCTCACTCATCTGCCCTTGCCTGCATACAAAAAAAAAAAAGAAAAAAGAACAGACAGAGTTGAAGTCTTGGATGAGCTCCCCAAAAGAAATCCCTTAGCAATGCTAACTATACTCTTAATCAACTGGCAAATTCCCTTAGGTTTTTCAGAAAAGTTAGGCAAGGTCTGAAGATAAACCTCTAATAAAAATGAAGGTGATTATTTATTGCAATACAATAGAAGAATAAACATTTCCTAGTAGGCATCAGGGGATGGTACAACCCAACAGCTGTGCACTAACATAGAAACGCTCCCACGGGTGCTTTCAAGCTGCAACCAGGACAGTAATGAGGGAACTGTATTGGAAATATAGAGCTTCTGATGGCACAGGTGAGTTGGTCAAAAACAAAAAGAAAAAAAAATCACACTTCAAAGGGTTTTCTACATTAAGAAAAGCACAACAAAGGAGGAGGAGAAGGAAGTCCCACACCACCAACTCTATCATAGAAGCTCTTCTATCATTCTGCTCCAGTCCCTGTGATTATGAGGAGGGAGTGAAAGCATCCACTAATCAGGGCAGTGTGGTGTGCTACTCACAAGCTCATAACTGGCAGTAAAATAGAAAAGCCCATGTCTGCTCTGCTGAGTAATTTCCACACTGAGGCCCTGAGCAGAGATGTCCTGTCATTTGTAACATCTGCCTGGGCATCCAGGAGCCAAAGTAAAGCTAGTTAGGGACTTCATTGCCTCATTCTCCCTCCTCTTATGACAAATCCAAAGGACTCAGGGTTATTCATTAAAAAAACAACAACAAAAAACACACACAAATAAACAAAAACTAGTCTGAGCTCTTCAGTTGTCAATTTGATGCAGGTGAGACAAAAGAGTGTATCTGGAGGCTACAGAGACACTAGCTTCCTCTACACCAGTGGTTCTCAACCTTTCTAATGCTGAAACCCTTTACTACAGTTCCTCATGTTGTGGTGACCTCCAACCATAAAATTATTTTTGTTGCTACTTCATAACTGTAATTTTGCTACTGTTAATGAATCATAATATAAATACCTATATTTTTTGATGGTCTTAGGCTCTACAGCAGGGACCCACAGGTTGAGAACCGCTAGCAGGGTCGCTTAAGACCATTGGAAAACACACATATTTACATTACAGTTATGAAGTAGCACCGAAAATAATTTTATGGTTGGAGGTCACCGCAACATGAGGAACTGTATTAACGGCATTAGAAAGGTTGAGAACCACTGCTCTAGAATGAATAGCATCAGGTATGAATGGAGAACCCTTCAAGTATCAAGCGGAAACAGGAAGAGTAGAAGGGGGGTCTTCATAATTGATTAGATGGAAGATTAATTATTTATGCCTTATTGGTTTTCTGGCTTCTCATAATTTTCTGGACAGTGAGAGTGGACAATTTTTCTATGAGACCATGCCCCAATAGCAATGGCTAACTGCAAGAGTACAACTGTAATCTTAACCTCTACTAATCATCCTAAAACCCAGGTTCTTGATTAGTGGTTTTCACTCTTCTCGTGCATACAAATGACCTGGGAATCTTGTTAGAATAGGGATTCTGATTTTGCAGGTCTGGGAGTGGGAGCAGGGGATGGACTGTCTATAGCTCCTAGGTAATAGCTATGCTGGTGGTTACCCCTGACCACTATTAGTAGCAAGGTTCTGCATAATACCTTTCTGGAAAATGGCAGGTTTTCTTAAATAGCCTTCACTTTTTACACTCATTTATATGACTTCTCTTTCAAAAATAGATGGTCCAAAGTGCAGTCATAGCACATAAACCACATCTTGCCAACAGTGATTCTCATTCCTCAAATGGATGGGAGAGACAAAGTTGTAAAACAGGACTCCACCCATGGCTGAGATGGTTATTCTCTGATGAGTTTAAGAGTAAAGTAAAGCTCTAGTTTGCATATGCCAGAGCCATACACCTGTACAACTGACTGCATATTTAGACAGCCCAGAGAAATTGGAAAAGTAGAAATATGGAACCTTTTAGCAATTTGGCACTTAGGAAGTATGTCCAGTAACACAGGAAAATCAAAGCCATTAGCCATTCTACTTTCATTTTAGTGTCTCTTGGCCTTGAGCTATAGCATGATTAGTGACTCTTAACTGAGGCCCCTTGATTCAAAGAAGCCTTGAAGTAGGTACCATAGGACTTGCAAAACATGAAGAAAACATAAAATAGGACCTTAAGAAATCCACTGAAAGTTTGGGAAGTAGATTACTTAATCCACAGTTTTTGTTTGATGTACTTCTACTGTTGTCCTGCAAAATTTCCACAGAGCACTTTGGACCATCTATTTTTGAAAGAGAAGTCATATAAATGAGTGTAAAAAGTGAAGGCCATTTTCCAGAAAGGTATTATGCAGAACCTTGCTACTAATAGTTGCTGTCTAGAGTGATTTAATCCTTCTACCCTCTAAACTCTGTAATACTTGTTGTCTCCAGAATTAAATGAATTTTAAAAATGAAATTCAGCAATATCTCCTCAAGACAGATATATAGGGCATATTTTCTAAATCAGGCCCTGGATTAGATAAGACAGTTATAACAACTAATGAGGAAGAGAAAAAGCAGATCAGCAGAGATGATGAGTATAGAATGGGGTAAGTACAAGAATTATATAGATAGATGATGCATTGTCCTCGAGGAAAGAAAAGGCTAAACAATATTATTACAAATTTCAGGGCCTGATTTAGAAAATATGCCCTATATATCTGTCTTGAGGAGATATTGCTCTAGACAGCAACTATTATTTGAGAAATAAATATATTTTGAGGAAACTCAGATCTAAAATTAAATATCATTTTGCATCTTTAGGTAAAATACTAAAATCACACTCAGAGCATCATCTATTAAAAAATGTATTTCCTACCTTTGAATTCTCTAAAAGTCATAACACTTGACCGAGATATCTTAAGTAGGTGAAGCTTATCTCATTTAGTAGATGAGGAGAAAGAAAGAGGACTTCATACAAGTATTTTAATGACTAAAAGGTTGTACTGAAAATGGCCTTGGAAATATTTTTTAAAGGTGGAGATGATGGCCACCAGTGGGACGGTAGTGAAGAAGAGAGTGTGACTGAGGGAGCGAAAAAGAAGTGTGTGGTGGGTGTGTGTGTGAGTGAGGGACAGTTAATCCTGCAGGACTTTCGGGGGCTGGCAGACCTGGCTGTCCTAGACAGGGAGCCCCAGCTACGATTGTAATCCCTCCCAGGGTGGTTGGTTCTGACATAGAAACCACAACACCTTGAAGTGAAGAGCTGCTATGACTAGGAGCCCAGCCTCACCATCACCCAGACTGGCCTCAGACACAACTGTGGACCCTCCAGCCACTCCAGCCAAAGACCTGCAAAGGCAGCTCCAGACCCACAGACATGGGGACTCCAGCCTCCACAGCTGCTGGCTCCTGTAAGTTCCTGAACACACTCGCCTCTTGCTGGCCCACTGCTTCAGCCCAAGGCCCTGCTAATGCCTGACGCTCTGCCAAGCCCCACACCAAGACACATCATAACTACAATGGCAAATGTTAATGACAAAAAAGAATCTTAAAGGCTGCAAGAGAGCGGCAGAATGTTACCAACAAAGGATCTCCCGTTAGATTATCAAATGACTTCTCATCAGAAACACATCAGGCCAGAAAGGAGAGAAAGGAAGTATGCAAACTGATGCAAAGCAAAGGACTGAATCCACAAATAGCCTATCCAACCAGGCTATCATTCAAAATTGAAGGGGAAATCAGGAACTTAGCAAAAAATAAAAAAAGGCTAGGGGAGTTTATCACTACCAAGCCAGCAATGCAAGAAATGCTAACCGGACTATTGTACAAAGAATAAATAGAAAGGGAAGAAGGAGCACAGGTATACACACACAAAAAAGCTACAAACAAGTACCTATCAATAATAAGGTAAATAGATTGAATGCTCCATTCAAAAGACATGCAGTAATGTCCTATTTGTGTGTTTCTTCCTTGGGGAGATCCTAGGCAGATTACTAGAAATTTTGTAAGTCATCTAAATCAAAGACATCAGTTTGATTATGGAGAATTTGTGAATCTTCAGCTAGATGAGGAAACCCAATATCAAACTGCTGTTAAAAAATCTTTTCAAGTAAACATCTGAAGGTTATAGACATCTGAGCATCTTTGTATTTGCAAGTGTCATCTTTAAGGAGAAAACTACATGCAGTCACCATTTCAATAACTTGATGTATATATTAGTAAAAGTAATTCAGTCTATTGTTTTTAGTTTTTAAATTGAAAACTAAAGGGGCCATCTAAAAATTTCGTTCTCTTGAAAAGTTAAAAATGAATGTTAGGATGTTGTTTTTAAAAGTATTGAAAGGATTTTATTTCACTAATGTAATGGGGAAAAGGGAATTCTTATTGTACTTTATCTTTTTTATATTACATATTCTTGAATTTTTCTTTGTGTCGTTTTTGAAATTTGGTGTGGTTTCTCCGGGGGATGTTATTGAACACAGCTAACACAGTAGCAAATGCAGAAAGATGTGTTTGATAAGAACCTAACAAATCTGAGCCAGTTATCAGGGTTGCAGAATGAAGACTTGAAATGCTAATGAAACAATCTAAAGGAAAAAAAAAGTTAATACAGATTCTAGCTGAAGAATTCAAGTGTAAGAACAAGGTATTTATATAACATTTAATATTTTTGAAGACTAGTGAGAGTTCTTTAATAATTTTAACTGTTTTAAAACAAAAGCCTCAATGTAAGAATATTTCTTTTTTTTTTTCCTTTGGTGGGCAGTTGATAATTTCAAATCTTGTTTGTTTGGCTGACTAAATGTAAGCCTAAAGTATATTAAATTGAATTTATAGATCTTTGGCTTCAGAATTTTTCAGTAGCCAGTGATTCTCATTAGTTAAGATGAAACTTTTATTAGAAGCTTTCAGTTGGTGATTCAGTTGTATGTTCTACATATATTTCATTGAGAAGTTTGGCTTCATCTCAGTTGAGAAATTCAAGCAAAGCTAAAGATGTATATGTATAATACACACATGCATGCAGGTTATATACAGGATTTCTATTCAGATTTTAAAAATAGATAAATGATATGAGATTTAAGTGTTTACTTGATTTGATTAACATTTTGCATATCATGACATTTTTAAAAGGTAACAACCAAATGCTAAATGGTCTAGTTGGCTGCTGTTATACCTTAAAAATTGAGTTTATACACACACTCAACTACCTGTTTATATGGTGCTCTTTGTTCTCAATGATAATGCATGACTGAAGTGGTGACACATTTTTCAGCCACTCGGTTTCACTGCTTTTTAGTCAAACTGCATTTGTTTATTCTTAGTATTTATTAATGAGAATCAATAAAATAACTTGTACTAGATGGCCCAAATCACAGAGTGAACTATGAAGAGTGGATTAGCTGACATTCCATACTAATATACGTTGTTTATGCTTTCTTTAAAAGAACATAAAATTTCAGAAGTAGTCACTAATATATACCTATATTGTATAAAAAGGGATATTTTGGTTTTGTTAAAACCCTTATGACTTTCTTACAGTGAACATTTTTTTTAACTTGGTTTAATAAAAATGTTAATTTTTGGAAGTGGAGTTTTGTAAAATAAAGACAACCTTTTTCAGTCAAACAGTAATGACTTTATGGGTGGTAACAGTCACCAAAAGCCATGCATCTTAATGAACTAATACCTTTTGTCATTCAAAAGAGTGATGCTTATTACCTGCTGGAACATTTTTTTTCTGAGGGTTACCAGAGTGTAATTGTAAGAATAGCTGTTTAACTCTTTAATAAGAGACTTGACCATAGATATTTTTTTCTAACCTAAAGCAATAATGTTAGTACTTTCTTTCAAAATTTAATACTTCCCAGAATGTCAAGTTAAAGTATTTTGGGATGTGAGAGCTTGAAAAGAAAGTTGTAGTAGAGATCATCTTGATGAAAATGTGTTTTGACATTTTGTGGATTAGTTCAATATCACTAATAGTCTCATGTATCTTGTATATAAGCTTTTTCATAAAGGAAATATTGAATGTATTTGCTATTATCTGGGAATTCATCAGTATGGAAATGTTTAATATCTCCCCTCTTGTCATTGGATTAGAAATAAGGATAGGCTTTACAGATTTTCAACTTAAATTCCTGAAAACATTCTTATTTTTAATATGCTTATAACTGAGTCAGGATAATGAAGGGAAATTATATTGATACTCATACAGAAATTTCACAATATCACTTAGGGAAGTGATTTTTTCAACAAATTACCATATATGTTGTTAAACAGAGTGTTATTTGAAATATATTGTTTTATTTTTCTATTAAAAGTGGTTTTCTCGTAAAAAAGAAAAAGACATTCAGTGGCTGAATTGATAAGAAAACATGACATATATATTGCTGAAACCGGTTTGGCTCAGTGGATAGAGCGTTGGTCTGTGGACTGAAAGGTCCCAGGTTTGATTCTGGTCGGGGGCATGTACCTTGATTGCGGGCACATCTCCAGTGTGGGGCATGCAAGAGGCAGCTGATCAATGTCTCTCTCTCATCGATGTTTCTAGCTCTCTGTCCCTCTCCCTTCCTCTCTGTAAAAAATCAATAAAATATATTTTTTTAAAAAAAGAAAATATGACATATATATGCTGTCTATAAGAGCCCCACCTCAGAACAAGGGACTCACACAGACTGAAAGTGAAGGGATGGAAAAATATCTTTCAGGCATAGAAATGAAAAAAAAAGCTGGGGTAGCAATACTTATATCTGACCAAATATACCTCAAAGTGAAGGCCATAACAAGAGATAAGGAAGGCCACTACATAATATTAAAGGGGTCAATACACAAGAAAATATAACCCTGATAAACATATATGCACCCAATGCAAGAGCAACCAAATACATTAAAAAAAAAAGTCTGGACGATATCAAGGAAAAGACTGACAGTAATACAATCATAGTAGGGGACGTTAACAACCCATTGACATCACTCGATAAATCCTAGACAAAAACTCAACAAAGAAACAGCAATCCTAAATGGCTCACTAGATCAAATGGACTTAATTGACATCTTCAGAACAGTTTAGCCCAAAGCTTTGGAATATACATTCTTCTCAAGTGCACATGGAGGATAGAACACATACTGGGTCACAAGCAAAGTCTCTCCAAATTAAAAAAGAGTGAAATCATATCAAGCTTTTTCTCAGATCGTAATGGCATAATATTAGAAGTAAGCTACAATAAAAACAATGACAAAATTAAACACTTGGAGGCTAAATAGCATGCTATTAAACAATGATTGGGTTACCAAAGAGCCCAAAGAAGAAATAAAGAACAGCTGGACACAAATGACGATGAAAACACAATAATCCAAAATTTATGGAACACACTTAAAGCAATCCTGAGAGGACTGCCTCAAAAAAAAACCACAAAAAACAAAGAAAACAAACAAAAAAGCTGGTAATAAATTATCTAACTCTATAACTTAAAGAATTAGAAAGACAGAAAGAGAGCAACAAGAACAGTCCAGAGTGAGCAGCAGAAAGGAAATATAAAGATCAGAGTGGAAATAAATGACATAGAGACCCCCCCTAAAAAAAAAAGAAAAGTCAATAAAACCAAGAGCTAATTCTTTGAAAGGATAAACAAGATTGATGAACCTTTAGCCAGTCTCACTAAGAAGCAAATAGAGATGACTCAAATAAACAAAATCAGAAATGAAAGAGGCAAAATAACAACAGATGCCACAGAAATACAAAAAATTATAAAAAATGCTATGAGCAACTCTATTCCACCAATATGTTCATCCTAGAAGAAATAGACATTATCCTAGAAAAATATAACCTGCTAAAACTCACTCAAGAAGAATAAAATAATCGGAATAGGGCAATAACTATGGAGGAAATTGAAGCAGTCATCAAAAAACTTCCAGCAAACAAAAGCCCCAGGCCAAACAGCTTCATGGGGAAGTTTTACCAAACATTCAAAGAAGAACTAATACTGATCCTCCTCAGACTAATCCAAAAAATTCAAGAGGAAGGCACACTTCTAAACCCTTCTTATGAAGCCAGCATTACCCTAATCCTGAAACCAGATAAAAACACTACAAAGAAAGAGAATTACAGGACAATATTTCTGACGAAGATAGATGCTAAAATCCTCAAGAAAATCTAGCAAATTGGATCCAGCATTACATTAGAAAGATTATATACCATGACCAATTGGGATTTATTTCAGGGATGCAAGGATGATACAATATCCTCAAATCAATAAACGTGATAAATCACATAAACAAATGGAGAGATAAAAATCACATAGTCATATCAATTGATACAGAAAAATCCAACACCCTTTCTTGATAAAAACCCTCAGCAAAGTGGGAATAGAGGGGTCATATCTCAATATAATAAAAACCTTATATTACAAACCTACAGCCAACATTATATTCAATGGGCAAAAACTAAAACCATTTCTCTTAAGAACAGGAACAAGACAGGGATACCCACTCTCACAACTCCTGTTCAACATAGTATTGTAAGAACCAGCCATAGGGATTAGACAAGAAGAATAAATAAAAGGTATCCAAATTAGAAAAGAAGAAGTAAAGCTATCATTATTTGCAGATGACATGGTATTGTACATAGAAAACCTTAAAGACTCCATAAAAACAACAACAACAATTAGATATAATAAATGAATTCTACAATGTAGCAGGATACAAAATTAACACCCAGAAATTGATGGCTTATTAATACACCAATAGTGAACTTACAGAAAGAGAAATTAATAGGAAAATTCCACTTATCATTGCAACAAAAAAAGTAGATACCTATGAATAAACTTAACTAAGGAGTTAAAGACCTATATTCAGAAAACTATAGGATACTGAAAAAAAGAGATAGAGGAAGACATAAGCAAATAGAAGAATATGCCATGTTCATGGATTGATAGAATCAACATTATTAAAATGTCCATAATAACCAAAGCAATCTATAGATTCAATGCAATTACCATTAAGACACCAACAGCATATTTCACAAACCTAGAACAAATTCTCCAAAATATCTGGAATGAAAAAGACTTCAAAAAGTTGCAGTAATCCTGAGAAAGAAGAGCAAAGTAGGAAGGATCTCAATAGCAGATACCAAGCTATAGGACAAAGCCACTGTCCTCAGAACTACCTGGTACTAGCACAAGAACAGACATATAGGCCAATGGAACAGAACAGAGAATCCAGATATTGACCCAAAACACTCAATTAATATTGACAAAAGAGGCATGAACATACAATGGACTCAAGACAGTCTCTTCAATAAATGGTGTTGGAAAAATTGGTCAGATACATGCAAAACAATGAAACTAGACCACCAACTTACACCATAATCAAAAACAAACTCAACATGGATAAAGGACTTAAACGTTAGATGGGAAACCATAAAAATCTTAAGAGGAATCCACAGGCAGCAATATATCAGACATATATAGTTGCAATATCTTTACTGTTGCAGCTCCTAAGACAATAGAAACTAAGGAGAAAATAAACAAATGGGACTACATCAAAATAAAAAGCTTCTGCACAGCAAAAGAAAACATCAACAAAGGAGAATCAAGATGGCGGCATAGGTAAATACCTATACTTGCTACCTCTCACAACCACATCAAAATTACAACTAAAAGACAGAATGACTACCACACAGAACCAAAGGAAAGCTGGCTGAGTGGAAGTTCCACAACTAGAGAGGTAAAGAAAGTGCATAGAGACTGGTAAGAGGTACAGATGTGGAAAATGCTGGCATCTGGATGTGCTGCTCTTTTAATCAGAAGGGAGATACAAGCTCCTGCTTGCTCTGAACTCCAGTTCCGGGCAAGATTCTGGGGGACCTATGCACATATGGGAAGAAACTTAAATGTCTGGCATCGGGTCATGAGGATGGCTTTCTCTCAGAGGTGCTCTCAGTGATCATTGTTCCTGCATGAGGTGTGAGATGTGGAGACCTGGGGACCTTTCCAGTGCAGGGCTGACTAGCAACCATTGCTGTTTGTGCCACCCTGGTGATTCCCAGAGACCCCGCCCCACCCAATATACAACCCCACCCAAGCTGTGGGCATCAGCTTTTGCATATTAATGGTCTGTACTTTCTCCACCTATAACCTGTCAAACTGCAACTGGGTCAGAGAGCCCCAGAGCTTCCAAAAGAAGGCCCAAGGCATGGCAGCAGCAGCTGGCCTTGCTTCACAGGTGGGCCTCTTCTAAGCATCTGCAGATGTCTCTGTATCTCCCCAGACAGTAGCTGATCTTGCACCTCCTTGGAAATCCAAGAACCAGTGTACCCAGTGGTCAGAGTGAGACCACATTGGATTACAATTCTTCGCATCCATAAGAGACACACTCAAGGGACAGACTCAGTGAACACCAAAGCCCCACTGATGCAAATCCTGCTCCATTAGAGTGTCCCCTGAACAACAGATCTTTCAGAGAAGACACAGCTGGTCATCATAGCCAATTGGCCTGGAGGTCTATTCCTCCCAGTAATACCAACAGTAATCAAGGGTCAAGTACAACAAGACTGTACAAACAGCTCACAAAAGGGTGCATCAAGAGCGTCCACCTCAGCTGACAGGGGAGGCTGAACCACTGGGCCCTGTAGGACATCTACCACACAAGGCTACTCTATCAACTCAAGGAGACTTAGCAGCTATCCAGTACATAGAAACAAACACAGGGAAGCAGCCACAATGTGGAGGCAAAGAAACAAGTCACAAATGAAAGAAATGGATGAAAGCAAAATACTGGATATAGAATTCAAAACCATGGTTATAAGGTAACACAAGAATCTTCTAGAAACCTCTGAGAAATTTAGTGAGATTCTCAAGATATGAAAAAGGACAAATCAGAAACTAAGCATACACTAACTGAAATACAGAAGAATATATATAGATTCAACAGCAGACTAGAGGATCCCAAGAATCAAGTCAAAGATTTGAAATATGAAGAAGCAAAAAAACACCCAACCAGAAAAGCAAAAAGAATCCAAAAATATAAAGGTACTGTAAGGAGCCTCTGGAACAACTTCAAGCATACCAACATCTGAATTATGGGGGTGTCAGAAGAAGAGAGAGAGCAAGATCTTGAAAACCTATTTGAAGAAATAATGACAGAAAACTCCCCCCACCTGGTGAAAGAAATAGACTTATGAGTCCAGGGATCTCAGAGAACCCCAAGCAAGGAATCCAAAGAGGATCACACCAAGACACATCATAATTAAAATGCCAAGGGCAAAAGACAGAGAGTCTTAAAAGCATCAAGAGAAAAACAGTTAGTTATTTACAAGGGAGTACCCATAAGATTATCAGCTGAATTTTCAACAGAAACTATGCAGGCCAGAAGGGAGTGGCAAGAAATATTCAAAGTGATGAATAGCAAGAACTTACAACCAAGATTACTCTACCCAGCAAAGCTATCATTTAGAATTGAAGGTCACATAAAGAACTTCACAGAAAAGAAAAAGCTAAAGGAGTTCATCACCACCAAATCAGTATTATATGAAATGCAGAAGGGTATTCTCTAAGAAGAGGAAAAAGAAGAAAAAGGTAAAGATAAAAAATATGAACAACAAAGTGACAACATATCTATCAACAAGTGCACTTAAAAATTAATTAAATGTATAAAAAATCTGATGAATAGAACAGACTGGTGAATATAATAGAATCAGGGGATGGAAAGAGAACAGACTGACAATTCTTAGGGAGAAGGGATTGTGTCAGCTGCTGGAGAGATTGGACAAAGAGCTTACACCTATGGACAAAGTCAGTGTGTGGGGGGAGACCTGGAGTGGGGTGGGAACTGAGTGGAGGGGAGCTTCGTGGGGGGAGGGGTTGTGGAGGAAAGAGGAACATCAGCAATACTCTGAACAATAAAGATTAAAAAAAAAAAAGAAAACATCAACAAAATAACAAGAAAGCCCACTGCATGGGAGAACATATTTGCCAATGTTATCTCCAATAAGAGTTTAATCTCCAAAATTTACATAAACCTCATATAACTTAATAAAAAGAAGATAAAATATCCATTCAAAAAATTGGCAAAAGACCTAAATAGACACTTTTCAAAAGAGGACATACAGAAAGCCAAGAGACATATGAAAACATGCTCAAAGTCACTAATCATCCAAGAGATGCAAGTCAAACGACAATGATGTACCATCTCACACCTGTCAGAATGGCTATCATCAACAAATTAACAAATGACAAGTGCTGGTGAGGATGTGGAGAAAAATGAACCCTCTTGCACTGCTGGTGGGAATGCAGATTGGTGCAGCCACTGTAGAGAACAGTATGGAGTTTCTTCAAAAAATTAAAAACAGAACGCCCATTTGACCCAGTAATCTCACTTTTAAGAATATATCTTAAGAAACCAGAAACACCAATCAGAAAAGACATATACATCCTTGTGTTCATAGCAGCACAATTTACAATAGCTAAAATTTGGAAATGGCCTAAGTCCCCATCAGTATATTAAATAACAGTGGTACATCTACATAATGGAATGCTAGGCTGCTGTAAAAAGGAAGGAACTCTTACTCCCAACAGCATGAATGGGTATGGTGAGTATTATGCTAAGTGAAATAAGCCAGTCAGAGAAAGATAAATATCACATGATCTCACTCATTTGTGTAATATAATGAACAACATAAACTAATGAACAAAGATACAGAGACAGAGAAGCATCAGACTGTCAAACTTCAGTGGGAAGGCATGGGTGGGATTGGTAGGAAATCAACCAAAGCATTGTATGCATGCATATAAGCACAACCAATGGACACTGACATTAGTGGGGGTGAGGGCATGTGCTGGGGGGTGGGAGTGGCCAGGGAGAGGTCCATGGGGGGAAAGGAGACACATGTAATACCTTAATCAATAAAGAATAAAAATAGTTAATAAAGAAAATATTTTTTAAGTTGTGAACCTAATGAGATTCTTTGAGAAATGTCTCTATGTTGTTTTTAATCAGACCCCAATTTTCTAAGGTGAATATAAGAACAAAGAATATCCCAGAAACTCATAATATTAAGAATTGATATATATATATATATCCATGTTATTTTATCTACATTGGGAGCTAAGATTTTATGTCTTTGCTTTATGGAGAAATTATAGAACCCTTCATAGGCAGTATAAGAAAATGAAATTTTATTTTTTAGTTTTCTTAAGTTAGGGTTGATATAACAAAGAGGATATTATAAATCTAGTAGTAACCTAGGCATTTTAAAAAAGATTTTTGTTTTTGTTTTTGTTTTTGCTTTTGCTTTTGTATTCTTAAATAAAAATGAGATATAACCTCCAAAATAAAATTTTAATGTTCCATTTGCCCATAACATTGTGGTTATTGTAAACAAAACAGTTAAACTGATCTTTTTATACCCTCCTGGAGTTTGGTGAAGACAAAAAGGTTGATTTAGGATGCAAAATAATCCTTCCTCTTTACATATCAGATGGTTAAGTATCTTGTTGCCTGTTGCTGTTAGGAGTAGATTTGGTGATTTCAAACCAACACAGCATGATTAATTCCAAAAAAGGTCACAGGAAAGAAACATATTTCCCCTCTCTGAAACATTTGATAAAAGCTATATCTCCATATTGCACAAGAAAATTTAATCAAACTGAAAACAAACAAACAAAACCATTATTCAGCTCACCCATTTTGGGTTGGTTCAAAGTAAGGGGAGAGTAGGTCAATAACTGGTCAGATAAAATTTTCAGAACTAGAGTTACTTTTCACCAGATCGTTTTTATCTTAATCATTCCAATAGTCATACTCTGAGAAAACGAATTAGAGATGAAAGAGCCTGCCCACTGAAACTAATTTCTCAAACTAAATCTGCTCAAACACTTTTTGAGGATTTTTAACTCAAGCTTAAACTGATTGCCTAACTCCTTTTTAGGCTCCCAGCCCCTAGGTGTCATGCCATTTGTCTTATTTATAATTCTAGTTAATCTCAGGTAATGTCCTTTGGAACTGAGCATCATGGACTGGAACTGATGAGTGCCCTCTTGCCCCAGCACGATGTGTAGTCTTCAAAGCAGAGCAGTAGAAGCACAGTAGATACTTAGCCATGGTTGACAAAATGCATGTGTTAAACAGTTAATTAATCTTGGTCTTGGTATAAGATTTCTAGGTAAAAAATGGTAAGAGAAATGGGTTTCTTTGACAGTCTTTGGCCTCTAAGAACTTTCTTAATGGACACAATTTTGCCTGGCTCAAAATATTTCTTCTTTCTCTTACTATAGTAACAACTCCAGTTTTTTGTTTTGTTTTTGTTTTGTTTTGTGGGGGTGTGTGGGGGGTATTAGAGCACTATTTCAGAAATTCCTTGTAGTTCAGTACACATTTCTTGGTATGGTGACAAGTTGACCCCAAACTATCCATCCTATATAATAAAAGGTTAATATGCAAATTATCCCCTCAGGAGTTCAACCAATCAGAAGTTCGATCACTCACTATATATGCACTGACCACCAGGGGGCGATGTAGAACAAAGGAAGGCCCCGGCTGGCAGCCAGAAGGCCCCAATCATCCCTGATTGCTGGCCAGGCACAGAGACCCTTCCTGTGTATGAATCTCATGCACTGGGCCTCTAGTTATTACATAAGTATTTATTCAAATACTAATATGTACTGGGCATTCTACTAGTCAATTGCAGGGGAGGAGGTAAGATAAATGATACCGATAGTAATAAATGCAAAACAGAATAACAGATCCTATAACCAAGAACTATGTACAGTTCATGGGAAAATTACAGAAAGGATTAGAAAAAACAACAAAAAAAGTGATACTTAAGCCAAGTAAAGACAAAGTTGAGGAGGGCATTCTAGGCAGTGGGAAGTCTGTACATAAATTGATAGAAATGAACCAGCATGAAGAGTCCTGAGGAATGGACCATGATGCAGTTTGTTCCAGGGAGAATGGTACATGATGCTGCCAGAAGCTTTCTTATGGAGGTCCCCAGAAAAGTGGTGAGATGAAAGATTCTGGCTGGATGGAAATGCATGGAAGGGTCTAATTGCCCAGCCAAAGGGCTTGGTTCTATCCCATCAATGATGAAGCACCGTGGAGACCAGAGTGTCTAGAACAGATTTACACTTTAGAAAGGTCACTTTTATTGCAGCATGGAGGGTGGGTTGGAAGGAAGCAATGCTATATGCAAGGATGTCAGCTAGAAGGACATTGTACCAAAACAAACAGCAGATGATCAAGGTGAAGAAGGAAGATAACAGGAAATTAGAGAAATTCTTAGAGATGGAGTCAATGAGATTTAGTGACAAACTGGATGTGGTTGATAAGATAAAAGAGGATTCTGTGATGAAACCCAGATTTCTGGCTTAGGAGTGGGTTATAAAAAATATTCCATTTGGATTGAACTTGAGATGTTTATGAAATGTTTAGTTAGATAAGTCTACTAGGATATATTATATATGAGGTCTAATCCTAAAATAGAAAATTGTGAGTTATCAGCATATAACCTAAATTGAAGAGTCTTCAACAGATTAAATATGATAGGGCCAGAGGAGACATTTTAATTGAGAGAAGAAAGGGCAGGTGTAAATATGAGATATTGCTGCACTGTGAGAGTGATCCAGGACACATTAAAGGTTGTTGCTAGAGTGGTTCTCTGGTATCCATGCATTCATTCTCACCACTTAGGCACAGGCAGCAGAGACCACTCCGCTATGTAGAGCAAGAGCTAAAACCCTTCCCCTAAAACTCACTCTGGAGTTCCATAGCTTGGCCAAGATTTACCATAAAAAGAAGTACTTTTTACCATGACGTACCCAGGAAATATTCCCATGAGTTAAGTGTCCCTAGTCTGGGGATTGAACAGTGGCGATTATGAGTAGAGTGAGAAGGCAGTGAAGAGCTCTCCCTTTCTACATAAGTGCAGCATATTGTTCTGGCCTTTGACAAGGCTAACATAATTAAGCAGGATCTGACCCAAACCTTAACCTCAAGAACAGCCTATTTACCATTCTAACTTTGTTTCTTTAAATCTAATCTGGCTTTCAGTTTACAGTGATATCTATTTAAAAACACATATACCTGCAAGATGCTGCACTTTTACCATGAATTACCTGGGTGTTATAGTGGAAACAGGACTAGATTTAAAGTTAGAACATCTTACTTTGATTTTCTGTCCTGCTTCTTATTAGATTTTGGATTTGGATAAGTCATTTTATTTTTTGAGGCCCAAGTTTATAGTGAATAACTGGATTAGATGAGATAATCTCTAAAAGTTCATCTCTAAAAATTTCTGTATGGGATTTAGTTGATAGCCAGACTTAAGAAATTACTTATTCATTTACTCAGTTATTCAGTTACTTATTCAACAGATATGATTAAACACACATTAGTTGCTCTAGGGATGTACAGATAGATAAGGAGCTCAGAGGCTAGTAGAACTGATTTTATATATATATATATATATATATATATATATATATATATATATAATCACATATATATGTATTTCCCCCATCCCTCAGGTGAAAATGCATTTTTTTCAAGAATGAATTCATCAAGTTGCAAGTCCTTTTTTTTATGAGTCAGGTTTGCCATAAGGGGTTGGAGGTTTCTGGAGAGGTTATTGTCCAAAGTGATATCCTGAGAAAATAGTCTTAAAAGTGCAGATGCTGAGGGTCACAACATAACCACACTTAGGGAGACCTTTAGCAAAGACTAATGACAATAGATTGTAGTTAAATAGACATGCTGGTAACAGAATGGTCTAAAATAGCAAGACTTCCTTTTAATGTAAATCAGAAGATAGATACTCATTAAGAGAAGGATAAGAATGTGGCTCTGGAGTCTTTCAGTATATGTGGAGCTATATTAGATATATATGTTCAATGAGTAACCATCAGTCTAGTAGAGACACTCTTGCATGGTAGGTGGGGCCAGTATGTACATGCTGGAGCATTCCCTCTTTTCTAAAATATTTTTTTCTCCACCTGTCCCATCAAATAAAATGTAAGTGAAGTTTCTTAAGTTATAAGGGTATCTTTACTTACTTTAGAAAGGGTAAGATACAGGGGAGAGGAGCAAGTGATAAATATCAACTTTGCAAATCAGAATGATTTGACGGGAAAGTTGAATTTGCTTTTTAATGGCATTATTTTTTTTTCTCATATATTTGCTTCTTACTGTTCAAAATGCAGTGGGTTGAGGAGGTGGAACATTTGACAGGTGATTAGGTTATAAGGATGGAACCCTCATGAATGGGATTAGTGTCCTTATAAAAGAGACCCCAAAGAGCTCTCTTTCCTCTTTCCACCACATGTGGATAAATAAGCAGTTTGCAATTTGAAAGAGGGCTCTTGTCAGAACTTGATCATGCTGACACACTGACCTCAGGCTCTCAGCCTCCAGCACTGTGGAAAATAATTATCTGTTTTTTAAAGCCACCCAGTTTATGGCACTATAGCAGCGCAAATTGACTGAGACACGTTAAGTAGATAAAACCTCCTCCATATATAATCAATACCATGAGTCCTTCCTAATCAGAGAAAGGTGAGAAAATATATTGGAAGTAAACTCCCTAGACAAAGTAAAGGATCCTATAGTCTACTTCCTGATTATATGTAAGAAAGAACAATGACATTCCAAATGCTGAAAGGTTTCTTAATTAAAAGCTTGTTTATAACATCTTTGTTCTAAAGGATTGACCCTTAAAACAAAAACTCCTTTTAATGATAGAGGGAATTCTTCAGAGGTTCCCATATGCCTCTGCTCATGTGTCCAAGTGCTGCTTACTGCAGGCATTATTTAATTTGGCCTGGGCCCTGTACAACTGAAGTGGAACTTCAGGAGTTTCCCCCACCTTGTTTTCATTCTGAACAAAGAGATTTCATTATCTTCTACTCTTTCTTCAGCCTTATCTACAAGTCATTTGTTATATATTACAGCATTTCTTGAAATTTAGCAAATTCTTGAAAAGAAAGATTTAATCTCCTCAGGAGAGCTGGAGAAGATTTATGGACGCCTATTCTTAACATGTCAAAATGGGGCCTGGCTGCTAAATTTACTGAGACCGCCCACACAGCTGAGGGTTTCAGTGGCTATGCTGGAAATAATGGCTTTAGGAGGTAACCAAACAGCACCAGAGAAAAATATTTGAGAGAAAACAGATTTTTAGGTTGCAGAAGGATTTCTTATTTTATAAAAGAACATTACATTTTTAGGAACTCATTAAGTTGTTTTCCCTTATGCTTGACCCCAAATTAGAGTTTGGATCTCTTCATTTTCTTTTCTAAAAACATCTGCAAGATATTGAGTAATGGGAGTTTCCAAGCTTTCAAGTGCCACACAAAATGAAAGCATTAATACTTAAGTATTATTATGGAATATATTGAATTTTGTTAGGTTGCCTTTTATAATCCTTATATTTTCTGCACTTAATCATTACAGGTAATTTAAAAATAAATACTTCTGCAAGTGAACCAATAGAAATATTTCATGTCATTGAACATAAAGTTAAAAGCCTAATTACTATGTGCATTGAACATTTTTCTGTGGCAGTAGTTTCTTTACTCTTTCTATATCTTTATTCTTTTTATTCAACATCCACAATTTCTTTCTATATATATTGGTTCTTTTTTTCTCTTCATTTCAGGGGAGAAAATGTACTCTGTTATACAAATGTGCTCCTTATTTCCTTTGAAACTGCATTCAGTCAGTCCCTGCTGAAAGAATAGGTAATGAAATTCTATCTCTCAAGTGTGTGTAGACATATCAATCACTTTAAGTGGAAACAATCATTCCTCTGCCATTTGGAGCCAACATCTTTGAACACAGAAGCAGTACTGTTGCTTTCTGTTACTAAAAATAGTTTTTCCATATAATGTTAGGTCTACCTTGCAACCACATGCCACAGAGGTCAAGAAAGCAGGTTTCCTGATAACATTTGATTTGAGCAAAGGGAGTGATAGAAGGTGTCCTGTAATCTGGATTTAAAGCTGACTGAAGATGGAGAGTCCAGGGAAGGTAATCAGACAGCCCAGTGCAGTCGCCCGACTACCATTCCCTGATCTCTGCCCAAGGTTGCTCAGGAAGTGCAAAGATTTATAGTACTTTTCCAGCCTGTCGACACCCAGTCCTCCTACTTGCACATCCCTCACACAATACAGTATGTTTTCCTCCCTCCCACATATGCAAACAGATTTTGAATTTGTGCTTCCTCCTTTTCCTCAAAAATCATCATACATGTTAAGCTTCTTGCCTTGGCTTCAGTATTTTGGGAAGCTTACACCAGAAGATACAGAAAATAAGACATTTGACCTATTTTATTGCAACTGCTCCCATCCTTTGTGCCTACCATGAACTTTAAAACATACTTATCCTATATTTAAAAAGCTGCTGCACAAGGCATGTTGCTGATGAATGAGAGAAACATCATGTTAGCGGGAGGCATTTCTAGTTGCAGTGAGGCACATGTCTCTACCCAGGGCACTGCGGCTGTGAAGCGAATCAGCTATCATTCCCAATCCCCAGACACAGAGCAGTATCAATGCAGAAATATTAAAGGCAAAATTAATAATTGATTTCAAAAAATTCATTTGCAGCTGCACTTCAGTGAATTAATTACTTTTTGTCTTTCTCTTATTCATTCCTCTCTCTTGCTAATGACCAAGTTAGAACTAGGAAGGGGAAGTAAGTGGGATTGGAAGAGGTGGGAGCCAGCAGCTGCTTCAGGAACCAACCAAAGAGCAAAGGCCCTTTGATGCAGTGCCCTGAGGGACCTGACAGGTGAAGAAGGCTAGGTTAGACTTAATCTGATCTCTGCCCACAAAAGCAATAGGAAACTGTGTTACTATGTAAGAGATTCTACTTAGTATTTTAGAAGAGGGGGAAATTAAAATCCAGCAAGCAGAAGTACCAAGTTATTAAAAAAGATTAATCTGTAGTTTATCCCTACATTGTCTATGCAATTCGCTTCCCTGTATGCTCATTAAAATAGTACAGTCATACAGACAAAGTGATTGTGTGATATTGCTTTAAGTGTCCATGGAGCTTGTGTTCTGACTTCCAGAAGGGTTGGGGTAAGTACCGTAATTTTTGCATAACACTTGCTTATCACTACTTGCCAGATGACCCTAAGGTAACATTATGACAAGGTTCAAATCCATCCTCATTTCAGTCATTTTCTAAGCAAGAATAGGGAAATCTGGCAGAGATATTTTATTTACCAAGCCCCAGACAGAGGCAAAGCAGATGCTTTCTTCCATGTCTATGTAAAATGTTGATGGAAGACAGTTTGTGCCATGCCAGTTCAAATTACCACTTTAAAGAGGAAGATGTGCTCTTTAATATACCTTATTCTAAGTAACCATTTAATGGGAGAAATAACCTTTGTGCTAATGAGATTTTGAAAATTAATGTAAAGGCAAACACTGAATTTTCTCTAATACTCTTGTTGCTTTGGCACAGAATCCGTAGCCATTTGAGTACCAAATGATTCCCTCAGGGATAAACAATTTCCATGAGTGCAATTAAATGTTCTGGTATGTGTATCAGCAGAAAGGGGGATAAAGTTAAGGCTAAAGATGGAGAGAATCCAGTGTTGATGGAGAGAATCCAAAATACAGAGAAAGGAAAAGAAGGAAGTACTGGGAGGGAGAAGGACATCAAGAGCCAATGTTAATGACATCAGAGGCAGACCATTTTTTGTTCTGGTCAGTACAAACTATCTCCCCCAGATCCTGAGGAGCCATCTCTAGATTGCATCATAATGCTATGCCTCAGGATGTTGCAGAGTCATTTGCCAGGGCTTTCAAGTGACTTAACAAGATCTGGAGCTCTTCAGCTAAATCCAAGTTTGTATTCTGAAGGTTGAATTGGGACAATAGCACAGAAAAAGTGCACATTTTACTTCATCTCACATCTCAGTAAGGAAAACAATGGCTTTGCGACTGTGTCCTTCAGTACTATAGGTTGTGAGAATATATAGCTCAACTACTATTTGGCTCTTTTCTTGAGCTTCTAAAATGTGCCTAACAAATAATCAAATAAATCCATCCTGAGGGTATTGGTAGAAAAGGTTTCCTGCCCCAACATTGAAAGCTCTCCAAATCAGATGAATGCATAATTACACCATTGTTCACTTATGCAGCTGATATAACTTAAAGAGACCTATCTGAAGGAGGCCTATTCTATATCAGTGTGCCACCAATAACCTCTATGTCCAAAATATGCTGGTAAATTTCCACTGGCAACGAACATAGACTTGCCTTTCCAGCTTCACTAGAAACCTGTATTTGAAAATTTATCAAAAAGCAACTAATCATATCAGACAATAAGAAACTGAAAATCTATACCTAAGCTGTACTTTGACCAATCCAAACAAATCTAGAATGTCATTTGATAATCTGATAACAGATATGTCTGATTCACATTAGGTATGTGAAAGTAGGTTAAATGGAGTAATTAATCAAAGATTCCTCCAACATCCCCTGGCAAGTGATTCCACCAGCAGCTGGAAACTGGGGAGACATTGCACCTTTCTAATTTTTCAGCAAGAACATTTAGAGCACTATAATGACTAGCTTTAAGGAACCTTGTGCTTATGAAAAACTAACCTGATTCTGCTTTATGTGTCAGTTTATCTCCTGCCAGACTCTGCCTGCTCTGGAAGCTCCTGGAGGCTTTTGACTACCTAGTACTGCCCCCGTGTGGGCCAAGCGTGTCACTAGTGCATGAAGCTACCTGCTTTCCATCTTGACATTAGCAGAGGGAGGTAAAAACCAGAATTTTTTTATAGTTTTTTTTTCCTATTCATTGATCTAAATCTTCAAGTAAAATATAACTGTTTTCCAGTCTCTGAGTTAGTCAGAAAAAGCTATGAAGCCAGTGTGACTGCAAACAAAGAACAGAGGAGAAGGGATAGGAAAATCTAGGCCAATGTTCTCTCTCACATGGGATTCTTGTTTTTCTCCACCTAGAAGGTCAAATCTCAGCTGAATCAGTATGCAGATCACATGCACAGCAGCTACAGTTCCAGAATAGGGAATGTGCTAATTGGCTCACCGTCCCAAAGAACTAGGGTACCAGGCGTCTGACACACAGCCTCTGAGGGAAGCAGGGCTTAATGCAGGACAAAATGTTCTTGCCATTGCACTGTCTCCTATCCCTTGCTTCTAGCAGGCAGTCTGGTCATACACAGTGGTGACTGGAGCACTTCCAGTATTATTTCCCTCTTTCTAGACTGACGTGTACACTTAGGATTTTAAAATGCTATCTAATTCAGACAAAATTAAAATGAAAGTAGGTGCCCCTTCAGCCTTCTTTCCTCAGATATTCTTCCTCTAAGGTTCCAAACAGATCTCTAAAGAGTATATTGCATTCAAAGGATAAGTCAGAAACTTGATATCAGTAGCAGTAACACTCCTTACATTTGTTCTAAGCGTTGAGAATATTGTTAAAGCTATATCCCCTACCAGACAGTGCAGTACCAGTGCATGCAATCCCCTCTACTATTGCCTCATGTTTCCACCTCAAAGCTAACTGCTTTTCTGAGACTATTTCTGGAAGAGACAGAGTATAGAATTTCATGAGAGACAGCACCTGCCCCAACCCATGAAGCCATGGCATCCTTATAGCTTCCTTTGAATGGGAAGCAATCTTCCTGAGTCATATGCTATCCATGAAGCTGATGCAGTAAGAGCAGAAACAAACTACAGCCATCAATTGTTGATTAACTCAGCCTGGCTAATGAGGTGGAGGTTTTTCATGCTTCCATTGCTTAATGTCTCTCATTAGATGTACACTTATTAAATATTGAGATAATTGTGGTAGTCATAATAGTGGTAATGATAGCCACATCATGACATGATGAAAAAGAAAGCATCCTTGAGCTGAAAAGCTTTCATTTTGCAGAAGCAAGTAAAAATGGTACTGCAGTGAGACAGGCCCAGAACAGAGAGAGACTATTCAGATGTTCC
This sequence comes from Lasiurus cinereus, assembly GCA_011751065.1. Taxonomy (NCBI): domain Eukaryota; kingdom Metazoa; phylum Chordata; class Mammalia; order Chiroptera; family Vespertilionidae; genus Lasiurus; species Lasiurus cinereus. The sequence continues at coordinate 4,782,063 of JAAGEH010000208.1, read as the reverse complement.
TTTTCTTTATAATGTTTTTAATAAGATAAGAGTAATCACCTCAAAGATTTCCTGGGATTACCTGGGTACAGAAAAGTAAAACCAATTTCAGACAATACAGATCCTTGATTTGAGTTTGTATTTTCACCTGAAACTAACAAAGAAAAGCTTTGTGTCAGTATTGTAATTTACATTCTGCTTCAGTTCTTTATTTATGATAGATTTTAGGTCAAATTCCCTTGTGGAGCCAACTACCTTATATTAATGAGAACCTTCAATTTCAACTAAATAAGACTTTTAAAAAAGTTTTGCAGCCAAAAAATTTTTCTTGCTAGTGTTTTTCAACTTTTATGTTTGTCAGACTCTCAAAGTTTGGAGCAGAATGAGATGTGAAGATGTCAGAAAATTCAAGGAAACTCCTATTTTGTAAGACTCAAAAAAATGTGATAAGAATATGAATTGTCAGTTTTGTTCATCACTCAATTTTAAAATCTATACTTCAAACATTTCATGTCTGTCTTATTCCTCACTAGCATCAAACATCATAAAATCAAAATAAACTTCTGATAAAAATCAGGTTGCAAAATTCTGTCATGGATTTTTTTTTCTGCTTGACTCTTTTTGATTAGTACCAGGTACTCCAGAAACAAACTGATTTCTCCCAAATCTCATTTTGTCCTTAAAGCTAGAAGAGAAAAAATAAATAAATATGGAAATAATACTAAGATATTTTTCCTATCATCTTTTTAAATAACTTTATAAAAAGCAATATCCATATTGGCTTTATCAATTTTCCAAATTGAAAATGAGATAGATAATACAGTAAGACTCAGAGTTTGAATTTGTGGCAGTTCAGTAGCACTATTTTCTCTGTTCTCTAAAGTCTAATGTAAGTCTAATGGGCTCACTTATGCTCATAATGAACTGATAAGGGGGTTTTGCTCTCAGGTTTCCAATTCTGGTAGGTGACAATAACTGGTTTGCATTTGCCTTATGTATTTGAAGAAACACAGTGATGAAATGTAGTCCTTTGCTGTCTATACAATTATTATGATGCTTTGCAATATGATGTGCTCACTGACACCACTTTACCTTTTGCAGCCCCAGGTTTGCAACCTGGTGGCATTTGAATGTACCTGCTCCAAATAAAGCATTGGTCTTATGACAGCTATGTGATGTGGAATGAGCTGAAAGCAGGCTCAACTGACCCGATTATAACAACAACCCTGAATCTGGAGACTCTTCTGGCTACTGATGATTGCTTTTCTCATACTCGGGGAAGGCTATAACATGGATTACAAAATAAAAATAAAAAGGAAAAGAGAGAAAGAAAAACATTTTGACCAAGTCTCTGAAGTAGAGGAAGTTATCAGAGATTATTTATTTATTTTCCTTTCCTCCTGAGCAATAAAGCTAAGGATAGCACACTACCAGGAATATATTTATGATAGTTGACTATTAACAGAGTCCCAGCCGATGTTTTTGATATAACAGTAACTATGGCACTTCCAAAATATTAATTTGGAGGAGTAAGAGGTAATAGGTGGCAATCTGAATAGGACAGATGGCAGAGGAATTGCAATCCTACTGTTTTTACTGAGAGTCCATGATTGTATATTCAGGAGGGGATAACAATGGACGACCTGAAGGAGACTATGGACAGCAGCAAGTCTCACACTCTAAAATCCACTGCTAATTTGGTGGCCATTTTAGAACTTGACTGTTGAATTTTTTTTACATTTCAGGATATCTAATATAAATGAGATAGGTTAGGGTCAGACCAGCATTGCCACCATTTGTCTACTATCCAGATACCATTGATGATGTGTATACATAAGGAACTGTTTGACATTGAAACTGGGACTCAAAGCTATTGGACATTGAAATTGGGACTCAAATATATATATATTTTTTTTCTCTTGCAGGTTTATTTCTAGCCTACAGGGACAAGATGTTTTTAAAGACAAGAATCGGGGGGTGGAGGGGAAGCAGATGCAGAGACAAAGAAGCAATGAACAGACTGTCGTGCTACAGTGGCAAGGCAAGGGAGGTTGAAGGGGGAGTGCCGTAAGAGATCAACTGAAGGACTTGTATGCATGTATATAGGCATACAAGTTCAGGGCATTGGGGGGTGGGGGAGAGAGGGGGATACGGATGAGGGCATGTACTGGGGGGTGGGGAGGGCTGGGGAAAGCAATAGGAAAAAAATAAAAATAAAATAAATTAAAAAAATAAAATGCAAAAAAAAGAAAAATAATAAACATCCCCCCCCCAAAAAAAAAGAAGAAGAAGGAATATTCATTTAAAAGAGACACATAATAAATAAGTGTGGATCAAAGTAACCTATCTGGCCCAGCTGGTGAGTGTCAACCTATGAACCAGGAGGTTGTGATTCAATTCTCAGTCAGGTCTCACGCCTGGGGTGAGGGCTTGATTCCCAGTGTGGGACTTTCAAGAGGCAGCTGATCCATTATTCTCATCATTTATGTTTCTCTCTCCCTCCCTATCCCTTCTTCTCTGAAATAAATAAAAGTAAATTTTTAGCCAAAACCAGTTTGGCTCAGGGAATAGAGTGTCGGCCTGGGGACTGAAGGGTCCCGGGTTCGATTCTGGTCAAGGGCATGTACCTTGGTTGTGGGAACATCCCCAGTAAGAGGTATGCAGGAGGCAGCTGACCAATGTTTCTCTCTCATCGATGTTTTTAACTCTCTATCTCTCTCCCATCCTCTCTGTAAAAAGTCAATAAAATATATTTTAAAAAATAAATTTTTAATAAAGGCAAAAAAAAAGTAATGTACCTGGTAAAAATACACCAAAGAAAATATTTATTTTGTAGCAGGGACTTTTGCTCCACTCTCTCCATGAGATCTAAATTAGTTCTAATACTAAATCTAATTTCTAAGGAAGTTTTCATTATATGGGCCTATCTGCCAAACTGATTGCCATTTATATTGGACCCAGAAAGCAGTAAGTGTGTTGGACAAATTGGTACAGATAGGCTAGCTAGTACTGATATTGGACGGAAATATTGCATAAGATTTCTTTGAAAAGAAGAGCAAACTAAAAACCAGCTACTGAGTACATAAATTTCTCATTGCTGCTGAGGTTCCACGAGGCCCAAATTTTTTACTTACAAAGCCACCCACCAGAAAGAAGGAAAAACAAAACAAACAATTCCAATATTCAGGAAAAGAAGTCAAGAGCTGACTCTGGTACTTTCCTTATGTTCTCTCCAGGGCTCTGTGGAGAATATTCTGTGCTGATAATTGTTCCTAGATGAAAGAGAAAGCAAAAATAAGAATAATGCCTTGTTATGTATTTAGTATATGCTCAGCTCTCCTCCAAAAAGAAAGCACCTAAGAGAGTCTTAGAAAGGTCTCTCTACACATTTCCTCCCACCTATTTATTAACCAGTTCTCCAACTAGCCCTCTTTTTAGAGTACTTTAATACCTTCCATGAAAATGTATGCAGCATAATAACCTGTTAATAATGGCATAATTTGCATAATAATCTTTAGTATTCACTATTATGATTCTACTTTCACCAAGTCCTAGCCATGCTAGAAAATGGATTTTGAATGAAAACTATCTAAGTTACGCTACTTAGAAATAGAATATTCCTACCTCAATTATGGGATCACCTTTGGAAACTTAGTGCATTGGGCAGGGTAAGAACTGGGTTCCATGATGCATACCAATGATCCCATATCTCTCTAAATTCACTAAATTATAAAGTTGTTTCCTGATTTTATTGATCAAAATAAGATGGTCCAATATTAATATAAATGAAACCATGCTTCAAAACAGTGTTCAACCTGGAGAGCATTATGCAAAGTGAAATAAACCAGTCAGAGAGCGATAAATATCAGCTGATCTCACTTATATGTGGGATATAATGAACAACAGAAACTGATGAACAAAAGTAGATCTAGAGATATAGAAGCATGGAACAGACCGTCAAACCTCAGAAGAAAGGGAGGAGAGGGTGAGAGGGGGTGGGGATAAGAAATCAACCAAAGGACTTGTATGCATGCATATGAACATAAGCAATGTACGCAGACAGTAGAGGAGAGGGTTAAAGGCATGTGCTAGAGGTGAGAGTGGCAGGGGAGAGGTCAATGGGGGGGGGGAGACATATGTAATACTTTAAACAATAAATGTTTTATAAGTGCTCAGAATGGACATTTCCAGAGATATGGCAGAACACAGTGCTCTCATTTTTAAAATGTATTATGTCTCCTCATTGCCCAAGGATAAAGCAAAGCTGTAGGTCCAGTACTTATGACACACCCTACAATACCACTAAGCAATTATAGTTTAATGCTAAGTTTTTTTAATTTTCAGTCATTCATACACATGCTAGGTTTACTCATTCTGGCTTCTTTCCATATTGCTTAGATAAGTAAAAATTATTATCTTAGTAGCAAATTAATGTTAATTTACCACTAAGAAATTCTGAAATATATTGAACAAGAGGAGGATACATACAAACAAGCAAAAGCCACATATGAGGCCTAGCGGCAATGTGCTCTTAGGTTTTTAGCTGATATAAATTTTGGGAGCACTTCCTTATAAAGCTGTGACCACTAAATTATAACCATCTGAAGGCAGGTGTTTATAATATTGTATACATTTCTTAAATCCCCAGATTAGAAAATGTCTGGCTAGTAGAAAGTTCTCAATAAATATCTGCTTAAAATTAACTCAGTAGGACAATGGACTTCTTATTTATTTCTTACCATATTACTTTTGTCTCTTAAAGAAGAATGCAGAATATGCCAATTAGTCACATCTACTGAGTAAATAAGTTAGCTTGATCTTTAATATCGAGTTGAAAAAAAGGTTAACTTATTTCTTCCCTTTTTGTCCTAGCCTGTTTTACAGAACCATCCATACACTGGCCTTTCTAAGAAAACCTGACATTTTTAAGTCTCTGCAGAAGTTCAAAGCTTATTTTAAAAATAATAATAATTCTGTACTCCAAGCTGTAGATAGTGGAAATGGAGCTAGGCATTTCACTGACAAAGTTTTTCCGTGTACTAATATACCACCCACTGATAAAGAAACATGTGGCCCTTTGAGTACATGAGATTAGTCAGTAGTATTCTCCTCCTCTGGAACTTGAATGGGAAAAGAAAGAAAAAAAATATTTCCAGTCAAAAGAGGAAATAACAGATAGAAGCAGACAATGGTGTTATGTTATTGGGCACAAAGGGATGATGTAGCTGAATTTCATTAATGGTAGTTCACCAGGAGGTGGTCCCCATTAGGACTTTAAGTTCAAAAGCACCTGCATGAGAGCCAATCCTATTATTGATTAAGAACTTAAGATATCTGTGAGAGCCCACTACTGAAACCACTCCAGATGTATTCTTAAATTGCCCTTCTCTCCAGTTACCTTGAATAGTACTATATTCCTCACAATCAAATAAGCCTAATGAGAAGCACTCAAAATATTTTCACATTTGCTCCCTCCCTGTAAAGAATGATTAAGGGAAATGGAGAAGCAGGAAAAGAAGGGTGTAAGACAGTCAGGAAAGGTTTCACTATTCTTCTAGGATTTGCCTAAACTGGTAGCTTCATGATTTCATCTGCTTATTGGTTGTATGTCACAATGAGCATCAACTTTCTATGTGTCTGAGAGAAACTGTATAAACTGGGAAGTTTTGAAAAGACTGGGAATCATGATGAATCCAGAAACACCTCTGAAGATAATCAGTGCTTCTTAATCTTTAACACTGGTAAAAATAATCTGAGGATAGTGTTAACAATGCAAATTCTAATTTCAGAGGTGAAAAGAGGCCTACAGTTCTGCATTTCTTATAAACTTCTGTGCCATGCCAATGCTGCTGATCTGTGGATCACATTTGAGTAGTAAGGTTATAAAATGAAGAGGCCCCCTATGCAGCTGCACAACCATTCTCCTTTATTGTTTGCAGGATAATAAAATAGAAAATGACAATTGAAACCAGACAAAAATGTTACCATTCCAGAGCTGTATGGATGGCTTTGAGCAACTCATTTTACCCAACAAAGCTTTAGTTTCTTAACTCATAAAATGAGAATGATGATATTTATCTTGCAGAAGTATTCTGAAAATTAAATGATATAAAATATTTGAATTTTTAATAGCTCCTAAACAAATGGTATGTATTTTTTCATTAATTCATTTGTTAATCAGAAAGCATTTTGAATAATATACAACTTCCCATAATAAGTGCTAGCGAAGAAAAAATATATGATCTCAGCCCTAAATGATTAACAAAACAATTAAGAGTGAAAACCAACATGTCTAAAGCTGTTATAATATATATATATATATATAAAAGCCTAAGCAACCATTAAGATGGAACAACCAGAATAACTGGAATGACCGGAATGACCGGTTGCTATGATGCTCACTGACCACCAAGGAGCAGACGCTCAACCAGGAGCTGCCTCTAGCCTGCAATCACCAATTGCCAATGGGGCCTCCTGGTTTTTCCCCCAGGCCAGCAGGCCCCAATGGCCTGATTGGGGCTGGGCCCTTGGCTTGGGGTGAGGAACCAAGGGTGGGTGGCAGCAGACTTGGCCTCTTTCCCAGGGGTGCTGAGGGACAGCTCCCTTCTTGGGGCCAACCTCCTGGGTCCTTGCCCTTGTTCCACTCCCAGCCAGCAGGTACCTATCAGCCCGCCACTCACCCACTATGGTGGCGGTTGGCCCTTCCCCCCGGCCAGCAGGCCTTGATTGCCTGATTAGGGCCTTCCAGCCAACCTCCCAGTCCCTCCCCGTGGCATGCAGGTCCCAATCACCTAATCCGGGCTGAGTCCTGAACTGGGACAAGAAACTGGGGATGGGTGGTGGTGGTGGACACAGGCATTAAGAGAAGAAGGGGGGGGAGGTAGTGAGGGGCAGAAGTGGGGAGGCAGGGAACTGTGCAGTGGTGGAGCAAGGGCAGTGAGGGAAGGAGGAGGTGGGGAGATGGAAAACCTGATCAGCCCCAATCGCCAGCCAGACCTATGGATCCCACCCATGCACAAATTTTGTGCACTGGGCCTCTAGTATAGTATAGTATAATATAATATAATATAATATAATATAATATAATATAATATGTAAAAACAAAATATTTTAGAGTTTAGAAAAGGGATGATTGACTGAGGGATGGAGGAAGAAGAAAAAAGTAGTGAAATCAGGAAAGGTTTAAAACAAAAAAAGGTTGCTTTTGAACTAAAACTTAAAGGATGGGTAAGAGTTCGCCAAGAAGAGAAGAAAGAACAATCATTTAAAACAGAAGAAATCATTATACATGATAATGTGAAAAATCATGACCTTTTATGGCACCTACAGAATTCTGCTGTGGCTATAATTAGGTTGAATTGGGAGCTGAGGAAGAAGATGAAGCCAATTGTGTCTAGGAGGCAAGTCTATATGCCATGCTAAATTCCTGGGAATGACTCTACTGTCTATTATAACTATCACCACACCTTACATATGTACTAGCTCAAAAATAACTCTATATCTCTACTACAAATGTCTGGCCCATAACAAATATTCAACGAATGATCACTTTTCAACAAAAATGATAAATGTTGGGGAAGAGTTTGGGTAGGGGAAATATTTTAATATTCCATAGTCAGGTTCTATACACAGATGCCTTGTCTGCTTGTGCTACAGTGATCTCAGACCACATTGATGCTCCAGGACAAATATGCTTCTTAGAGAGACACCAAGCATTTTTTTGAATGATTGTTACATTAAATATAACAAAAACAACCATTACATTATACAGTCCACATATGCATTCCATTTGGCTTCTCTGTGATGATTCTATCTCTGAGTGGTGCTTAAGATGGTAAAGGTTGTTGGGAGAAATGATTATACTTTAAGCAGATTGGGATCACCAGATAAAAACTATGGTGTGACAGCATTATATTCACCATAGCTTATAGCACAAAGTTCAGTAATATAGCTTGAAGCTACAAGTTGATGAGAATAGCTTTTTTATGCTAAGACTTCTGATTTCTTAAACATACAGAAGCATGAGGCTGCTTGTTTTTCCAAAGAAGCAGAATGGTATAGTCTCCAGTGAATGATATGATTTCAATACACAATGCTTGCTTACATGTTACTTCATTTTCATTCCATTTATTGATTCCTTCTGGATTGCACACAAGTATTGGAATAACATTATTGATTCCTCCAGGCATTTTAAATAAATACAAACAGAATAATTAGGAACAACTGTAAAAGAACGATTGCAAAGTAGATTTGCCTTTATATTCTATTAGAAATAGAAACCCTGAATTTATCAGATGGTATCCTTTTAGGGCTGGCTGTCTGAAAAATGCTGAAGCAAGCTAAAGCTCATCTTCTACAGAGGGAGAAGAACCCAGAGGTCAAAGGCATGGGCTGGAGGCAAGTTACTTGAATTTGAAACCTCACTCAAAAACTTCCTGACTTTGAATATTGTTCAATCTTTCATGCTTCAAGTTCATCATGTATAAAGTGGGCATTATAATATTATTTCACCTATAAAGCTATGGAAAATTAACCCCAAAAATATTGCTTAGAATAATTATGACATACAGTAAGTGCTTCCTAACATTTAGTTATTCTTATATTCTTCAGGGTCTCCACCCCACTAATTCCATAAATATACCCTACCTTTAGAACACCTCATTCCACAAGTGCCCCCTATATTGTTTCATCTTCTTCTGCATACTCATTTCTAACAAGCATTTGAATCATTTATATGTTTGTGTAATTGTGTCCCCACAAAATATTGCCCTTTACAGAAATCTTTTATTTTATCTCTCAATGTAGAAAGAAAAGTGCTTTTTCAATTATTAGGGAATCCACATTAATGTGTAGGAGACCTATAATCCTGGCCCAGGCCCAAAGCCCTTGAAGTTATATACAGCCATTTGTGCAACAAATACTTATTGAAGAGTTGTATGTGTCAAATACACCTGGATGCAAAGATAAATACGGCAATGTTGATGCGCAGTATTCACTGGGGGTCATGGGAGTAACTGGGAGGGGGATTTAATCCATTCTGTTGTAGGGGAGGAGATGGTGACAGGAAAGATTTCTCTCCCTATATCATTGTAGGCTTTCCTAGGGTTTTTTAATGACAAACATCAGTTTTCATTTGTTATTTTATATATAACTGGTTAGAAGACAAAGTCTTCTTTCTCTTCTCTGTATAAATCCTGAAAACATATACCTCCAAATGTTTATAATACTCAGAGGACTGAAAAAATATAATAATTCTCCAACTCAAAAGTTGGAGACCTGAGTCACATAGAGAAAAGTTTTAGGCATTACACACTGACACTATAAAAACAGCATGAGTGGCTGAAATTGGTTTGGCTCAGTGGATAGAGCGTCGGTCTGTGGACTGAAAGTCCCAGGTTCGATTCCAGTCTAGGGCATGTACCTTGGTTGTGGGCACATCCCTAGTGGGGGGAGTGCAGGAGGCAGCTGATCGATGTCTCTCTCTCATCAATGTTTCTGGCTCTCTGTCCCTCTCTCTGTAAAAAATCAATAAAATATATTACAAAAATAAAACAGCATGAGTGTATTCATTCATTCATTCAATTATTCCCTTCACTGTGTCTTTTTGCACAATGCTTATTGAGCACTAGCAATCCTTATCAATAATGCTAGAGAATGTGGACTTTATAAAATATTGTCCCTGTTCATGTGGGAGTTATAAAGAGTTGAATGATAAGTTGTATTTTAGTGAAGAAATAGTTAAGCCCTAATCGATTTGGCTCAGTGGATTGAAGATTAGCCTGCAGACTGAAGGGTCCCAGGTTCAATCCTGGTCAAGGGCATGTACCTTGGTTGCCAGCACATCCCCAGTACGGTGTGCAGGAGGCAGCTGATTGATGTTTCTCTCTCATCTATGTTTCTAACTCTCTATCTCTCCCTTCCTCTCTGTAATAAAATCAATAATATATATTTAAAAAAAGAAATAGTTAAAAACAATTAAATAAATTTCAATAAATTATTCAATGAGTCTTCATGTTTTATAAAAGGGATCAGTTAAGATAGAAAATACTGAAAGTTTCATCTCAAGTGCCACTTCCTATTAAGTGCAAGTAGATGCTAGATTCCAAAGAAAATTATTTGAGGACTAATGTTGGTCATGTCACAGGGGGACATGCGGGTACTTGCCACATCTTTCCCATGATGCACTGACTGTGGAGCATGACAGTTAAGTGTAGTGTAGTAGATCTGCATTTTGCTATTTGCTAGCTTTGTGGCCTTGGGCAATTTACTTAACTTCTCTGAGCCTGTTTTCTCACTTGAAAAGTAAAGATACTATCATCTCAAAAATGTCAGTTATTACTCATCTAGTTTGTAAATTCTATGGAGGACAGAAGGCAGAACCAAGTCTATCTCATTCATCTTTGTATCTCTGGCACATGGCCCAACAACTACCTACTGCCACCCCCAACACACCGCACATTGGAAAAGGTCTTTGAAGAAATTAGGATTTCAGAAGAATTTTAAAGGGTGAGTAGAATGTTAATATGTCAAGGATGAGAAAAGTTATTACCTATGCACAAAAAGGCCTGGCAAAACATAAAAACCAAAACAAGTATGATAGTTAGGGACTCATATTTAGCAGGAGAAACCAAGATGGTGGCATGGGTGAACACCTAAGCTGCTGCCTCGCACAACAATTTCAAGGCTACACTGAGGGACAGAACAGACATCATCCAGAACCACAGGAAAGTTGGCTGAGTGGAAATTCTACAACTAGAAGGAAAGAGAGGGGTTCATGGAGACATAGAGGAGCTGTAGGAAGCTGAGGTATAGAGACACACACGTGGAGAGAGTGGGCGCCAGAGTGCCTGGCTGACTTCCTCTGGCAGGAGGGAGACGGAGACTCCAAACTGCATTGAACCACTTATCCTATGGCACTGAACCCCAATTTCAGGCGAAACTTATTTAGGGGGTGGGGAGTCTGGACTCTGAAAAGGGAGGAGTGCATGAAAATTTGGGGGAACTGCGAAAGGGCAGAGGTCTGGGGGTGAGCAGAAGACGGACTGCTGATTGTGCCACTGGCTTTCTCTAGTAGGCGGAAGACAGAGTCTCCCAACTGCACTGCTTCTAACTGCCTTGGGCCCCAGTTTCGGGCAAAACCCTGGGAACTCCGACTCATGCAGGTCCTGTAGCACAGAGGAGCCAGAGAGGCAGCGATCTAGGGGCATGCACGCTAGTGTGAACAAAATTGTTCCAGCAATTATTGAGAAACACTTGAGACCCAGGGGCTGCACAGGGCAAGGCTGACTGGAAACCAAGGTGGTCTCCTAAACCCTGAGACTCTACCCATCCAGGCTTAACAGAGAGGCTTTTGCAGTTTTGCAAGTCTTGTATCATAAGGCTGATTCCAACACAGAAGTTCTCCCGGCATAGCAAAAGTGCAGAGACAAAGGAACAGATCACAAACAAAAGAAATGGAGGAAAACAAACGACTGGATATACAGTTCAAAACCATGCTTATAAGGTTTTTCAAGAATTTCTTAGAAAAGATGAATAAATTTAGCAAGACCCAAGAGGAGATGAAAAAGGACCAACTAGAAATTAAACATACACTGACTGAAATAAAAAAAAAATATTATACAGAGACCTAACAGCAGACTAGAGGAAGGCAAGAATAAAGTCAAAAATTTGAAATATAAAGAAGCAGAAAACACTCAACTGGAAAAGCAAAAAGAAAAAAGAATCCAAAAAATGTGAAGATAGTGTAAGGAACCTCTGGGACAACTTCAAGTGTACCAACATTAGAATTATGGGGGTGCCAGAAGAAGAGAGAGAGAAAGATACTGAAAACCTATTTAAAAAAAATAATGACTGAAAACTTCCCACATTTGGTGAAAGAAATAGACTTACAAGTACAGGAAACACACAGAATCCCAAACAAAAGGAATCCAAAGAGGACCACACCAAGGCACATAATAATTAAAATGCCAAGAGCAAAAGACAAAGAGAGGCTATTGAAAGCAGCAAGAGAAAAACAGTTAATTATCTACAAGGGAGCACCCATACGACTGTCAGCTGATTTCTCAACAGAAACTGTGCAGGCCAGACAGGAGTGGCAAGAAATATTCAAAGTGATGAATAGCAACAACCTACAACCAAGATTACTCTACGCAGCAAAGCTATCATTCAGAATTGAAGGGCAGATAAAGAGCTTCACAGACAAGAAAAAGCTAAAGAAGTTCATCAACTCCAAACTAGTATTATATGAAATGCTAAAAGGTACTCTTTAAAAAGAGGAAGAAGAAAAATATAAAGATAAAAATTATGAACAACAAATACATATCTATCAACAAGTGAATCTAAAAATTAAGTGAAATAAAAATCTGATGAACAGAATAAACTGGTGAATATAATAGAATCAGGGGCATAGAAAGGGAGTGGACTGATAATTCTCAGGAGGAAAGGAGTGAGGGGAGTGCAGGGAGAGACCGGACAAAAATCATAAACCTATGGATGAGAACAATGCAGGGGGAGGTAATGGTAGAGGGAAAGGTGGGAGCTGGGTGGAGGGGAGCTATGGTGGGGGGGAAGAGAAACAAATGTAATAATCTGAACAATAAAAAAATTATTAAAAAATAAAATAAAATTATATATATATATATATATATATATATATATATATATGAGAGAGAGAGAGAGAGAGAGAGAGAGAGAGAGAGAGAGAGAGAGAGATAGTTAGGGACTAAAGAGAAAACAGACAAGTCAGAAGGAAAATTAATAGCATCCAAAACATTTTGATTTGGGATGTTAAGATCAACTCATCTATATTTCACTTTGCAAAGCAAGAAAAGTAAAGCTCAGAGGACTTTAAATAACTTAGAGTGGTTAACATTGGTATTGCTAAGATTACAACTCAGATTGCCTGGCATACTTAAGTACTCACTAAGGAAGGGACTGAAAGAAAATGCTGGGAAGTCTCATGGTGGAGTTCTCCACATGCAAAATTCACTCCTTAAGAAATGAAGGTCTCTGATCCATCATTATCAGAATATAGTCAGAATGAAGTTCCTTTTAGGGCCCCTTGTGGGGTAGTGATAGGGAGGTATAGATAGCCAAGGTGAGACCACAAAACAAACACCATTTTATCAGAAAAAAGAAAAAAGGAAAAAAGGATTCCTGAGAGACCATAAACAAAAAAACTCAAGCAAATTTAAAGAAAAATACAACTTAAGTTGGCAAGAGGAGGCACAAAGGACTGATGTTTGATTTAAGTGGAGATTATATGACAAACATAAAACTTTTCTTCTCTAAAAATACCATATTGTCTATGTATAGCACCCAATACTAACAAAAGGTGAAAACTTCATCTATACTTTAATTCCTATTTTAGTTTTCTGGTGGTTTTTTGCGTGTGTTTTGTTTTTGGTTTTGTTTTTGGTTTCTTTGGGGGTGAGGGGTGGTTATTGTTAGTTTTCTTTTTATTGCTATTCTTCACAGAATTCATCTTTTGTGTCTAGGGCTATATAAACTTTTAGGCTCATTTTATAATAAAGCAACACCAAACAGTTAAATATGAGTAATGTTCTGGTTTCTTTAGTTTTCTTGCTTCATTTCTTACACCTTATGCTGTCCTACCCAAAGACAAGTTATCAACACCATATGTCTTCCATGGATAGGTAAACATTGTTCATTTTAATTTGTCATCTAATAAGTAAAAGCCAGATTTGGAGGTGGAACCTTCAAAGGATAGTTGCTTTATAACAAGAAAATGTTGGTGTATGTTTACATCCATCTATTAATGAGATAATCTTCCAGATCAGTTAGAGTACTTGAGGCACAATCAAGGATACATATGCCCCCATTGTTCTTAATTAGCTTCTGATTAAAATGTCTTCTCATGCTCTTCAAGTTTAATTGTTGTCATTGAGATCCATGAAAGTACTCTTGCAAAGATTTTTGCATCCAGAGTTAGAGGCAGGGGATCGACAGTGAAGCATCATGTCCCTGAGAATTCATTCTCTTTATCCTAATTATAATCAGTCTGTGAGTGCCATCATACAAAAATTATAATACCCAAATAATGGACACCCTTTGAACACACTGCGACTGTAATATTTGGGTTCTTCAGGAAAAGGGCTCTGCAGGGCCAGTTGTGTTCAGTAGTGCTCAGCAGTTCTATCTGAAAGTTTCTTCCAGCAGTAGATGGTGCTTATGCCTCTTCTCCACTGGGATGTAAGCATTGCAGAACAGAAGTTAGGCCTAAATCCCAGCATAGTACTTTTTGCATCATTTCTACCCATTAATCCACTGGTTCTCAATCCTGCATGTATATCACAATCAACCAGGGAATATTTTTAAAATCACTGATTCTTAGGCCCTATCCTAGACCAGTTCAATGTGAATATTTGTGCAGAGATTGAAAGCATGGTCTCTGAAGCCAGCAGCCTGAGTTTGTATCCTGGCCATACAAGGAAATCTTAGACCAAATAGTTGAACTCTTTATGCTTCAATTTTCTCCTGTGCAAAAATTGGGTTAATAATAGTACCAATAGAATGGAAATGTGATGAAATTATGTGAGTAAATATTTGTAAAGTGCTTAGAACAGTGCTTGGCATATCTTAAGCATAATTTAAGTACTTCCTATAATGGTGATAAAGATGAACATCATGATGGAGGAAATGGAGCTAGGACTCAATCAAATCATGCTTGAAACCACATAACTCTGAAATGTTCATATTGAAGAGTCAATAAACACTTTTCAAGTAATTTTGAGTTTGGTTTTTCTGTTATTTGCAACTGATATGATATCATATGCAGACTAGGCTGAGCAGCCTGTGGGATGTTCTACCAATACTACTGAGACCACCAGGCTATGACTTAGTCAGAAGAACTCATTCTAATCCAAGTGCTACTTTATCTAAGAAGCATATGATTTCAGAAGGCTTTGCAGCATTAATTTTACCACATGAAAGTCTTTGGAATTGACATCTGGTAACCCACCAGCTAACACTCTTTACCCCTAAATTCTATTTAACTAATGGATGAGGAGACTGAACTAGAAGAATCTGAAGGATGATTAAGCTTAAAGAGATCACGTTTTTACTCTCATCTCATGGCCAAGGGATAAATGAATATTTAGGATAAAGCAATTGGTGACCTGAACTTTATAATACATTGTGCACAGCTTTTCTTTCTTTGCAAAGCAGTTTTTTCTCCTCTTTCTGAGAATGAGTAGAAAGGAGGTGTTCAAGACTGCTAATTTTCAGAATAGAAACTTAAGCAACAATAATGGTGCTGATTCTAGATGGCTGATAAATACAAAAATTACCTGTCTTTGTTATATATTTAGAGAAGCACCATTTCTACAATTGATCTATGTGTCTCAATAGCCTCTATGCACAACACTGAGATATTTTATTAAATGGAAGAGACTCAAAAGCAAAAGAAACATTAAAAAAAACACAAAAGCAACTGTCCTTTGCATTTGCATTTGGATATATTCCATACAGACTTGTTTGAGGTAACCTCAGCTAACCTGAGTGCACACAAGTGTTTCAGGCCATAACCACATAACATCTAAACATCCTAGTGAGATGTGAGTTCTACAGCAGAGAACATTAAGTGACCGCTTAAACATTTAATGTAACTGACAGGTGTGTTTTTTTCCCTTCTAGCCCATATTTCACTTTTATTTAAATTAGAAGGCAATTTTTAAAATCAGTAATTTACATATAAAATCCAGTTTTCTGGGCTCTCTAAAAAATAAATTAGAAGATTTGCCAACACTTGGCAGGCATTTTCCTTGGCAACAATGGGTTAATACAGAGTGGTAGCTGCCTTGAAACTTATACAATTTGCTGCAATCCTCACTCTCTCTAACATCAGCTGGACATGGAGGCTGGCCCTCACTCAGCTTCTGCCCATGTCTTCTTCTGCTTGGCTCACCTCACTCATTTCTACCAATTGCTTGACCCTTGTGGATATTTGAATTTGCAATCTCAGTTTGCCTGAATTTAACTTTTAAAAAATTGAACAAAGTGTTTCAAATGTTGCAGTAAATAGGGGTGAAGAACATTGGCTATATGATGCCATGTAACTTGTTTAACTGTTTTACTTTCCAAAAATTTCAGATGATGCTCTATAGACAGAAATGTAGTTGATTATATTATGAACTTCTAAAACGGACACAGGCCTTCATGTGTCACATAGAAATGACAGTCCTTCAGATCATCTATTGAGATGGATTGAGGAAGAGTTTTCTGACATAGACCTCAAATTGCTTTAGAAATTAACCTGAAGTTTTCTCTGCATTTTTCTCATTTCCTTTATGGAGCTTAAGTCTGAAACAGCTTTCCTAGCTCATCTATTAGAAGCACATGAAATGCCAAGCCCGATTTATAGACTAAAAAATTGACATTGAATAATAATTCAGTTTCAAATGGAAGGAAGGAGAATGCCCAAAATGACTTGGAGCCAATTCCTTTGTGGTCACAACAACAATAGAAAGAGAGTGGTGGTTTTTAAGTCAAAACCCCTCCTCCCTCCATCCCACTGTTAACTCTCATTTTGGTATTATATATACCATTAGTGTAAATACAATTAAAATATACACCTAAAATCACCATTTCTGCTATTTTCCTCCCAGACATCTGACTCTAAGATTCTTCTCTTTCACCACCATTTTCTTCCTTCTTTCCTTTCTCCCAATTCCTCACTACTAATGAAGCTCTGCTTTTGTACATGGCTGCCTCTTTTCCTAAACTCTGACTGCCATGGTGAAAACATATCTTATTCATCATTCCCCCTCTTACTCCCCAATTCCTAAGCATGCTACTTGACACTGTAGAAGCTCAAAACTTATTTGTAGTTACATAAATAGTTGATGACCTCCAATAGTACCTCATGCCCTTTGTCTTATTCTAAGACGTCAGCTTTCCAGTTTCATTTATACCTCATTACCAAACCTGAACCCCAGGGTCAGCTATGTTAGTGAATTCTTGCATTTTACTCTCTTCCACCTACCTTGCCAGGTTCCCAGACTGACAATAATTACTATAAAAAATTACAAGATGTATTTATTAGTTCTAAAGTAAATATATGTTATAAAATAGTAACTGATCCTTCACAGACATATAGTAATGATTGTATTTAATCAATGCTGGTTGATTCTGCACTGCATATGTCCCCAAAATATTTTAAAATTTCTCCTCAGTCTTATTAGATGATCAAATCCACCTTTTAAATTTAAATAACCCAACTCAATTTCCCTTAATTTTTTATTTCCCTTTTCAAAGTTGCACTGCATTGTTACTTCTCTTTATTTTTCGGTTTGACCTCCTTTGTCATCTAATTGATACATTTTTCATTGGTTCCTTCCTATACTATCATCTGGAGTACCTTTTCCTGGATTCTTCTCTTTCTTTCTCTGTCTCTCTCTTATTTTTACTTCTGTTCCTGTTTGTTGTTTATTTTAGTCTGACTTTCATCTACTTCTCATGTCTTCAGCAGCTCTTTTGAAGGTTAACAATGTCACAAATGCCAAAGTCAAAAGTTTTCTAAATTCTATTCCTCCTAAATACTTACACTATGCTTGTCACTTTCTTTTAAAGTTTCTTTAAAAAATAACTTTCACAAGCCTGTTACATTGTGGTTTTATTACTTTTCAATTATTTCTTACCTCCCTCCTTCTTTTGGCACCTCTGTGTCTCTCACTTGAATCACATAGACTCATAATCAATTTTGATTCTTCCCTTTCCTTTGATCTCCTTATACAGTGAGTCATCAAAGTCTTCAGATGTTTTTCAGGGGTCAAGATGCACATTTAACTAGCCATATCACCACCTAGTACTCAATTTGAGCATTTCAATATCTTTTCAGGAGATGTTCTAGAAGAACACTCTGGAAAACCTCAAATAAATAAGAGATTAAAATCAAGAATGAGGCTGAAGATATAAAATCAGAAAAGCAGTTCAGTTTGACATATGACTAGTGAGATGATACTTGAACACATTTATCTTCTGCCTCTATTTAGTTCAAAGGTAAGTCATTCCTTATGGCCAGCACCCCCTACTGAAAGGAGAGAAAAGATAAATGTATTCTATATAATAATGTGAATCATTCTTAGTTGTAATTGAGAGAAGTACATCTCAAACAAGCTTAGACTTAAGTGGGAGATTTATTGGCAAGAATAATAAAATTTGGGGATGGGAAACTGTGATTCTGAGATAATTCTTGACTCAAATAGTGCCTTTCTTTAACCCTTGCTCAGACTTCTCTTTCACTTCAATTATGTTCTCTTTGATCAACTTTACCCATGATGATTGAATCATAACAAATGGAAGTCTTGATCCACATATGCTCATTTTATCCAACAAGGAGAAGAGGATTCTTCCTTCTATCCCAATCTTTAAAAGTTGAAAGTCATGATTAACAGGCTTGAGAGATGCACTAATCCTCAGATTAATCAGGTTAGTTGGGCACATAGGACACTCTAGGAAGCTAGGAGCTCTCATTCACACAAAATGAGATCCATTAGATATAAACCTATATAGCACCTCCCTCAAGCCAGCATCAGTCCAGATTCAGTATGTGATCCCTATTTTAGGAATAACCATTCAGACTAAGATTTGCTCTCCGATTTTGTATCTTTTCTTTAACCATGCTAGTTTGACTTTAAGCTTTGAGTTGAGAAAATTTAATTTTTTGGGGGGGTTAGAATAATAATAGTATTTCATGCATCTATGGTCACTAGGTTACGGAGAAAGGATTAAATATAGCCCTCACTAATCTTACAATACCTAAAATCAAAATTACATTGACAAAATTCACCAAATGGATTATATGGCAATGGTATTTGTGGGCACATTACAGATTATAGAACACTGTCATAGAACTCTTAGAACTGCCCATCAGGGGTGGACTGAGGTTGAATTCACATAGTGGTTGGCATAGTACAGCCTGGAATGGAGTATGGGTGCAGCATCATGCAATTTCTCTACTACCTCCAGCACTGTTGCAGACAATGACATTGACATCCTTAACCCTAAAGGATGTCCATAAGGAACCCCTGCTTCTCCATCATTTAAGACTTGCTGTGGATTTGATGTTAGGAATATGAAATATTCTTTTAGACTGTCTACGTCCCACATAAAGTGTTCACTCTCAGATTACAATTTACTCTATATAATACCAAAATAATTAAAAAATAATCCAAAGCTCTAATAATATATTTTTTAAAATCTAAGTTCTTGTTTTGACAACATTTTGTCAAAAAA
Organism: Lasiurus cinereus; assembly: GCA_011751065.1. NCBI lineage: Eukaryota > Metazoa > Chordata > Mammalia > Chiroptera > Vespertilionidae > Lasiurus > Lasiurus cinereus. Next base: position 4,762,830 of record JAAGEH010000208.1, on the reverse strand, counting down.
TTTTTGAGGGAAGGAAAAAAAATCCAGCCCAGTAAATTATGAGTAAATTATATGTGTCTGAGAATAGATGCAATGTAAACTTCAGACAGCCAAACAATAAAATACAGAGATGGCTGCCAGAGACCTCCATGCTCCCTTCAAGCAGAAATATTATCCTTTGGGTGATGTGATTGAAAAAAGAATATTCTATGTAAGACACAAAACCATAGTTGAGAAATAATAATAAAGGGTCATGTAATCAGCAAATTCATTACAATCTTTCTAAAATCACAAAGGCCGACAAAAATCAAAGCTAGGAACGAGCTGACAAAGCCCCTAAGTCAAGAATTTGGTTTTGCCTTAGTACTGCTGCCGTTTTTATTTTTTTAATTGTATGCTCAAGGTCAGCTGTTGGAGAATCAGTAATTGGTGATCAATAATGTGTTAAATTCACACGAGTAACAGTCAATTCTGTAACAATGACTGCTTTAGTAAGAAATTGTTGTTAGTTTCTTCAGTATTACCAACAGAAATAATAATACAAATGAATCTGCTGAGGATGATAGGAAGGATGTAATTTAGGATTAATTAATGTCCAATTATTGTAAGCTGTTACTAATAAATTTTAAAAGTCGGCTCTGCACTTCCATTTTGTAATGTTTTTATAAAATGGAACATTAGATGTTTTTAATCTTTTCTGTTCTTGCAAAATACCCCAGATAACATGCTATTTTGCATTTCAAATAATATATACTCATTTAAATGCAAAACGAGGGTCCAATCAGAATAAGATGGCAATCAAATTACAATATTCAATGAAGAGTTTTCCAAGCTGACTTCATTAGTAAACTATCATGAATTTCAAGATCTTACAAGGTTTCTATTTGTTTGTACAACTGCAAAGGGCTCAATTATGGAGCTTTGAGAGAGTCTAAAAATAACATCAGACTAATTAAAAGTTTCAACCAGATTTGGGCTAGACTATATTGAAACTCTTTTAATCTGCTCAACTTTCAAAATGGACTTTGGAAGATAAGTCTCTGTTTTTAAAATGTTAAAGTGAAAACAACTGGCCACAGTGAAAAATAAAAAATGGAGCCCTAGCCTTGCTCTTGCAGATGTATAAGATGACTGAGAAGAGTGTGCAGCTCTGTGTGAAAAGACCAGCCTAGCCTTGACAGTGCTGCTCCCGGGTCCTCCTTTTAAGGGGACTCAGCTCCTTTTCTGATGTTACTGTGCATGCTGAAAACAAGTTGGTAGAGTTTGTTCCTTCAAGTTGCTAAATCTTTGAAAATCTCAAGCAAAGGTTCAGTCTTTGAAGTCATTTTCCCTTTGGGAGGTAAGATCCAGATAATCAGGAAAAGCTCAGGAGGCTGGGCTATTATGATAATGTTCTGCCAGTGTAGTCTCATCTCACAGTGTTACATCATTTGGATCATAGGACTGTGAAAACTCTCAGCAGGGCTTCCACCTCCACAGGTGTGTTCTTTGACAAGCAGGGCAGTGATAGGGTGGGAGACTGAAAGCACCCAGGGGGAAACTTCTCCCCATTCATCAGACAGTGTAGTATTGAGGCTCATTGGAAACACTTTTTCTATTTTGTTCTTTACCTCTTTAAATGTTTGTGTTTGAACTGTCTCTCTTGAACACACACACACACACACACACACACACATACACACAAACAGAGTCTTAGGCTCTTCAGAGATTTTCATAAGATACTAGGTAAAATGTTAGGAAATTATTGTCTTTGCAGAAATGCTAATTTCTCACTCCAAGGAATCAGAGAAATGAATTTCACTGATTTCAAGGCTCCCAAGTTATATAAATGCTACATTCATTAAACTCCTGTTCTGGAGGTTATGTAGGTATCAGGGCATCTGTCACTGCCATGGAAAAACATTAGAGCGAGCTAACAGCTTGAGGAAGAGTGCAGCCTTGTAATTTGGTTTTATGTGTGCTTATTAATGTGCAAACCAGTATGGCAAATAGTGTTTATGCTCCTATGTCTTTTAAATGAACAAAAGGGAGATTGTGACCAAGGCAACGACATCATCATTAAACTGAAGGAGGCTAGTTGTGCCTCTCAGATCTTCAATGCAATCATTGTAAGCCTCATTTCAGAGGTTGGATTTCTTTTAGAGGACTTTCTTTATGGGTAAGTATTTTTAAAGGCAATAACCCATGAATAAAATATCTATGAGTGAGGGAATTCTACACTCTTATAAAGCTAACTCAATTATCTATGTAAATGGGAGCATGGGTTGCATAAATCAATGATTTCCAAAGCTAATTCCCTAGTTTAAATTTAGCCAATAATTTCTACTTTTCATCTTCTATCTTTAACAGACCATCTTTCCCTCTAATCAGAGCTATAGCTCAAAAACAAAATGAGCACCCTTGAATTTCATCGCACCTTAACTTTCCATCTCTAAAGGAGTATCTGATAAATGGAAATGGGCAAAAGATGAAAGCAAAAGGACAGAAAATACCAGAGAGGATAATTAGTTCTTGAAGAACCCAGGACTGGGTGCAATTCATGTAATTTCTCATTTTTATCAAGCTTGTATCAACAGTTAACAAATTCCTATCTTAAGGCTATCCAGAATCCTGAAAGAAACTAGTTGGAGGTCAGATTTCACTGGTATAGTATTCTTTATATGACTGGATTTGTGTTGAGTACAATCTGCATGGGTCTTTACAAAAGAGTATATCTACAAGGTAAGAAAAAGGACTAGATAATTAAAGAAAGCAAGAGAATGCCATAAGAAACACAGAAGCCCTTTATGAAGTAAAAGGTTTGCCGAGACCGGTTTGGCTCAGTGGATAGAGCATCGGCTTGCGGACTGAAAGGTCCCAGGTCCGATAATACTGGCAAGGGCACATATCTTTGTTGCAGGCACATCCCCAGTGTGGGGCGTGCAGGAGGCGGCTGATCGATGTCTCTCTCTCATCGATGTTTCTGACTTTCTATCCCTCTCCCTTCCTCTCTGTAAAAAAATCAATAAAATATATTTTTTTAAAAAAGTGTAAGATTTGAGGTGCAGGAAACAGGAGTCAGAGACCAAGGCATGTTAAAAGAGTAAATGTATTTCGCACTAAGAGTGAGATAGAAAAAACCAGGATTAGAGGAGAAGGAGGAGGAGAAGGATCTAGTTGGGCTGACTTGCTGAGAGAGAGAAAACAGCAAGTGCAGCGGTTGAACACACCTTTTGAGGAGGAAAAGCACATGCTGATTGGTGGTTCAATGTCTTGGGAATCTGCTGGCTGCAGATGCAGGTTACATCATAGTCTGCCCACCATTTGGGGGAAGGGAAAATCTATCAAAAAGTAGTTAAATGGAGATTGTAGTAGTAGGAGAAAAAATACCAGTGAAGATCAATAGATAGACAGAGGTGGTATAGATGAAAGATGCCAGACTATTTCTATCAAGGGGAGATCAGAAAACAGGTTAAAAACACCATCACTTTGAGAAAGCATTAGACATAGGTAACATATGATCTCATCTGTAAACATCACATAGCAATCCCACTCCATGGTACTGACCTGTCATGTTCCTTTATAATACAACTTGAGACTATTTTATTATTAGTTAGTGCAGCAATATCCTTGGAGGTTATAAGAAGTGCTATTTTATCAAATAATTCATATTTTTAAAGGAAGTTTGCCCTGTTTAACTTTTGAAAATTTTAAAAATCAAATGGAGAAGATTTTAAACAGTTACATAGTGGTTTTCTCCTAAGGGCACACTGTCCATTTTTCAGAAAAACAACTGTCAGGATGAAGTCTGGATCCTAAATGAAGCTAATTTATGCATTAAGAAAGAGGCAGTGACTACATGAATTAACTGAACTTGTAGAAACAGCTTTGCCATAACTAGGAGAAAGATGATCATTTGATGAATATTTGTCCCATTAGTATCTACCCAGAACCCTCCAGCTTTTTCTAACAGAACCCCCAGATACTTTAATTTTTAAAAGTATATTTTTATTGATTTCAGAGAGGAAGAAAGAGAGAGATGGAAATATTAATAATAAGAGAGAATCATTGATTGTCTGCTTCCTGCACACACCCTACTAGAAATCAAGCCTGCAACTCTGGCTTGTGTCCTGACCAGGAATCAAACCGTAACTTCCTGGTTCATAGGTCAATACTCAACCACTGAGCCACACTGGCTGGGCCACAGGATTCTTTATTGGAATTATCCTTTTTCCATGGAATATTGGGAGAAAATATTGTCCCTATGCTGGAGGCTAGGAACAGTAGTTAGAATAAATGCAGGAAGTCCATCAACCTTTTGGACTCCTTCAGCAGGCCTAAAGATCTGCATATGACTGCCTGCTGCCAGACAGCTGAGGGTAGTTTTCCCCAACCTGATGGTCCTTTATTATTTACCAAGCTTTACCTTTGATATGTATATCTGCTTTGCTAGAGGGAAAAATGTGTGAATAAAAAGCCCTGGGTGCAGAGATGTGAGAAACATAGTCACTAGAACTAAGTTTTCATCTGGCCCTCCAAAATGCCTTCCAAATTCATATTTCTTGTCTAGTCTCTTTAATCCATTTTTGCACAGCCCCTTTTCCAGATTCCTGAATTTTTCCAGATGCTGAGAAAGACTCTGGAACCCCTACCCATAAGGTGGGTATATGAGTCAAGTTAGTCTAAAAGGATGTTTACTCCCTGGAATCTAATGTGAACAACATGATAAAGAGACAGAAAATGTTTGGCGTTCTCTTTTATCTGAGAGCCAGCCTGCAGGTGAGAGTCCCCTTGTTCAAGTCCATTATTGTGGTTCCTGTTCCATTGTTTCTAATACTGTCTCAGTTGCCATCTATTCTCAAGCCAGGTCTTCAGGCTCCTATACATTCTCAGAGCTCACTATATTTGTCCAATAAATCTCCTTTTGCTAAAGTTAACCAGAGACCATTTCTGTTGTTTTCAACAAAAGAATTATGACATATACAATCCTTAAGGCAGCTTAGAAACTGAAAGGACATAAAATGCAGAGTGGAAAAGAAAGGATCAATGTCAATAACACAGAATTTAAAATCAAACCATTAAAAAAGAAAGCTGTTGGTAGTTGGTCCTCAGACTCCCTGCAGCATTCATGGGAGGTAAAAGTGATGCTAAGAAGACAATATTTCCCTGAAGGGATGCTTTCCTTCTCAGATATGTCTGACAAGCACTCTGTCTTCAAAGAATACTCACTGTGAAGGCCTTAAACCAATGGTCCTCAATTTTTTCCCACCCCAGCTCATCAGAGGGAAGAAAAAGAGGCTCATCAATACTCATGGCTTCTGGCAGCAGTGATTCTGAGTTCTAGAGGCAGATCAGAAAAGGTGAGGAAGCTGGACAAACCCTCTGGGTGATTTGAATACTCCTCTCTCCATTACCCATAGGCTTTAAAGACACCTGCTTTTGAAGTTGGAATAAATTTGTAAAGTCAGATTAAGTACAATAAAGAAAAGAAGGAATACAAATATGCCAGCAATAAAATTCAGGGTAATGCATTGCAAAAATATTTAGTGTTCAGTTTTTTTAGCCTCCATATTTTAAATTTGAAGACACTGAGGCACAAAGAGCTGGAACATTCTCAGGATTATACAGCAACTCTGTTAAGAAGGGACTTGGGGCTCTTGGGGCTTAAACCATGGTCCATTCCAATAAGATACTTGCGTTTCTATTTTTTAAGTCTTTATCCAAAAAATATTGGTTCTTAATGTATATACATGATACTGAATTTTTGGACTAGAACATAGATTCTTTGTCAGCTGGAATCAAAAAATGAATCCATGGATAGAAATTGGTAGAGAAAAGATGGAGATTTACTGAAGAACAAGAGTACCACTGGATTCCTTTTCCTATGGCTACAAGATCCTGGTGCCTGATATCCTCTCTGATTGGTCAATATTACCCTTTGAGTTGGTTACTATAGTAACTCCTGGGCTCAAAGATTGAACCTCACATGGGAAGTGTGAGGTTCTCCCCACTCTTTCCCTCTGGGCTTTCTCCTCCTCCTTCTTTCTCTTTATTTTGTAAATATAGACCTTTCTTGGCTACTTCCAGTTCCCTTGTCTTTATGTAAATATATCTGTTGCTTCCTCCCTTACCTTATGGAGATGTAACTGCACCTGGCTTCCTTGTGTTATGGAAGGTACCTTCTCCCAGTTTGTGGCCCTGTGTCCTTTCACCATGGACCCCAATTCTAACAAATGCCTAAGCCTTCCTATATCCTCCTAAAATTCCTGCTTCACTTATAGGAGTGGTTACTTATCAGGCAAAAATTGATTAAGGTGTATTAATTAAAAAATAAAGCAGAAGCTCAAATTCATTCATTTTTTTTGCAAAAATTTCACCAGAAAACTAAATATTATATCTTAGAAAATTGTATCTATCAGAGCTTCAAATTCATTTTACTTTTTATAATGAAAAAAAGAAATCACCAGCAAACTTCTTTATGTGATAATTACTGACAAAACATTCAGAAGCACATCTGTGTGTAAATTGAGGTACATCTTTAATATAAAAGATGAATGCCAATCCACATTAAAGAATATCACTTCAAATATATTTCAAATGCCCTTTGAGATAAGAAAATACTGAAAACATCTGCATTTGAAATTGACTTCAGTAGATGCCAGATGGACCACTGTTTTATTTTCTATAAATCCACTCTCATTGTCTTCAAAATGAAAGCACTTGTGGCATTTTGGGCAGTCTTAGGATTTTTATTCTGAGGAATCTTTTGTTCTGTATTTTTTAAAAGTGTAGAGACTTGGCTGATAGAGTTATCAAGCAGTTATCACTCCATGCATTCCTATTTAGTTTTTGTCTTTTTGTTTCTCATCATTCACTGATGATACAAACAGACTTGTCTTTTGACTAAAATTCCTTCTTTTATGGTTTATAATTTATAAAGAACATGGCCTTCTGTGATAAAGCACCATCAAAAGAATCATTATTCTGCATTTATCTGCACTGAACTGTCTGTTTTATCTACTAGTATTTAAAAGGTTCTGCTTTTTCTCTGTATCTGGCAATAGTCCTCTAATTCATTTCATCTCTATTATCTGCAGGATAAGGCTTTCACTTAGATTGTGGGTCAGAAAACATCACATTATTCAAATTATCTCTAACATTCAAAATAAAAAATACCCCCATGCAATCTTATTATTTTGGTAAAGATGGCAAATGAATATCAGTTAGCACTTCTGATGCTGATCTGATCTTTCATACCATTGCCTCTGGTAATGCGGTGCTATTCAACATGTACTGAAATAAATGATTTGTCCTTGGGTTCTTTTAGTCCCATGTTCTTTCTCTAAGGTTCCAAATGCTTTGTTTTTCACAACTCCTCAAATTGTTGCATAAAATAATAATGTTTAGCTCATTTCTCTTTTTCTGAAAACTGGACATTGTAATCTGAACAATAACAAATGAGTAAAAATAGTTGGAAAGTTGGGGTGAGAATTTAAAAGGAAATTAAATTCAGGGCAGAAGAAACACAACTTGGACCAGAGATTGACAAAGGCAAACAACTATAATTTTCCAGGTTCTCAGAGATCTTGACAAACTTCTATTCATTGGCTTTTAAAATCTGGAATATGCGAATGGTTTCAAAGTCCTGTGCCCAAACATGAAGATGAATATTGTATATTTTTATACTTTCTAATTTCATTAATAGTGGCACATGTTTATATATTGAGCTTTTATGGCCAATAACTTGACCTCCCAAATTTGACCCATCAATGATAATTTTGTCTTGTCACTTGCATATTATTTACAAAATGTCTAGGGAAAGACAGAATTGAGAATTTAAAAGAAAAAAAAATAGAATAAACCTTCAAGTTAGAAGAGTGCAGAACCAAAAGGAACATTGAGAAATATTTAGGTAATGTCTTTATTTCTGGAATGCCTAGTCCACGCCTGAAAGGTAAATATGTCTTCCTATTAAAAACTGTAAGGAGAAGGAAAGTTATACAACATATCCTGGTGACCTGCCCAAGAGAACCTGAACCCAATCAGAAAGAAATTGGGATAGACCTAACAACTATAAACATCCTGCTTAACAAAAACAGGCCTTATTTATCATCATACAGTGGGAACAGCCTGGAGACCGGAGTCATTGCCTCTTCTTAGGTGTGGGCCTCTTGAACTTGTATGAGTCTGGATTTCTTCATCTGAGAGAATTACATCAGCATAATTTGTTAAAGAACTATGTACACTAGTTTAGATTCACTGTCATCATTATCATCATCAAGTACAATAACAACTTAGCACCTAATAAATAAAGGGCCTTTTGCTAGGTAATGTGAAAAGCAGACATACAGTATAGTCCCTCCCAAGAAGGAGCTCAGTCCTTACTAGAGAAAAAAGATATATCCACTACATGTGACTTACAATGAGGACATAGGCCAAAGACTAAATGATGGGTGTAATAGTAAGTTCTATTGAAATGCAGAAGAGGACAAATCTAATGTTTATTGGAGTAGCCTATGCAGCTTCTGAAAAGAAGGCCAAATTGAGGCTCATTCCTTAAACACAATATTTTTTTTTTGCTTAACAGAACTTAATTATGAGTAAAATAAACCACCCTATTGCCTTTCATTGAAAAAAAATGACATCACCCATTTATTCATTCAATAAGTAATGGCAATTTCTTTATAAAGAGCCAGATTAGCCAAAACCAGTTTGGCTCAGTGGATAGAGCATCGGCCTGTGGACTGAAGGTCCCAGGTTTGATTATGGTCAAGGGCATGTACCTTGGTGTTGCAGGCACATCCCCGGTGGAGGCAGCTGATCTATACTTCTCTCTCATCAATGTTTGTAATTATCCCTTCCCTTCCTCTCTGTAAAAAAAATCAATTATATATATATTTTAAAAAGAGCCAGATTAAAGGAATATAAATTAAAATAAAATACAGTTGTATTCTGAAAGAATCTAGCAGTTAAGTGGAAGAAACTGAGACTAAGACAAATCAAATGATTTTCTCACTTGAACTAAATGAGAAATAGCATAGCCAGGATTCCAAATAAATTGTGACTGGTTCCACATACTATTTATTCATTTTCCACTCAGCACCTTATGCTCACTTCCAAAGTCCACTTACTCTCTCTCTCTCTCTCTCCCCCCTATACACCACCACCTCTGCCCACATGCACATACACAGACACACACACACACACACACATACACACATGTAAAGCATGTACACATGGGCACAAATGTGGCATGATAATCTATAATAATAAAAGCCTAAACAACCATAGCAACCAAACAGATGACCAAACATGCTGTGTGGGGCGACCAAGCTGGCAGAAGGGTTAATGAGGGGTGATTAGGCCAATGGGGGGGGGGAGCAGTTGAGGGCAACTGGGCCAGCAGAGGGGCCAGTTGAGGGGACCAGGCCAGCAGGGGGCAGTTAGGGGCGATCAGGGAGGCAGACAGGTAAACAGTTAGAGCCAGTGGTTCCAGATTGTGAGAGGGATTTCTGACTGCCAGTTTAGGCCTGATCCAGCAGTCAGATAAATTTTGAAAACTTGTAACACAGGTAATGATCTTAAAAGTTATTGCTTTTATTTTCAAAGGACAAACACTTAAGAAAATGTTTATTTTTTATTTCAAACACTCAGTTTTATATATTAAGAAATCATTGAGCATTCAGAGCATGACTTTATAACTAGAACCAATGTTTCTCAAAGCATGGTTTGCAGACCAGGTATATCAGAAGCATCTAGAATCCTATATAGTAAAAGGCTAATATGCAAATTGACAGAACAGAGGAACCACTGGTCACAATGGTGTGAACTGACCACCAGGGGGCAGATACTCAATGCAGCAGCTGCCCCCTAGCAGTCAATGTGCTTCCAGGGAGGTAGTGCTGTTCAGCCAGAAGCAGAGTTCACAGCTGGTGAGTGCAGCAGTGGTGGCAGGATCCTCTCCCAACTTTGCGGCAGCACTAAAGATCTCCAACTGCCGGCTTAAGCCCATTCCAGTGGAGCAGGCCTAAGCCGGCAGTCGGACATCCCCTGGGGGCTCCCAGACTAAGAGAGTACAGGCCAGGCTGAGGGACCCTTCCGAGTGCACAAATTTCATGCACTGGGCCTCCAGTGTGTCATAAAATTGCAGGTTATGGATCCCTATCCTGAGTCTACAAGGACAAGTACAGGGATATGAATTTTAACAAACAGATTAATTTTCCTTGTTCATTATAAATTTTGAGCCATTATGCTTAAACTCTACTATAGAAAAGCAGATTCAATAAAATAGTTATTTTTCTGCTCATATAGGGATATGTGTGTGGCCAGCAGAAAAGAAAAAACTGGAGGGATCTGACTGGTGAAGAGATGACTATGGGTGCCTGAAAAGGATACAGAGTTTCACCTGTGCTAACCAGGGGAGTTGGTGGGATAACAGAAATACCACTAAAGAAACCTGCGTATTTGGGGAGAGCTCCAGAGCAGACAGCACCAAACCATGATCTGAGTTCCAAATTGCCTTTCCTCTAGGAGGAAACCTCCTTACTAAGCACTGTTTTCACTATTATTCCAGAGTAAAAGCTAAGCAATAGCCAGGGAAAGCATATATGGGAATGGTGTTTTAGTGAAGCCTCACAAACCTTATGTATATCAGGGGTTCTCCTTCACAGGGTAAGTAGTGCCTGAGAGACTGAGCAGTCTATACAAAGAGTGTATAGAATAACCAAAAGTTATGGGGTAATTTGTGCTCCCCCCAAAAAAAATATGTTGGAATCTTAACTTCCAGTACTTCACAATGTGATCTTATTTATGGTAAAGCTTTACAAAGGTAATAAAGTTAAAATGATGTGATTAAGGTGGACACCAATCCAATGTGACTGTGTTCTTATAAACAGAGGAAATTTGAACACAGAAACAGACACATAAAGGGAAACAAATATGAAGAGATACAAAAAGGAAATGGCTATTATAATCCAAGGAGAGAAGCCTAGAACAGATCCTTCCCCAAAGCCCTCAAACGAAACCAATCCTGCTGACACCTTGATTTCAGACTTCTAGCCTTAGGCATCATGTAGAAATGGGACTTAGTATACAGTCTTCTCTAGGAACTACAGCCTGGAAAGTCAGACCAGGATTCTTTCTGTTCTGCAATCCCGTTGAGAATACTCAGTATTTCCACTGATATCATCAAAGGACAATGATGGTGAATATAACAGTGCCAGACACTACTGTCCAAGACCAGGTGAGAAATATTATACCTTAGATAAAGGCAGAAAGAAGCACAAGTGACATGTAGATTCAATATCCCTCAGATGCTTGGAGAATACATAAAACCTCCTACTCTGCCTTAAGGGGAAGGAAAGCAGGTCAGGGAGGGAATCCTAAACTGAATACATAGTTTCCAAAATATTGCTTCTCTTAAGGAAAGTGACATGGTTATCTCAGATTGGCAAACAGTCACCATTAGCTGAAATTGGAACTTGTGCATTGAGCCAGGTTTAGAGAAACAAAGTAAGATATTTTTAATTTGCATTTCTCTAACAGCTAGTGAAGGTGAGCATTGTTGAACATTTTTAAAATTAATCTTTATTGTTGAGATTATTATAGATGATCCTCTTTTTTCCTCTCATAGCTCCCCCTCCATCTAGTTCCCACCCCACCCCAGGCCTCGCCATCCTATTATCTGTGTCCATAGGTAATGCATTCCTGTATTTAAGATATTTGTCTAATATCTTCTTGCATCACTCCCTTTCCCTTTGAGAATCATCAGTATGTTCCATTTCCATGCCCCTGATTTCATTCCATTCACCAGTTTATTCTGTTTATCAGATTTTTTATTCATTAGATTTATAGATTCAATTGTTGATAAATATGTATTTGTTGTCACTTTGTTGTTCATATTTTTTATCTTTACCTTTTTCTTCTTCTTCCTCTTCTTAAAGAATACCCTTCAGCATTTCATATAATACTGGTTTGATGGTGATGAACGCCTTTAGCTTTTTCTTATCTGTGAAGCTTCTTATCTGACCTTCAATTCTGAATGATAGCTTTGCTGGATAGAATATTCTTGGTTGTAAGTTCTTGCTATTCATCACTTTGAATATTTCTTGCCACTCCCTTCTGGCCTGCATAGTTTCTGTTGAGAAATCAGCTGACAGTCATATGGGCACTCCCTTGTAGGTAACTAACTGTTTTTCTCTTGCTGCTTTTTTTTTAATATATATATTTTATTGATTTTTCACAGAGAGGAAGGGAAAGGGATAGAAAGCCAGAAACATCGATGAGAGAGAGACATCGAACAGCCGCCTCCTGCATGCCCCCTACTGGGGATGTGCCCCCAACCAATGTACATGCCCTTGACCGGAATCGAACCTGGGACCTTTCAGTCCCCAAGCCGACGCTCTATACACTGAGCCAAACCGGTTTCGGCTCTTGCTGCTTTTAAGACTCTCTGTCTTTTGCCCTGGGCATTTTAATTATGATGTGTCTTGGCATGGTCCTTTTTGGATTCCTCTTGTTTGGGGTTCTCTGTGCTTCCTGGACTTGTAGGTCTATTTCTTTCACCAGGTGGGAAAAGTTTTCTGTCATTATTTCTTCAAATAGGTTTTCAGTATCTTGCTCTCTTTCTCTTCTTCTGATAATGGCATAATTCAGATGTTGGTACACTTGAAGTTGTCCCAGAGGCTCTTTACACTATCTTTATATTTTGAATTTTTTTTTCTTTTTGCTCTTCAGGTTGGTGGTTTTTGCTTCCTTGTATTTCAAATCATTATTTTGATTCTCAGGATCCTCTAATCTACTGTTGAATCCCTGTATATTATTCTTTATTTCAATCAGTGTATGCTTAATTTCTGACTGGTCCTTTTACAATTTTTTGGCATTCTCACTAAGATCCTTGGAAGTCTCATCAAGTTCCTTGGAGGTTTTTATAATATTATTGAGTAACCTTATAATTGTGGTTTTGAACTCTATATCTAGTAGTTTGCTTTCTTTCATTTGTGACATGTTTATTTGTCTCCATAGTTTGGCTGCTTCCCTGTGTTTGTTTCTATGTATTGGGTAGCTGCTAAGTCTCCTTGAGTTGATAGAGTGGCCTTGTGTAGTAAGTATCCTATAGGGCCCAGTGGCTCAACCTCCCCAATCACTAAAGGTGAACACTCTTGATGCTGTGTGCACAGTTTTGTTGTAGTTGAGCCTTGATTACTGTTGGTGTCACTGGGAGGAATTGATCTCCAGGCCAATTGGATGTGGTAATCAGCTACAATACAATGGAAGAGCTGCTGTGCATGAGATATGCTTATGGGGCAGGACTTGCTTCAGTGGGGCTTTGGTACTCACTAGTCTGTTCCTTGAGTGTATCACTTACGCATGTGAAGAATTGTAATCTGGTATGGTCTCACACTGACTACTGGGTACCCTGGTTTTTGGTTCTCCAGGGAGGTGCAAAGTCAGCCACTGCCTGGGGCCAGCCGCAGGAGCTACAGAGAGATCTGCAGATTCTTCTTATTTGTATCAAGTTTGGAAGTGCCCAGATGAGGCCCAGCTGTGAAACAAGGCAGGCTGGTGCTGGGCCTTTTATTGAAAGGTTAGGGTTCCTGACCCATCTGCAGCTTCTCTGACAGGTTTTTAGCCTGAGAAAGGACCGGCCATTTATATGCAAAAGCCACTGTACACAGCTTGGATGGGGTTGTAAATTGGCTAGGGTGGGGTCTCAGGGAATCACCAGAGTGGAGCAAACAGTAATGGCTGCCAGTCAGCCCTGCATTGGGAAGGTCCCAGCATGGGAACAATGACTTCTACAATCACCTCCATCTGGAAGAAAGCTGCCCCTGTGTTTCTGCCCCTATGTCAGACAATCTAGTTTCTCCCTGTATGTGACTGGGTTCCCCAGAACCTCATTCGGCACTGGAGCTGAGAGGAAGGGGAAAATTGTAAATTCAGTTGGTGGTATTGGCCTTTTAAGAGAAGCATCTGGGTCTCCAGCAGCCTGTGTATCACTTAGCCCCAGTCTGCACTGGTTTTTACAATCCATAGTTCTTCAGTCCATAGAGATTTCTTTCCCCAGCTCTGGGACCCTGGGCTGGAGGTCTGGTGTGGTACTGGGACTCCTTACTCTTCCACAGAGGCACTATCCCTCCTGATTAAAAAAGTGACACACCCAGTTCCTGGACCAGCCCATTCCCTGCCTCCACACCTCCTACCCGTCTCAGTGTGCTTTCTCCTTTACCTCTCTAGTTGAAGTAATTCCACTCAACCAGCTTTTTGAAATTCTTGATGATAGTTGTTCTATTAGTTGTAATTTTGATATGGTTGTGGGAAGAAGCAAGTACAGGCATTTATCTATGCCACCATCTTGGTTCTCTGCCTGTTGACATTTGTAAGTCTTCTTGGAAAAAGTGTAAGGTCAGATACATTTTTTAACTGGTTTGCTTGTTGATTTGGTATTGAGTTGTATAAGTTTGTTACATACATTTTGAATGTTAACCCCTTGCTGTTGTTTGCAAATATCTTCTCCAATTTGTTTGTTTACCTTCTTTAAATCCTTACCTGAAGATATGTTTATTAATTTTAGAGAGAGAGGAAAAGAAAAAGAGAGAAAGGAGGAGAGAAAGATGTGAGAGGGAAACATTGATCCATTGCCTTCCATATCCACTCTAATAGGGGATCAAACCTGAAACCATAGATATGTGTCTTGACTGGGAATCAAATCTAGGTATATGGGATGATGCTCCAACCAACTAAGCCATCCAGTCAGGACTGGTTGCCTTCTTGTTTTATTTACTGTTTCTTTTGCTGTGCAGAATCTCTTTAGTTTAATATAGCCCCATTCGTTTATTTTTGTTTTACTTCCTTTGGCTTTGGGATCAAATTCTAAAATCTTCTCTCAAACTAAGGCCCATAAGTTTACTAGTAGTACCTATGTTTTCTTCTGTGTAATGTAATCTAGTTTCATTCTTTTTCATGTGGCTTTCCAATTTTACAAGGACCATATATTGGAGAGGCTATCTTTTCTGCACTGTCTGTTTTTGGCTCTTTTGTCAAAAATTATTTGCCCATGCACATATGGGTTTATTTCTGGGCTATAAATGAGATACCACCTAACACCTATGAACAATGACATATTTTCAACAAGACATATAATAACAAGTGTTAGAGAGGTTGCAGAGAAAAAGGAGCCCTCATTCACTGCTAGTAGAAATTTAAACTGGTACAATCACTATGGAAAACAGTATGGAGGTTCTTCAAAACACTAAATAGAGCTAGCATGTGGCCTACCAACTCCTCTCCTGAGTATTACCACTAAAATTTAAAAATATTTATTTGCAAAGGTATATATGCATCCCAATGTTCATTGCAGCATTATTCACAGTGGCTAAGACATTGAAACAACCATGATAGATGATTAAATAAAGAAGATGTGGTATCATATATAAGAAAGAGCTAATATGCTATCATGCTATCATGCCCTAACGGTTCAGTCACTCAATACTGGGGAAAGAGGAATGAGGACCAGCCAGACACAAATGGGCTCACAAGAGGAGAATGGGGACCAGTTAGGCTGTGGCCTGGGAAAGGGACAAGCCACCCCCGCCCTATGATCCAAGACACCAGGGGATGCATCTGCACTTGCAGCCCAGGAGAGGGACAAGCCACCCTCCCCACAGTCCCAGGCACCTGTGGCTGTGGCCCAGGTGAAGTAGCTCACAAACAATCCCCTGCAGATGCAGCCAGCCTGGGTGAAACTGGCCTGGGTCCTGGGTGCCTGCAATCAGTTAGAGGAGGAAATCTGGGGTCCTGGGTGTGGGGTGTGGCAGAGGCAGTTAGGAGCAATCAGGCCAGTAAGGGAGCAGTTAGGGGCAATCAGGCAGGCAGAGGTGGTTAGGGGTGATCAGGCAGGCAGGCAGGTGAGCAGTTAGGAGCCAGTGGTACTGGATTGTGAGAGGCAGTTGGACATCCCCCAAGGGGTCCCAGGTTGGAGAAGGTGTAGGATGGGCTGAGAGACCTACCTATGCATAAATTTCATGAACCCGGCTTCTAGTCCTATCTAATAAAAGAGTAATATACAAATTAACCATCACATGGCTATAACCACAAGTCATGCCCACCATCCAATCAGGAGTGAGTATTCAAATTAACCCAACCAAGATGGCTGTGGCCATGGAGTGAGCAGGAGGCTTGGGTTTCCCCAGCAATGGAGGAAGTTAAGCTTTCTGCATAGCCTGGTTGGCCCAGGCTCCACTCAAGATTATAAAATTTCAATTATAGAAGATAAAAATATTTCAGATACCATGGCCCCTTCTTGGCTCACCAAAGGGCATGGCCAACCTGCAAACTACCACAGGCTCCTCGCTCAGGCCATCTCATACCCCAAGGGAACCCCCACCCTGATCCGGGATACCCTTCAGGGCAAACCAGCTGGCCCCTACTCGTGCACCAGCCTCTATCTTATCTAATAAAAGAGAAATATGCAAATTGACCATCACTCCAATACACAAGATGGCTACCCCCATGTGGTCAAAGATGGCTACCTCCATGTGGACACAAGATGGCCAGCAGGAGAGGGCAGTTGTTAGAGATCAGGTCTGCATGGGAGGGCAGTTGTGGGCAATCAGGCCAGCAGGAGAGGGAAGTTGGGAGAGACCAGGCCTGCAAGGGAGGGCATTTGGGGGTGATCAAGCCTACAGGAGAGGGTAGTTAGGGATGATCAGAGGAGGGAAGTTGTGGGTGACCAGGCCTGTAGGGGAGGGCAGTTGGGGGAGCCCCAGGCCTGTAGGGGAGAGCAGCTAGGGCAGGGGGTGGGGGGTTGGGCCTGCAAGGGAGGGTAGTTAGGGGTGACCAGGCCTACAGAGGAGGGCAGTTAGGGGAAAACAGGCTGGCAGCAAGAGCAGTTAGGAACCAATAAGGCTGGCAAGGGAGTAGTTAAGGGGTGATCAGGCTATCAGGCAGAAACAGTTAGGGGCAATCAGGAAGGCAGGCAGGTGAGCAGTTGGGAGTTAGCAGTCCTGGATTGTGAGAGGGATCAGGCCCAAATGGGCAGTTGGACATCCCTCAAGGGGTCCCAGATTGGAGAGGGTTTAGGCTGGGCTGAGGGACAAACATACCGCCATGCACGAAATTTGTGTACCAGGCCTCTAGTATATATATATATATATATAATGTAACACTATTCAATCATAAGAAAAGATGATATTCTGCCATTTGTAACAACATTAATGAACTTTAAGATATGTTAGGCAAAATAAGTGAGACAGAAAAAGTTAAGAACCTTATGATTTTATTCATGTGTGGAATATAAAACTGAAAACAACAAATGAATAAACAATAAAAACAAACAAATAAAAATTCATAGACAAAGACAACTGTGTAGTGTTACCAGAGGGAAGGGAAGTGGGGTGGAGGAGGGTGTAGTAAAGGTAAAGTGGGTCAAATATATGGTGACAGAAAATGATTTAACTTTTAGTGGTAGTTACTCAATGCAATATACAAATCATGTATCATGCAATGGACACTTGAAACATATATAATCTTATTAACCAATGTCACCCCAATAAATGTAATAAAAAAATAACATAGTATATATTCTTATATAGCTAAGTTTATAAATGTGTAAATACATATATTATTTTTCTTTCAACAAATATCCTTGCATGTCATTAAAGTTTGGTAATAAAAATGCATATTTACTGATTGATTAATGGTTCTGATGCAGTATGAGGCACTTTGCATATACAATTGCTTTTTTTACATCAGATCAGCATGTGGATATTATTATCAACCTTTGGCAAATTAAATGTTTATGTCAAGGTAGCATTGTTAGTGATTGGTGAGTATGGATCAAACTCAGGTCCACTTGCCTCTGATGCCTGCCTTCTATTCACTAGGTCCCAATAAGTTTTGAATAGAATGGTGTAAGAAAGGTATTACACGGCAACATATTATTTTTTATATGTCATAAGAAATGTATGAAGAAAGTGAGATAGGAGCACTATTGGCTAAGGTCTGAGGATATGCTATATAGGGAAATAATTTTTTAGTTTTGTTTTGAGCTAGGATAAGAAAATTTGAAGTAATGAATGAGAGGGAGGTATTCCAAGAGAAAGAAGTCATATGCCAAGCCCAGGGTTATGAAAGTTCATAAATTACCCAACCACTTGGGTTTGCCAAGGAGCAGTTCTACCTTGGGTTGGTAAGTGAGCCAGAATGTGGAGGAACTGCAGAGTTGTGCAGTTGTTTAAGTACGGAAATGATTGTGATCAGAATTGTTTTTAAATGGAATGTAGACTTGGGCAGATCAGCATGTGATTGGAAAACCTAACAAGTGATTAGTGGGGACTTTCTAATGATCCAGGAGAAAGAAGAGAAGGCCATAGAAGGCAAAGCACAGGTTTTGGAGTTTGTGTTTTTTTGAAGAGGAATTAGTAGACGTTAGTGGCTAACAATATATGCAGAGTGCAAATGAATACATATTTGAAAACATTTTGGTAGTTATTTTGTAAGAGGTGGATTGCAATGATTACAAACATGACAGGAAGCCCTGGAAAAGCCTCAGTGCAGTCACCAGAATTTGTATGAGATCTTACAGGGAGATGAGATGCTAGCCAAGGAGCAGAGGCCAGAAGAAGAGCAACTTCTAAAAGCTTAAATATAATGGAACTCTTGGCAAATCTTAGATCAGAGTTTAATCTTTTTTTTTCTTAAAATAATTGCTCTAAATATTCAATAAATGTAAGGTTTTAGTGGAAAGAGTTTTGATGTATTAAAGTTCCAATGTCAAATTTTCCATTAATTAATCATGTGACCATTGGCATGTCACTTAATCTATCTCAGGCTTGGCATCCTCATCTGTAAAATCAGATGTCCAAAGTCCTTCTTTTTTTTTGCTTTCAAATGCAATGATTAGAGGATTTACTAGTTTATTTAGTAAAACTATTGTGCCATGTGTTTCCCAAAGATGGTGGGAAGAAACATTTTATGTGTAATCGAATGAACAAAATAAACTAACAAACAAAATAGAAACAGACTAATAGATACAGAGAATAGACTGATAGCTGTCAGAGGGAATAAGTTTGGAGGACGGGTGAAAATGATGAAGAAATTAAGCAAAACATAGACAGATAACAGTGTAGTAATTATTAGAGGGAAAGAGAGATAGGAGGAAATAGAAGAGTTTCAAGAGGGCATAAATGATGATGAAAGTAGACTTGACTTGATGGTGAGCACTCACTACAATGTACAAATATTGTATTATAAAATTGTATACCTGAAACTCATATAATTTAATTAACCAATGTCACCTAAATAAACCCAATAAAAAAATAAAGTACACCTCTGTTCAGATACACATAGCAACAACTAAGAGCAAAAAAAATTAGCATTGTATCAATAGTATTTTATTGTTGTTGTTGTAAGTCTAATTTAAGTTGGAAAAAGAAATATAGTCACCACCTACTATTTGCCTTATAGCAATTCTCTGGTGTATATCATAATTATAGGATAGGAAATAAAATTGGGAAAACAATTTATTTTTCTCCTTCAGTATTTAAGTTAATTATTTCTCTCCTCTGAACTATTTTTTCTCATTTATGTTGCACAGTAAAAGGTTTATTATCCTTTTTTTTAAAGAAACATTTTAATAATCCTAACTTTATAACTATGGAACCTTCAGGCCTTTGCACTTCAAAGTCATTGGTATCTAGACTTGACATTTCTCTCTCTACTGCTAATGAGAAAAACTCTATAGACTTTGAGATAAATGCAACACACTAGTAAGATGAGAAAAAAGTTGTCAGGACTAGGTGAAAAGCTTGTCAAATCATGTAATTTATTAACATAAATGGTCATCATCAAAAGTATCTGTGAACAGAAATGCTAAATAATACGAAAATTTCTTCTTTATTTGAAAAGTTATGTCCTAAATAGGGGAAAAACATCTGGATATTGAGATCTTACAACAATCTAAAATCTTACAAAATTATAAAATCACTTATTGGGTCTTCCATGAAAAGAGAGAGATAATTAATTCATAGCTCTAGATGCTTTCATTCCAAGTATTGCATATAATAAAGCCTCACTATTTTACACCTCTTACTCCTCAAAGAGAGAAACTATTGTTGCATTTGTCTTGTGACTTATCCTATATAATAAAAGGCTAAGCATCATGTCCAGAATGACCTATTGACCAGTCACTATGAGGTGCATTGACCACCTCTCCCAATATGCAGGCTCTGATCACAGGGTGACCAATAGGGAACCATGGGGAATCCGGCTGGGTGGCGGCAGGGCAGGACTTGGGACTGGTGAGCAGACAGAAGGTAGACCTCTTGATCCCTCCCCCGGGCCTGCAGGCTCCAATCCATCCTCAGTTTCTTCTGAAAGGAATGTGGTGCTTCTACCGCACGGCCTTCTGGGATTCAGACTCACTACTGTGAGAGGCTCTGGAGCGGAGACTTCAACAAGGACTTCAGTGCCTGCAGCATCTCTTAGCCTTCACTGCTGGGAGGTGGATGGAAAACATCAGCTTTAAAGCACAAATGCCACCTCACCACTTCCCTATTCCACCACCGTTTCCAGGTCTGAAAGAAACTGCGCAGATGGGTGGGGCCAGAGCCTGAGCTGAGTGGTTCTGTAATGGGGGAAGGGCCAAACCAGGCAGCTGAGCCAGTGCAGGGACAGAGGGAGGAAAAAAGAGAGGGTGGGGCAGGAGCAAGGGAGCAACTCTGGTTCCCTGCACCTCCTCCCACAGGCATAGACCTTCCTGGTTCAATTTCCCATGTCATTGTTAGGGTTTTGGCTGGTGATTACTGCTGTGAAAGGATTCATAAGGGAGAGAAGATACAGGTGCAGAGAGAGGGTGTTTATTTTACTTCTTTAAAGGGAGTAAAGGGCCAAAACCGGTTTGGTTCTGTGGATAGAGCGTTGGACTGCGGACTGAAAAGACCCAGGTTCGATTCTGAACAAGGGCAAGTACCTTGGTTTCGGATACATCCCCAGTACGGGTTGTGCAAGAGGCGGCTGATCGATGTTTCTCTCTCATTGATGTTTCTAACTCTCTATCCCTCTCCCTTCTTCTCTGTAAAAAAATCAATAAAATATATATTAAAAAAAGAAAAAAAGTAAAGGGAGCAAAGGGCCAGGTGCCTTTTGAAGGCACAAGGCACCTAAGACAGAGTGAACTGTTCTTTTGATCACTGGATGGCAAACAAGAAACCTGGGTGGGTGATGGTGGTGGAGCTGGACTGGGGACTGGTGAAAGGAGGGAGATGGCCCTGATCGCAGGCTAGGCCTAGGGACCCTATCTGAACACAATTTTGTGCATTGGGCCTCTAGTTATTTAATAAAATGACCCATTTCTTAAATGAAACCCTACTTTCTCAGAGCACAGAGGGATTCAAGCAAAGACCATTAATTCAAGGTGGATTAATGGTCCACAGCATAGACTATGCCAAGCTTTGTAAGTCAGAGAAAATCATTCCAACCTTCATCCAGAAATTAAATGGTTATTGATTAATATGGAAGATACGGTAACCTTTCAGATTAAATTAAGAAATGTTGCTGAACACAATTAAAATTTTTATAATATAACGATGTTTGCAGAGTGCAAACTTGACTAAGTTCCATCTCTGAGGTTAATTACCATGTCTGGGGTCCAGGAATAATATATTAAGTAGAAAATTGGCTCCAAAAGTTAAAAAATGGAAAGAAGCAAGAAGTATTCAGAAGTGATTTACATCCTACTGATGAATTTGAGGGAGGAGAGCCAAATAACCAAACCACTCTTCTATGCTAAAGATTTTAGGCCAAAGGAGTGGTGTAAAATTGAAAGGGCGTCCATTCCTCTCAGGGGCCCTGGGACGGCTCCACCTTTTTCTCGAAATTAGGAATTATCTCATTTTTGCTAGTAAAGCTAAAGATAGAATGTCTTGTTGAATGTGCTGGAGACATCCTAGGCAGTATGAATAGCTTAGTTTCGGAGGGGCTCACAACAGTACAGATATCATTGTGGAAGCTCAATTAACTATCTTATGAAGTTAGGCAAGAAAGAATTATAACTTCTAACTATAAAATCTGTTTCAGAGTGACAAGGGTAGTGTGATATTCTAGAGACTCTAAAAAGAGCTGAGTTTTTCTCTTGAATATAATATTACTGTCTGATTTTAGACAAGATATCCAACTTAACTCTGCCCCTTTTTTCTCATCTGTAAAAGAAGAGAGCTGGGGTAAATGGTTTCCAAAGTTAACCCAGTTCTACAATACAGTATATGAATAATAAATATTTTAAAATTAGAAAAAGTAAAAGGGAGGGGGCATAATTCACAAAACAGAGTTTTTTTTCTTCATTAATTATTGTATTATAATTTATTGATTATTATATTATTTTTCATATGAACTATTGTAAACCTACTTTTGCCCCACCCTGTATATATCTTTATCTTGGTTGTGAGGGTCCCTGCTATGACCCTACTTCACAAGAACCATTTTCAGCATCTAGATAGAAAGCATGTACTTTAAGGTAACATCAACTAAATATATATTCATATATAGCAGACTTCCAAAAAGAAAAGCTCACTAAAGGGCCCTTAAAAGTGTAGCTCACTCTGAAAACAGCAAAGGATATACACTGAAAAAAAGAAACTAAAAGGCCTTCATGACACATTCAGTGAAGAGATGCCCTCATAACTTCCACCAGTTAATTGATGCATAAAAGGTTGTGAAGATTAATGTACATCAAAATCAAAACTAAATTGAATTTTTGACATTTTTGCAAATAAAAACCCCAAAGGATACATAGGTGCCTTTTGATTTGTCACAGCTGGAAGACTCTGAATCATGAAGCGCTCTAGGAGAGGCCATTAAGTAGTGTTAGATGGTTTGTCAGTGTGGAGGAAAAGTAATTGAAGAACCAAACTGTGTGGATGGGCATTGCATTTTAAAATATTTACCAAACAGAGATAAAGTGAATTTCTTTCTTTCCCAACTAACTCACAAAGTCTTTCATTAGTCATCAGGAACATTGTATAGGTTAAATCCTTTTTTAAAATGTTGTCAGATTAAATCATCTTTACTTAAAGGTATTTCTGGTGTGTATTAAAAAATATACTGTCCATCTAAGCTATTAGGTTCCTTTCTTTCTTTCTTTCTTTCTTTCTTTCTTTCTTTCTTTCTTTCTTTCTTTCTTCCTTCCTTCCTTCCTTCCTTCCTTCCTTCCTTCCTTCCTTCCTTCCTTCCTTTCTTTCTTTCTTTCTTTCTTTCTTTCTTTCTTTCTTTCTTTCTCTTTCTTTTTTCCATGAGCAAAGATTTAAAAGCCATCAACTGATCTATGAAAATGACATTTGAAAATTGCAATGTGGAATGGAAAGAGGATAGAACATTAAGAACCAAAATTCGTAGTACTAGCTGAAAGTTTCAAAGTTGGGCTGGGGTTACACAGAACCTACTCAAGGCTCAGTGTAATCAAAAAGATATTTATTCAAGACAGCTGGGTGCAGGTGGACTGAGTCTGAGAAAAAATTCAGTACAGAATGGGGAGAGAGCAGGCTTTTTATGTGCCTTGGGAGTGCTGCAGGCTTTGGCTGACATTTATATCTGGACCATGCTGCAGGCCGCTTCTTGTTAACACACTATCTAGGCTGTGCTGCAGGTGGTTTCTGTTGGCACAGTATCTGGGCTAGGCTGCAGGCAGCTTCTATTGATGCAATATCTGGACTGTGCTGTAGACATCTTCTGCTTACTTATATCTGGGCTGTCCAAGAATTGAGGTCTCAGAAGTTCCTGTAAGATATTAGGAGAACATGTTCTTACAAGGCTCAGGCTTATAGAATAAGTTTCCCTTTGACATTTGTTAGATTTTTGTAAGGCTCAAGCCTTGTGTTCTCCAGTTAATCCTTTCATTGACTGGGAAAAGCAATGAGGTTGAAAACAATTTCACATTACCTCATTCTAATATTAGCTTGTCATAAGGATAATCACTGAGATTATATACATTTATAGGTTTTTCCTTTTCCCCAAAGTTTAAATATTGTGATTATAAGCTTTAATTCTCAATTTTCCTTTCATTTTATGATCTCTCATAGAGTGGCTGTAACTACTTCCTTACATTGACTTAACCCATATTTATAAGAACCAAAATTTTACCTGAATTTATAATTTGTATAAAATTTAAATAATCATGCCCCCTAAAGTTGTTTCTTTTTTCCCTTTTAATGCACTCATCTACCAAAAGTAGAAGATTGAAATCTCCATTGAGATATATATAAAAGTTTACTTCAAACTATCTCAGCTCTTAAATATTAGCAACTTTAGGGAGTAAGAGAGAGAGTCCTCGGAGAAACCTCAGCTCAACAGCGGCTTCAATGCAAAAGCTGGGATATAAGTAGGAGACAGGAATGACTTCAAGAAAGTATGACTAGATATTTTAAACTTTCTTTGTAGTTGGTTTGGAAAGTACAGATACTCTATATTTTCAGAGATTGAAATTGAAGGAGACTGAGGAAAAATCCATGCAGGTAGGTAGCTCTTTCTGCTATTACCATTTTTACTAAATAGTGCTGTTATTGATTAAAATGTTTTCTCATTTCTACCTAAAAGCTTTGAACTATGGGCATATATGAAAAAATCTATTAACTTGCCTCAATCCTGGGACTAGCATTAATAGAATATGCAGCAGTATTTATTGCAAGCTGTTTATGAAGAATGTTTTCATTTTAGCTCTTCCTGATTTATTAACCTCATTTAGATTTCTAGAGTTTTAGATTCTTTACTGATTAAAAAGTACTGTTGTCTACTAAGAATGGAAACTCTTCCTTCTATTCCATGTGAAAGTCATTTTTTACCAATAATTTAATCAGCATCACAATTTATCTTTTCAAAATTTCAATTGAGGTATAATAAACAGGATGTAAATTTTACCATCTTAACCTTTTTACACGTACATTTCAGTAACATCAAGTACGTCGGTGGTTCTCAGCCTGTCTAATATCACGACCCCTTAATGCAGTTCCTCATGTTGTGGTGACCTCAACCATAAAATTATTTTTGTTGCTACATCATAACTATAATTTTGCTATTGTTATGAATTATAATGTAAATATCTGTGTTTTCCGATGGTCTTAGGCTCTACAGCAGTGGTTCTCAGGTTGAGAACCGCTAGCAGGGTCGCCTAAGACCATCGGAAAACACAGAGAACCACTGAAGTACATCCACATTATTGTGTTACCATCATCACCATCATCCATTCAGGGAACTCTTTCATCTTGGAAAACTGAAAATCTGAACCTTTTAAATAATTTTTCATTCTCTCCTCTCCTCCCCTAGTACCTGGCAACCACCATTCTATTTTCTATCTCTTATGAATTCAACTATTCTAGGTACCTCATGTAAGTGGAATCATACAGCATTTGTCTTTGATTTGACTTATTTCACTTAGCATAATATTCTCAAGGTTTATCTCTGCTGTAGAGGTGCCAGAATTGCCTTCCTTTTTTTAAAACCGAATAATTTTCCATGAAGGATCATACCACATTTTGTTAATCTATTCATTTGCCAATGAATACCTGAGTTACTTTCACCTTTTCACTATTGTAAATAATTCTGCTATGAACATAGATGTGCAAATATCTTTGAATTTCTGCCTTCAATTCTTATGGGTGTACAGACAAGAGTGAAATTGCTGAATGAAATGGTAATTCTACTTGTAATTTTTTGATGAACAACCATACAGTTTTTCATAGCATCATTCTGTATCCCCATTACCAAACTACTGATGTTCCCATTGCTTCAGCACTCACCAATCATCACCAACACTTGTGATTTTCTGTTTTGTTTTGTTTTTAAATAGCTAGCTCCTCTAATAGGTGTGAGGTAGGCAACTTATCTTTGAATACAACATTCTCATTTTTTATTTCAATATTACTACTCCTGACTTTGAGATTATCGCATTGCTGATCAAACTTTTAAAAAATGTCTTTATTGTTGAAAATATTACTGATGTCCTCATTTTCCTCCCATTGACCCCTCCTCCCTGCTCCCCACCTCCATTCCTTCCCCAGGCCATCACCACACTGTGCTCATGAGTTATGCATATATGCCTATAACTTATTTGGTTAATCTCTCCCAACCCTTACTTTCCCTCTGAGATTTGTCAGTGTGTTGCATTTTTCCAAGTCTCTGGATCTATTTTGTTTGTTAGTTTATTTTATTTATAAGATGCTACATATTAGTGAGATCATGTGATATTTTTTTTTCTTTGACTAGCTTATTTGGCATAAAGTAATAAACTCCAGGTCCCTCCATGTTGTCTCAGAGGGTAACAGAGCCTTCTTTTTTACAGCTATGTAGTATGTATTACATCGTGTAAATGGAATATCACCTTTTTTTAAAAATCCTCACCAGAGGATATTTTTCATTGATTTTTAGAGAGAGTAGGAGAGGACTGGGAGAGAGATAGAGAAATAAACTTTGATGTGAGAGAGACATATTGATTGGTTGGGTCTGGCACATGCCCTGACCAGTTTGGGAGATCAAACATGCAACCTAAGCACATGCCCTTGACTGGGAATTGAGCTTGTGACCCTTTGGTCCAGGTGACACTTTAACCACTGAGCCAAAGCTACCAGGGCTGTACCACAACTTTTTTATTTACTCATCTACTGATGGGCACTTGGCTTGTTTCCTAATCTTAGCTATTGTAAATAACACTGCTATGAACATAGGGATGCATGTATTCTTTCTGATTGGTGTTTCAGGGACCTTAGGATATATTCTTACAAGTGGGATCACTGGATAAAATGGCAGTTCCATCTTTTTAATTATTTAAGGAAACTGCACACTATTTTCCATATGTTTGTACAAGTCAGAATTCCTGCCAGCAATGTACCAGGATTATTTTTCCTCCACATCCTTACCAGAATTTGTTGTTTGTTGATTTATTGACAGTAGACATTATGGCAGGTGTAAGGTGGTATCTCATCATCTCTCTAGTGACTAGTGACTTTGAGCATTTTTTCATATGTCCCTTAGCCATTTTTATGTCCTCTTTGGAGAAGTGCCTATTCTGATCCTCTGTCCATTTTTTAATTGGGTTTTTTGTCTTCATGATGTTGAGTTGTATGAGTATTGTATATATTTTGGAAATTAAGATTGTATCAGATGCATCATTGGCAAATATATTTTCCTATACAGTGGGTTCCCTTTTCATTTTGATGCTGGTTTGTTTTACTGTGCAGAAGCTTCTTATTTTGATGTAATACTATTTGTTTATATTTGTTTTTTTCCTTTGTTTCTGATTGAACAATATATTTGATCCCATGAAGTGTAATTAAAAAATTCAATTATTCACATGCAGAATAGTGTGCGAGGCCCATACTGCCTCCCAATATCCCTTTGGGTATTGCTATGTACCAACTTGAAAACAGTGTATTGGATCAGTACTTCATCTAGAAGAAACTGGAACTTCAAATTTCCTTGAAAAACTTTTTGAACCAAACTAAATCAAATTGAAGTAATACTGATTAATACTTCATGGACAACATTTTATCCGATATACAAATGAAGGAGTCCAAATCAGACCCAAATCCAAACAACTCATAAAAAAATTTAAGAAAAAACAACAACAGACTCACTTAAAACATTGTTTGAAACAAATAAGCACTTAAGCAATATTTCATCAGATAAAATCTCTGAATGAAAATAGTATTGGCATTCGGAGTTCCTTCCCATATTCTGTCCCATTCAAGCTGAACAACATGGTCTAGTGTTTTCATATATTTTTGCTGATTACGGAACATTTCCTTTGAATACCAGGGATTCTCAGTAAACATTCTTCTTCTCTGTCAGCCAGTTTCTCTGTATCTTTTCAACTGATTTTATCTCCTTCCACAATGACTTCTCCCTTAAATTTAATTTCCAGGGTTCCTGTTCTTTGTTTCCTGATACTCTGCACTTTTCAAATGTCCACTTTATTTTTTTCTTAAAAAATAAGTGTACTTAGTTTCGGGTTGTAGGCAATAGATTAATATTATAATATTCATATCACTGCCAACTGTCCTACCAAATCTGTGACCCAAAAAAAGTCATCAGTAAGATTGACCCTGATATTTGATTAACAGGTCTTTCCCTAGTGAGCAAGGCTACCATCAGCAGCAGACCCACTTTAGAGTCTCCAGGGAACGTGTGAACATAACAATAAACAGCCCACATCAAAGACATTTCAATTCTGCAACAAGTCTTTCTGCCTCGGGTAAGTAATATACACCCAAACAAAACATTAATCAGAGCACACATTTCATTCCCCTTGGGGAATCAGAGCTATATATAGCAGATTAATCCTGCTCTCTGTGGTTTTGAACAGTAAAATATTTCTTTTAAGGAAATGTAGAGACTGAGATAAGCAACTTAGAAGGTATCTCATGATAATAAAAAGAGTTTTGCTGCAGTAGACATGTGAACATTGTAAAATTTAAAGTCTGTCTTTTAATTAGACCCATCAAATTGAAGGCTATATTTGAGGCCCTCTCTGTCTGATATATCTCAATAACATAACATTGAGAATGGTAAATAATATGATATTTATATGCTCTACATATAAGAACCCTTTGACCTGTTTGAGTTTGTTTATTCATTTGTTTCTTCCCATACCTTATAATATGAATTAAAAAGAAGAATCATCAAGTCTTAAAGTGAGACATTCAAATAAGGCAATATATACTTTCCAGAGTATATATTGGAGAGGACTAAATGTTGTGCATTTTCCTTCCTATTCATACATTCATTTGGAAATTTCAGTGGATTGTGAGATTGTCAGTGGAGGTTACTTAAAATTGATAGATGATTGTTTGGTCTGTATGTTCATTCTAATTTTTATTCTTGTGGAAAACAATGAATTAAATTGACCCTATATCTTGCTCTTTATTTTTTCCTGTTGCTATTGTTCCTAAATGTCAAAACCTGTATGCACAGCATAGGTTCCAAAATGGGTAGTGGCTGTAAAGACCTGTGACAAGTTGTAATAAGTTGTTCCTATTCTTTCCCGATTCTCATACAAAATGCGAGGAAAAGGGTGGTGTTTGGATTGCCCATGTTTTTCCTAGACCAAGTGAGATAAAAGTCCATTTCCTAAGATGTTCTGAACCTGAAATTTTCTGCTTTGCTAAAGGTGATAATCTTGTAACTTAAGTGTTTACAATTTTTATATTTTTGTCAAGGCGGCACATGAGAGGGTAGTTTTTTAAAAAAGAATGAAATATTATTTTATCACCTTTTTGTATTTGAAAATAAATGAACATATTTTATTTTAACTCTTAATATATATTTAGGCCTGAAGTGACCAAGTATGTAAACAATAAATTGCCATAGGTAATCACATATTCCTAGAAACACAATAATGAGAGATATCATATTAGACTACAGATATCTGTTACAAAGCTGATAATTTTGTTTTTAAAATAGTGCAAATTGGCAGTTACAGAATAGTCACAGAAATATAAAGTACAGGATAGGGACTATAGTCAATAATATCATTGTAATTATGTATGGGGCCAAGTGAGCACTTGAAATATCAGAAGACCATCTATAAAGTACACGATTTCCTAACCAAATGCTGTACATCTGAAAATTAATACAGAATAATACTGAATGCAAACTATAATTGAAAAGTAAAAAAGCATATATAGCCGGGCCAGTATGGTAAAGTGGTTGATAGTCAACCTATGTATGAATCAGGAGGTCAAGATTCAATCCCAGTCAGGATATATGCTGGAGTTGCTGGTTCAATCTCTAGTAGGGGGTGTGCAGGAGACATTCAATCAATGCTTCTTTCTCATCATTGATGTTTCTATATTTCTGTCCCTCTCTCTTCCTCTCTGAAATCAATAAAATTAAAAAATTTTAAAGTATATATATAAATATAAATTTTTATGGAGAAGTGAATCCTTATTCTCTCTCATCATATCATCTTCCTTAATAACCATTTTTATAAAGAAGGTGCTCCTTTTGTCTTTAGCAGAGTTCATTCTGAGGTTACACTTGAGTGTCCTAGAGCCCTCCTCGTATTTTAGCCAGACAAATAATCAAGAAACAAATAGTCTTTGTTTTGTTATAAAGAGTATGAATTTCATGCAGAAAGAAGAAAAATAATCTCTTCAATTTTTGCTTAACAACAAAAGTAGACAGGCCCTTGACTTATGAATAACTTTTATCTTATGAGTGTGTTGTAAATATTAAATATATATTTAAAAAATCTGCATATATGCATTAACATCTTTATTGCATTCCTAATGATGAATCATCACACCATTTTTAACTTAATCTTGTTTTTTATTTGTAATATAATAAGAAGTTCGCTACTATGTCTA
The DNA here is from genome assembly GCA_011751065.1 of Lasiurus cinereus. Lineage (NCBI taxonomy): Eukaryota > Metazoa > Chordata > Mammalia > Chiroptera > Vespertilionidae > Lasiurus > Lasiurus cinereus. The sequence continues at coordinate 4,732,525 of JAAGEH010000208.1, read as the reverse complement.
TAGTATGACATTTTTTTTCTTTTATTAACAGCTCACATTTCTCAAAAAGGCAAATTTATTTTTTCTACTAGCTAATTGCATGTAATTCACAAAATGGTGATACCATTATATTCAGAGCTAGTCAGATACCTTCTAGAATGCAGTTGCTGAATTTAATTTTTATAACTAAATATTTTATAACTAAATAAATTTTATAACTATAAACTTTAAATAATTCGAAAGAGAAAATGTAGAGTTTGTTAATCTGATTTTAAAGAAAGAAAGAAACCTGCATTTTTAAATCTGGAAAGTAAATAGCTAAGAGAGATTTAATTGTCTATTCACTATTCCAAAATAACTGTTCTATGTAATACAATTGTGCTAAATGATTTGTGTCACTGAAATGGGTTAATTCGAATGGCTAATCTAGTAACTACACACACATAATCTTAAAATTGTTTACAAAACAATAAAATAAAGTAAGATTACTATTTATACTGAGCACAAAAAATGAAAAGACTAAATTTATTGTAATAAGTAAGAGGGATTACACTGAACAAATTATTCAAGATTTCACCGAACCATTTCAATCTATAATATTAAAAGGATAATATGCTAATTAGACTGGGCATCTTTTTGGATGTCCTTCCAGATCACCTTCTGGACAAAGTCGCAGTGGCACGGGCCAAGGCAGCCACTGCAGCAGTTAGGGACCAAGCCCCTTGCACGAACTTTGTGCCTCAGGCCTCCAGTATTTCAATGTTTCCGAAACAATTCAATTTCTTTTCATTGCCTCCTCTGAGCCACACAATAAGAAAAATAGAACAGGATGAACAATATAGAATTCAATAGTATTGGAGACAAATTATAAAATATATTGGTCTTGGCATATACCTGTAGTATTGATGAGAGTATAAATTAATATCTTTTTTCACCATAATAAAACTTGGTAAAATATCACTCTAAGAAATAAAAAAAACACCTTTTTTCAAAGTTTACCTTTTGAAATACATATTCTATTTAAAGAAATAAATTGTAAAGATACAATTAAAAATATTGAAGTAAACTAAATATCCAGCAATAGGAAAATGGCTTTATAAATTATGGTATCTCTACCTTATTATGTTAAACACATCTTGAAATTATTTTTCTAAAAAAAATAGATATCATGAGTACTGTTTAGAGAGTAATGTAAACTGAAACACCAAATATAACATTATATAAAATTATTAAAGTATTAGAGGCCCAGTGCATGTAATTCGTGCACTGGGGTGGTGTGTCCCACAGCCCAGCTTGTACCCTTTGCAATCTGGGACCCCTCAAGAGATGTCCAACTGACTGTCAGAGCAGTTAGACATCCTTCTCACAATCCAGGACTGCTGGCTCCCAACCATTCACCTGCCTGTTTGCCTGATTGCCTCTAACCACTTCTGCCTGCCAGCCAGATCACCCCCTAACCACTCCCCTGCCAGCTTGATCAATGCCTAACTATTCCCTTGCTGACCCAATTGCCTCTAACTGCTCTCCCCTGCAGACCTGGTCACTCCTAACTGCCCTCCCCTGGAAGCCTGGTTGCCCCTAACTGTCCTCCCCTGCTGGCCCAGTAACCCTCAACTGCCCTCCCTTGCCAGCCTGGTCGCCCCTAACTGCCCTCTCCTGCAGACCTGGTCACTCCAACTGCCCTCCCTTGCAAGCCTCGGCCCCCCAGCGGCCCCCCCACTGCAAAACTGCCCCCCTAGCTGCCTGCCCCTACAGGCCTTGGTCCCCCCCAACTGTCCTTCCCTGCAGACCTGGTTGCCCCCAACTGCTCTCCTCTCCCAGCCCAGTCACCCCTAACTGCCCTCCCCTGCAGGCCTGATTAACCCCAACTGCTCTTCCTTTCAGGTCTGGTCTCTCCCAAATGCCTTCCCCTGATAGCCTGGTCAGCTCCAACTGCCCTCCCCTGCTGGCCATGTTGTGGCGGCCATCTTTTGTCCATATGGTGACAGCCATCTTTGACCTCATGGGGGTGGCCATCTTGTGTGTTGGAGTGATGGTCAATTTGCATATTACCTCTTTATTATATAGAATAGTAAGAAATAGCTATATCTATATGATGACTTTTTTTGTTTCTTCTTAATATGTCTCTACATTTTGACAATAAACAGTTTCTAGTCAGAACAAATATTTATTTATTTAATTTTTTAATTTAATAAATCTTTATTGTTCAGATTATTACAATTGTTCCTCTTTTTCCCCCCATAGCTCCCTTCCATCTGGTTCCCACCCCACGCTGTGCCCTTATCACCCCCACATTGTTCTCATTCATAGTTACATAATTTTTGTCCAGACTCATCCCACAACCGACTCACTCCTTTCTCCTTGAGAAGTGTCATTCCACTTCCTTTCTATGCCCCTGTTTCTATTATATTCACCAGTTTATTCTGTTCATCAGATTTTTAATTCACTTGATTTTTAGATTCATTTGTTGATAGATATATATTTGTTGTTCATAATTCTTACCCTTACCTTTTTCTTCTTCTTCCTCTTCCTAAAGAGTACCTTTTAGCATTTCATATAATACTGTTTTGGTGGTGATGAACTCCTTTAGCTTTTTCTTATCTGTGAAATCTTTATCTGACCTTCTATTATGAATGTTAGCTTTGCTGGTAGAGTAATCTTGATTGTAGGTTCTTGCTATTCATCACTCTGAATATTTCTTGCCACTCCCGTCTTGGCCTGCATAGTTTCTGTTGAGAAATCAACTGACAACCGTATAGGTGCTCCCTTGTACGTAACTGTTTTTTCTTGCTGCTTTTAATATTATTTCTTTGTCTTTTGCCTTCGGCATTTTAATTATGATGTGTCTTGGTGTGGTCCCCTTTGGATTCCTTGCTTGGGGTTCTCTGTGCTTCCTGAACTCATAAGTCTATTTCTTTCACCAGGTGGGGGAAGTTTTCTCTCATTATTTCTTCAAGTAAATTTTCAGAATCTTGCTTTCTGTCTTCTTCTGGCACCCCCATAATTCTGATGTTGGTACACTTGTTGTCCCAGAGACTCCTTACACTATCTTCACATTTTTGGTTTCTTTTTTCTTTTTGCTTTTCCAGTTGAGTGTTTTCTGCTTCTTCATATTTCAAATCTTTGACTTGATTCTTGTGTTACTCCAGACTGCTGTTAGGTCTCTGTATAGTATTTTGTATTTCAGGAAGTGCATGTTTAATTTCTAATTGGTCCTTTTTCATATCCTTGAGGGTCTCACTAAATTTATTGACCTTTTCTTGGAAATTCTTGAAAAACTTATCACCATGGTTTTGAACTCTATATCCAGTCATTTGTTTTTTCCATTTCTTTCATTTGTGATCTGTTTCTTAGTCTCTGCATTTTAGGTGCTTCCCTGAGTTGCTAGAGTAGCTTTGTGTGGTAGTTGTCTTATATGGCCCAGTAGCTCTGCCTCCCCAGTTACCTGAGGTGAACACTCTTGGTGCACCCCTTTGTGGACTGTGTGTACAGCCTTGTTGTAATTAAGACTTGATTGTTGTTGGTATCATTGGGGGGAATTGACCTCCAAGCCAATTGGCTCTGAGGATCAGCTGTATCTACACCAGGAGAACTTCTGTGCTGGAGTCAGCCTTATGATACAAGACTTGCAAAATTGCAAAAGTCTCTGTGCTTGGCTTGGATGGGGAGGCATGTCAGGGGTGAACAGATAGCCTTGGCATCCTATCAGCCCTGTCTTATGAGGCCCCTGGGTCTCAGTGTCCCTCGGTAATTGCTACAGCCCTCTTTGTGTGCACTCGAGCATACACCAGACCTCTGCCTTTTGTGGCTCCCCTGAGTTTCCGTGCACTCTGGGAACCTGTAGAGTCTGGGTCCCCAGGGTCTTGCCCAAAACTGGAGTTCAGTGTAGTTTGAACTGGAGTTCAGTGCAATTGCGAATTTCTGTCTCCCTCCCACTAGATAAAGCCAGCCAGACATTCAGCCTCCCATCCTCTCTACACACGTGTCTCCGTACCTCAGCTTTTTGCACCTCCTCTGAATTTCCAAGAGTCCCTCTCTTTCTTGTGGTTCTGGATGATGTCCACTCTGTCTTTTAGCGTAGTTTTGAAATTGTTGTGTGAGGCAGCAGTTTAGGTGTTCACTTATGCCGCCATCCACAAATAATTATTTTAAAGTATTTTCTCCATTAAATAGAGTAATCAGTAATGTCACCTATGATAAATATCATTGCAGGTAGGGAATGCTAATAAATTGTTTTAAAAGCTGGTTCTGAACTGCACGCATGTCAATTTATGTTGGAGGCAACACAGATATTCTGTATGTGGTCAGACATGGCAGAGGGCAAACAGGAAATCTAAAATTAAATATAAAAATAATAACAAATAGGATCAATACCTGAAAACTAATACAAAATAACATTGAATATAATTATAAGTGAAAAAAATTAAAAAGTAAACGCATTCTTCTAAAAAGCAATCCATTAAAGTGGAAATCTTAATAAAATTGTATGTTTTAACAATAAAAGAACTGAAAATCAAATTTGTGCAAAGCATCTATTAAAGTTTATTTTAAATAATTACAATATAATAAAATACTTATTTGAAATAAAAGACATTTTATAAAGGCAGAAAATCATGAGAGGAAGTAGAAGTTAGAAAAATCTTTTACAGAGAGCTGTATTGTGAAGGTTAAATAGAAATTTTCCAGAATAATTTTGAGGAGGATAGCATTTCAAGTGAAGGGAACAACTTAAATAGTCAGCAAAATATAAATGAATGTAGCATGTCTGGGGAAGCATAATAATCTGATATTATAAGGTAACATAATGGGATAAAATTGAGAAATAAACAGTGATTAGACAATGCATTCTTTTTTAAAAATATATTTTATTGATTTTTTTACAGAGAGGAAGGGAGAGTGATACAGAGTCAGAAACATTGATGGCAGAGAAACAGGGATCAGCTGCCTCCTGCACATCTCCCACTAGGGATGTGCCCACAACCAAGATGCATGACCTTGACTGGAATCAAACCTGGGACCCTTGAGTCCGCAGGCTGATGCTCTATCCACTGAGCCAAACCAGTTAGGGCTAAACAATGAGTTCTTCTTAAAAAAATACTGATTTACTCAGATTTTCTCCTGAAGCTGGTGGTAAGAAATTAAGAAGTTTTAAACAGATGCATGACATGGTCAAATTTATATTTTGGACGTAGTACCATGCATGGTTGTATGGTATTACTATGGAGGACTGAGAGGTATAGAGGTGAGGATGTTAAGGAGGTATGTAGTCTAAAAGACAGAGGTCATAAACAAGGCAATTAAAACAGTCCAGATAAAATATGATATGAACTGAAGGGGAAATAGGATTAAAGAAAAGAGGGCATATTTGAAAGTCAGAAATAAATACAGTAGATGGGAATTTAAAAATTGATTAAATATGGAAGGTAAATGAGAAGAATGGAACTGAAATTAACATTTGGTCTCCACCTTGGGTGACTTGATGAATGGTATATTAAACTTCTCAGGCTGCCAAATAAAATACCATAGATTGGGTGGCTTATTCTTCAGTTTTTGAGGTTGGGAAGTTCAAAGTAAGAATGATAATAGATTTCTCTCTGAGGCCTTTTTTCTTGCAGTGTAGGAGGCCACCATCTCTGTATGTGCTCACAGGCCTTTTGTTTGTATATTCAAGGAAACAGAGAACAAGCTCCTTGGAGTCATTTCTTCAAAGGCACCAACCTCATATGAGGGACATACCCTCATGACCTCCTCTAACTTGAATTACCTCTCAAAGACCCCATCTCCTAATACCATTACTTTTCAACATATGGATTTTGGAATACACAATTCACTCCATAGAAAATGGTAATGTGAAAATGTGAAGAGAAATACAGGAGAAAATAAATTTTCCTAGGAGGAAGAGGGAAAAGGCTGAAGAATATGAATTTAATTTTAGACATGATGATGTTTAATTTCAGGTGCCTTTAGAAAATGTGGGTGAAGATTTCTGGCAGACACTTGGTTATGTAAGTGTTGAGTTTTCAAAATGAGGAACAAAACTTGATTTAGACATATTTATTTATTGCAGGTAAACATATAGAGTGGGACATATGTGATGGAAAGAGGAACACACATGATCTGTTGAGAACACACATAGCCACATACAAAGATAGGTGGAGGAACTGAGTAGAGACAGAGGATGGGAAGAGAAACAGATATATGTGTTGTCATAGAAACAACATATGTGATTGCCTTCATCCATAGATTGTTCAAGCAATGATTATATTTCTTCAATGTGGGCATTAGAATGTCATGGAGGAACTTGTTTCTATGACAATGTCTCCATCTTGTACCAAGTTTCATTAGCTCTGCCCAGCCTGCTCTACCATCCCCAACAATGACCCTGAATAATGTGCCTGTTACACTAGTCCTGGTGCTATGGACAAGGCCCTGTCTCACTGTTAGCCTAGGTAAGAGGATCCCAAAGACAGGCATGCACCTTTTCAGATGTCCTCTGCGACTTGAAGTTGATTCCATCTGACCTGGATCACCTTCCTAAACAAGGTTCCTATGACCGTCATTTTCAGATGCCTGCCCTCATTTCTCTGTACATAGCTAACTCCCCAATCCTGTCTTTTCTGTGTCTGCTGCATCCTACCACTTACAGAGAGAGGTCTCAGCTCCTTTCTGGGTGCTTTCTGTGTTTGATACATTTTGCTCTATGATTTGCTCCTTAATCCCTCTGTTCTCTATAGCATTCTTTCAACTGGGCCTCCCAAATCTTTAGAATTGTTTTTTTAAGGAAATTACTGCTAGTGTTTGCAAGTCCAATTTTACTTTTTAAAAAAAAAAAAAAAAAAAAAAAAAAAGGAAGAAAAGAAAAAAAAGGAGCTCTTAAGCCCAAAGGAAGCATTTTGGGCAGAGAGGCCAGGCTGTCCTGTGAGTCTGCATCTTAAACAGGAGCTTTTCCTCGTGATGAGAATTACCTTGGCCCAGGCTGAGTTTTCCCAGTGGACCCTTTCCACTTAAGCTTTTTATTAAAAAAGTAAATTGGGGTTATTGTATTTCCTCACTTTACTTTGGAAATAAAAAATTTAAATTAATTGTGGTCTAAACTGATAGCAAACAGGGAGGTTCTGATAGCAGTCTGCTGGCCTCTTGTTTAGCCAGCAGAGAATTCAGTTATTGCTGCTGGGAATGGCTTGGCTGAGATATTTTTAATTTACATTTTTTCTTCCCTCTAATGAAGGATTGAATTATGACTTACTATAAAATCCCCAGCATCGTGGAGAGAGAGATGACTCGCTGCCTCTGACTTCATCGTAGAGCAGCTATTTATTTGGAGCTAGGTTTTAAGTCACAGGGGTGGCATTCTGAAGCATTTCTGCATCTTGGGCAGTACTGTTCGGAAAATGCCTTCAGCTCCCTTCAGGAGCCATCTCGTCAGTACAGAGGCAATGTTATACAAGATAAGAAGGGTGTTTCTTTCCCGTTGCTCATGTGGTACTACTGGGATGTCCAACCTGGTAGCATCAGTCACTGCGGTTCAAAGTTGGGAACATCCTGGCCCTCCTGAACCTGCCTCTCTGCTTGGCAGGTAAGGGAATCCCAAATGTCAGCTTCTCTGTATAGCCACGACCTGTCCAATCCCCAAAGGACAGAATAGATTTGTAAATAGTAATCCCTGCGCTATAACAATAGCTCTCTGCCTGCTACACAGAGTGGGAATGGTAGCAATGTGGATGTTGCAAAACGTAATTACTGGCCTGGAAATTTTCCTTCTGTGGGCAGATGGTATGATCAAGAACAAAGACAGGCATGTCCTTCCACAAACCAAGGGCAATAGTTACAAAACAGGCTTAGGTAGCAGCCACCAGAGTAGATGTCTTTAGGTAAAACTCAGTGATGTAGATTAAGCAAATTTCTGTGCATTCAGACAGTTCAAGGGAAACATCTTTATTTTATTATTTTTTTTAAATATATATTTTATTGATTTTTTTACAGAGAAGAAGGGAGAGGGAGAGTTAGAAACATCGATGAGAGAGAGACATCGATCAGCTACCTCCTGCATGCCCCCTACTGGGGATGTGCCTGCAACCAAGGTACAAGCCTTTGACCAGAATTGAACCCGGGACCCTTCAGTCCACAGACCTATGCTCCATTCACTGAGCCAAACCGATTTCAGCGGGAAACATCTTTTGAAGGCAGTGGACTTGAATCCCACCACAAGCATGGGCTTCACAGATCATACTTCATGAACAGAATGGAAGTGTCAAATTTGCCTCTGTCCTGAGACAATGCATTCTGGGCATTTCCATATATCAGGGAAGAATTTAAAAAGGAAAGAGCACCAAAACTGAAAGTAGAACTCAAGCATAACGACCTTGGAATAACATTTACTCTGTGCCTCTAGTTTTCTGAAAGCAGCTTTCAACTGCAAAAATATTTTTTGAAGTTGCCTATTAGAGAAATCTGTCCTGAAGCTTATTTCACAGTTTCATTATTGCTGTAGTGCCAACCAATATATGGTATCTCAAGGTGCATGTTCATTCATTTACAGCTACCTTATATATAATAGTTGCACTCCCCAGCCCTTGTTGCAAAGATAGAGTATTTTCCTGAGGATTGGATGAGACATGCTGCAGAGTTCAATTAATGCATTTTTTTAAATAAATAGAAAGATTTTTTTTTTTTTGCCAAGCACTAAGCCAAGTAACACATGTTGAAAGAAGCCTTTAATGTTTTGTAGAAAACAGTCTCTGTTAATATACACTGCAGGTTGAAAGATGGCATTCTGGTTTTTCCAATTGCTTCAAAAAGACACACTATTTAGTATTTATTGTTTCTGTTTGTTAAAGCTCAGATTCCTAAAAGCAAGAGGAAGATTATTTCTTAAAGAAATTGAATTTTCTTTATGAATAATTAAGTCCTTGAGAGTTCAATATTTAGAAAAATTTCAACTAAAGGTTTAAAAATAACAAGATAAAGCAGAAACATTTTATATTTTAAACATTCATGCACCGAGTCTTTCTATTTTATAGATGCCCAGTGCATGAAATTCATGCATGGGCGGGGGCTGGGGAGATGGTGTCCCTCAGCCTGGCCTGCACCCTGTCTAAACTGGGACACCTTGGGGATGTCTGACTGCCATTTTAGGCCAGATCTGGGATCAGGCCTAAATGGGCAGTTGGAGATCCCTCTCACAATCCAGGACTGCTGACTCCCAACCACTTGCCTACCAGCCTGCCTGATTGCCCCTAACTGCTTCTGCTTTCCATCCTGATTGCCCCCTAACCACTCCCCTGCCAGCCCAATCAATGCCTAACTGCTCCCCTGCTGGCCTGGTGGCCCCCAACTACCCTCCCTGTTAGCCATCCTGTGGCAGCCATCTTGTGATGACATGAGAACATCTCGCGAAGGCATGAGGACCACCTAAACTTTTATTAGTATAGATGTAACACAATTTCAGATTAATAAGCTACTGAAAATAGTCTTTTTTCATATTGGTACGCACATGAAATTGTTCAGATCAAGGACACATAAAATATTTAGAATTTCCTGTTTATTTCAGTTGGACATATTGTGGTCTAAACTGATAGCAAACAGGGAAGTTCTGATAGCATGAGAAATAATGAGGTTCTCTCAAAATTGCAGACTTAACAGCTGATTGGCCAACAAATGTCAAAGCCTTGATAATCACTGCTTGGTGCGTCCAAGGACTACATATGAAAGCCCTGAGTGGGGCAGCTGTCCTTGTGGTAGTCCTAGTGAAAAAGGCATGGGTAAGAGCAGAGCTGAGGGATATAGGTACATCATTCTCCACATGCTACACAGGGAACACATCCTTAGGGACCAGGGAGTGTTGGTAAGCATGTACTCATGACACACTGATACCAATTAATGGTTGTTGTTAAGTGTATGTGTTTATAAGCCTACCATAATAATTATCCCATGTCCTTACCTTCTTTTGGTAAAAGTATTCAGTGGAGTTTAACACCAAACAAATAGATATTTATTTCGATGTATATAAGGAAATTTGATTTTAGATTAAAAAAACACAATTCTCAGGAGTAGTCTGATTTCCTCAGATGTAATGTTTTTCTGACATCTGTAAAAAAAAATACTAATGATAATGGTATAAGCATATTTTGTTTTAATAGTATTTTACCTAATAATACTAAGATTCTTTGGATCACTCATGCATAAATGATAGGAGAAGAAATAGCTGTCATTCAACCTGAAATATGAAGAGAAGGAGAGTAGTCATATGATTTGGACATAAAAATATGCACTGGGACCCATTTATCCTCTTTGCTTGTATTGTCATCCTTTGAAGGTAGAAAGTGTGCCTTCTTCTTTATTCCTATTAATCTGCACTGTAGACCGAGCTCCTGATCTTACTCCAGCCCTCCCTTCCTTTCCAATCCAGTACTGAGGTATAATTTTACATTATTGGTGATATTTTAAAGATGAGAACTCTGGATAATGTGCCAGATCTTACTCATCATGACAGCCTTCCAAGTAGTATGAGTGCGAGTGGGAGCAGGAAAGGGCAGAGTGCATTTCTGTCTATGAATGTGACTTTCTAAGGATAAATGAGCTTGATGAAGGAGAAAGGGCTTTTCAAAATATTGTCATCAAACAACCAAACTTAAATTCAGATTATATAATATCTGTGACTGACCTGCTGTCTAACTGCTTGCAAATGGTTTATCTTCTAAGCAGAAGTAGGCAATGATAATTTTACTCTAGCAATTCTCTTTTTCAAACAGAATTCTGTAGTAGGTGCCAGTCTCTTTATTCATTATTAAATATCTCACTGGGGAATTTTTCCCTCTGAAATTTGACCTAAGGTTTTCATCGGCAGCTATTGAATTCTGAGTTGATTTAGAATGCTTAGCAACTCAAATGAGCTGCATCACTTTGAATCAGATTTCATGTTCCAAGAACTTAAGTGTGTTTCGAACATCTACAAAAGGATCTGGAACCTTCTGACCTCTGCCAACCCCACCTCATTGAGCCATGGTCATGCTTCATTCAGCAGCCCGTAGCGGGTTCCTGTGTTTCCAGCAGAAATAAGTTCTGAGTTGGAAGCCCTTTTTTCTCAACTTCATGATTCTAGCGAGACATGCATGGAACCTAAAGAAGCTTGTAGATTGCTCTTGCTCCAACCTGTCCTTCAGTGTCCCAGTTCACACCTGTTCAACAAGAATGTCTGCCAGTTGCCTAAATGCAGTAGGAGAACTAAGCAGGGATCTTAATAAATAGGGGAAACAGATGGAGGCTAGAAGCTCTTGCAAAGTTAAAAGAATTGTCTGCTTAATAGACTAAATGCTTAATAGCAGTAATGGCTGCCAAGTCATCACATAACTCACTAATATGCATGAATTGTAGCAGCAAGAAAGTGACTGCTTTCAGTCTCAAGGACTTTCCTAAAAATTCAAGGTTGTAAGAACCTAACCTAGAGAATAATTACTTGTCCAGACGTGATAACAGACTCTGGCAGAACAAAAATGACAGCTTGATTCACAGACAAATATAAGTCGGTCTTGGATGTCTGGCTTCCATTTTTGTGTGGAGAGATAGATGTCTTTAAAAAGCCTCAGCAGTGAACATCCTGTCAGTTTGAAAGGTCAGACGCTGAAGTGTATCAGAAGAGATGATGCTGCACAGACCATTGAGAGGAAAGAAAATGATTTCATTATCCTTGTTCATCTGCTATAGATTAATTCAGACCCCATCAGCGTAGCAATTAAGGCACTTTTGTCACGCTGTCCTGACCTAGTTGAGGTGGAACCAGGTAATACAAAGCAGCACCAGGGAAGAGGGCAACTATGGCTGAGTTAGGAACAAATGCTTAGGAACAAATGCTGTTTGGAACAGACTTTGCAGTTGATACATTCAATTACAATTGATTAAGAAAAAGGGGCACAAACAAAAAACAACCCCTAAAAACATTTCCCTATATATCAGAGAGTGAAATTTGCATATTGGGTAGTCAGTGAGCCATACCAGGGCTTGAAAATAAACATATAAAAGACATTTTGCTATCAACAGAGGACACTGTACAAGTGGGTGGCGGTGGGGTAGGGATAGACGAATTCTGGGAGGAGTGCTACCTTCTCAAGTCAGAGAGCTGAGTTTCTGCCAACCTGAGCTTCTCAGGAGTCTAAATGCAGCACCTAGAAAGACAACAAATAAATTCTCCTAAATTAGCTTCTTCTCATTTTCTGTTTTCTGCTCAATCATTCCAGCTCAAAACCTTTGCCATCATGTTCAACTACTCATCTAGTAGCCCTTATATTACTTGCCAATTTATATTCATTCTACTTTCATTGCCTTTGCCATGTCTTCCCTTCTTCCCATTTCCACTTACATGATCTTCACAGAAGCCCTCATTCCTCCTAACTTAGACAATCATAATAGCTTTCTATCTGTCTCCTCACCTACTCTTTCCAAACCCTTATGTATTCTACTCACAAATGACATATAACTCTTCCTAAAGTCTATCCATAAGCGTGTCACCACCCTCACCTGAAAATGTCAAGTGGCTTCCCAGAGACTACTTAATTAATATTAAGTTTTCATCCTAGCATTCAAGGTTCCCTACAATAATTACTGGTCATTTGTGCCTCATTTCCCATAAGTCTTCACTGCTCCTTATGCTATGGTCAGCCCAGACTACATGCCAGTTCTGAGCCATATCTCCTGAGCAGCTTGCTTTCTGTTTCTGCTTATTTCTTTCCTTCTCAGAATTTCCTTTTTCCTACTTTAGCTCAGAATCCAACCCATTCTGCCAGCTCAACCATGAAATGCTTCACAGAGCATTTCTTGATTTTCCCCCACTGAATATAATTTCTCTCCATTATTTGTCCTTTTCTTAAGGCACTAATCATAACCTCATTGAATAGTTAAAAGATTACAGGAATTTAGAGTTAAGAAGATCTGTTCAATTCTGTCTCTTGTAAATTAAGGTAAGATATATAATATCTTTAAAATCTCAGTTTATGTAATAAGACTCTGCAAATATCTACTTAGAGCCAACTCAATGTTTGGAATGCATCAGTAGGCAAAAATTAAATAAATAAGGTATAGCATGTTGTAAGTTGGTAAGTGTGATTTTTAAAGAGTAGAACAAAGTAAAGAAAATGAGAGAGGTAGGACATGTTGAAATTTTAACATGAGTTATTAGAAGAGGCCTCATTTCAAAGATAATATTTGAAGAAAGTCTTGAAGGAAGTAAGAAATTAATATGTTTATCTGAGAAAACATATCTCATCAATAGGCCCCGAGGCCTGTGGTATTTAGCAAAAAGCAAAGAGCCAGGTGTAGCTGGTATAGAATAAGCAAAGAAGAGAATGGGAAGGAATAAAGTCAGAGACATAAAGAGGGCAGAGAGCAGAATTTGGATGGCTACATTAGTCCAGTGAAAAGCTTTTTCTACCTTGGGTAAAATGGGAGCCACTGCAGGTGTTTGACACATCTAAATAGAGGAATGACATAATCTGACTTGCATTCTAAAAGGATCCTCTGTCTGTTATGTTGAGACTGCACTGTGGCAGGCAAAATGGGAAGCATAAAAGCCTATTAGGATGCAAGAGATAATACTGGCTTAGGTGAAAGTGACAGTGATGAAAGCAATGAGAAATTGTCAAAATCTGGGTGTGTTTTTGAGATAGAACCAGTGAGATTTCCTGTTGATTGAATGTGATATATAAGTAGAGAGAGAAGTCAAGAATGACTCCAAGGTTTTTGGCAAAATAGCACAATAGAGTCATCATCCATTGAGATGGGGAAGACTGGGTAAAACAGTTTGGGGAAGAAAGCAAATATCATGGGTTGTTTTGAACATAGTTAGAGTTTAAAATTTCTATTAGGCATCCAAACTGAAAAGTTGAGTAGGCAGTTTGTTGGAAACCAAATATTGTTCTCACTAATGGATGTAAACAGGAGGCCAGAAGGCTGGTCAACCTTAATTGCTCTGAAAGGTCAGAGCTAATTACTCACTGTTTAGTTGAAACATTGTTGGCTGAAGCAACCTCTACTTGTTTGTTTCATGTTAATTTCTGTTTTTGTTATTTCCTGCCTAAAGGCTAGGGGTGTGTCCCAAAGCCTTAATAAAAGGGAGAAAAAGGCCAGAGCAAGTGGTAGTCCTTTCCACTAGAGGAAGGCTCCCGCCTGGCCCCCCAATATTGCCAAATTAATGTTTTCTGGTCTCTCATTTCGATTGTGTGCAGCCTCCTTCAGAACCCAAACCCTGAACCGGGAACTGAACCAGGAACCCTGAACCACGCGGGACGTGGAAAGAGGTTCCCACAGCAGTTGGATGCATTCAAATACAAATTGGGGGCAATAAGTCTTACAATACCCAACAGAACTGATTTTAAGATAAAATATATGATAAGATTACAGCTGCAAATTTCATATAATTTGTATATGCTCTCCTGTGTTTCTTTGTTATTATTATTTTATTTGCATATGCATTTGTGTCCATTTTGTATTCTGAATCTTCTTGGTACCAAAACTATGATCATTTTGTAAACTTTTTATTCACTTTTAAAATACACTTATTGTTTATCTCTTGTTACAAATGAATGCATTGTCATTGTAGACAGAGTAGAAAATGGCAATAGTTATGAAAAAGAAAGTTGAAAACAACCATCTGTCATCATGTCACTGAGATATAAAAATTGTTAACATTTGGAATATATCCTTCCAAATATATAACTTTACTTGATTTACTCCTCAGGGTTTTTTGGTGGTTTTTTTTTGTTGTTGTTGTTTGTTTGTTTGTTTTACTTTCTATGCATCACCCACCAATCTCATAGTATTTGTAATAATCCTTTGCATTAACATGTTTAAAAAATTTAGTAAATTGAATTAAAACATATATCCTAGGTTCTGAAAGTATAAGCCTGTTTAAAAGAGAAGAGAGCTGAAACCGGTTTGGCTCAGTGGATAGAGCATCAGTCTGCGGACTGAAAGGTCCCAGGTTCGATTCCAGTCAAGGGCAGGTGTCTTGGTTGTGGGCACATACCCCATAAGGGACATGCAGGAGGCAGCTGATCGATGTCTCTCTCTCATCGATGTTTCTAACTCTCTGTCCCTCTCCCTTCCTCTCTGTAAAAAACCAATAAAATATATTAAAAAAAAAAGAAAGAGAGAGAGAACTCTGCTCTCTCTTGATTTCTTTCAAACTATTTCTATGGGTAATTAAATTGAAACTTGAATCCAAGGTGTTCAAGTCACAAATAAATAATCTTTCTTGACATCATACTTACAATATGGAAAAGGAATAGGTATATTTTTCTAGAAACTACTGCCAAGGGTCCTCAGAAATTGTCGCATATTCGCTGTTATAAATTGTGTGGTTGATTTTGTCATCAATTTTTAACCTCATACCTGATTCTTTCATGTTTCTATTTTTCTTCTTCTTTGTTCTTTTGTTCCTAATTTATATTAAGTGAATATTTTGTGCATTTTTAAGTTTTCTTAAATCCTTTCTGGAACAAGGCTTCAACAACCAACCAATAAACAAATGAACATATTTATTACCATGTAACTATGGGCTAGCTATAAATTTCTACTAATGGTTTCAGGTTCCCAGATGAGATGGAGAAAAGAACATGTATGCCAACTTTAAACACCCTTTTTCTTCCAAGTTATACAGGTTCCTGAAATCATATAATTTTACTTTCTAAGATTAGTGTTTCTTAACTGGCTCATTATGGGAAAAAATATATTCCATACTTCCTCTATGCCTTTCTTTTCCAGTGGAAGGGGAAATAATTATTAATCTAATGTTGTTATAAAAGCCAGCACCTGTGTTCTCCAAGAAGCAATGTATTTAATGCTGTTATTATTACATTTGTGTTTTCTGTCATCATTTTGCTCGGTATTTATTTTTTAAGATAAAAGTATCTGCTACAGAATTCTGGCAGATATTCTATTTATGGTACTAAAATTAAGGTGAGCAAGTCCTAACAGTTTGGTTATCCAAATAATTTATACCAATAAAAGCAGGCAATCCATTAGTGAAAAAATAATTACCTCCAATTCCTGAGGGGATTTTTTTTGTACAGATATGAAATATTAATATTTATGGAGAAAATAATGAATAGGTGTGAACATTTTCACAAAATATCATAGACTTAGGTAAAATAAAATGTAATTCTAAGCAAGGGTAACAATAAGTAAAATGGGCAATGGAAATATGCATACAGAACAAAAACATCATCATAGATTATTAAGGAAGCTTCAGTTTCAATGTGAGTCCATAGTTATAGAAATTAACTCTATCTACAGATTTTTAAGTTACCCACCTATTTGCTGTAGAGAGAATGCCTCACCCTTAGTCCAACAAAAGGAACTAAAGAAATGTTTTTCACAAGGCAGCAAACTATCATAATAAAAAATCCTGTGATGAAGATTGCCATGTTGGGTATTACATTATTTTAGCATGAGAAATAAAAAAAAGATTAAAGAATGACATTTGGGGAAATGAAGCCATAAAAGTTCATATTTTAAAGAGCAATGCGAACAGATGAAGTGTAAAGTGACAGTGTTATTATTTTTTGTTATTAAGATTATTGCAGCAGTCGCTTTATGTTTTGCCTCACTGTTTTTATTCATATTGAAGCCTCTTTTGAGCACTAGAAATGGCGAGATTAGAGGACAAATGAGACAACTGTGCCTGAACCTAAATGTCATTGGCACTGAACCAATGGGTACCACTAATGGAGCAGACAATTCATTCGCATTTCCAGTTGGCTAAATTACCTGTGGTCCACACAAGGAAAAAAAATTAAAAAGAAATAACAAATGGCATCACTTCCAATTTGGCATGTGGCAAGCAAAGAGCTCTGAGTTTCAAAGTAACTGCATTCTGGCAATAAGCAGCAACAGTAATGTGCTTCTGTTGTAAGAAATTCCACCTATTAATTCAGGTGACAGCTCCCTTTGGCCAATATGTATAGTCAACATTGAGTAGGACTGCTCCTGAAAATTTTTCTAAGCCTCCTTGAGGCAAGATGAATCTCCATGACCTGTTCCAATCCCTGCCTATCATCCAAGATATTTCTCCATCGAGTTTTATTATAATCCCCAATGCAACTTTTAGGAACATTTCAAATATGTTTAACTATATTTTCAACTTGGATTCAAAAGGAAAGTTACGTAAGTGATTATGGCTTCAGGGGCATACATAGAAATATAAATAAATGGCTTTTCCAGTAGATTAAATGCCAAGACTAAATTGAAGAATTTGACATGCTGGGGACAGTGTAATTTATTACAAGTGTGCCACAGGTTGTGGTGAAAGTTCCAGTAACAACAAGTCAAAGCTGGTGTTGATTTTAATGACACATATTGTTTCCTTTTTTGTTGAAGGTTCAGATTTTTCGTTTACTGAATTTGATCTTTTTTTCCTCTTTAAGAGAGAGATGAATCACAGTTCTACAAGTGCTGCCTAAACTAACAAAAACTCATAATGTCATTTGTAAAATGACCACATTTTAGAAAAATGATTTTAACTATGTTTGCTGCCAAAAACAATCCTGTTTTAAACCAGGCACTAGGTTATTCATTTCCATCACTCAAAAGTAGAATTGATAAAGTGCTGTATTCCAAAGGGTACTTTGAAAGCTTGACGGTATATTCAGTAGAGGTCCATATACTCAACTGGAGTATTTACTCCAAGTGCATAAGCATTAGTTCTGTGCACACTTTGTAAGTTTGCTTAATTATTTCCTAGAAACAATGTCAGAAGTGGTCCTCCTGAAAATATTTTTCTTATTCCATATTTTGTGGAGCCAATTGTGTTTTGGAGAGAATAGATGAGTATTTGGATGAATATTTCACAATTGAAGAAATTCAGACTATCATGCATTTGGTTGGAAATGAGTGTCTGAGCACATCTACCTCTCCCACCAAAATGACAATATAATTATGCAAAGCATTAATAAATATATAACAGCTCTAGCAAAAAAAAGAAGACTACCTGAATGTCCAGAACATTATCTGAAATCTAGGACATATCTGGAATCTAGGAAACATGTATGGGTTGTTATAGAATACAACCCAAAATATATATGTAAGAAAAAGTTACCACAGAGAATAAGACTGCTTCCTAGAAAGTCTTAGAAACATGGAAGAAAGAGATAAAGTAGACACGTGCTCAGCAATGTTCTAGCTTGGTGATAGTCAGAAAAAGAATTTAGAAGAATGCAACAGGGATACAATAACATGATTCAAATATTAGTAGAGAAAGATTGGATGACTGTATGGTTTATCTTCAGCTTAACCATATGAAAGGCAGAAGTGACATGTGTAGACTTGTCTCTGACCTTGAAGTCTTATTCAGCACTAGCTGCATTGACTACTAAACTTCAAGCAAGCCTCCTTGAGAAAGAGATGAGACAACTAGAAGCTGCGTCCATTCACTTATCATCTTAATTTCTTGAGCAATGATTTTATACTTTCTGTATAACCTCTCTGGTGGCAAATAGTGAACCAGGGTAGAATAAGTGCTTAAAATACAAATTTTGGAGTCATAATCTCTGCATTTGATCCAGATTTTGCAAGTTAGTAACTGTGCCACATTGGACAATTACTTAAGCCCTTTTTACTTCACTTTACGTATCTGTAAAATGGGATTATGCTACTACCTACCACCTGGGGTTGTTGTGAAAATTCGTGGACCCAGAACATAAGTAAGCACTACATTGTTTTTTATTGTTATTACAAAAATTGTTATTGTTATTTTGAAAGAGTTGAGGAAGATAGTGTAAGAAAAGAACAGAAGAGAGAAATAATAATAATAATAATAATAATAATAATAATAATAATAATAAATTAGAATGTTAAAAGATGTGAAAAATAAATTCATTATCTAATCTAATTTCCAGTGGAAGTGAGAAAATAATTAAAGGGATAGTAGATAATTTCTCGGAGCTGAGTATCTCTATTATTATACTACTTTCTTTCCAGTACTTATGCCTCTGTACATAGAGATTCTTATGTACAAAGGAACAAAATAAAAGAGAATACAATAAATCTCTTATGAAATTTCAAAACTATAAAATTCAAGAGAGAAAAAAATCTTTAAAATTTTCAGAGAAAATCACAACTTACTTGTAAATGAATGAAGACCAAATTTGAATGAGGCTTCCTATCAACAATATGAGAAGCTAGAGGTCATTGATGCTTTTCCTTTAGAGTTTTTTTTTTTTTTCAGGAAAATTTCTTTGAAACAAAATACTAGGTAAAATATCAATTAATCATGGAGTTAAATATGCAATTTCTTACACAGTTATATTTTCAAGCATACAACGACCCAGGAAGTGCAGGTCACAAGCACTCTTTCAGACAAAAAAACTTATTTGAAGATAAACTTAAGCAAAACAGAAAAAGAATAAACAAGTAAGACATGAGAGACAAAGAGTTGGGGAACAAACCTAGGATTCCAATGAAATGAAATTCTGAAATGTCAGCTAATTAGTTAGGATGCCTTCTGCTATAAATAGCAGAAAGTCCTAACTCAACTGGTTTAAAAAATAAAGAAACTGTGTCATTTCAAGAATCAGAGCATTCCGAGTTAGCAAGGCTTCAGGGTTGATTAATTCATTGGTTCAGTATTTTTCACCAAAGATCTAATTTCTTTTCAACTTTCTACTCTGCCACCTTCTGAAAAGTTGCCCCCAGATTACAAGATAGCCTAAATGAAAAACAAATTCTTCCTCTATGTTAGCCCTTTCTCTCTACTTTTAATCAGTGAATAAAACTATTCCAGAATCCATTAGCATATTTACTCTTATTTCTCATTGGTCAGAATTATGTTCATACTTATCTTCAAAGCAATCACTGACAAGGAAAATACAATTATTATGACTGATAAGACCCAACAAAGTTTCATGAGTGTGTGCATCTGTCCAAAAACATCAAATTGTGTGCATTAAAAAGACAAAATAGAAAATGACCGTGGCTTTTTTTAAAAAAATGAGAAAGTAATGAATGTTAGATTAAGATTCATGATTTATAAATGAAATTGGTACAGATGTAAATTTACAAGTTAAATTGGTACAAATTAGAACCAAACATCAGTTAGCTCTGTGAAGCATATTCTCAAGAATAAAATTGATAGCATTACACAAATTTTATGATTAAGATGATCATGATTAATGATGAAGAGAAGAAGGTATATTCCTTTCCTATAAACAAGAAAAGAGGTAGAGAATTAAAAACTCTAAGAAGAGAAAAAAGAAAACCTGTGTTAGGTCACTGTTCAAACATAAAACAAGGTAAAATGTTACCTGAATCTGAGCATTTGATGGACATGTATAACTCAGAGTCCTGAACAGAAAACACTAACCCACTAGTCTAGTAATTTAGAGAAGACTGACAGATGCTTGAATCAATGCGTGGTCATTTGGGATTTATAATAGATACAGTCTCTAATCAGTTCTCCATGGTGTATTTCTTTGTTACTCTGAACATAATTTATCTCTTTTATAGGATACTATGTTTATAGACCAACCTTTACCAATTAATTTCTTTTGGAAAATCATCCTGAAAGAAAATGTAAGTTTTAGAAGTTGTTCTTTAAAAATTAAAAACAGTTTCAAATTTTTTATGTTTATATAGACATAAGCACTCTCTTCTGATTTCTGTGAGACATATGAGTCAGTTTTACACCTTGGAAACTTAAGCTATTTAAGTAATATGCAGTTTAAACAAAATTGAACTCCAGCTATAAGTTGTAAATTTAGAAAAAACTTGTAGGAATTAACATCTATTATATTGAAGATGTTAACATTGAAGCTTTTTTTTTTATTTTTTTGCAGAATTACTACAGGTTCTTTGTTACAATTAAATTTAAATAAAATTAAATGTATTATAATTTTTTGAAATTTTAAAAATTGTCAGTTCATTGGCCATCTCATGTCTGCTTAGCTATGATGTACCTTATCAAAATTGGGTCTCTCAGCTAAACTGAGTACCACAGTAAAAGTTGTTGTTTTATAGATGTGATTTCCCACCTGCGAATGTGGGGTTGGCTCATTAAGGAAGCTTGGGAATTGTAAGGGAGGAGCCATGGAAGTCAAAGACTACTGGTTGACCTCAAGAAAAAGTGACATTACTAGTTTCTTCCCTCTTGAAGACTTCCCCCTACCTCCACACACACGTACACAAACATACACATCTTCCCAAAGCTGAGGAAGGCCAGTCCTTCCAGTGGCCAGTTTTAAAGGATGAATTAGAAATCCTCCAGGTGAAGAAGTTGGCAGATATGTGTAAGCAGAGTTTTGTGGCCAGAAAAATACAAGTTCAAAAGTTTTGATAGTGAGTGAATAGAATGAGTAAAAGAAACTGTATAATAGGACTGTATCAAATAAGATAATTTAAGTGCTACACAAACTAAAAGCATTTCTATGCATCCTATCACATAGAAACTTTATGAAATAATCAATGTAAAATTGCTCTGAAAGTTGTAAAAGAATACTATTAATGTTAATAATGAAATAAGATATTTCAAAAATAGCTTCAGTGTAGATAATTTAATGTGTGTGAAAATGAAAATATTTCTTCACATTTCTTGAAATCACTCATTTAGAACTACAAACCATGAAGTCTAAATAATGTACTTTTCCTCACCTCTTTTTAGATGGATATATTAAAATCAATTTTAGTCCCTATTAAACATAGTAACTAGACCTTGCTGCAGAAAAGGCTTGAAGGTGTTTTTTTTTCTCTTTTTATCTCAATTTTTATAGAGAAATATCTAAAATATGTCTGTTGTCTCTTTCTACCTATTTCTTTAATTTTCTCCCTAGGGTTCATTAGTACATCACCCCTAAACTAACTGAATCTCAATGTCTCTCTAGACTCCTATCTCTAAGTCTTGACTCATTAAAAACAATACTATTTTTATCATTGCAACTATCTTAATGAGTATTTATAATGGAATCAATATGATAAGAAGGAAAACTATGAACAGAGGCATAAGTACTGGAAAGAAAGTAGCAAAAATTATTTAATGGCTGAATTGAAAAATGACCATGGAAATGTGAATGGAAACAATACTCTAGTTTTTGTTTCTATTGCTTCATTTCTGAAAGGATTCCAATCACTGTTTTGAGGTGATTCTCTTTTATCTTCCTTTTTCCTCCAGAGATATTCCTGACCTTCCTACTTTTCAGGAAAAGGTGGGTAAAGAGATAACTGTAATGAGAATTTTTAAGTTTTTAAAAATTTAGTTGTATGTAAAATTAAGAAAAGCAAGTCAAAGTAATGGTATTCTAAATTGTTAAAAAGAGAGAGAGACAGAGCACCATTTGTCTTTCCATTTTCTCTTTAATTTTTTTTTTTTCTGTAGAGTTGGTATACGTCTTTTAATTATCATTTCTCAAAGGTTAATGGCCTGCTTTTTTAAATTTATAACATTTTATTCATGGAATAATAAACATTTATCTGGTATTTTTAATTGTTCCTAAAACCTAATTTAAAGAATGTTGGTAAGTTTAGGTTAAATCTTCCTGACAGTATCTGTATAAGTAATTCATATCATAACTGGAGAAAGGCTGGGAAAGAAGTCTTACAGCATTTTTATTTAAAGTACTAGTGTATTATTCAGGGTTCTCCAGAGAAACAGAACCAACAAGATGAATTATACACACACACACACACACACACACACACACACACACATATTCTAGAGGCCCAATGCACAAAATTTGTGCAAGAGTAGGCCTTTCTTCCCCCAGGTTCTGGTACCAGCTTCCCTCTGGCACCTGGGACCTGGGCTTCCCTCACAGCCCTGGCTTTGTCCGGAAGATCATCCAGAAGGATGTCTGGTCTAATTAGCATATTATACTTTTATTATTATAGATAAAAATATAATACTAGAGTAAATAGCTTAGGTAAAACTCAGTGATATATATTAAATTTGCAAAAATTAAAATAAAGAGCCATCAACAAAGAGAAGGTATATTTGTGCCAGAGTAATCCCTTACTATTCTCATCTATGAGTCAAAAATTTTCTATTTATTAATTTGTATTTAATAGAGGATACATAAGTTTATTTACATTTATCTGCATTCATGCTGGGCTCAATTTTACTATCATTTGTGAAAAGAATAAAGTACACATTGTATTCAGAAAGTGACCATACATATAGAGTAATGATAGTGTTTCCTGTCCCAGCATTTCTATGTAAATGGGCAGCTACAACTGATTGGACAGGAGGTTCTGTCATCTGATATAGTGTCAGCACTTTCCTCAAGGAGAGCCTAATGTACCATCCGACTCGTTGCTTTGCTGCAAAGAGAAAGTTAAAATTGGGCTGATATTTTACTCACTCTGCACTTTCCATGTTGGCAGCTTGGCTTTCTGGATGGTTACTTTAATCATTTTAAGTGCTTGAACTAAGATCCCATTTAACACTTTCCATTAATAAAGAAAAATGTAGTCCAGGAATACCCAGCTTAGAATCTTGGAGGTCATATAGTTTAACCTCCATCCAATTCAGGGAACTCAGCATGACTGATCTGACAGGTGGTTTTTCAGAATCTGCTTAAAACCTTCCAGTCATGGAGAGTTCTGTAACTTAAAATGGCAAGAAAAACTCCGCATGTGGTTAAACTAGCAGAATCAGTTCTAACGTTTGGACATTAAACATCTGTATCTGTTAGGATAGGTTCGTATGCAAATGACAGAACATCCAAACGAACAGTGATCTAAACACACCAATATCTTTTTTTTTTTTTTTTAAGCAATAAAGAAAAGAAAAAGTTTGCCAGTAGCAGTGAAGGGCTATTATAAAAATTCCACAAAGTCCTCAGGTACTCAATGACTGAGGCCCATTCAGATTCAGGCTGCCAAACGTAGGCCTTTCTGTGCATGGACCCACATGTTTGAACTCCAGTTCTTAGGTTTAATTTCTAACCAGCATGAAGGGTAAAGGAGCTATCTGTTAAAAAATATTTCAGAAAGCAGAAATATCAGACTTCTACATATGTCTCACTATCCAGAATATAATCACATGAAACGCTTAATGCAAAGAGCACCAAGAAATTCAGTCTTTGATCAAGGTAGCCATATGCTCAGATAACAGTGGTAGGTTCTATCAATAAGGAAGAAGGGAAAAATGTGATTCAAGTAGAATAGGGGCTGACAAATATTTCTGGTAAGGACCAGAGAGTAAATATTTTCAGCTTTGTAGGCTATATGATCTCAGATGCAAATACTCAACTCTGTTGTTGTAATGCAAAAGTAGACATAGCCAACATAGAAGCAAATAGTTGTGGCTGTGTTCCAACAAAATTGTATTTGCAAAAACAAGCAGTGGACTATATTTAGCCCAGATGTTAATTCACCCCTGGAATAGATGAATTCGATTTAGCTGAAGATATTTATTTTGCTGATAACCTTTGTTTTATTGTTTGGTCACAATATGTGGGCAACTAGATTCTTGGTTCCATTTTACATAAAATGCTGCTTAGGCAGCGATTTTATTTTTTTTTTAACTTTGTATTTTTCTTTGATATGCTCTACTTTTCCTGCCATTGGTAAATTTGTCAAGCATACCTTTAAAAATCACTAAAATTGCTAATGAAAATGTTGAATAACAATATGCATGTTCCAGAAATTTCTTTCACAGTTCAAAAGGAAATATTTATTGAACATCTATAACATGCCAGGCACTGAATCATCATAAAAGGTATAAAAAAATTGAGAATGGAACACTTGTCTTTTAGCATCATGCAGTAAAGTTTCAGAGTTAAAACTTGGCAGCAGATCAGATTCACACAAGGCGCTTGATCAAAGTGTGGATTCCTGGAGAAAAACTGGAGGTATTTTAATTAATTTGATTTATGATGGGTTAAAGGTCAAGACATCTTTAGTTTTAGTATAACACTGGTGATTCTGATATAGTTCATGATTTGGAACCTAATACCTACTAAGTTTTGAAAATGAGCTATTCCCATATCTAGCCAACAATATAATGAGAAGCCTTATCAAATGCCTGGCCAACTTCAAGATACACTCTATATCTGGCCTCTGATTTTCAAGACTATTATTCCACTTGTTCTTGTTGTTTTACTGTGAAACTGATTGGTCATCATTTACCTTAGTAAATAGTGGATTATGTTGTTTCTTTCTATGTAATCACAAATAATAATGTTGCTAGTCACTAATGCTTACTCTGTTTCTTGACATAGTGCTAAACACTTATTACATATCACTTTATATAAACCCCACTATCCATGAGGCAGTACTATTAGTAATTATATTTTATAAGTGAATTAACTGAAGATAGAGAATCAAATAATTGCCCAAGTAGCAGAACAAGGATATAAATGCAAGTTCATCCTATTTCAGAGCAACTGCTTTAAACAATTCCTCCCTATCATGACTCCAAATCAAATTTTAACATTTATTTCTGGATTTCACTAGATTTATATAATATTTATTAAGCCATGTGAACCAGACACTATCCTTTCCTCAAAGGCAGACACAAAAGGACAAATTATATCAGTGTACATTCAAACAGCAGTGCACTAGGGTTCCCTTGTCCTCACATCCTTGCTAGCACTGGTTTGTTGATTTTTTTATGATAGCTATTCTGGCTGGTGTGAAGTGATACCTCATTGTAGTTTTAATTTGCATATTTCTGGTAATTAGTGATCTTGAGCATTTTTTCATACATCTATTGGCCATCTATATGTCCACTTTTGAGAAGTGTCTGTTCAGCTTCTTTGCTAATTTTTTAATTGGATTGTTTATCTTCCTGGTGTTGAGTTTATAAGTTCTGTATATATTTTAGAAATTACTCTTGATCAGATGTATCATTGATAAATATATTCTCCCATACATTGGATTTCTTTTTCATTTTGATGATGGTTCTTTAGCTGTGCAGAAGCTTTTTATTTTAATGTAGCCCCATTTGTTTATTTTCTCCTCAATTTCTTTTGCCATAGGAGATATATCAGCAAAAATATTGCTACAAGAGATGTCTGAGATTTTGCTGCCTATGTTTTCTTTCAGGATTTTTATGATTTTATGACTTACATTTTAGTATTTTATCCATTTTGAGTTTATTCTTGTGTATTGTGTAAGTTTGTGATCTTGTTTCAATTTTTTTCTTTGTACCAATCCAATTTTCCCAACACCATATATTGAAGGGACTGTTTCATTCTCCTTGCCTCTTTTGTCAAATATTAATTGACCATAAAGGCATGGATTGATTTCTGGGATCTCTGTTCTGTTCCATTGACCTACATTCCTGTCACTATAAAAACACTATGGGTTTTCCTCAAAAAATTTAAAATGGAATTGCCATTTGACCCAGTGACCCCACTTCTGGGAATATATACCCAGAACTCTAAAACACCAATCAGAATGAATATATACACCTCTATGTTCATAACATTGTTTACAATAGCTAAGATCTAGAAATAACCCAAGTGCCCGTCAGAAGATGAGTTGGTAAAAAGGCTGTGGTACATTTATACAATGGAATATTACATAGCTTTTAAAAAGAAGGAACTTTTACCTTTTCCACAGCATGGATGAACCTAGACAGGATTATGCTAAGTGAAATAAGCCAGATAAACACAAGAAATAAGCCAGACAAGAAAGACAAATGCCATATGATCTCACTTATATGTGGAATTTAATGAACAAAATAACCTGACAATCAAAATAGGACTATAGGCATGAATACCTGGAACAGACTGGTGGATCTCTGAGGGGAAGGGGTGAAGGGGACTGGAAGAGATTAACCAAAGAACAGATGTGCATAACCCATGGACACAGTAGTGTGTGGAGGGGGACAAAGTGGGAGGGAAATGGGAAACATCTGTAATAGTATTAACAATAAAAAAAAGATTACATATTAAATAATTTCTCTTATAGAAAGTAATAAACTACCAAAACAAATCTATGCGGATTCATTCCAGAATAGCAATTGCCCTTGGAAGGGAGCCAGAGGGGCCTTTTAAGTATGCTCATAATGTGTTTCTAATTTGGTTGCTGTGCATAAGTGTGTTACATGAAAACTAACTTATATCAGAACATGAATGCTAAGTCCTAAATAATAAGAACAGGTAATAAAGAACATAAAGGGCCAGAGAGAGGAGTGACTATCCTTGCTATATAGTGCAATCTTTCTTAAAAGCAAATTTCATAATGCTCCTTACATGTTTAAGTCCTCCAGGTGCCTTCCATCAGTTGTAGTGTAGGTCACATGCTCTTTGGCAGAGAAAAGGAGACCCATCTTTTTTTTGGCAAGTTTTTAAAATTTTTATTTATTATTTTTTTGATTTCTTTATTGATTCAGGTATTACATATGTGTCCTTATTCTCTCATTATCACCTACCTCCCATTCATGGCCACATTCCCCTGTTGTCTGTGTCCATTGATTAGGCTTATTTGCATGCATATAAGTCCTTTGGTTAATCTCTCCCCTTTACCTCCATCATCCCCTACCTTCCAAGAGGTTTGACATTCTGATTGATGTTTCTCTGTCTCTGAATCTATTTTTGTTCATCAGTTTATGTTGTTCATTATATTCCACAAATGAGTGAGATCATGTAATATTTACCTTTCTCTGCCTGGCTTATTTCACTTAGCATAATGCTCTCCAGGTCCATCTATGCTGTTGCAAATGATAAGAACTCTTTTTTTTTACTGCAGCGTAGTATTCCATTGTATAGATGTACCACATTTTTTTAATCCACTCATCTGCTGATGGGCACTTAGACTGTTTCCAAATCTTAGCTATGGTGAATCATGCTGCTATGAACATAGGGGTGCATAAATCCTTTCTGATTCTAGTTTCTAGTTTCTTAGAATATATTCCTAGAAGTGGGATCACTGGGTCAAATGGGAGTTCCATTTTTAGTTTTTTGAGGGAACTCCATACCGTTCTCCATAGTGACTACACCAGTCTGCATTCCCACCAGCAGTGCACGAGAGTTCCTTTTCCTCCACATCATCACCAGCATTTGTCATTTGTTGATCTGTTGATAATAGCCATTCTGACAGGTGTGAAATAGTACCGCATTGTTTTTTTGATTTGCACATCTCTGACTTTGAGTAGGTTTTCATATGTCTCATGGCCTTCTTTCTGTCTTTTTTTGAAAAGTATCTATTTAGATCAGTTGCCCATTTTTTGATTGGGTTGTTTATTTTCTTTTTGTTAAGCTGCATGAGTCCCCTGTAAATGTTGGAGATTAAACCCTTATCGTTGATATTATTGCCAAATATGTTCTCCCATGTAGTGTGTTTTCTTGTTGTTTTATTGATGGTCTCCTTTGCTGTGCAAAAGCTTTTTTTTTTTTTTATGTAGTCCCATTTATTTATTTTGTCCTTAGTTTCCATGCCCTAGGAGCAGTATCAGTGAAGAAATTGCTTCAGCATATATCAGAGGTTTTTCTTTCTGTGGATTCTTCTAGTATTTTTATGGTTTCCCATCTTAAGTTTAAGTTCTTTATCCATTTTGAGTTTATTTAGGGTATAGTGTAAGTTGGTGGTCTAGTTTTTTTTTTGTTTTTTTTTGCATGTATCTGTCCAATTTTCCCAACATCATTTATTGAAGAGACTATCTTGACTCCATTGTATGTTCATGCTTTGTCAAATATTAATTGAACATAGTGATTTGTGTTGATTTCTGGGTTCTCTATTCTATTCCATTGATCAATATCTCTATTCTTGTGCCAGTACCAGGCAGTTTTGAGAACAGTTGCTTTGTAGTACAGCATAATATCTGGTATTGAGATTCCACCTACTTCATTCTTCTTTTTCAGGATTTCTGTGGCTATTTGGGGTCTTTTTTTATTCCAGATGAATTTTTAGAAAGTTCTTTCTAGGTCTGTGAAATATGCTGTTGGTATTTAATGGGAAGTGCATTGAATGTATAGGTTGTTTTGGGTAGTATGGACATTTTGATGATGTTGATTCTACTAATCCATGAACATATGTTGTTCCATTTGTTTATGTCTTCCTCTGTATCTTTTTTCAGTGTTGTGTAGTTTTCCACATATAGGTCTTTTACTTCCTTAGTTAAGTTTATTCCTAGGTATTTTAGTTTTTTTGGTGCAATGGTAAGTGGGACTGCTTTTTTAGTCTCTCTGTAAGTTCATTATTGGTGTATAGAAATGCCATAGATTTCTTGGCATTAATTTTGTATCCTCCTACATTGCCGAATTCATTTATTAAATCTAATAATTTTTTGATGGAGTCTTTAGGGTTTTCTATGTATAATATAATGTCATCTGCAAATAAGGACAGTTTTACTTCTTCTTTTCCAATTTGGATATCTTTTATTTCTTCTTCTTGTCTGATTGCAATGGCTAGTACATCCAGCACTATGTTGAACAGGAGTGGTGAGAGTGGGCATCCCTGTCTTGTTCCTGTTCTCAGGGAAACGGTTTTAGTTTTTGCCCATTGAGTATGATGTTAGCTGTGGGTTTGTCATATATGGCTTTCATGATGTTGAGGTATGATCTTTCTATTCCCACCTTGCTGAGAGTTTTTATCAAAAATAGATATTAGATTTTGTCAAATGCTTTTTCTGCATCAATTGATATGACTCTGTTATTTTTAGCTCTCAGTTTGTTTATGTGATGTATCATGTTTATTGATTTGTGAATATTGTACCATTCTTGCATCCCCAGGATAAATCCTACTTGGTCATGGTGTATGATTTTTCTGATGTACTGCTGAATCTGATTTACTAGAATTTTGTTGAGGATTTTGGCATCTATATTCATGAGGGATATTAGTCTGTAATTCTCTTTCATTGTGTTATCTTTATCTGGTTTTGGTATTAGGCTGATGCTGCCTCCAGAGAAGGAACTTGAAAGTGTTCCTTCCTCTTGAATTTTTTGGAATACTCTGAGGAGGATAGGTTTTTGTTCTTCCTTGAATATTTGGTAAAACTCCCCTGTGAAGCCATCTGGCCCCAGGCTTTTGTTTGCTGGAAGCTTTTTGTTGATTGTTTCAATTTCTTCCATAGTTATCAGCCTATTGAGATTTTTAGAATCTTCATGAGTAAATTTTGGAAGATTGTATTTTTCTAGGAATGTATACATTTCTTCCAGGTTGTCTAGTTTGTTAGAATAGAGTTGTTCGTAATATTTTTTAATAATCCTTTGTATTGTGGTGGTGTCTGTTGTTATTTCACATCTTTCATTTCTGATTTTGTTTATTTGGGTCCTCTCTCTTGGTTTCTTGGTGAGAGATTCATCAATCTTATTTATCTTTTCAAAGAACCAGCTCTTGGTTTCATTGATCTTCCGTATTTTTTTTTATCTCAATGTCATTCATTTCTGCGCTGGTCTTTATTATTTTCTTCCTTCTGCTCACTATGGGCTTTTCTTATTGCTCTCTTTCTAATTCTTTGAGTCATTGAGTTAGATGATTTATTACCATTTTTTCTTGTTTTCTTGAGTTAGGCCTGTAGAGCTATGAACTTCCCACTCAGGACTGCTTTCATTGTCTCCCATAGTATTTGCATTGTTGTATTTTTATTGTCATTAGTCTCCCGGATGTTTTGTTGTTGTTGTTGCTGTGTTCTTATTTATTTTTATTGTTTAAAGTACTACAAATTGTAGTACATATGTCTCCTCCTGGTTTTCCTACCCCCTAGTACATGCTGTCACCTGCTCCCCCCCACAGTGTCTTGTATCCATTGGTTATGCTTATAATACATGCATACAAGTCCTTCAGTTGATCTCTTATAGCACCCCCCAACCTCCCCTGCCTTCTTGCTGTAATATGACAGTCTGTTCATTGATTCTTTGCCTCTGTATCTGTCTCCTCCCCCTTCTACCCTTGATTCTTTTCTTTAAAAACATCTTGCCTCTGCAGGCTAGAAATAAACCTATAAGAACAAAAAATGTTTGAGTCCCAATTTCAATGTCCAATAGTTCTGAATCCCAGTTTCAATGTCAAACAGTTCCTTATGTGTACATGTCTGCAATGGTATCTGGATGGTGGCAATGCAGGTCTGACCCTCTCTGGATGTTTTTAATTTCTTCTTTGATCTCATTGATAACCCAATCATTGTTTAATAGCGTGATATTCAGCTTCCAAGTGTTTGAATCTTTTGGAATGTTTTTACTGTAGTTTATTTCTAATATGCCATTGTGGTCTGAAAAAATGCTTGATAAGATTGTAATATTTTTGAATTTGAGGAAACTGTTTGGGAGCCAATATGTGGTCTATTTTTTAAAATGTCCCCATGTGCACTTGAGAAGAACGTATATTCCATGGCTTTGGGGTGAAATGCTCTGAAGATATCAATTAAGTCCATCTGATCTAGTGAGTCATTTAGAATTGCTATTTCTTTGCTGATTTTTTATCTAGAGGATTTATTCAGTGATGTCAGTGGTATATTAAAGTCCCCTACTATGATTGTATTGTTGTCTATCTCTCCCTTGATATCTTCCAGGAGTTGTGTGTGTGTGTGTGTGTGTGTGTGTGTGTGTAGGGGGGGGAGGGGTATTTGGATGCTTCTACATTGGTTGCATATATATTTATCAGAGTTATGTCCTCTTGTTGTATCGATCCCTTTATTATTATGAAGTGGCCTTCCTTATCTCTTGTTATGAGAAGGCTCTTCTTGATCTCATGTGTCTTTACCACTCCAAGTCCCATAGCCCATATGTCCCTATTCCAGGAAGCCATCTCTGATGGCATGTGCCTCCAAAATTTCTAGTTTGGATGCACTCATAAAGTTTGGGGTATATTTCTCTCATGACTATGCACTTATGCATTGCACTCTCTGTGAAATTTTGTAAACTTAAAAGCGTTCCAAAAGACACTTTTAGTAGGCACAGGAAGCTGCCCACTCAATACCCATTAACCCAGTCTTTCTTGTCAACATAAACTAGTTTTATCTAAGTATCAGCTCTCACGGAAAGTTATTCTATTCTCAATTCAGAGTCAATCCTAGATTACTATATTGGTTCACTGCCAGTAATTGGTTTAAGGATAAAAAGTAAAAAAGGTAGGGAGGACATAATTCTAGCCAATAACACATGAAAGGATGTCAACTGGGTGGTGAGAAAAACTCCCAGTAGGATTCTTCACATTTAAAAAGTAACAGGGAACAGACTTCTTTCTTTGGACATTGTGAAGTGTGGAAATTCTGTAGGAAAATGTGGCAGCAGAAAAATATAAAGAAGTTGAAGTTTATAGTTCTTCATTAAGTGGATGAAGTGAAATCTGGAGCCACCTTGCCTCAGGGCTTTTTGTCATATTATCTGCAGTTAAAAATATCTTAAATGATCCAAAGTTGACTTTTTAATGTTTTGTGTATTTTTTGTCTGTATAAACAGAATTCACAATGGTTGAATCACCACCTATTCACCAGGCCTGTGCTTTCAAGCAATGGTTTGTGAGCATTCAGAAATTTAACATTATTTAATGAGATGTTGGAGTCAGCAATGTCATCTTTCCTAATTTATATTATTTTAATCAACTGGGTGATGAGAAATTTATACCAAACAATAGAAAATTATATACTTTGTTTAAAATAGAATAATTGGAGAATCTGTGAATTCTTACGAGATAAAAAATTTATAGCAGTTAGAATGCCCCAAATAAAATAAAGTTTTTATTACTTCATTATTTAGTTGATCTCTCATTCAATAAATATTGGTGCCATCATGATTATTTTTATAGTTATATGATCATTTTGTTTTTAATGATAACATATTATTTAATTTATACCCATGATAAACAACTGCATAGAGCTCATAGAAATAAGGAAAGCCAGTGCTGAAGTACTAATTGATGAGAAGTATAGAAATAGAAAAAACTGCAAATTTGCTTCAGTGTGAGCCACACAAGATCCAATTCCATAAGTTACATTTATCTATTCAAAATTCTGCTGAAATTCTGCACAGCATCAAAAGATGCCTCCAGTACTTTGAAATTAAAGTTAAATAGATAAAATCTAGTGATGATTATATCTAATTTGGCTCTTCATTTATGGGGAAAAAACTTTCTACATCCACAATCTGTTACTTGAAGAGAAGAGCTTGAAAATTGCAGTTTAAAACCTTCCCTTTTATCTCACCATTAAAAACGTTGAAATTAAATCAGCTCATTGATTTTTGAAGTATAAAACAAAGAATTCTAAACAAGGTCATGGAAAGTTTTTGTATGCTTTTGTCATTGTATATCTTTAATGACATACTTAGAACTGAAGTATAGAGTTTTTGTCATTAAAAATTATTTGTATATAACTTTAGGCTTACAGAAAATTTACCAAGTAGTACAGGGAATACCCAGTATGCCTTTCACCAATTTTAGCCTTATCTAATCATTGAATAAATATCAAAAACAATTAACATTGATATAATACTATAAATAAAACTAGAGACTTTAGTCAGACCACCAATTTTCCATAAAAGCCCTTTTTTCTGTTCCAGGATTTAATCCAGGATCTCCCATTGAATTTAGTTGTCAAGTCTCCTTGATCTCCTCTACTCTGTGACAATTCACCAATCTTTTCTTGCCTTTCATGACCTTTAATTGTGTGCTCCAATTAATAGATTGAAGTTACACAGTATTGGGAAAGATAACATGAGCTGTCTACCCTTCAGGGCATAAATTATATATATATATATATATATATATATATATATATATACACACACACACACACACACACACACACACACCTGGTAATATTAATTGATTACTTAGTTTCTGTCAGGTTTCTTTACTGTGAAATTTCTATTTTTTTCACTTGCAATTAATAAATATTTGGGGGATATACTTTATAATTAAGAAATATTACCTCAATATACATTTATCCAAAGAGGACATACAGATGGCCAGTAGACATATATAAACATGTTCAATGTCAGGGAACTTGAAGAAAATGAAAATTAAAATCACAATGATATATCAACTCAAAATTGTCAGAATGGCTATCAATAAATCAACAAAAGAAAATGTTGGTGAGTATGTGGATAAAAGGAAATCCTCATGTAGTATTTTTGGGATTGTAAATTGTTACAGACACTATAGAAAACTGCATGAATATTACTCAAAAAATTAAAAATAGAACCCCATATGATCCAGCAATTCCATTTCTGGGTATTTATCCCAAAAAAACACTGTTCTGAAAAGATATATGCATCCTGGGATCACTGCACCAATGTTTACAATAGCAAAGATGGAAGCAATCTAAGTGTCCATTAATAGATCAGTAAATTAAAAAAAGATATGATACATGTACACAAAAGAATATTACTTGGCCATAAAGAAAAAAATGAAATCTTATCATTTGCAACAACATGGATGGACCTGGTGGGTATTATTAAGTAGATAAGTCAGACAGAGAAAGACAAATATCATGATTTCACTAATAGTAAAAATTATAAAACAAAAAAATGAAGAAAACAAAAAAAAATAAACTTGTAGATACAGAGAATGAATAGATGACTGCCAGATGGAAGGGGGATGAGGGGAGATAGGTGAAAAAGGTAAAAGGGATTTAAAAGTGCAAATTTCCAGTTATAAAAATAGTCATGAAGATGTAAAGTACAGCATAGGGAATATAGTCAATAATATTGTAAAAACTATATATGGTGTAAGACAGGTACTAGATTTATTAGGATGATCACTTTGTAAGGTATATAAGTGTATAATCACTATGTTGCACACCTGAAATCAATATATGTCAACTGTAACTGGAAAATAAATTAATTTTTAAAAGTTAATCCATATTTTTATGTGAAAAAAATTTCATTATTTTCAATGCTAATCAGGATACCATTGTATACCATAGGTTGTTTATACATTCACCAGTTGAATGAAAAATATCTAAATTGTTTCTATTTATTGATGATGTTGAATAAATTGGATATTAAACATCTAAGTGAAAATAGGTTTCTATTGCATTTGTGGTTAATATCTAGGAGTGGGATTGCTGGGTTATAATGGTAAATATAATTTTAAGTTTGTAAGAAAGTGCCAAACTATTTTATAATATGGCAAAAACATCTTGCATTCTCACCTGCAATGTTTTGGAGTAACAATTGCTCTACATTTTTACCAACACTTTGTTATTACTTCTTAAAAATTATTTTTGTAAATATTTCAATAGGCATACAGTTGTATCACCTTGAGATTTTAATTACACTTCCCTAATGTCAAATTTTTATGTCTTTATTTAGCATTTATATATCTTCTTTGGTAAAATGTTTATTTAAGAGCTTTTGAATTTATTAATATATGTATTTATTATTTATTTACTGGATGGATCAGCTGGCCAACTTTTGTTATCTTATTCTTGAATTTTAAGAATTCTTTTTATACTCTGGAAATGGACTTTTAAAAAGTCATAAATTTACAGTTTTCACTTTATTTAATTTTGTATTATGAGAGTGGGAGAGATGCTCTTTTCAGTTCTCTACATCCTTGAATAGAAACAGAAACCACTTAATTAGGCTTTAAAGTGTAATCTGGTTGAAAACAGGGGCTGTGGATCTTATTTTAAAGCTGCTACTATATAGCATGTTATTTAAAATTAGGAAACCATTTCTTCCAAATAAAAGAATAGGAGAAAAAAAGGAACCAGATGATGGAAACTCTGAATGGAGAGCTAACAACCATCTCCCACCCCATACTGCAACATGGTCACTGTGTCCGACCCATTTAATAATCAAAGCTATTACTATGGCAGATTTCCTGGCCTCCTCTCTTCCCCTCCCCTCTACTCCCCTCCCTTCCCCTTCTCTCTTGGCCTCCTCTCCTCTCCTCTCTTCTCCTCTCCTCTCCTCTCCTCTCCTCTCTTTCCCTCTCCTTCCTCTCCCCTCCTTCCCCTCCCTTCCCCTCCTCTCTCCTTTTCTTCTCTTCCCTACCCTTCTCTCTCCTCTACTCTCTTCTTCTACTCTCCTTTCTTTGTCTCTCTCATATAGCCCCCTAAAATCTCTATCTTTCTGTTTCTTTCTTTGTCTTCCTCCCCACTCACCTCTCAGGTAAAATGGCTAAAGCAAAAGCCTCTTACCTTTTCCATATCAACTAGTGACCTTGCCAAACAATGAAGCAAAAAAAAAACAACACAAAACAAACAAAAAAACAACAACAGGAATTTGTTCCCTTTCATGCCCTGATAATATGGTTGATAGTCTTTTATCTGTAGTCAATAGCCACTTGTCCCCACTTAGTAATCCACAGAAGAGTGGTATACTGGTCCCCATATAGTCCTTTATCCATTGGAATCCTGCCAGATGGTACTGCACAAAATTGTCAAATCACTTCAAAAAATGTAAGGAGGTTCATAACAGTATATATAACTGTGAAAGGGTTTATGAGTTGGAAAATAGTAGGATTGTATAAGCTCTAGGCCATTGGTTCTCAACCCTTTTAATGCCACGACCCTTTAATATAGTTCCTCATGTTGTGGTGACCCCCAACCATAAAATTATTTTTGTTGCTACTTCATAATTGTAATTTTGCTACTGTTAATGAATTGTAATGTAAATATTTGTGTTTTCTGATGGTCTTAGGCTCTCTGGGACACTAACGGCATCTGCTGTTTAATGACAAGGATACTTTGTGAGAAATGCATTGTAGGCAATTTCATGGTTGTGCAAATATCATATAGTACACTTACACAAATCTATGTGGTAGAGCCTACTACACACCTAGGCTATATGGGATAGCCTATTGTGCCTAGACCACAAACCTGTATAGTACGTTACTATACTGAATACTGTAGTCTATTATAACACATTGATGCTCGTATATCTAAACATATCTAAACATAGAAAAGATACTGCAAAAATATGGTATAAAAGATTAAAAATGATGTACCTGTATACATTTAACAATAATGGAGCTTGCAGAACTATAAGTTGCCCTGGGTGAATCAGT
Source organism: Lasiurus cinereus (assembly GCA_011751065.1). Taxonomy (NCBI): domain Eukaryota; kingdom Metazoa; phylum Chordata; class Mammalia; order Chiroptera; family Vespertilionidae; genus Lasiurus; species Lasiurus cinereus. Next base: position 4,695,670 of record JAAGEH010000208.1, on the reverse strand, counting down.
GAATGAGTGGTGAGTGAATATGAAGGCCTAGGACATTACTGTGTACTGATGTAGACTATATAAACACTACATTTAAACCATACTAAATTTATAAAACAACACAAGATCAAATCAAGCCCAAGAGAAAATGATGCAATCAAGAAGCATGGTAAACATTAGATGTATGAGGCTACTGCTTACACAACACAGCATACTGTTTTACAGGAAACATTTTTTTATAAGTAAAAGGAATACACTCTGATATAAGTATAGTATACACTGTTTTCCCGAAAATAGGACAGTGTCATATTAATTTTTGCTCACAAAGTTGCGCTAGGTCTTATTTTCAGGGAATGTTTTATTTTTCTATGAAGAATACGGTACACATTTATTATTGAACAACAAAAAAAGGAAATTATTTCCTGTATACAGTACGGTAGTAGTTGTTATCACAAACCAGCTGCACTGATTGGCCGCAGCACAGCCAGAGCTGTTAAGGCAGTGCGAGGTCTCTTTAAATCAGGAGTCAGACGCCTTATGGTAGCTTCGGGGCCTTATATTCCAGGGAAGTCTTATTTTCAAGGGGATGCCTTATATTACAGCGAGAGGCAAAACTGGAAGTAGGTCTTATTTTCGGGGGATGTCTTACTTTCAGGAAACAGGGTAATAAATAATTGAACCAGTAACAGTTTATCAAGTATTATGTACTGTATATAATTGTATGTGCTATATTTTATATGACTGACCAGTGCAGCTTTGTTTACACCAGCATCCCCACAAACATGAGTAATGCATTACTCTGAATTAGATGGTTATGATATCACTAGGAAATAGGGATTTTTTTTTTTTAGCTCCATTATAATCTTACGATAACACTGTCATATATGCGGTCTATCACTGACTGAAGTGTCATGAAGTACATGGTGTACTTGCAAAGTGAAATCAGGTTTGTCAGCACAGGAGTCTTTGGAGAAGCTTCATATTCTCTTTAGGGGATCACCATTGAGGCTTCTGGCTTTATTTATATATACAAGAGTAATCCACTGTGGCATAGAGGAAAATTTCATTTTGTACACTTTAAATCTATTACTACTTTGTCAATTATACCTCAATGAAACTGAAAAAATTCTGATTTACGTTTTTCTAAAAGATTTAAAGTATCTCTAGCAAAGTATGCTATATGCTAAGTGTCCAGTTGTCTGGTTGGCCATTCAACCAATTAAAGCATAATATGCTAATGATATGCTAAGGCTGCTCAACTGCTCGTTATGATGCACTGACCACCAGGAGGCAGACTGTTGACTGATCGACCAGCGCTATGACATGTATTGACCACCAGGGGGCAGATGCTTCCACCAGTAGGTTAGCTTGCTGCTGGGTCTGACTGATCAGGATTGAGTGAAACAGGCTGGACATGCCTCACAGCCCTCCCTGTGGTCCCTCTCTAGCTGGCTAACATCCCACATCCCTCTCTGTCCCAGATTGTACACCGGTGGTGTCCCTTAGCCTAGCCTGTGCCCTCTCGCAATCGGGGACCCCTCAGGGGATGTCAGAGAGCAGTTTTGGCCCGATGGTGGAATGACTAATCACTATGATATTCACTAACCACCAGGGAACAGACACTTAATGCAGGAGCTGTCCCCTGGTGGTCAGTGTGCTCCCACAGAGGGAGCATGGCTCAAGCAGAAGCTGGGCTCATGGCAGGCAAGCTTAACGGTGGTGTTGGGAGCCTCTCCCACCTCTATGAGAGCGGGCCTAAGCCAGCAATAAGACATCTCCTGAGAGCTCCTGGACTGTGAGAGGGTGCAGGCCAGGCTGAGGGACACCCCCTGAGTGCACAAATTTCATGCAGTGGGCCTCTAGTAAAGATAGAATACCCATGTTCAAATTTGTTGAAAATGTTTATATAGACATTGAATTTGAACTTGAAAGGTATACTTTTAAAAATTGAATTTATAAATTCACAACAATAAGCAACAGTGATATCTTTGCCACTACTATTTCTTTCTCTTTTTAATTATAGAAATGTAGGTCACTTTTTCTTTATTTATTCCTTTAATATGTTTTTAATTTGTATTAGGTAAATTTTATACACAAGGAAATGCACAGATCTTATAATTACTGACATAAGTGTATATACACACACACACACACACACAACTATGTAATCACCTCAACCAAAATATGAAATATTTTTATCACCTATCTCAGAAATTTTATTTCTGCCCTTTTCCAGTCAATCTTGCTACTTAAAGACACCAGTATTCTTATTTCTAAAGTTCAGCATTATTTGATTTTGTTGATCCCTCATGTCATAAAAATGAAATCCTATGGTACTTACTGTTTTATGTCTTGCTTCTTTTGCTCAATGAAATGCTTTATGGATTGTTTAATGGATCAATTAAATCCTTTTTAAAATTTTTGAGTATTTTTCTATTGCAATAATTTATTATAATTTGCTTAACCATCCCCTTGCTGATAAACACTAGTTATTTCTAGCTATATGCTATCTCTAGTAATAAAAGAGTAATATGTTAATTAGACCGGATGTCTTCTGTACGTCATTCCAGATGTCCTTCCTGACAAAGCTGGGCCAGAAGGAAGCCAGCCCGGGTCCCGGGTGCCTGCAAGTAGCCTGAGGGAAGCAGCCCGAGTCCCAGGTGCTTGAGGGAAGCCAGTACGGGCAGCTCATGGAAGGAAGGCCTACTCTTGCATGAAGTTTTGTGCATTGGCCTCTAGTATATATTTATATAAAAGCCTAATGACAGTATGGCAAAATGACCAGTTGCTATGCTGTGCACTGACCACTAGGGGGCAGATGCTCAACACAGGAGCTGGTCCCTGATGGTCAGTGCACTCCCAAAGTAGGAGCACCACTTGGCTGACCAGGATTAGCAGTGCTCCCACAGTGTGCCAATCCCCACAAGTCATACCCTCTACCAGTGCACGAATCTCGTGTACCAGGCCTCTAGTTATGAATAAAGCTATTTTAAACAATCTGCCAGTGCATCATGAACATAGTTGCATTTCTTTTAGATAAAAATCTGCAGTCAGGAGAATAATGGCCTTTCAAAGATATCCTTATATAATACCCAGAACCTGTGAATAAGTTAGTTCCATCACAGAGGGGAATTTAGGTAGCAGATGAAATTAATGTTGCTAATGAGCTTACCTTAATAGAGGGGGAGAATGTTCTGGATATCTCAGTGGGCCCAATGTAATCACAATGATCCTTTAGTATGGAAGAGGGAAGCAGGGGAGTTAATCAGTGTCACAGTGATATAATGAGAGGACTCCACTGGCCATTGCTGGCTTTGAAGATAGAAGAGGGCAACAAGGAAGAAATGTGGGTGGCTTCCCAATGCTGAAAAAGGCACAAAAATGAACTTTCACCCAGTGAGACCCATTTTGGATTTCTGAATTCCAGAAAAGTACGATATTATTTGACTTAAGCTACTACGTTTGTGGTAATTTGTTAGAGCAATAATATTGATTTTGTTATGTACATTTTATATATTATCAATAAGTGGAAATCCTAAGTCATAAGGTATGCATGTAATTAACTTTATGAGGAGTTACCAGATTTAGCACAGCAATTTACATTCATACCCATAGCCCATGGACATAGATGAGGCCATGCTTATATGGGGCGGTGAAGGCCTGGGGCAGGGGGCAGGCTGGAGGGAATAATGGGGAGAAAACGGGGACATATGTAATACTTTCAACAATAAAGAATTATTTTCAAAAACATTTAGTATTGTCCTTTTTATTTTTAACCATTTTGTTGGGAGTGAAATATTGTCAAATTGTGGTTTTAATTTGTCTGACTGCTAACGATATTGAGCACATTTTCATGTACTTATTGTTCATTGTGTACCTTCTCCTGAAAAATGTCAATTTGACTATTTCTTAAATGTATTGTTTGCCTTTTTATTGTTTAATTGTAAACGTATTTAGTATATTCCATAGATAAATCCTTTTCAATTATAAGTATTATGATTAACTTCCTCTTAGCTGTGTCTTGTCTTCATATTTCTTTGACATCTATTAATGAGCAGATTTTAAAAAATGTAATCAAGACATATGTATCTTTTTAGCTTAATATTTAGAGCTCTTTGTGTTGTGGCTAAAATATATTTGTATAATCCTGTATTCATTTTTCTTCTCTTTTATCCCAGAAGTTTTATAGTTTTAGTTTTTAATTTTTGTATGTGACATGAGGTAGGGAACAAGATTCATTGTTTTCTTTACTTTACCTAGTTATTACACTATTTGTTGAAATGACTTATTTTCTCCATTACATTACATTGGCATCTTTTCTAGGTACGTGTTCATTTCTGCATGCTCTATTTGTTTTCATTGATCTATTTGTCTATTCTTATTTCAATGTCACAGATTGTCTCAACTATTGTCACTTATAGTAATCCTTAAGATTAGTGTAATGACTCCAAATATCTTCCCTTTTTTGAGGATTTCATTGTCTATTATAGAACTTTCACCTTTTATGCAATATAGGATAAGCTTGTCAATGTCTGTGCTGTTAATTCTTTTATTGCATTTACCTCCAATGTATAGATTGATTTGGAGTGAGTGAGAATCTTATAAATCCTAAATCTCTAGTTCATAAATAGGGTGCTTATTTAGGTCTTTACATTTTCTCTTTAACAAAAGTTTGTCGTTTTTAATGTAGAGGACTTAAATATGTCTTTCATTGCTTTTTTTCCCTAATTATCTTATGGTGTTTTTTGTTTTTGTTTTGTTGTTGTTTTTGTGTTACAAAATGGCATGGCTTACTAACATTTTTTTAAATTATTTGCTAATATGCTAAAATCAACTTTTTTTTTTATATTGACTTTGTGTCCTAGGATCTTTCTCATTCATTAGTCATAGGATCTTTTTTAGGTTTCATAGAATTTTCTAACTATATAATCATGCAACCATGTTATCTGTGAATAGAGACAAATTTATGTCTTTTCAATCTTTATGTGAATTATTTCTTTTCCCTTGCCTTATTGTACTGCCTAGGAGCTTCAATACAATTTTGAATAGATGTAGTAAAAATTAATACCCTCACCTTGTTTTGCTGTTAGTGAAAAGGTATTGTATATAATAATAATGTTAACAGGAATTTTTGTAAAGATGTCAATAACATTAAGCATGGAATGTTATTCTATGCTTAATTTGAGAATTTTTTTTATGAATGAGTGCTAAATGTCACCAGATGTGTTTTTTTTTTCTCTCCAATTAGGATAATTATATGATTTTTATTCTTTGTTCATTAATGTGCTTTTAAATCTTGTCACAACTTTAAAATCCTGGGATAAACTCCACTTGATAATTATGTACTATTCTTTTTACATAAGTCTGGATTCCATTTGCTAATATTTGGTTAAGGATTTTTATAAGTATGTTCATAAGAAATATTGGTCTTCCCAGTTGGTATGGTTCGGCAGTTGAGCTTTGACCCAGGAACCAATAGGTCCCTGCTTTGATTCCCAGTCAGGGTACATACCCAGGTTATGGGCTGGATACTCATTGGGGGCCATGCAGGAAGCAGCTGATCGATGATGTTTTTTTCTCATCAATGTTTCTATCTCTCTACAAATGAATAAAAAAACATTTAAAAACAGACATATTGGCTTGTAACTTTATTTTTTATTTTAATGTCCTTGTTTATGCTGGTTTTATGATTATGGTGGCCACATGAAAAGAGATAGAAAATGTTGCTATGTCTTACATTTTTCTAAAATAATTTGTGTAACATTGATATTAATCATCACCAGTGAAGTTATCTGAACCTGATATTTTCTTTGTGGAAAAGTATTTACTTATGAATTAGATATATCTAATAAGCAAGGGATTATTCCAATTTTCTTCTTGTTCTTATGTCAGTTTCAAAGTTAGTTTTTCATAGAATGTTTATTAATTTCATCTAATTTGTCAAAATGATTGGTACAAAGTTGTACACAATAATTATTTTTTAAGAAGTATGATGATAAGCTTATGTTGTTTCTTAGAATTATCCTTTTGAGGCTTTATTGAACTGCTTGGATGTGTATGATAATGTTTTGGGGTCTGTTTTTTTTTTTTTTTTACCAAATTTAGGGAATTTTCAGTTGTTGTTCACTCAATATTTTTTTCTGATGCATTCTTGATATTATTTCCCTGGCACTTCATATTTATGTTTAGCTGCCTGGTATTGACTTATGGGTCATTGAAGCTTTGTTAATATTTTAAATATTTTCTCTCCCTTCTTTAATTTGAATATTGTTATTAACCCATTCTTTTTTGTTTGACATTCATGTTTCTGGTTTTTATTTCAGACATTTTCTTTTTTTGTTTTAGAATTTCAATTTGTTATTTTGTAGTTTCTATTTCCTTGCTGAACTGTGGCTATTTTTCCCTTTAAATCCTTGAATTAGTTTATAATAGCTGTTTGAATATCTCTGCTCTTTCATATCTGTGATTTTCTTTGGCATCTTTTGGCATCTCTCTTTATTGGATGATTTTTTTCCTTGATAAAGGCCAAATTTTCCGGCTCTTCCTATTTAATAACTTCTTTTAACTTTATTAATGAAAGTATTACATATGTCTCTTTCTTCCCCCATTGACCCCTTTTAACTTGCCCCCACCCCTATTCCCATTGCAGGACTTCACCACCCTATTATTTGTGCCCATGAGTTATGCATATATGCATACAAGTTCTTTGATTAGTCACTTCCCACCTATCCACCCTCTCCTACCTTCCCTCATCCCCTCTGAGATTCCAGTCTATACTTCTATAATCTTTTATTGTATATTAGAGGTCTGGTGCATGAAATTTGTACAAGGAGATGTGTGTCCCTCAGCCCAGCCTGCACCCTATCCAATCAGGGACCCCTCGAGGGATGTACGACTGCCTGTTTAGGCCTGATCCAGGACTGCTAGCTCCCAACTGCTCACCTGCCTACCTTCCTGATTGCCCCTAACCACTTTTGCCTGCCAGCCTGATCACCCCCTAACAACTCCCCTGCTAGCCTGATTGCCCCTAACTGCCCTGCCCTGCAAGCCTTGTCACCCCTAATGCCCTCCCCTGCAAGCCTGGTCCCCCCAACTGTCCCCCTAAGGCCTGTTCACCCCTTACTTCCCTCTCCTGCAGGCCCAGTCACCCCTAGCTGCCCTCTGCTGCAGACCTAGTCCCCTCCAATGGGTCCCCCCCAGGCCTGGTCACCCCTTACTGCCCTCTCCTGTAGGCATGGTCACCCCTAACTGCCCTCCCCTACAAGCCTGGTCCCCCCAACTGTCCCCCTAAGGCCTGGTCACCCCTTACTTCCCTCTCCTGCAGGCCCAGTAACCCCTAGCTGCCCTTTCCTGCAGGCCTGGTCCCCTCCAACAGCCCCCCACCAGGCCTGGTCACCCCTTACTGTCCTCTCCTGCATGCCTGGTCCCCCCAACTGCCCTCCCCCCAGGCCTGATCCCTCCCAACTTCCCTCCTCTGCTGGCCATCTTGTGGCAGCCATCTTGTGTCCACATGGAGGCAGCCATCTTTGACCACATGGGGGCAGCCATCTTGTGTGTTGGAGTGATAGTCAATCTGCATATTAGTCTTTTATTAGATAGGATAGAGGCCTAGTGCATGGGTGGAGGCTGTCTGGTTTGCCCTGAGGGCTGTCCCAGATTAGGGTGGAATTTCCCTTGGGGAGTGGGGCAACCTGGGTGAGGGGCCTGTGGTGGTTTGCAGGTCCGCCCCCCCCCGCCCCCCCCCCCCCCCGCTTGCTGGTGATTCAAGCATAGGCCAGGGCTGGCTGGAAGCAGGTATCTGGGATTTATTTATCTTTATAATTGAAACTTTGTAGCCTGGAGCAGAGATCAGGGCAGGCCAGGTTAGGTGAGAAGCTTGACTTCTTCCATTGCCAGGGGCAACCTAAGCCTCCTGCTTGTTCCAGCTCCATGGCAGCCACTGTCTTAATTGGGTTAATTTGCATACTTGCTCTGATTGGCTGGTGAGAGTGATTATAAATTTTCAGGTTTCTCTTTTATTAGTGTAGATGTAACCTTATAAAGAGTCTCATGTATATTGTCCTCATTGTATTCCTGTTAAGTGTTGTTTTTTGTTTGTTTGTTTGTTTTTGTTTTTGTTTTTTGCTTGGTTTTGTGTTTTTTAGCATGGGTTATCAGTTTTTTTGTTTTGTTTTAAGGTCTCAGGCATTTTCTTTCCTTCAGGGAATTAAATCTTAATTGGATGCCTAAATTCTTCAATGAGATCTCTCCACCTTGTTTGCCCAAATTCTGACCAGTTTTAGCCTTGTGCAACCTCTAGCATCTATATACTCCTCAGTGTCCTAGAAGCCACTCAGGTTGGCCTATGGATTCTGTGCCCTGCACATGAGCACCTTAGCCCTCAGCCAAGGACACAAAGTGAAAGAATCATCATGCAAACTTCTGGGGCACCTTCCCCTATGCAGCTACCTCATTTTCCATACCGAGCCTCTTCAATTCCAGTTACTGCAGCAGCTTTGAATTATAATCTTTACTTCCTCTTACTACAATGTTGTGGAAAATTTTCCAGGCAAATCTGGGAATAATAAGTAGCCTACTTCATGGTTTTCCCTTTGTTAAGAATGATTGGACTGTTGTTTTCTTTGTTACCAATAATGCCTGAAAGCCATAGTCTCATATAATTTGGTCCAGCTTTTATAATTATTTACATTGAAGGGGAAGTTCAAGACAAGTCACTTACAGTTACAGCAAGGCAAACTCCTCTAACATTTTTGAGGACCTACTATGCTAATCATTATGAAGCACAAAGAAATTAAAAACAGTTATTATCCATCTGAGAGATATTAAAAAGGTACATAAGTAATTAAAATATAAAATAATTGACTTTTTTCAGTTGCTGAAATGCAATAAGGCTTTGCAAATGTAATTCCCTATCTTAAAATCCTTCACTCTACTCCTGGCCTAAATGACTCATTCATCAGATTTCAGATAAAATGCCACTGCTTCAGGAAAGCCTTCTCTGACTTTCCCTCCAAATTATTTTCTTTAATGCTATTTTTTCTCATGACACCCTGTAATTTTCCAACACAAGTCTTACCAGAATTTTTCTTTATCAATATCTGAGATTATGTAACTGCACATTTCATAAGTACAAACTAAGTACATTTTCTTCACTTCCATATTCTTAGTCTTATCACAGCATTAACCAGGTGCTATAAAAATAAATATTTCTTGAATAAATAGAATACGTAAAAGAATAACTGCCATAATTAGCATAGAAAAATACTCATTTTTAAAAATATAACATTTCCTATTGGGTTGATGAGAGAAGGTTTTAAGAGATGGAATTTTAGGAGACAAAGATGGAAAGAGAGACTTTCTAGGGAAGAACTTGGCATGAGTTTAGAAAGTGCAAGTCATATTTCAGGAAGCAGTGACTGAGACTGTTTTGCTAAAGAATTTATTAGGATGGCAAAAATAAATAAAGCTTGTAAAACAAATTGAGTTTAGTTTCCTTATTTTACCAGCCTAACAATAATAACCAATTTGTAAAATATAAATCTCCAAATAATATAGCCAATTAGTATATACAATTATTTTAAAGATGTATTTTCTTTTTTAATTCTAGTATCACATAAAGTTTCTGCCAATTACTAGATATAAAACTTTGGCTGAAAGAACTGATACCTCAAAATTTTAGTCCTTAGTATTTGAAGTTCAATTTTATTGAGAAGGACACCCAGAAACATATTTTATCAATGGCCCTGTGTGAGACACATACAAAGTAAACTTTTTTGCCAATGGTTCATAGCCATATTTGTATTAAATAAATTACATGATATTTGAAGTAAAATGGAGATGTGCTGTTTAGGAGTGTTGGTTATAATAAAGTTCTTGGAAAGCCACGGTGGTTCACTTCTTATGCCGGTAGGAGAATGTTTAGAACCACAAGTGAATGCTTATGAAAATTGAGGGAAGTGAGGTGGGTACTGGGAAAAGGAAGCCAGATGCCATACCCATCCTAAACTCTTGGTATGTGCACGCTCTAGTTATTTTCCCCATTTGCAGTTAAGCACAGAAATATAAATGGGTGGTCTACCCACTGCCTCATGCTGTTAATTCTCAGAATAGTTGCTATTGAGGCTTTCTCCCAGGCAGTCAAAGCCACCTCCAGAAACCAATTAGTTTCTTCCTATTGCCCTAGTCTTGCTAGTGAAACCCACTCAGTCACAGGGGATTATAATCAACTCCAGTAATAGCACCCTCCCCAGTCCACTTAACAGGATGTACAAGATTTCCCTCAAGTTTTCTTTCTCAAAGTGGTGTCCTATAATTTGAAAAGCTGAATGACATGGTGCCTAATTTATGCAGTCAGTGTGAGGAATTCTTCACACAAGCCAGTCAGTACCTAACCACACACAAGACAAGTTCATCTCTTCTGACATCACCACAGTGTAGGAAGGAGGAGGTGTTACCGATAAGAAGCTCATTGACCTGGTGGCATTAGCTGCATTTCCTGCAAACTAATTCTCAGTTTGAAAAGCTCCCATCTTCTCAATTCCCAAAAGCTGAGCTGACTTAGACTAGTTTTTCTTCCCAACGAGCTAAGGGCTACTTGTCTTATCTCAAAGTCATTTCACTGAGAAATCTTCCCTTTCTCCCCAAACCAGAACCAGTTTCCCTGCTATATTAGTATGTACTTTTTATTCACATTATTAGCATCATCACATCAAGAAGGCAGTAGTGTATCACAATTAAGAGTGTGGTCTCCCTTTAACCTCACTGTTTGATTTTGTACCTCAGCTCTGTGAGTTATTAGCATATGACTAGACCAAACACCTGTGACTCAGTTGCTTTGTATTTAAAATAGAATCTACCTCATTGGGTTGTCTTTAGGATAAAATAAAGTAAGTTTATGTGAGAATGTATATGTAAAGCTCTTAAAACAATGTGAGAAATATTTATTTCAACTACAATCACAATTCTTACACATTTAGTTTTACTTGGCTATTTACTATGCACTCAGAATATTTATTGAGTATCTGCTATATGCCAAGCATGCTGTAGGATAAAACAGTGAACAAAATCTCTACTTTTAAGGGGCTTATATTCTAGTGAGATAGAAATAAAATCAATAATACAAATAAGAATATTGCATAATATATTAGAAAGTGATTTTAAAAAACAAAAAAAAAATTAGAGCAGTGTAAGGAGAACTGAGAGTGCTTACAGAATGGAATAAATTTCAAATTAAGGCCTGATTGAGAAGGTGAACTTGAATAAAAACTTGCAACAGATTCTTGGTTGAAGATCATTCTTATCACAGAGGCTCCAGGAAATATGTTCTGTGAAAGGAAAGGAAGGCCAATGTGGATGGTGTGAGCAAGGGAAAGGATGAGGAGATGATGTTGGGAAAATGAGGACGAGGGCCACTTTGGGACTTTGCAAAAACCCAAGTTTTTGCTCTTAATGGAACAGGACCCACTGCAGGATTTTAAGCAGAGAACTAACATGGTCTGATTTTCATTCTGAACACATCACTCTTGCTATTCTGTTAAGAGCAGATCTTTCATAAAGTTAGCAAGACTAAAAACCAACAGACTTTTCAGTAACTATTTCCCAAACCTATGTGCGAGATGGGAGTAGCTCAAACCATGTAGGTAACAGGGGAGAGGTTAAGATATAATCAGATTATGGATACATCTTAAAAATAGAGATAACAGCTTTCCTGATGGGATATTGTCAGGGGCAGCATAGAGAAAGAGGATATTTATTGTCTTCCTGACCCACTAGAAAATGACCATGTTTGTTGTTGCTTACTGTTATAGCTTCAACAGGTAGTAAAATGGCTGGCATGTAATTATTATTATTGTTCAATAAGAAAAAGAAAACAATAGTCTAAGAGACTGAAGTATAAACTACATGGGTCATTTTCAAAGATAGATCCTATGTTGGGTCATAAGAAAAGTCTCTTCAAATTCAAGAACATAGAAATCATATCAAGCATTTTCTCAGAACGCAGTGGCATAAAACTGGAAATCAACTATAATAAAAATAATAGAAAGAAATCAAACACATGGACACTAAACAGCATGCTATTAAACAACGACTGGGTAACCAAAGAGATCAAGGAAGAAATAAAAAACATCATGACAACAAATGTCAATGACAACACAACAAAACAAAATTTATGGGACACAGTGAAAGCAGACGTGAAAGGGAAATTTATAGCCCTACAAGCCTACTGCAAAAAAAAATAGGAAACCACAGTAATAAATTACCTAACCGTACAACTCAAAGAGCTAGAAAGAGAGCAACAAGAAAAGCCCAGTGTAAACAGAAGGAAGGAAATAGTATAGATCAGAGCAGAGATAAAAGATTAACAAAAACAAGGGCTGGTTCTTTGAAAGGATAAACAAGATTGATGGACCTTTAGACAAGCTCACCAAGAAGCAAAGAGAGAAGATGCAAATAAACAAAATCAGAAATGAAAGAGGAGAAATAACAAAAGACCCGCCGAAATATAAGAGATTGTTAAAAAATACTATGGATAACTCTATTCCAACAAATTGGACAACCTACAAGACATGGAAATATTCCTAGAAAAATATAACCTTCCAAAACTCAATCAGGAAGAATCTAAACATCTCAATAGTCTAATAACTATGGAAGAAATTGAAGCAGTCATCAAAAAGCTTCCAGCAAATAAAAGCCCAGGATCAGATGGCTACACAAGAGAGTTTTACCAAACATTCAAGGAAGAATTAAAACCTATCCTCCTCAGACTATTCAAAAACATCCAAGAAGAAGGAACACTCCAAACACCTTCTATGAAGCCAGCATCATCCTAATACCAAAAACAGATAAAGACAACACAATGAAAGAGAATTATAGGCCAAAATCTCTCATGAACATAGATGCCAAAATCCTCAACAAAATTCTAGCAAATCGTATCCAGCAGCAAATCAGAAAAATCATACACCATGACCAAGTAGGATTCATCCCAGGAATTCAGGGATGGTACAATATACGCAAATCAATAAACGTGATACATCACATAAACAAATTGAGAGATAAAAAAACACATAGTCATATCAATTGATACAAAAAAAGCATTTGACAAAATCCAACACCTTTCTAGATAAAAACTCTCAGCAAAGTGAGAATAGAAGGATCATACCTCAACATCATAAAAGCCATATATGATAAACCCACAGCTAACATCATACTCAGTGGGCAAAAACTAAAACCATTTCCCCTAAGAACAGGAACAAGACAGGAATGCCCACTCTCACCTCTCCTGTTCGACATAGTACTGGAAGTATTAGCCATTGCAATTAGACAAAAAGAAGAAATAAAAGGCATACAAATTGAAAAAGAAGAAGTAAATCTGTCCTTATTTGCAGATGACATGATATTGTATATAAAAACCCAAAGGACTCCATTCCAAAACTAACTGACTTAATTAATGAATTTGGCAATGTAGCAGGATACAAAATTAATGCTAAGAAGTTTGTGGCATTTCTATACACTAATAGTGAAATTACAGAAAGAGAGACTCAAAAAGCAATCTCATTTACCATCACATCAAAAAAATTAAGATACCTAGGAATAAACCTAACTAAAGAGGTAAAAGACCTATATGTAGAAAACTACAGTACACTGAAAAAAGAGATAGAGGAAGATGTTAACAGATGGAAGAGCATACCATGCTCATGGATTGGGAGAATCAACATCATTAAAATGTCCATACTACCCAAAGCAATCTATAGATTCAATGCACTACCCATTAAAATACCAATGACATATTTCACAGACCTAGAAAGAATTCTTCATAGATTCATTTGGAACAAAAAAAGACGCCGAATAGCCACAGCAATTCTGAGAAAGAAGAATAGGTGGGATCTCAATACCAGATTTCAAGCTATATTACAAAGCAACTCTTCTCAAAACAGCCTGGTATTGGCACAAGAACAGACATATAGACCAATAGAATAGAATAGAAAATCCAGATATCCACCCAAACCACTATGCTCAATTAATATTTGACAAAGGAGGCATGAACATACAATGGAGTCAAGATAGCCTCTTCAATAAATGGTGTTGGGAAAATTGGACAGAAACATGCAAAAAAATGAAACTGGACCACCAACTTACACCAAATACAAAAATGAACTCAAAATCAATACAGGACTTAAACATTAGAAGGGAAACCATAAAAATACTAGAGGAATCCACAGGCAGCACAATCTCAGACATATGCTGAAAGAACTTCTTCCCTGATACTGCTCCAAAGGCAATTGAAGCTAAAGAACAAATAAACAAATGGGACTACATCAAAATAAAAAGCTTTTGTACAGCAAAAGAAACAATCAACAAAACAACAAGAAAGACCAATGTATGGGAGAACATATTTGCAAATGTTATCACTGATAAAGGTTTAATCTTCAACATCTACAACCAACTTACACAACTTAAGAAAAGGAAGATAAACGATCCAATAACAAAATGGGCAATGGACCTAAATAGAACCTTTTCGAAAGATGACAGAAAGAAGGCCAAGAGACACATGAAAACATGTTCAAAGTCACTAATTATCTGAGAGATGCAAATCAAAATGACAATGTGATATCATCTTACACCTGTCAGAATGGCAATCATCAACAAATCAACAAAGGACAAGTGTTGGCGAGGATGCGGAGAAAAAGGAACCTTTGTGCACTGTTGGTGGGAATGCATACTGGTGCAGCCACTGTGGAGAACAGTATGGAGTTTTCTTAAAAAACTAAAAATGGATCTCCCATTTGACCCATCAATCCCACTCTTAGGAATTTATCCTAAGAAATTACAAACACCAATCAGAAAGGATTTATGCACATCTATGTTCATAGCAGCACAACTCACAATAGCAACAATTTGGAAACAGCCTAGGTGCCTGTTAGCAGATGAGTGTATCAGAAAACTGTGGTACATCTACACAATGGAATTCTATGCTCCCATTAAAAAGAAGGAACTCTTACCATTTGCAGCAACCTGGATGGAACTGCAGAGCCTTATGCTTAGTGAAATAATCCAGTCAATGAAGGAGAAGCACCACATAATCTCACTCATTTGTCGATAGTAAAGAACATTGTAAACTAATGAAAAAAGGGGTAGATACAGAGTCAATAAAGCATCAAACAGACTGTGAAATTACAGCAGGAAGATTAAGGAGAGGTGGGGTAGATAAGAGATCAATCGAAGGACTTGT
>JAAGEH010000208.1:4577163-4680362 GCA_011751065.1 Lasiurus cinereus | reverse complement strand
ATGCCTGGGAGAGAGGGGGGGCAATGGGGAGATATGTATACATGTAACACAATAAAAAACTGGAAAAAAATAAATAAATAAGCTAATATGTTTAGAAAAAAGAAAACTATAGTCTAAGAGACTGAATTATAAACTGCAATAGCAATTTTTTTTTAATTTTTATTATTTTTATACATATCAATTTATTTTTAATCAGAAATTCATTTTCTTTATTTTTTAATTGACATAGCACTTCTATCTCAATACTTAAGGATTAATATGATCTCATTCTAATGAACAAAATAAACTGATGAGCAAAACAGAAACAGAGGCATAGATGAATGCAACAGACTGACAGCTGACAGAGGAGTGGGGTAGTAGAGCACTGGAAAATAAAAGGTGATGAGATTAACAAAAAACCACATATACATAACACATAGACACAAAAACAGTGTGGTGATAGCCAGAGGGGTTGGTGGAAGTGGAATAAGGGGGGTTAGGGGGAAATGGGGTGAAAAGAGACTTTGCTCGGGTGCTAGGTGCAGGATGCAGTGTGCTGATGGTGTTTTATTGACTTACACACTTGAAGCTTGTATGGTTTGGTGAGCAGTGAGCCAATGCTACCACAATAAATTCAATTAAAAAAAAGAAAAAGAAAAGAGCCTGGCTGGTGTTACTCAGTGATTAGAGGGTCATGGGTTCAATTCCCAGCCAAGGGCATGTATCTGGGTTGCAGGTTTGATCCCCAGCTCCAGTTGGGGAGTATGTTTCTCTTTCCATTCCTCCCTTCCACTCTCTCTAAAAAAATCAATGGAAAAAAATAAAAAAGAAAAGAAAATCACATGGAAAGACTATTAGTAATAAGGTTAATTGGTGTAGATGAAATTAGAACATAGGGAGATAGAGTATTTTAATATTTAACAGATATTTTTACTGGCAAAAAAAGTCAACCCTATACAGTATGCCTCCCTAGTGGCCTGAGTCACTGATGTTCTTCCTGCATAGTGTTTTATGCTCATCAAATGCACATGAGTACTTGTAGCAGTTCACAGTCTGCATGAACCAACCTGCTTATGTATTACACATACTTTTTAGATGTGCGATATTACCTGTTTGGCTATTAACGAGTTTTGCTCTTGAAGCCACTCAATTCAAAAATGGTTTTTACATGTACCTAATGTCATTAATTTTCTATTGGTTTTTATTAGTAAGCCATTGGAGAGAGGAGCACATTAGATGAGACATTACATCTAAGAGGTAATATTTACTTGTTTAATGCTTTACCCCCTTTTAATCCTTGTTCCCCTGTAAGGTTTAGCAAAAGGTTCTGTCAGCTAGAAATGATCGCCTGCCTCTCCCATACTTTATGCCTTCTTACTATCTATCATTTGCAAGTGCAAAGTAGTGTCAGTTCTTTAATTGTCTTCATAAGGTGGTATGATTGCCTATTTGACAATAAGTAGAAAATTCGCCTTATGACTTTTCCAACAGCAGAAGAGATTTTTCTTTCCTTAATCACAATGTGATATGGTTCTCCCAGGGACCCCAGGTCACAAAGGTGCAATGGAAGTTTGAAATGGGAGAAAAGAACACAACTTGTATCAATACATTTGATCTCCTTAGCAGTGAGAACTCAATACTTCCTCATAGCTGATCAGAGTATTTTTAGTTAGCTAAACACATGCCATGAATTTCACATATACTAATATTTCATTAAAACCTTTATGTTCCATAGAATATTTTTTGAATTATTCATTCTAAAATAACCTTAGGATATCCATATTCTAAATAAGTTGCAAATTTTGCTTGTCTACATAAACTATTCAACTGATCACAGATTCTCTTAAACTATTATCTAATCTATGGTAACTGGTTTGAAACCTTTTTGATTAATTTGAAATCAAATGGCAGCTATCTCACATAGGGGAATCTGGCATCTTTTAAAAGATTAGCTCTTGGGGAAAATAAATATATTCAATAAATTCACAGAATGTTTATACCTCCCAAGAGCACTGGGTAGCCTGTTTCTGAAACGATTTGCCTCTTACACATAAGTTGTTTTTTTAATAAAATTCCTATAGACAAAAATGGACATAAAACAACTGTATGCAGAACTACCCAAACACTCTTCAAGGAAGAAATGTCATCCATAAAATTACAACAATGAGAAGTAAAATCACCTATTAGGTAAAAAGTAATTTTGATATATATATATATATTTTAAATTAAATAAAAAGAGAAAGTGCAATAGCAAAACCCAAAACAGATATGGATAGGATATGAGGGATATTGTGCAATAATGAAAAGAATCCTTGATGAAAAGCAGCATTGCCATGCATCAATAGCATCATTAGCTATTAAGCTTCAGGATTTTAAATAAGAAATCAAAGACCACAATGAGAATGATTTAAAATCTATTATTCAGGAGGCAAATAAATTGGAATGATAATCATATGAAATGAGCCAAAAATATGGGATTAAGAAAAGGTATTTAGAAGTGAGTAAAAATAAAATACACAAATTTAAGCCAAAGCCAGCTAATACCTCATTACAATGACTTGACATTTAAAGGAGGCACACAATTCCAAATCCAGCCCTATAAAAACCACACTGTTATTATTAAAAAGATTGAACACCTTTAGTGGCGGTATATAAGTATATTATAAATGACTGATTAACTATTTTAATATCTAAATTTAAACAATTTCCTCATAAACAGGTACTTTGCAAAGTGGTACAGTACAGACACATGAATATGTGATAACATTTTCCTACTAAATATAATGTGATAATAGATTTCTATACCTACCTATCTACCTACCTATTCAAATAAGTTACATGTCTGTACGCTGATACGTATATGCTTACACATCAAAAGAAATGCCGCCAAACTCTACAATTTCCCAACATTTTTAAGAATAGATGTATTTG
The DNA here is from genome assembly GCA_011751065.1 of Lasiurus cinereus. Taxonomy (NCBI): domain Eukaryota; kingdom Metazoa; phylum Chordata; class Mammalia; order Chiroptera; family Vespertilionidae; genus Lasiurus; species Lasiurus cinereus. The sequence continues at coordinate 4,677,452 of JAAGEH010000208.1, read as the reverse complement.
CAGAAACCCTCTGTGGATCTGTGATGTGTGAGGCTATTAACGCTTTGTTCCCGTGCAGTACACAGGAAGTAAATCAAATATTTCAAGTACTGGCCATTAATAATACCCCTATCCTCAGAGGAGGACCCACTCCTAATGGAAAGATTATTCTCCAAACCTCATCAGCAGTGCCAGCCTCAAGGTGACTCACTCTCCCACCTGAACCTGCAGCAATTTCTTCCTCTACTGCTCTTGCCAGACATTAGCTGTTGCCATCCTCCACAAAGGGACATTAATAGTCTTGAAGGCAATATGCTGTTTTTGTTCTCGCTTCCTTATCCCCTCCCCTGTTGCTCATTAACTTATATCTGCCCTCTAGGAATATAACTAGTAATCATCTAAGGTGAGGTAGAAAGCTCATGCAACTTCACAGATAAAGAATAGAGGGAAAATATCTTCTTAAAAACTAAATTATTAAAACCAAGATAACTCATTATTCATGAACCAGAGATCAGCTACTCCAAAGTCTTGAATGCAGGTGATCGTCAATGTCACTTACTGATATATGTGAATTCAATCTGGATTCCAAGTGCAATTATAAACACCACTTTCTCACCTCTTAAAATGTATATTCTATAAACAAAACATGATGCATGAGGTTAGCATGTTGAGATAACATAAGCAGCTTGTCCTCTGGATAGTTCAACATGGAGCCCTTCATAGCGCTTAAAAGGGAGAAAAACTTTTCTTTGTTTCCTGCCAGGGAATTTTGGCTAAATTCAAGGGCTTTATACATTCAAGCAAATAATACTTGTCTGGAATTGGAGATACTATTCTTCAAGAAAACTAGACTCCTACGTGCTTTTCAGGATTACTTAAGGAGTTAAGACTAAGTTCTCAGAATCACAAAAAAAGAGGGAAAATGATCTGTTTGGAGAGCATGCCAGGGTATGGAAGCCAGAGCCCTCCCAGCCATTCCTTTGTATATTCCTACACCCTGAGGCTGAGTCATGCTTTTAAAATACTGTGCAGAAATTTTCACTTCTGTCAACCAATAAAGGGTATTTGGACAAGTTTAACAAAAACATGTTTTTCTAATTCCTGTGTTAGATATCGGGTTCCGTGCTCCCTTTTGAAAAAGCCATATTTGACCCTCAACCCAATACCAGTCAGGACGCAATATGCCACAATGTAACGTTCCCTTTATACACTGGAAAGAAGATACTGTGAGATGTTCAGATGTCTATTGTCTGGGCTGGAATGATGATGATGATTCAGCTAAGGTTTGCAAAAGATACTGACAGTCTTGGAGAGGGAACTTTGAAGTGTGCCTGTTCAGAAGCTGGAGCCCCTTCCTTATGTAAATACTCTCAGCTACTTTGGAACTGTGGTAAGGTTAGCCTTTGGAAGACAATGAAAGTGTCTCTTTTTCCCTCTCTAGGTAGGACAAGGAGTACAACTTCTTGATAATTATGATAGGGTTTTCAAAATTTCTAAAAACCAAGTCTAGAGAAATTCTATTTGCTCTGAAATTTCCTATTGAGAAAAACTAATAATGCTGCCCTGTTTCTTACAAACATACCTACACACAATTTCAGGTTTGCCTCATATTTACATTTATCTGATGAGCATGGATTTCTCATTAAACTAAAAAAATAAATAAATAAGATGCAGACCATATTAATGGTTGGGCAGGAGGGCTCATGTTAATTTTGTGGTTATTTATATTGCAGAATATGCTCATTATATGAGTACTAGAGGCTCAGTGCATAAAATTCATGCATGGGAGGGGAGTGTCCCACAGCCCAGTCTACACCCTCTCTAATCTGGAACTCCCCCTCAGGAGATATCCGACTGCTGGTTTAGGCCCAGAGGGATTGGGTTTAAATTGATATTTGGATATTTCTCTCAAAATCTGGGACTGCTGGCTTCTAACTGCTCACCTGCCTACTGGCCTGATTCCCCTAACTGCTTTCCCCTACCATTCTGATCACACCTAACTGCCTCTGCCGTGGCCCTACCACCATCACTTTGTCTGGAAGGACATCTGGTCTAATCAGCATATTACCCTTTTATTAGTATAGGTAATTTATATAGCAAAAGTAGCATCATGCCTTGCTACTCAGTTTGGTCTTCAGATAAATATCAGCAGCATTATCTGGGCCCCACCCCAGATCTGTTGAATCATACTTTGGTTTTAATAAACTTCCCAAGTAATGCATATGCCCAGTTACCATTGAAAACATTGGTAGGTCGCCAGGTCAATAGGGTTTTGTGATTCTGGATAAGAGGCTGGCTTTCAGAATTAGAGCAAATGGCTAGATCATAAAAAATTCAAACTACTGTACATTTAAAGTTAGAAGTTGTAGTGGATATGACATTGATAATCAGTACATTCCCACCCAGAAATTATATTCCCCAGGATTTTTTTCTAAATTTTAGTTTTCTCCTTTTTTTAATCATCAAAGCTGCTTCAGTACTCACTATTATGCCTAAGTATCTCTCTCTCTCTCTCTCTCTCTCTCTCTCTCTCTCTCTGTATATGTATATGTATATGTAACGTTTGTTTATGTTTATGTATATACTACTGTCCCAGTGCATGAAATTCATACACAATAAAAGGGAATTAATTAGTGGAAATATTGTAATATTGCTATTTGCCCTTTATAATAGAGTGTCCAGCTGGCCCCATCCCCATTGGGTGACACCAAGACCCACCCGGCCCCACCCCCCATCAAGCCCTACCAGGTGGGGCACGCAGCCTTGTGTTCCGGCACTGGGGCACGGGGTGCAGCCTCAGGTCCCCCAGTCCTGGCCAGCGCCATGCAGCCTCACCCAGACCCGCTGTGCGGTGAGACCCTAGACCCGCTGTTTGGGAACCATCAATGCACCTTCTGGTGACCAGTCGTTTGGTCGTTATGGATGAAAGTAAAGTCGTGCACTTAAGCACGCACATTCAGTTTCAATGCCTGATTTGTCTACATTCTCTAAATTGCAAAATAAATAAGATATTTTTTTAAGTTCTTTATATAATGACACATACCACTTTCTCCACTCAGTATGCTCCATTTGAATGGATTAAATTATGTGACTCATATGAAAGGCACTGCTGCTTGCTCTTAATAGAGGAAGAATTAGCTCATTACCTAATTCTATAAAGTGGTTTAAATGGCATATACTGACTTGAAGAACAGAAGGGAAAATAACAAACAAACAAAAAAAAAACAATGTTCAGTTCTGTGGATAGAAGGATCCTCTCCCTTTCCCTTTGCTTTCTTCTGTTTTTCCCATGAACCTATTTGTGCTCTGCCTCAAAATCAACACAGAAGACAAAATCAGATGCTGTAATTTGCATTTTATAGTGCCATATGAGTGCAAAGAGGTGTTTTTCAATATTCACCTTTCTTTTTCTTTCTTTCTTTCTTTTCTTTTCTTTTTTCTTTTTTTAAACCAATTCAGCTCAAACTTGCTCCAACATTCTAGGAGCCAGGCCAACGTGGCTGTGCAGACACACCTTTGCTAGGTGCTGTCAGGCTTCAGGGCTGGGGCAGTGAACATTTCAGGTGTTGCTGGAAACAAATCAGCTCTCCTCGCTACATAGCAGGAGTCTTTTCCTTATAAAATGCAAAGTAGCAGCAGTTTTTCATCATCCCGATCCCCAATCCTCCTCATCCAGGAGCGTAGGAAGGGGCTGGGAGGATATTTATGCTGGGCTCTTTGATTTCTCTTATTTAACTGACCCTAGTGACAGCTGCTTCTCTGAGTGCAATGCCAGTCAGCTCAGAGCTAGCCACAACTGGAAGGCAAGCAGCAGAGCTGACCAAACCTGAGCTGGGCTTGGGACATCTGGAAGCTGAAGGAGCTAGTTTAGGAAACCAGAGTGTGTGGTGGTCCCTGGCATACTGTGTCTCATGGCTTCCCTCCTGTCCTGCAGCTTGGGAGAGTTGAGGCTAGGAGTTGGTGAAACTCATTCACCTGTCAGAACCTGGATTTGGGCAGAGCAGGGTCTGGCGGCCAAAGCACGTGGGTCACAGCAACTCAGGCAGGCAGCCCTCCCCATGCCTAGATGCCACAGCTAGGGAGGCTGGTCTCGAAGACTCTAGCCTCCCTCCCTCCCCCCCCCTCCCCCGACTCAGCTCCCTGCTCTCCCCCTGTTACCCACAGGCACCACGGGTGTGGTGTGCCCCAAGGCTTGGTGTGCAGATGCCAGGGTTGCAGGTTTAAGACGCTTCACTTCCTCCTGGAACTTTGAGCCATAAGCGAGGCAGGGACTTTTCCACTTAGTCTTGGTCTTTGGTCACTGCTGAGGTTTTATGGACTCTCTAGGCCAGGGACAGCCAGGAACTTTGCCTCTGACCATCGCTGTGCCTGCAACCTGCCTGAGGTAACCCCAGCCACAGGAAAGCATGGAGGTGTGGCTGGTCTGGGTACGGGTGGGGGTGGTGGTGGGCAGGTTGACTAGCCACCCTACCCTCAATTGGATAGGGGTTGAGGCTGTGGAGGAGCTGGGTTTGCTGGCATCTGCATATATACCATGCATGCAGCCCTGCCCATGCCTCACTGTACACACAGCCTCCTGCTGATTGGTCATTACGCATGAAGGCATGTCAACCATTTGCATATTAGCCTTTTATTATTCAGGTATTTAAGTTGCATATGTCCCCTGGATAGTCTCCATTACGCTAAAATATACTCTCTCCTGAATACATTCTAAGAATATGTTTTACTCAGTCTGAAAAATTTAAGGAAAAAATCTAATACCACCATTACTCCTTTTTTTTTTTTAACCTTAAAAACTCTGCAGTATTGTCACCTATAGCTAAGTGGTCCCCTGTGTACTTTTTCCTTTGAGTTGTGTGCCTTATCTCTGCATTCTAGCAATTTCTTTCCACTTTTTGACAAATCCACAAGCACCTATACAATGCCCATAGCTTTTTATAGCAGCACCTGGAAGATGTCTTTTTCTCTCTTCCCCATCCCTTAGTACCCCCCCACCCCTCTTTTCCTCCTCACCTCCTACCTCTCACCCTAAATCAGAGATTTAGTTTAAATTATCTTGGTCATGAGATGTCTTTAGCTCTCAGATCCTATCTTCCAATCTTTGGTGCCTTTGTCACCACATCCAATATCTGTAAAAAAATAGTTCTGGCCCAGCTGAGAAACCCACTCCCTTTGTTGGCTCCTACCTAAGATTACTCATTTGCTCAGGAAGACAGTTAAGACACTTCTTCTGGGGGTTCCTCCATATCCCAGTCCTTGTGTCCAGGCCCAGAAGGTTAGGCCTAACATATTCAACTTGGAGCCTACTAGATTACCAACTATGCCACTATGCCATAGTCATACACCACTAAATGGAATTTGTCTTCAGTTCCACCTTTGGGATAATACAAAACATAATAACATCCTCATTATAGGGATACCAGAAGGAGCAGAAATACATCAATGGATTGAAAACATATTTGAAGATATAATTACCAAAAAGTTCCCTAAACTGGTGAAGAAAAAAGATACACAAGCCAAAACCGGCTCAGTGGATAGAACATTGGCCTGCGGACTGAAAGGTCCCAGGTTCGATTCTGGTCAAGGGTATGTATCTTGATTGCAGGCACATGCCCAGTAGGGGGTGTGCAAGAAGCAGCTGATCAATGTCTCTCTCTCATCGATGTTTCTAACTCTCTCTTCCTCTCTGTAAAAAAAAAAAAAAAATCAATAAAATATATTTTTAAAAAACTACCTACAAAAATGTGTTATTAAAAAAAAAAGAAGAAAAAAGATACACAAGTTCACAAAGAGCAGAGGGTCCAAAACAAGATGGACCCAAAGAGGCCCCATCAAGACACATCACAATTAAAATGGCAGATATTAAAGACAAAGAATCTTAAAAACAGCAAGAGAAAGACAGTTAGTTATTTACAAAGGAGCTTCCATTAGACTGTCAGCTGATTTCTCAACAGAAACAATTCATGCCAGAAGGGATTGGGATGAAATATTCAAACTGATGAAAAGTAAGGACCTACAACTGAGACTACTTTACATAACAAGGCTATCACTTAAAATTGAAGGTCAAATAAAGAGTTTCCCAAACAAGAAAAAGTTTGTTACCACCAACTAGGGGCCCAGTTCATGAATTTGTGAACTTTGAAAGGAACTTTGGGCCACAAGGCTGTGGTGGGCACAGAAGCAGGTCTCGACCCATCCTCCATGCCCCTCCCACCACGGCCTCTAATCCTCTGTCTGCCAGCTGCCCTGCTCCCACCTCCTCTGCTCCCACATGCTGCCATCGCCAGCGCCACTTGCACCCGCTAATGTCACAGAGCTAATTGGGGGCAGTGCTGGGTGTCAGCAGTGGGTGCAAGCATCAGTTCCAGTGGCAGCAGTGGGTGCAAGCACCAGGTGGGACCGTCACATGTGGGAGCAAAGACTTTTCAGTAACCACCAAAGGCTCACCTCAATGACAGCGATTGGCACCTTGCCTTAGTCTGTTGCTCACTTGCTCCACTATCCCGCCATTGCCAATACCCACCATGTTCTATGCACACTACCTGGTGGTTAATGCACATCATAGCAACAGGTTGTTTGGTTGTTCAGTTGTCCCACTATTCAGTCTATTTGCATATTAGCCTTTTATTATATAGGATATTAAAGGGCTTTCTTGAAAAATAATAAGAATAAGAAGGAAGAGGAAGAGGAGGCAGAGGAAGGAGAGAGGAAGAGGAGGGAGAAACAACATAGAGGAACATAGTTCAAAGAATAAAATGGCAATAAATATGTAATCTATCAATAACCACTTTAAATGTAAATGGCTTAAATGATGCATTCCAAAGACATAGATCAGCTGAATGGATAAGAAAACAAGATCCATGCTGTCTATAAGAGACCCATTCCAGAACAAAAAATACACACTAGAGCCCTAGTTTGATTGGCTCAATGGGCAGACTGTTTGCCTATAGACTAAAGGGTCCTGGGTTTGATTCTGGACAAGGGCACATGCCCAGGTTGTGAGCTCAATCCCCACTGTAGGACATGCAGAAGGCAGCCAATCAATGATTCTCTCTCTTTGTTGATGTTTCTATCCCTCTCTCCCTCTATCTTTCTCTCTGAAATCAATAAAAATATATTTTAAAAAATACACACTCAAAGTAAAGAAATGGAAAAATGTATTTTATGCAAATGGAAAGGAAAATAAGCTAGGGCAGCCATACTCACATCTGACAAAATGGATTTTAAAACTATAGTATGAGACTAAGAAGTAAACTATCTTACCTAATAATAGATAATCATGTAAATTGACTGTACCTCTGCTAAGCCCACAGCCAATCAGAAGTGAGTATGCAAATTAACCCAACAAAGATGGAGAGTTAATTTGAATATGCAGGTGTGGAGCAGCTGGGTGGGGTGAGACGCCTGCTATGAGGAGAAGGGCAGGGGCAGAGGGAGCTACAGGAACAGTGCTCTGGCCGGGAGTGAAGACTTGCAGGCTCCCGAGTGGCCCAGGGAAAGGAAGGCTTATTTTTTTTCCAATTATTTTTTATTGATTAAGGTATTACATGTGTCCATATCTCCCAATTGTCCCCCTACCACACTTCCATACATGCACTCAACCCCCAGTGTCTTGCATCCATTGGTTATGCTTATATGCATGTATACAAGTCCTTCGGTTGATCTCTTACTTCCCCCCGCACCAGCCAGGAAGGCCTATTCTTGCACAAAACTTCATGCAACAGGCCTCTAGTATAATCATAAAGGGAGTTATCCAACAAGCGGATATAACCCTTATAAACATTAATGCACCCAATGTAAGAGCACCTAAATAAGTAAAGCAAATTTTGATGAACAAAAAGGAGAGATTGACAGTTATACAGTCATAGTAAGGAATTTTAACATTCCATTGACATCAATGGATAGATCTTCCAGACGGAAAATCAACAAGGAAGTGGTAAACTTAAATGACACACTAGATCAGATGAATTTAATGTTTTCAAAGTATCCAAATATACATTATTTCCAAATACACATTTCCAAATAGGACATTTTCTAGGATAGACCATATGTTAGGACACAAAACAAGTCTTAATAAATTTAAAAATATTAAAATCATCTCAAGCAACTTCTCTGACCATAATAGTATGAAAGTAGAAAACAATTACAAAATAAAACACACACAAAAATCATAAAAACAAAACAAACCGAAACATATCACTAAGTCATGGAGACAGAATAACAAGTTACTAAACAGTGACTGGGTTAACAATGAGATCAAGAAAGAAATCAAAAGATACCTTGAAACAAATGAAAATGAGAACAAAATAATCCAAAATCTATGGGGTACAGCAAAAGCAGTCCTAAGGGAAATTCATAGCATTATAGGGCTACCTCAAGAAACAAGAAAAATTTCAAATAAACAATCTAACTTTACACTTAAAAAAACTAGAAAAAACACTGAGTAGAAGAAATTAAATAATAAAGAGCAGAACAGAATTTGTCATCAGTTCCCCACACCTCCAGACTCAGCTTCCAGCAACCCCCCTTTTTTGGCCTCACACCATTATCACTCTAGTAGACACTAAGCCAAATGAGTTGCTGGAATCATCCTCAGTGCATTCTGATACATGTAGCTCTAAGTCACTCTTTCCAATTTTGTTCCTAAAAATCTAATCTGGGGGTCAGAGAGCTTGCACTTTCTCTTTCAAATATGGCTGTTCTAGGTTTCAGAGCATAATCAAGGGAAAGGTAGGAGATAAAACATATTTATTATTCTGCCTTCAGAACATTATTTCAGGATCCATGCCTCTTTAATTCAGATCAACAGGATTCCATTATCAAAACCTGGGTTATAAACAAAACTTTCCCTCAGAGACACATGCCCAAACAGTGTACTCATTCTGATTAAAACTTATCTGAATACTAGTTTCATGTAGTTATTATCTTTCCAGGATAAAATTAGGTTATGGGCTTACCAGATGTTTGATTTCTTAGAACAAAGATCAGTGGGAAAGGGTATGTGTTACAATGCAGCTATTTCACAATGGTTTCTTCATTTCATATATAAAACTTTCTGTTTTCCTTTGTTCGTTGAGATTCCCATGGGAGAATGAAAGGGCCTGATAAAGTCCTTTGACCTTGGGAGGGTGGTGGGGAAGGATACCTATTTGGGAGTATAGATTCCAGTGAGATGTGGTAATAAGAAGAAAGTGGGAACTCTTTGTTAGGTTTTTTACACCGTCACAAGGAAAAACCGTGAGTCCAAACAGAGACCGAATTAAACAGGCTTTATTGGGAGCACACGGGCGGGTTCACCTGCTCGGAGAGGGGAGCAGGAGAAGCCCGCCAAAACTGGGGCAGGGGTAAGTTTTTATACTTTTCAGAGGCTGCAGTTATCGGCAGAAACCGGTGGCAGTTAGGGCTTTCTGGGGTCAGGTGACGCCTGGGGTCTGTTCTGCGGTCTGGCTATTTCCTGGAACTGCTTGTCAGGCAGGGAGGGATTCTCCATCTGGGTGTGACGGTTTTGGAATGTCTATGTTGAAAGGTCAGTTCCGCAAGGTGGGGGTTACTTTTCCACCTCCGGGGCAGGGCACAGTGAAGGCCGGACACTTTGCCTCCATGATTAAGAAAAAATACTTTCCTATAATTAAAACATTGATATAACCACGAAGTTGGCAAATAAGAATTGCACTTTGGAGTAATTAGGGACATAAGCAATAACAGTGCAGACTCTCAAAGTAACATAGAGGACCTAGTCTTCTGGGAGATGTATGGACGGGGGGTATCTCACCAGGAGAAGCTAAGATAGCCAGGAGAGCAGTGGCAAACAGCAGCGATCTCTTCTCAATAATATCCTCAGGTTCAGTTCAGTAGGTTTGTCTTTTAGGGTTTAAGAGAGCAGACATTACCATAGTAAGCATATGAAAATATGAATTGACATAAACTCTTTAAAGGACAACTTGGCTATATTTATCAAGAGCCTTAAAAAGATAAGCCTCTTCTAGATTTAATGTGACTGGTTAGCTTCTTTATCTGACACTAAGGCTATGGTCTAAAACAGCATGTAGCTCGCAAGTCGCGATTTGCCGACCCCTGCCCTAGACAAAGACTTTGGAGATTAACCTTTAGGACACTTTCAACAAAGCCAAGGAGTAGTCAGGGAATATATTAGAGGAGAGAGAGACGGGGGGGTAAGGAGAAGGAGGGGAGGAGAAAAGGAGGGGAGGAGAGAGGGGGAGAAAGAGAGAGATCATATAGAATCAGTTTCAATCTCATGCAGTTCCCCTACCCTTGTGAGAAAATAGAAGAATGAATGCTATCTGCAAAGTTTCAAAGTGATGAAACGTTAGTCAAAAAATTTTTCCAATATTATTCTTCTCATTTCATATGAACCTTGTTTTGATATCTCTTGTTGTACCAAACCCAAAGAAGATTCACTTTCTGTTTTTCTTAGTGCCAGACTTCTAGATACGCTGTATCAAGCTTCAGAATCTCCCCCTCCTGGGAGAGTTCAGATTGGAAAACAAATTGTGATAACCTGCTATTTGCCTTTGGAATGTGCCTACGACATTAGGATCCTGTATGCAACAGACCTGAGGACATGTGGATACCACACACAGAAGAAGAACAAGGACTGAGTGTCAGTGGGATGTGTGTGTGTGTGTGTGTGTGTGTGTGTGTGTATGTGTGTGTATTTATATGTGTGTTTTTAAAATGTGTGGGAGGGGTGTCTTTAAGTCTATTTAACTCTACCCTTACTGTGCCTTGTATCTATCTTCTATTCTCCATTTCCATGATTACAACTGAAGTCCAGACCTTCATCTACCAACTGGTACTTGAAATATTGCAACAGTGCCATTAACAGTTAATTTCATATTCTAGAATGTAAATTTGTGAGCTAATTATGTCCTGCATGGGAGTAACATAGTGGTCCCCCTAACTGACTCGAGTATAAGCTAATTTAATTGTCATTTTGTTCATTCTCAGTCTGGCTTGTCTAAAATAGACTAAAAATATTTTAATGGCAAAACTCTGACATCTTATTTTTTTTTAATGTAGTCTAATATAACACTACAAAAGTTTACTGAATTACCACCCACTAAATTACCACTTTCCCTGGAAGAAAGATTTAGAAACTATAAAGCAGGGAAATTAAAGCTCTTGTAAATCACTTAGGCTTTCTAACATACACACATTTGAAACTCGTATTAACACCATGTCACATTAAAAACAGGAAGAGCTGAAATGGCTGAGATGTGGAGGATAATGAGCATCTATGTACTTTTTGTTATTCTCTGAGACTTCTCTTCTAGTTCTTCTGTAATCACACAGAAATTTTTCTTTATAATTTAAGTAAAAATCTTTGTGAATTAAGGGGCATATCTTCAAATGTTTCATATGAAGAGATGACCTATGTCACCATCTGATTCCTTCAGAGGTGTCCTGGACTGAGGCGCTCTGGCAGCCGAGATGTTCTGGGCTAAAATCCTTACTTAGTAGATAGATGACTTGAGGAGATTCCCCACCTCATTCTCCTACTCTTTTCATTAATAGTTCACCCATGTGACTTTTCCTTTTTTTTTATTATGTTACATGTATACATAACTCCCCATTGCTCCCCCTCTCTCCCAGGCATACCTCAACCCCCAAGTGTCTATGTTCATTGGTTATGCTTATATGCATGCATACAAGTCCTTTGATTGATCTCTTATCTATCCCACCTCTCCTTAATCTTCCTGCTATAATTTGACAGTCTGTTTGATGCTTTACTGCCTCTGTATCTATCCTTTTGTTCATTAGTTTACAATGTTCTTTATTATCCACTAATGAGTGAGATCATGTGGTGCTTCTCCTTCATTGACTGGCTTATTTCACTAAGCATAAGGCTCTCTAGCTCCATCCAGGTTGCTGCAAATGGTAAGAATTCCTTCTTTTTAATGGCAGCATAAAATTCCATTATATAACTGTACCAGAGTTTTCTGATCCACTCATCTACTGACAGGCACCTAGGCTGTTTCCAAATTGTAGCTATTGTAAATTGTGCTGCTATGAACATAAGGATACATAAATCCTTTCTGATTGGTGTTTGTGATTTCTTAGGATAAATTCCTAAGAGTGGGATTACTGGATCAAATGGGAGATCCATTTTTAGTTTTTTAAGAAAACTCCATACTGTTCTCCACAGTGGCTGCACCAGTATGCATTCCCACCAACAGTTCACAAGGGTTCCTTTTTCTCCACATCCTCGCCAACACTTGTCCTTTGTTGATTTGTTGATGATTGCCATTCTGACAGGGATAAGATGGTATCGCATTGTCATTTTGATTTGCATCTCTTGGATAATTAGTGACTTTGAACATGTTTTCATGTGTCTCTTGGCCTTCCTTTTGTCATCCTTCAAAAGGTTCTATTTAGGTCCATTGCCCATTTTTTTTATTTGATCTTTTATTTTCCTTTTATTAAGTTGTATAAGTTGGGTGTAGGTGTTGGAGATTAAACCTTTATCAGTGATAACATTTGCAAATATGTTCTCCCATACAGAGGTTTTTATGGTGTTTTGTTGATCGTTTCTTTTGCTGTGCAAAAGCTTATTTTGATATAGTCCCGTTTGTTTATTTATTTTTTTTCTTAGCTTCCATTGCCTTTGGAGCAGTATCAGTGAAGAAGTTCTTTCAGCATATATCTGAGATTGTGCTGCCTGTGGATTCCTCTAGTATTTTTATGGTTTCCCTTCTAATGTTTAAGTCCTGTATCCATTTTGAGTTTATTTTTGTATTTGGTGTAAGTTGGTGGTCCAGTTTCATTTTTTTTGCATGTATCTGTCCAATAATCCCAACACCATTTGTTGAAGAGGCTATCTTGGCTCTATTGTATGTTCATGCCTCCTTTGTCAAATACTAGTTGAGCATAGTGGTTTGGGTGGATATCTTGGTTCTCTTTTTTATTCCATTGGTCTATAAGTCTGTTCTTGTGCCAGTACCAGGCTGTTTTGAGAACAGTTGCTTTGTAATATAGCTTGAAATCTGGTATTGAGATCCCACCTACTTTATTCTTCTTTCTCAGAATTGCTGTGACTCTTCGTGGTCTTTTTTTTGTTCCAGATGAATCAATGAAGAATTCTTTCTAGGTCTGTGAAATATGTTGTTGGTATTTTAATAGGTAGTGCATTGAATCTATAGATTTGCTTTTGGTAGTATGGACATTTTAATGATGTTGATTCTCCCAATCCATGAGCATGGTATGCTCTTCCATCTGTTAACATCTTCTTCTATCTCTTTTTTCAGTGTCCTGTAGTTTTCTACATATAGGTCTTTTACCATTTTAGTTAGGTTTATTCCTAGGTATCTTAATTTTTTTGGTGTGATGGTAAATGGGATTGTTTTTTCAGTTTCTCTTCCTGTAATTTCACTATTAGTGTATAGAAATGCCACAGATTTCTTGGCATTAATTTTGTATCCTGCTACATTGCCAAATTCATTTATTAAGTCAATTAGTTTTGAGATGGAGTCCTTTGGGTTTTTATGTACAGTATCATGTCATCTAAAAATAAGGACAGCTTTACTTCTTCTTTTCCAATTTGGATGCCTTTTACTTCTTCTTTTTGTCTAATTGCAATGGCTAATACTTCCAGTACTATGTCGAACAGGAGAGGTGAGAGTGGGCATCTCTGTCTTGTTCCTGTTCCTAGGGGAAATGGTTTTATTTTTTGCCCATTGTCTATGATGATAGCTGTGGGTTTATCATATATGGGTTTTATGATGTTGAGGTATGATCCTTCTATTCCCACTTTGCTGAGAGTTTTTATCAAGGAAAGGTGGTGGATTTTGTCAAATGCTTTTTCTGCATCAATTGATATGACTATGTGATTTTTATCTCTCAATTTGTTTATGTGATGTATCATGTTTATTGATTTGCAGATATTGTACCATCCCTGCATTCCTGGGATGATTCCTACTTGGTCATGGTGTATGATTTTCCTGGTGTACTGCTGGATCCGATTTGTTAGAATTTTGTTGAGGATTTTGGCATCTATATTCATGAGAGATATTGGACTATAATTCTCTTTCATTGTGTTGTCTTTATCTTGTTTTGGTATTAGGGTGATGCTGGCTTCATAGAAGATGTTTGGAAGTGTTCCATGTTCTTGAATAATTTTGAATAGTCTGAAAAGGATAGGTTTTAATTCTTCCTTGAATGTTTGGTAAAACTCTCCTGTGTAGCCATCTGGTCCCAGGCTTTTATTTGCTGGAAGCTTTTTGATGACTGCTTTAATTTCTTCCATAGTTATTGGACTATTGAGATGTTTAGATTCTTCCTGATTGAGTTTTGGAAGGTTATATTTTTCTAGGAATATGTCCATGTCTTGCAGGTTGTCCAATTTGTTGGAATAGAGTTGTTCATAGCATTTTTTATCAATCCTTTGTATTTTTTTAGGGTCTGTTGTTATTTCTCCTCTTTAATTTCTGGTTTTGCTTATTTGGGTCTTCTCTCTTTGCTTCTTGGTGAGCCTGGGTAGAGGTCCATCAATCTTGTTTATCTTTTCAAAGAACCAGCTTTTGGTTTTGTTGATCTTTTGAATTATTTCTTTGGTCTCCATGTTGTTTATCTCCGCTCTGATTTTTACTATTTCCTTCCTGCTGCATATATTGGGCTTTTCTTGTTGCTCTCTTTCCAGGTCTTTAAGTTGTAGGGTTAGGTAATTTATTACCATTGTTTCCTGTTTTTTGCAGTAGCCTTGTAAGGCTATAAACTTCCCTCTCAAGACTGCTTTCACTGTGTCCCATAAATTTTGTATTGTTGTGTTGTCATTGTCATTTGTTGCCATGATTTTTTTTCCCTTGATCTCTCTGGTTACCCAGTCATTGTTTAATAGCATGCTGTTTAGTCTCCATGTGTTTGATTTCTTTCTATTGTTTTTATTATAGTTGATTCCCTGTTTTATGCCACTGTGGTCTGAGAAAATGCTTGATATGATTTCTATCTTCTTAAATTTGAAGAGACTTTTCTTATGACCCAACATATGATCTGTCTTTGAAAATGACCCATGTGCACTAGAGAAGAATGTATATTCTGTGGCTTTGGGGTGAAATGTTCTGAAGATGTCAATTAATTCCATCTGCTCTAGTGAGTCATTTAGGATCGATGTTTCTTTGCTAATTTTTTATTTAGAGGATTTTTCCAGTAGTGATAGTGGGGTATTAACGTCTCCTACTATGATTGTATTGTTGTCAATCTCTCCCTTAATATCCTCCAGGAGTTTTTTTTATGTATTTAGGTGCTCCTATATTGGGTGGGTATATGTTTACCAGAGTTATTTCTTCTTGTTGGATTGTTACCTTTAGTATTATGAAGTGGCCTTCTTTATCTCTTGTTATGTCCTTCACTTTGAGATCTAATTAGTCAGATATAAGTATTGCAACCCCAGCTTTGTTTTCATTTCCATTTGCCTGAAATACCATCTTCCATCCCTTCACCCTCAATCTGTGTGCATCTCTTTTCCTGAGGTGGGTTTCTTGTAGACAGCAGATATATGGATCATGTTTTCTTATCCAATCGGTTACCCTATGTCTCTTGATTGGAGCATTTAATCTGTTTACACTTAAAGTTATTATTGATAGGTACTTATCTGTTGCCATTTTTAGTCTTTACCCCAGCGTTCCTTCTTCGCTTCCTATTTATTTTTTATTACAGAAGACCCTTTAACATTTTTTGCATTGCTGGTTTGGTGGTAATATATTCCCTTAGTACTTTTTTGTCTGTGAAGCTTCTGATTTCACTTTCAATTTTGATTGAAAGCGTTGCAGGGTACAGTATTCTTGGATTCAGACTCTTCCTTTGCATGACTTTGTATATTTCATTTCATTCCCTTCTGGCCTGACGAGTTTCTGTTGAGAAATCAGTAGCTAGTCTTATGGGAGTTCCTTTTTAGGTAACTTTATGTTTCTCTCTGGCCACTTTTAAGATTCTTACTTCATATTTGGTGTTTGCCAATTTAATTATAATGTGCCTTGGTGTTGGTTTTGTGGGGTTTATTTTGCTTTGGACTCTGTGAGCTTCTTGGATTTGTGTCGGTTTTTTATTTTCTATATTGAGGAAATTTTCTGTCGTTATTTCTTCAAACAGGTTCTCTAATCATTGTTCAGTTTCCACTCTTTCTGGAACCCCAATTATGAGGATGTTGTTTTGTTTCCTATTATCCCAAAGTTCCCTTAGGCTCTCCTCTTGCTTTTTAACTTTTTTTTTCTAGAAGCTTCTGTGCTTGGGTATTTTTTCTTACTGTGTCTTCTAGCTCACTGATGCGGTCCTCTGCTTCTTCTAGTCTACTTTTGATGCTTTCCATTGAGTTCTTTATAGCAGTGATGTCATTTTTCATTTCTTCTTGCATTTCTTCTTGCTTCTTTTTCATTTCCTCTTGGGTCTTCTTCATTTCCTCTTGGCTCTTACTCACATTGTCGATTTTTTTTCCCATTCTTTTCATCCACCTTATGATCATTTCTCTGAACTCTTTCTCTGGCAGGCTTATTTCTGCTTCTGTTTCGTTTACTTTCTTTTCTGGTGATACCTGCCTTTCTGTCATATGCGGGCTGTTTCTTCTTCTGCCCATGGACTTTCTCCTCCGGGTGTCTGGTTATGTAGTTCACTCTCCTATGTTGATTCAAAGGCACAAACTGCAACACGACCCAGTACAACACACAAGGCACTTATCCCAGGCAAAATCTGACCTTTATGTGTGCCGTGTGGATCTCCTCTGAATCCGCATGTCTGCGCCGATTGGAAAGCGGTGTTCTGGGTCCCCCAGCCGTTCAGTGAGTGTTTCAGCTGCAACTTTCAGACCGCTGCAGACATCCACCTCCCTCTGCAAGATGGGGCAGTCTCCGCGTTCGCGCTGGTGGCTCCAGCAGACAAAAACCCTGTGGCAGTGGGGCAGCCTGATCAGGAGAGCCCCATCCAGCAGTCTCCCACCTTCTCCTGGATGATAACTGACTCTTAACTTGCCAACAAACACTCCCAGTGCGACTCTCAGCTGCTCTCTCTCCCTCTCTGCCCAGCAACAAAGCTCCAGATGCGTACGTCTATTCCGCCGCCATTTTTCCTCCTCCCTGACTCTTCCATTTTTGTCTATCCTTCATCTTCTTAGCTTAGGTATCCCCTTGTATATTCAATCTATTCTTTCCTGTTTATGACTCTTCTGTTTTGTTGTTTAATATATTGTATACAATATTGAAATGTAAACCACCTGTAAGTCTAGGCATGCTAAGTGATTTCTTCAGGGCCTGTTGCTTCTACAAAGGAAATATCTCTTCTGGTATATCCCTTCACCAATTTGGGACATGATCAGAGTTATATTAACCCTAACACTTCATTCAAGGAGTATTGCTTCAATAATTCTAATTATATCCATAAATTCTTCGTTTATTTAATAAGCTTCCACTAAGTATCTATCACTATGGTTGGCAGTTTAAAAACATTAGTTCAATTCTGTGTATTTTTTTCAAACCATGGTTTCCCAAACCCTATAAAAAGGGAGTGGCACAACAGAACCTCTGAAATGGACAAGAACTGACTATGTAATTTAGAGACTCTTCAGGCAATTCAGATACACCCATTCACATACAAGCCCTGGTCTATATCTGTTGGAAATCTCATTCCCTCCCATGGATTCAAATAAACTTAGTATGCAAATAACCCTCAAGTATATACTTACTAGTAAACATTATTTTCTCCCTTGAATCCCAAAAACCTTCTGTCTCTGTATTTCCTTCTTAAAGTGATATCTCACATAAAACTTCTTCAAAAACAAACTCAGGGTCATCTGTCCTACATATGAAATTTCCTTAGGGTTTCCTATTTCATTAGTTATCGCTGTGATTATAGCCACTACTATTGAAAATTTAAAGATATTTAAGTCTCCCTTTCCTTTTCTGTATATTAAAACTTAATATCTCATCTATCTCAGAGCCAATTTAATTCTTTCCTCTCCGTGTGTCTCTAACTGCTCCCCCCTCTCCATCTCCAAAACTACTCCCTATAGATGAGACCAACTGGTGTTCAAACATATTGCCAAATATACTTTTGCAATGCCATCCCTCATGAAGTTCTTCAGCTATCATTTTAAACCAGAAATCAGATCATTTTACTCACTTTCTTAAAAACATTGATAGGAGCTTTTTATTTTTTAATTGAATTTATTGGAGTGACATCCTATATAATAAAAGGTAATATGCAAATCAACTGAATACAAAATGACCAGTCAATATGACAACGCACTGACCACTAGGAAACAGATGCTCAAGCCAGGAGCTGCTCTCTGCTGGTTAATGCACCCCCACAAGGAAAGTGCCACTCAGCCAAAAGCTGGGCTCACAGATGGCGAGTGCAGTGGCAGTGGGGGAGCCTTTCCTACCCCTGTGGCAGCTCTAAAAATGTAAGGCTGACATCCCCCTCAAGGGCTCTCAGAGTGCGAAAGGGTGCAGGCCAGGCTGAGGAACCCCCTGGACCCCAAGTACACAAATGTTGTGCACCAGGCCTCTAGTTTGTTAATAATATATAGGTTTCAGGTGTGCAATTCTATTATACATCACCTATATATTGTATTGTGTGTACACCACCCAAGTCAAGTCTCCTTCCATCACCATTTATCGCCGCTTCCACCCCATATCCTCTTCTACCTCCCCCCCTCCCACCGTCCCTCTGGCAATAATCATGCTGTTATCTGTGTCTGAGTTTTCTTTTTGTTTAATCCTTTCACATTTTTCACATTAGGCCCTCAACCTCCCTCCCCTCTGACAGTTGTCATTCTGTTTCCTGTCTTTATGAGTCTGTTTCTATTTTGTTTACTTATTTATTTTGTTCATTTAATTCCACATTAAGTGAAATAATATTGTACTTGTCATTCCTGACTGGCCTATTTCACTTATAATATTCTCCAGGTCCATCCATGCTATTGCAAAAGGTAAGATTGTTTTCTTTTTTACTGCCAAGTAATATTCCATGGTGTAATGTACCCCCCTTTTTACCTACTCATCTACTGATGGGCATCCAGGCTTCTTCCAAATTTTGGCTCTTGTAAAAAATAAACAAAAAACAAAACAAACAAACAAAAAAAAAACACGTTGCAGTGAATATAGATAGGGCTGCATATATTTTTTCAAATTACTCTTTTTGGGGTTTATGACATATTCCCAGAAGTAGAATCACTGGGTCATAGAGCAATTCCATTTTTAATTTACTTCGGTACCTCCATACTGCTTTCCATAGCAGCTACAATTTGAAAGATGCTTAATGTCACTAATAATCAGAGAAATGCAAATTAAAACCATTTTGATGATAACTTTATCACCTACCGTATTAACTTAAACTATATTTAGAGATAAAACACTCTGCAAATTTTAACTTTATTTCACAATCTGCAATTTTTTCTCTCCCTTGAACTTGAAGCACATAAAATTTATTTAATTTTAAGAAACATTTTTCTTCCAGTGCCTCTGCATATTTGAAGCTGCACCATATAGTAGGATAATTTGAACTTGGAATGCAGCTTAACATCTCTAACCTTAGATTACCAATATATAAATTGAGAATAGCAATAGCTATCTTATAGATTTGTTGGAGGATTATTAAATGAGATGTTTATAAAGTCCTGAGTACATATCCTAGTATAAAATTAATGTTCAATAAGTGGTAGCTCTTTAATGCTGTTTGTTTATATTTGACAATTTTAATTTAACATTTATATTGTGAACATTTCTCCATGCCATCAAATAGTCTTTGAAAATATGATTATAAACTGCTGCATAGTTATAAATCATATGAATATACCATCATTTATTTTACCAAGTACTTATTGGTGGACATTTATATTGTTTTCAACTTTCACTCATATAAATAACAATAACAATGTAATAAACATAATAACACATAAATCTTTAAGAATACATCCAAGTATTTTCCCAGGATAAGTTACTAGAAGGGAAACATTTTAAGGCTGTAGAAACTTGTGTTAAATGAGAGTTCCTCTCTCCTACAAACAAGCACATGTGTTCTCTCACCATCTTTTCTCTTTACCAGTGTAATGGCAATTGTGTTTGTTTATGTTATAACAACTAAACCCATATGTAACCAATTAGGATCCCATAATAACAAAGAGAAGAGAATTCTATTTCACTTGATGAATTTTAGCTTTAATTAACCTATCTTTTGTCTCTTGTCTTTATAAGATTAGACTTCATACATTTCAAGTATAGTCCAAGACAATACTTTATTTAACCACTAGTGACCCAGTGCATGAAATGTGTGCACATTAAAAGGAGATTAATAAGAGGAAATATTTTAATACATTAGTACCTTGAGATACGAGTGCCCTAACGTACAGGATTTTTGAGATACGAGCCGTCGAGCGAGCGATTTTTGCTTTGAAATTCGAGCAACATTTCAGATAAGAATAATGGCGCAGATCGGCCGGCTGCACATGACCCACCAGTTTCCCGCGATTCGAACATCTCATAGTTTCCCACGCCTAAGGTTACGGAACGAATTAAACTCCTATGTCAAGGTACCACTGTATTGCTATTTGCCCTTTCTCTATAAGAGAAGTGTCAGAGATAAAAGAAAGTTAGTAAAATCTCCCTCCTGTCAGAGTCTGGGGCATGCGCTGGGACCTAGAGTCAAGTCCCTGCCCACCACCCACACACTTCGAAAATGCAGGAGACCCAGACCCTACTGGCCTCACTCCAATTGGGTGAGACCCAGACCTAGCCGGACCCATCCACATCAAGCCCCTCTGGGTGCAGGTACAGCATGAGGTCTCCCAGCCTGGTACTGGGGCAGAAGGCACAGCGTGAGGTCTCTTGTCAAGTCCCACCAGGTGGGGTATGCAGCCTGAGGTCCCCCAGCCTGGCACTAGTATGGGGTGGGGCATGGTCTGAGGTCCCTCATCAAGCCCCACAGCCTGAGGTTCCCTGTCAAGCCCTGGAGGGCGTAGCCTGAGGTACTTCACCCTGGCCAGGTGCCATGCAGCCTCAGGTCCCTGCTGTTCGGTTATGACATTACAGAGTCTTGGCTAATTTGCATATTCCTCTATTATATAGTTAGTTGTTTTAAATAAATTGATAAATCACCCCACTACCCTACCAAGCCCCAATCACCACCAACAAAATGTAAAAGCCAAACCTCCACATTGGAGTAATTTATGATTCTCTGACATTCACCCTTCATGTCCTGCCCTCAAAATATATAAATCCATATCCTATGATAAATGGCAATATAATTATTAGAAGTAATAGAAATCATCAGACTACTTAACCTCAAAATTTTCCAGCTCAATCAAGGCTCTATTTGAATCACTGGTATAATGATTCTTATTCTGCATCAAGAGATCAGTTAAACACGTAAAATTACATAAATCCTACTTATCAACTGGTGGAAGAGGAGATAAAGGCAAAATTACTTTATATACTCTTTGCCAGCTAAGGAAATGCAGAATAATATAAGGCTATATAGCTCAATAGGATTATGTTTGTCTTATGGTTATTGTCTTCCCCAGGGTTAAGCATATTGTAATCACTCAAAAAAAATAATTCAAATAAATGAATGAACAAAAAAAAGAAAAAATATTAACAAGATTTGACTTTCTCAACTACTTTAACTTAAGCAGGGAGTCTTAGAATTGCTCTCAATATTCTGATTAAAGTTCCTCTCAACAAGTTTAATTTGCACTTATTGGACCAATAGCAGATAAATATGGTTCTTCCAGTTTCACTATTAACAATTAGTATTATTTTGTGAAATGTCATAACATGTTTTGATGTATTATGATATGATATAGTGCATGTATCCTTTGATACAGGAAGTCTGTCTGGCAATTTAACCAAAGAAATAACCACAGATGTTCAGAAAGTGAAAGATTGTATTTTAAAAATATTTATTCTACTATGTGTTTAGAAGCAATAAGAAAAGGGAAAGAATTCATATATCCAAGCATATATAATTAATTAAATGCACTATGGCATGTCTACATATTCAGTCATTAAAACTGATCACACTAAAGACTATTTAAGCACATAGAAACTATATTATATAGTTAAGTGAACATAACTAACATATAGTTAAGTTACACAACTATGTATCTTCCTGTTCTCTACTGAACCTATCCTCAACCATTTTACTAAACCATATGAAAGTTAATAATGATCTCTGTGTTAATATCAGGTACTCGGTTTCAGTCTTCTTCCTTGACCTACCAACATCATCTGACCAAATGACTGTACCTCTTCCATTAAGCATTTTGATCACGTAGCAACAGGTAAATCATGCATTCTTGGATCTCTTTCTTCACTGGTCTCTTAGTCTCCTTAGTCAGGGTCATTTGATGTCCCATATCTTAAATTAGGAGTCTCCAGTTCTCAGGAGAACTGTCTTTATTCAGCCCTAGGTGTGGGAACCTCTTTCCACGTCCCGCGTGGTTCAGGGTTCCCGGGTCAGGGTTCGGGTTCTGAAGGAGGCCGCACGCAAACGAAATGAGAGACTAGAAAGCATTAATTTGGTGATATTGGGGGGCCAGGCGGGAGCCTTCCTCTAGTGGAAAGGACTGCCACTTGCTCTGGCCTTTTTCTCCCTTTTATTAATGCTTTGGGACACACCTCTAGCCTTTAGGCAGGAGATAACAGAAATTAACATGATACAAACAGATAGTTTCAACTAAACAATGAGTAATCAGCTCTGACCTTTCAGAGCAATTAAGGTTGGCCAGCCTTCTGGCTTCCCATTTACATCCATTTAGTGAGAACAATATTTGGTTTCCGACACCTAGGGGATTCCATCCAGTCTTATGACTTTAAACACAATCTATCTATCTATCTATCTATCTATCTATCTATCTATCTATCTATCATCTATCTATCTATCTATCTATCTATCATCTATCTAGAATTCTCCCAAATTTCTATCACTACCCTGGACTTTTACTCTGAAGTTCAGACTCTACAGTTAGATCCCTATTTGACATTACCAGTTGGATATTTTATAAGAAATTTTGATGAAAGATACAAGTCCTAATGTTTTACCCTCAAACGTATTGCTCTCATAATCTTTACCATATCAAACAATGGCTACTCTATTCTTCAAGTAATAATAATGGAGTGAGATGGGTTAGGGCCCTGTGGAATGGACAAGGGGAGATTTTAGAGAAACAAAGACTTAACTATTCTCTCAGTTTTATTCCAAATCTAAATTAATGTTTGCATATTAGACAGATCTTCATAAACTTAATTTTAGGCCTCTGTAGCATCTATTTCTGCAATATTAACTGTTAATATTTCTCAACAAATTTTATTCCTGAATTGGCATAAAAGTGATCTATGTGAAGAATATAATTCCAGTTTCAAAATACTATGCTAATTTACTACAAATTCCACCCAATGATAAAATGTTAGAAACATTTCCTTTCACTTTCATTTCAGGAACAAGAGGAGTATGGCCATAATTACCTCATCTGTTCAACGTACCTGAGCTACTAGACAGCATTATAAGTCAAAGAAAAAAAACCACACACAATAAAGGTATTAATGATTAGAATAGAAGAAACAAAATGACTTTTCACAGATATGCTTACATTAAAAACCCCACATAGTACAGACAAATTATCTAATTAATAAGAGATACTGACAATTGTACTAAGTGAAAGATCAATAAGTTAAAAAAAGGTCAATTGTGTTGATATCCACCAAGATAATCAGCTAGAAAAAATATTTTAATGGACAAATGTGCTAAAGATATCAGTTCTTCCTAATTTTATCTAGATATTCAAAGTAATTCCCATCATAATTTCAAAAAAATATATCTAAATTTATGTGGAGGAGAGAATCCAAGATGGCAGCATAGGTAAACACCTACACTGCTGCCTCACACAACAATTTCTAAACTACAACTAAAAGACAGAATGGACATCATCCAGAACCACAGGAAAGCTGGCTGAGTGAAAATTCTACAACTAGAAGGAAAGAGATGGCTCACAGAGACCCAGAGGAGCTGCAAAAAGCTGAGGTACGGATACGCGCTCGTGGAGAGAGCGGGTGCCGGAGTACCTGGCTGGCTTTCCCTGGTGGGAGGGAGACAGAAACTTCCATGGCACTGAACCCCTTATCCTATGACACTAAACCCCAGGTCCAGTCAAAACTCATACGGGGGGAGTTTGGACTGTGAAAAGGGAGAAGTACACAGAAATTTAGGGGAGTCACAAAAGGGCAGAAGTCGGGCGGCGTGCACAGCACTGTTTGCAGAAGACCAACTGCTGATTGTGCCTCTGGCTTTCACAAGTGTGCCACTTCTAACTCCAATAAACCCCAGTTTCGGGAGAAACCTTTGGGACCCAGATTCATATGGTCCCGGAGCACAGGGGAGCTGGAAAGGCAGTAGTCTAGAGGCACTGCAAGAGTGTGCACACACACAGGGACCACTCCAGCAATTACCCAGTCACGTGAGACTCAGGGGCCGTGGAGGGTGGGGCCGACTGGAAGGCAAGGCGGTCCATTAAGGCCTGAGACACCACCCATCCCAAGCTCAACAGAGAGGCTTTTGCAGTGTGAAAGTCTTGTATCATAAGGCTGAATCCAAAAGAGAAGTTCTCCCGGCATAGTGAAAATGCCAAGACAAAGGAAGAGATCACAAACAAAAGAAATGGAGAAAAACAAAAGACTGGATATAGAGTTCAAAACCACGCTTATAATGTTTCTCAATAATATCCTAGAAAAGATGGATAAAGTTAGCAAGACCCAAGAGGAGATGAAAAAGAAGCAACTAGAAATGAAAAAGAACCAACTAGAGATGGAAAAGGACGAACTAGAGATGGAAAAGGACGAACTAGAGATGGAAAAGGACCAACTAGAAATTAAACATACACTGACTGAAATAAAAACTATTATGCAGAGTACTAATAGCAGACTAGAGAAAGGCAAGAATCAAGTCAAAAATTTGAAATATAAAGAAGCAGAAAACACTCAACTGGAAAAGCAAGAAGAAAAAAGAATCCAAAAATGTGAACATAATGTAAGGAGCCTCTGGGACAGCTTCAAGAATACTAACATCAGAATTGTGGGGGTGCCAGAAGAAGAGAGCAAGATACTTAAAATCTATTTAAAGAAATAATGACTGAAAACTTCCCACATCTGGTAAAAGAAATAGACAAATCCAGGAAGCACACAGAACCCCATATAAAAGGAATCCAAAGAGGACTACACCAAGACACATCATAATGAAAATACCAAGAGCAAAAGACAAAGAGAGAATATTAAAAGCAGCAAGAGAAAAACAGTTCATTACCTATAAGGGAGCACCCATATAACTGTCAGCTGATTTCTCAACAGAAACGATGCAGGCCAGACGGAAGTGGCAAGAAATATTCAACGTGATGAATAGCAAGAACCTACAACCAAGAATACTCTATCCAGCAAAGCTATCATTCAGACTTGAAGGGCAGATAAAGAGCTTCACAGATAAGAAAAAGCTAAAGGAGTTCATCAACTCCAAACCAGTATTATATGAAATGCTGAAAGGTACTCTTTTAGAAGAGGAAGAAGAAAAAGGTGAAAGATAAAAAATTATGAACAACAAATACATATCTATCAACAAGTGAATCTAAACATTAAGTGAATTAAAAATTTGATCAACAGGGTAAACTGGTGAATATACAGTGGTACCTCAAGATATGAGTTTAATTCGTTCAGTAACTTTGAGGCTTGGAAAACTATATGACGCTCAAGTTGCGGTAAACTGGTGGGTCGTGTGCAGCCGGCCAATCCGTGCAATTACTCCTATCTCAAATGTTGTTCAGATTTCAAAGCAAAAATTGTTTGCTTGATGGCTCATATCTCAAAAATCTCATATGTTAGGGCACTCGTATCTCGAGGTACCACTGTAATAGAATCAGGAGCACAGAAAGGGAGTGAATTGATAATTCTCAGGGGAAAAGGTGTGAGGAGTGTACAGGGAGAGACTGGACAAAAATCATACACCTACGGATGAGGTCAATGGGAGGGAGGTAAGTGTAGAGGGAGGGTTGGAAGCCAGGTGGAGGGGAGCTATGCAGGGGAAAAAAGAGAAACAAATGTAATAATCTGAATAATAAAGATTTAACAAAAGAAAAGAAAACAAATAAATAATAAATAAATAAATAGATAGATAAATTTATGTGGAAGATGAATGGCCAAGAAAAAGTAATATTATTCAGAGGACAAATTTAGTGGATCAAATATTTAAGGTAAAAGGAAAAACTTTAATTTTTATTTCAAAATTAATATTCTCTTTACACTTTTTGAAATGGGGAAGTATTTCTTTCAGAAAAGTGTACACAAAGTTCAAGTCTAGAAAAATACAAAATCTCCTATAAATTTATAAAAAAATGAAAAACAAAACTATATCCCACAAATAAAAGAGTAATATGCAAATGGACCATACCTCCACTATACCCACAAGCCATGCCCACCAGCCATTCTCACCAGCCAAACAGAGCAAGTATGCAAATTAACCCAACCAAGATGGCTATGGCCACAGAGAGAGCTGGAGAGAGGCTTGGATTGCCCCTGGCGATGGACGAAACCAAGTTTTTTGACTGGCCAGGCCTCTGCTTAATGGCTGTGGGAGCAGAAGCTTGGCTCCTCTCTAGGCTACAAAGTTTCAGTTTTAGAAGATAAATAAAGACCAGATACCACGGCCTCCACTTGGGTAACTGGGGGTCATGGCTGGCCTGCAAACCATCAAAGGCCCCTCATCCAGGCTACCCCACACCCCAAGGGAACACTCACCCTGATCCAGGACATGCTTTGGGGCAAACCAGCTGGCCCCCACCTGTGTACCAGGCCTCTATTCTATCTAATAAAAGAGTAATATGCAGATTGACCATCACTCCAACACACAAGATGACTGCCCCCATATGGTCAAAAGATCATGCCCCCTATGTGGACACAAAATAGCCACCACAAGATGGTAAGCAGGGGAGAGCAGTTGACAGGGACCAGGCCTGCAAGGGAGGGCAGTTGGGGGTGAGTAATCCTGCAGGAGAAGGCAGTTAGGGGTAACCAGGCCCACAGGGTAGAGCAGTTAGGGGCAAACAGGATGGCAGGGGAGTGGTTAGGGGGTGATCAGGCTGGCAGGCAGAGAGTTTAGGAGCAATCAGGAAGACAGGCAGGTGAGCAGTTGGAAGCCAGTAGTCCTGGATTGTGAGAGAGATGTCCCACTGCCTGTTTAGGCCTGATCCAAGTAGGATTAATCTTCCCTGAGGATATTTTCCATTGATTTTTAGAGAGAGTGGAAGGGAGAAAGAGAAACAGAGGGAAACACCAATGGGAAAGAAACACATCTATTGGTTGCCCTCACATGCACCCTGAACAGGGTCAGGGATCGAGCTTGCAATCCAGGTATGTGCCCTTGACCTTAATCAAACCCAGGTATGTGACCTTGACTGAAATCAAACCTGGATTTCAGTCCATGAGCCAATGCTCTATCCACTGAGCAAAACTGGCTAGGGCAGTATTATCAAATTTAGATTAGAGAAACTTTTGTACATGTGCACTAGTATACACCAATAAGGACATTTGTAAGGACTTTATTTTCAACAGCAATACACTGTAAACAACACTGTGTCTATAAAAGGAGGATGAGTAGATAATTGTGAAATAATCACATGATAAAAACATTCTAACAGTGAAAGTAAATGAACAATAGCTCCAAAAGAACAATAGTTCCATGCAACAATATCCATGAATCTCAATAATATAACATTGAGTTATAAAAAGCAAGTCAGCTAGGGCATATGCAGAAACATACTATTTATTCATAGAAAATTAACAAACTAGCAATGATAAAAATTGTATTACTTAGGGTTAAAATAAAAGTGTATGGAGGAAAGCAGGGAAATAAAAACAAAAACTTGAGCAATGCTTCCCTCTGGGTTGCAGAGCCTTGTCAGGAAGGGTACACAGGAGGATGTAACTCATAAGAATATTTGCCTATTTGAAATGTTAGATGGATCCTGGGTGATCCCTTGTAATTTTCTTAAATATTTTTTATAATTTTACTAGAGGCCTGGTGCATAAAATTCATGCACAGCAAGGGTGGGGGGAAGGTGTCCCCCAGCCTAGCCTGCACCCTCTCCAATCTGGGTCCCCATGAGGAAAGTCCAACTGCCCATTTAGGTCTGATCCCATTGGAATCAGACATAAATGGGCAGCCGGACATCCCTCTCACAATCCAGACTACTGGCTCCCAACTGCCCTCCCCTGCAGGTCTGATCCCCAAAACTGCCTTTCCCTGCAGGCCTGGGTCCCCCCACAACTGTTCTCCACTGCAGGCATGGTACCCCCAACTATCCTCCCCTGCTGGCCTGGATCCCCCCAACTGCCTTCCTCTGCAGGCCTGGTCACCCCTAACTGCTCTCCCTGCTTCCCTGAATGCCCACAATTGTCCTCCCCTGCAGTCCTGGCTCCTCCCCAATTGGCCTCCTTTTCTGGCTTGGTCTCTCCCAACTGCCCTCCTCTGCTAGCCTGGTCACCCCTAACTGCCCAACCCTACTGGTCTGGGTCCTCCCCAGCTGCCCTCCCTTGCAGGCCAGGTCTCTGCCAACAGCCCTCCTCTGCTGGCCATCTTGTAGAGGCCATCTTGTCCACATGGGGGGAGGATCTTTTGGCCACAAGGAGGCAGTCATCTTGTGTATTGGAGTGATGGTCAATCTGCATATTACTCTTTTATTAGATAGGATAGAGGCCTGGTGCCAGCTGGTTTGCCCTGAAGGGTGTCCTGGATCAGGGTGGGTGTTCCCTTGGGGCATGGAATGGCCTGGGCAAGGGGCCTGTGGTGGTTTTCAGGCTGCCATGCCCCCTGGCAACCTAAGTGGAGGCCCTGGTATCTGGGATTTATTTATCTTCTACAAATGAAACTTTGTAGCCTGGAGTGGAGCCAAGTCTTCTGCTGCACAGCCATTGAAACTTTGTTGCCTTAAGGGGAGGCCTGGGTGCTTGGCTTTCTCCATTGCTAGGGGCAATCCAAGCCTCCCTCCCGCTCTCTCTGTGGCAGTGGCCATTTTGGTTGGGTTAATTTGTGTACTCACTCTGATTGGCTGGTGGGCATGGCATGTGGGTGTAGCAGAGGTATGGTCAATTTGCATATTACTCTTTTATTAGATAGGATTATACAGGATAGAGGCCTGGTGCATGGGTGGGAACCAGCTGGCCTGCCCTGAAGGGGGCCACGGATTGGGATGGGAGGTTCCTGCTAGGGGGTGGACCAGCCTGGGAGAGGGGTGGCTAGGTTTTCAAGCCAGCCATGCCTCTGATCAGGGCCAGGGGTCCCCACTGGAGGGTGGAGCTGGCCTGAGTAATGGGCCTCAGGTGGTTTGCAGGCTGGTACACCCCCCCGCTTTGTCAGGAAAGACATCCAGAATGGCATCTGGAAGAGGTCTCATCTATCTGATCTAACTAGCATATTACCCTTTTAGTAGTATAAATATCCTTTTAACCATATTCTCAGGTAAGAGGAGGCTAGGATACAATTAGTGTGGCTCACTTACCTGCAGCCTCATTGCAAACCTTTTGTCTTTTTAATGGGCTAATTGAGAATTAGGTGCTTCCCACCTACCCCCTCCACATACATCCTTCCAGCCTTCTCCACTCTGCTCCCTGCCTGGGAGGATGACCTGTATGGGCCAGGTGAATGACTTCCTATTCCCTTTGAATTCTGACTGATTCAGTAAATGGAAAGCTCAAAAAGTGATTAGATGAAAAGAGGGCAATGAGATCAGGGCATTCACTCCTTCATTTCTTTCCACCAATATCGTCTCCAGCTGCCTGCGTGGCCCTAAATCAGTTGTCACTGCTTCTCTCAAGACTGTTAATATTACAGGGCTTCTCCTTCCAAGTTCTTTTTTATTTGTTTACTTACTTATTTATTTATTTATTTATTTATTTATAAATATATTTTATTGACTTTTTTACAGAGAGGAAGAGAGAGGAATAGAGAGTTGGAAACATCAATGAGAGAGAGACATCGATCAGCTGTCTCCTGCACACCCCCTAGTGGGGATGTGCCTGCAACCAAGGTACATGCCCTTGATAGGAATCCAACCTGGGAGCTTTCAGTTCACAGGTTCACAGGCCGATGCTCTATCCACTGAGCCAAACCAGTTTCGGCTATTTATTTCTTTATTTATTTATTTATTTATTTATTTAGTGTGTGTGTGTGTAAGTTTTAATGTATTTTTAGTGATTAAGGAGAGGAAGGAAGAAGGAGAGAGAGATGGAAACATCAATGATGAGAGATATCATTGATTGGTTGCCTCCTGCCTGGAGCCCGCAAACAGGGAATGTGCCCTGATCTGGAATTGAATTGTGACCTTCTAGTTCATAGATGGATGCTCAATCACTAAGCCACACAGGCTGGGCATCCCTCCAGCTTCTGACTCATTCCTTATCCCTTCAGACCTATAGGGCTTAACAGCCAACCTCATATAAAACTCTGGATGACTGCACCAAATATGTGGTTCCCCAAAATGTGTATCTCTGTAAGTAGTCCCTTTGTAAATAAACCCTTTTGAAGTATTGTATTTTGAATGTGCCATCTAACTCTTGCTGGGACCATGCATCGTATAAATGGAGAGGATGGAAAGAAAATTAGAAGATTTGGCCATATTGAAGGGTTAAAACAATATATGTAAAGGGACAATGAATAGGTTTTTGTTTGTTTGTTTTTAACCTGACAACCATCATTAAAATAAAGGGAGGAGCGGAGGGACAAGAAAAATGATAGAGGTCTTAATTCAGAGACATTTAAGCTCATGAAAGTGCACACTTACTCAAAAAGTAACAGAGTTATTGACCAAAGTTTGATGATGATTCTGGTAGCTCTATGTAGGATAAACTGTGCATCAAGATCCCACAAGAAACAAGAGGTCCATGACTTAAAAAGCTGGTAGGAACTGTCTTGATGAAATGAGTCTTAGAGTGCATATTTAAGGGGACACCCAGGTGTGGTCCCTTTACAGTCCTAGTCCTGCATCACAAGCTGGCATGTTTCATCTCTAAATTGAATTCTGTCTAATGATAGGCAAAGGATGACATGACATGAGAACAAAATGAGAATCTAGTCAAACAGCTCTTTTTTGGTGCCAATAATAGTTTAATTGGTATTTTATTATCACTAATTGTTTTCTTTTGCCCTGTTTGAGGCATTTAGAAGCATTTTATATTCCACTCTAGGTGTGTTTGGAGCCTTTATTGCACCAAAACAAATATTCATTAGTGCTTTGTTCTGCCTCTTTTAAACCCAATTTTTTTATATTGTTAACTTTCCTCACAATGGACTCTGAATGTCTTTCTGTTTAACACCACCTGAAGATTCAATTAATGTGTTGTTTTGCTCATCTTCTAGATGATTAATAAAGATGTTGAATAAAATCAAGCTTAATTCCATAACATGAGGCACCCTGTAGCCACCTCACTCTAAATTAACTCAAAAATAGTTTGCTTTTGTGTGTGTACATGATCTTTTATATTCTCAATCCACGTGAAAAGTCTCCTAGAATGACATTTGGGTTTGCAAATCTGAGTTGGAAGTCTTCCTCATAAGAAATAACTCCACTGTGGATGCAACATCTGCACCATTACCAACAAAATTTAATGGTGTGTGCAAGTCGGGCTGATGCTGATTTCTAAAATGATATATCCTGCCTTTTTTCTAATTTTTGAGATTCTCAAAATGTCTTCATAGTTATTATATAATTTGGCCTTTCCATAGCCAGTGACTTTATCAAGCAAATTCTATATTTCCCATGAAGAACTTGAGACTCAAATTAATTTATAGGAAGCTAATAACAATTCCAGCTCTAGGATTCTAAAATTCATACTTGCTGATGCCTCGATGGTGTTCTAACTTGTTGCAATATTCTGCCTTGAGTTTAAATATTAGAAGTTTGGGGGGAGAACTCTTTATCATATTTTCAATTCAAAGTTTCGGAGTGAAAGTTAAAATGACTTTATAAATTCCCAGAAACAGGAATTTTAATTTTTCAACACTTTTGTTTGTGCTGGTTCTTACTGATATTAATCTAGATGTTAAGGGCAAATAAATGAAAAAATGAAAGATGGATATTGTAACTATCCTCCTATAGGCAATATATACTTGTAGATATGCTCATAGATAAGTTCATATTTCTGTTGGCTTCACAGAATGCACACAGTAATTCAGAGTCAGCTAGGAAAAGTTATTAATACCAATTTATTACTTATGAGTGGGTTGTTCCAGCTGATTTTCTGCTTCATATGAGAGGTTTTACACCCTGCCTTCAGCTAGGTCCTCTCCCTTCTACTACTCAATGATTAAACCTCTGAAATTCATCCCAAGGTCATAGAGACCTCTGGCCTCTATTAGCCAGCACTCGGCTTTCTCTACAGAGAAATGCCAGGAGCTGACAGCATATTCTTCACTAGCTCTTGCCTCTGGGATGATTGGCAGTGGAAGGTTTTGCAACTTAGCTGTAGTGTTGATGTCCAACTTGCTGCAGGCAGGGCTCCTCTGTGCATAAGAACGGTCAGGAGCTCCTGGGCATGTGTATGTGAGGAGCCTCTCTGTGCCCAGACCAAAAAAAAAAAAAAAAAGGCTATGAGCTGCATGTAGGCTAAGGACCATAAACAGCAAAGCTGAGTATTTCTTCATTGTTTCTGTCTCTGGATAGTTCTTAGAGCACTGCTAAAATCAGTGATGTGACCCTTGGGCAAGTTAAATATCTTCAGCTTTTCTGATAATAAAGAAAGATAATAAAGGTAGACACTTCAGTTGATACAAAACATGTAATGTGCCAAAAAATTAAAATGCATAAATGCATACCTCTGCATGGTAGGCCTCCTTTCTCTATCTCATAAACCACTACATTTCTCTTCTACAGTTTACTCACCAAATTGTTATATTGTCAAAGCACATACCTTCTTAAAAAATAAATTAATATAGCACACATATAAGGAAACAATAACTATTAGGTGAAGTTTTTATATTCTTTGAATAATCACCAGAAAGTAAAGCATTTTTTTAACTTTATGTTAGTAAACTTTTAAATGAAAGTCATTATTAACCAATGATAAAAATAGAAAGACAATGTCTCATGTAAATTGTGCAAGGTACAAAGTAAGGTTTGGTACATAAATCCTAACACATTTCCCTCTCCCCACAGCTCAAGTTCTGACCAGAGAGTCTGAACAAGGAACAAGAGAACTGAGTCAGCCCAACCGCCATGACACAGTGGCTGAGCATTGACCTATGCCAAGGGGGTTTAGTTTGATTCAGGTCTCGATCCTCAGTAGGAGGCATGCAGGAAGTAGTTGATCAATAATTATCTCATTATTGGTATCTCTCTCTCTCTCTCTCTCTCTCTCTCTCTCTCTCTCTCTGTCTATCTCTTTCTTCCTTCCTCTCTGATATATATATATATGAGGGAGAGAAAAGAGATAATATGCAAAATGACCATCACTCCAACACACAAGATATCTACCCCCAGGTGGTCAAAGATGGCTGCCCCAAGATGGCCAGCAGGAGAGGGCAGTTGGGAGGGACCAGGCTAGCAGAAAAGGGCAGTTAAGGGTGACTGGGCCAGCAGGGGAGGGCAGTTAGAGGCAATCGGGCTGGCAGGGGAGGGCAGTTAGAGGTGACTGGGCCAGCAGGGGAGGGCAGTTTGGGGTGACCAAGCTGGCAGGGGAAGGCAGTTAAGGGTGAACAGGCTAGCAAGTGAGGGCAGTTAGGGGTGACCAGGCCAGCAGGGGAGCAGTTAAGCATCAATCATGCTGGCAGGGGAGTATTTAGGGGGTGATCAGGCTGGCAGGCAGGTGAGATGTTGGGAGCCAGCAGTCTTTGATTGGGAGAGGGATGTTCAAAAAGGCAGTCGGACATCCCTCAAGGGTTATAGGATTGGATAGGGTGCAGGCTGGGCTGAGGGACATACCCCTCTCCCCGGGCACAAACTTCATGTACTGGGCCTCTAGTGTGTGTGTGTGTATGTGTGTGTGTGTGTGTGTGTGTGTGTGTATTTTAATGAGAAAAATAAGTCAAATGAGAATCAGATTTCAGCTTGATCAAAGAATATGTTAGGGACTTGAGGCCAAAATGAGATTTTCTTCTCCTTCAAGGATGGCCAGGTCCACAGACTTAGTCAACCTGATCTGTTTTTTCAGTTGTAGTTTTTACCTGGATCTTGAGGATAAGGGATTTCCTCCATGGGGTGGGGTGAGTAAGGGAGGACAGAGAAAGGAAAGGCAGAGAGTAAAAGGGAAAGAAAACAGTGGAAGCTTTTTCGACCACAATTTCTGAGAGCACCTGAGATGTTGATGGACATTAACTTTTCACAAGCTAGGCAAAAAAAGATGGTGAGTCTTACACTAACATTTGCTATAGTCTTAGATCTGATATGTTTGCTTGATAAAGTTAGTTTGGAGGCTGTTCTTAGAAAAATTGAAGAATTTTCCTGGTAAGAACATTTAATGAAGAACCCATCCTTTATATAAAGTTATTTTAGATATTCAGTATAAGAATAAACAAATCATCTTTTCTGTCAAAGAACAGTTTAGACAGCTGCCATTTTGAACTGTGTGACTTCGCAGCCACCATTTTGGCTGCATGACTTGCAGCTCCCCTGGAGGCTGCCATTTTAAAAAAACAAAGGCCAACCCCTTTCTTTGAATTAGCCAATCATGAAAGATGGTGCACCTGAACTCCAATCAAGAGTGAGGGATAGGTCTTCTGTGTTAGAGAATATAAAGCCAAGCTGACTGCCTGCTTGGTGTGCGTGTGCTTCCAGACCTCTGCACCTGGCTCCCAAGTATGTTTTGTCTTCTACCAGGACCCCACAATTAGGGGGTTTGCCTTATTTCTTACATTCAGTCCCAAGAGCTAATGAGGAAGGGTGAATAATAATAGTTACTTTTATCATAAATTTATATCACATACTATCTCATTATCTTCCTATCTAAATAATATGATAAATACTATCACAAATATTTTACTGATGAGGAAACTGGCACTAAGGCAGTGACTAAGGTCATGTAGATGGGAAGCTGTAGAGGCAGAATTGAGATCTAGCTCTCACTGACCTCAAAACCAGCAAGGCAGCCTGCATGTGTCCAGTTGGTGGTAGAAGAGGAGTAGGGGGAAGGAACAGAGAAAATCTAACATACTCACATGCTTATAATTTATAGTCAAACTGTGGAACTGGAAACTATGCTCTGGCATAAAAAATCCTATTCATTTTCCAAAAAAATATTTATGTGGTATATTCGTTTGTGGTATCTCTTCATGCTTATTTCAAATTATTTCTTTTTTAAACCAGATTTCACCATCTTTTTCAGTTATTATTTGATGGTACTTAATATACCCACATCCTTCCAAGCTCTCCCATGGTGGAGTTAAAACCCAGGACATTACATTCTCAGACTCCATACCATCTAAGAGCAGGTGTATGAGTAAAGGAAGGGCTTCCAGTCTTCCTCTTAAAAATCACCCAGGCCTGTGGGAACCTCTTTCCACATCCCGCGTGGTTCAGGGTTCCCGGGTCAGGGTTCGGGTTCTGAAGGAGGCCGCAAGCAAATGAAATGAGAGACTAGAAAGCATTAATTTGGTGATATTGGGGGGCCAGGCTGGAGCCTTCCTCTAGTGGAAAGGACTGCCACTTGCTCTGGCCTTTTTCTCCCTTTTATTAATGCTTTGGGACACACCTCTAGCCTTTAGGCAGGAGATAACAGAAATTAACATGATACAAACAGATAGTTTCAACTAAACAATGAGTAATCAGCTCTGACCTTTCAGAGCAATTAAGGTTGGCCAGCCTTCTGGCTTCCCATTTACATCCATTTAGTGAGAACAATATTTGGTTTCCACAGGCCAATTCTGTGTACAACCAAGATCCTATTTGCTTGGGGCTTCTGCTCTACTGAATAGTCTGAAAGCCTATAAAGCCCTCTTTTCTCTTCATTCCTCTTAGTTCTTTTAATACATGTATAAACTTCTAATTATCTATATTACATTTATTCTGTTTGAAATATATAGGATGGCAGCTCTTAAAAAAATCTGCCCTAGGGACTGGCAAACTATGACTTATGGAACAATTTTTACCATGGTCTATTTTATAAATGCAGATTTATTGGGGCACAGCTACTGCCATTGATTTACATACTGTCTGTGGCTGTTATTCTTCTACAATGTCAACTTTGAGTAGTTTCAACAAGAGACAAAAGGACCCATATGGTCAATGAAATAATGGCCTCCAAATATGTCCTTGTCCTAATTCTAGAATATGTTAATTTACACAGAAAAAACAAAAACAAAAACAAAAAACAAAAACACTGCAGATGTGATTAAATTAAGGATTTGAGATAGGAGGATTATCATGGGTGATTTGGGTGGGCTCAATGTCAGGGTCAGGAAAGGAGAGAAATTCATAGATGCTCTGCTGTTGGCTTTGGAGATGGAGGAAGAAGCCACAATCCTAGAAATGTAAGTTGTCTTAGAGCTAGAAAACACAAGGAAACAGATTCCCTCTTAGATCCCCCAGGAGTGCAACCCTGATAACATCTTGATTTTTGGATCTCTAGTCTCCAGAATTGTAAAATAATAAATCTGTGTTGTTTTAAGCTACTAAGTTGGTAGTAGTTTATTATAGCAGCAATAAGATTAATACAATTGTAAATCATAAACTATATTTACATACTGGTGTAACTAGATAAACAATGAGTTCCCACTGAGCCAATTAAGCAGAGACAGGGTTGAGTCATATATAAGCATTTATTCCAATACTGCCAGCAGTATGAGAGAGCAGCAGGTCATCCACAAAAATCAGTTCTGCACTCCACCACAAGCCAACTGCTTATATTAGGTAGAAGGACAAAGATTACCTGGGGAAGTAGCTAAAGGGTATACCAAATGGGTAAGCAGAGGGCTGGGGATCTTCAAAGGGCTTAGTAATATGCAAGAGCTGGGGTCTTCAAAGGGTTGGAGACTCTGGATTCTGCAACAAAGCTGTTAATCTTTCCATGATAATAGCAGCTCTAAATGGGGAAGATGGGTTGCATTTCCAGGTGGGCTCCCAGGTCCCTTATATACCTGCCAGCCAGGTTAGAATGTGCCTTCTTTAATCAGAATAAAACAATCGTGGTTAACAGAGCATGAACAATATTTCTTACAATTCTAGCTGGTTCCCTAACATTCTATTTCTGCCCCTATCACTGGCCCTTACAAAGGAAATGCACTGACTCCTGTTCTTCCAAACATACCTTTTAGAGATGGCTTTGATTAGTGATAGAATCAAAGCCATGGGCAAGGAACAAACATGATTCTAATTGGCCAAAGTTTGCCATGTCTTCAACATACGTATTCCTGATCCCTTGTACATCTGTGCACATTTTCATCATGGGCCTTCTCCACCTCACCATTTTCCTTCCATTCTAATGAGCTCAGATCATCTTTTTTGCTCATGACCTTAGTCATGCTATAAGGGAAGCCCCCAAATTCAAGGGTCCTAGTAGAACACAAAACATACTCGGGAGCCAGGCAGCAAAGCAAATATCTTTACGTCTATGTAGAAAGGTATGCAGCACATGGTCTGGAAGCACGTCCAAGCAGGCAGTCTGCTTGGCTATGAAACAGGAATTTTAGGGGTAAAAAAGACATGTTTTAGGAAAGTTTAGAAATTAAGAGGACCATGGAAGAAGAACAGGTCTTCAGAGCTGTGGAAGGTATATTTCCATAGAATAGGAAAGCTAAAAAGCTGTGAAAGGTACATTTCCATAAACTGAAGGAGCTGGGAACAGCAAATGGTCTATATTTACAAAATAAAAAGAAGGCAGCCCTTCATCCAGAAGGAGAAGAAGAAACCCCAAAGGGAATAGGAAAACAATAAGGAGAGAGGAGAGGAAAAACCTCTTATGTCCCATGTGAGGTTCATCTTTGACCCAGGAGTTACTATAGTAACCAGTCTAAGAGAACAGTGACCAATCAGAGGAGGTATCAAGGCACTAGGATATGCAGCCTTTATAAGTCATTGGGAAAAGAACTCAGTGGGACCCTTTCCCCCTCCCCATGTGGGAGTCTGTACTTATTCTTCAATTAATTTCTACCTTTACTATACCACCTTCTGTCCATGGCTTCATTCTCTGACTCTGGCAGACAAAGAATCCGGGTTCCAGTCCAAAAATTCTGCTTCAGCTTTATAATTTTTGATGCACGTGACCAGTCCCTCACTCTTGATTGGAGCTCAGGCACACAGTCCAACGTTTTTTCTTTTTTTCTCTTTGAATATAATGCAGACACTTAATTGGCTGCACAGTATTACTTTATATCTCTCTCCCTCATCTCTTTCCTGTACCGTTTGTTATGCATCATGTTGCTTCCTGTTTAACTTCCCTACTCATTCTTGATCATTCCTTTGAATGCTAATTTACAACTCCCAGAAAACCTATAGTCTACTATTTAGAATAGCAGATACTTGTCCCCTCTCAGATCATTCCTTTTCTGCTAACACTCTCTACTGGTCACAGAAAATGAAGTACTTGGGTGACATATTTTTGAATTATACAGGACAGCTTGGCAGGTACCAAATTTTTTTTTTACTCCAGATTGATTGTCTCAGACAATTCTAAAAACACTTCTGTCCCCAGTGATTTAATTTGTTTGATAGTAAATCCATTGTAATCTACTCAGATAACAACTTGCTATTTATATCAAACTAGTATCCAATTCTGAGAAGTTAAATATAGGATTTTCCACATTTCCCAGCACTCATTTCTGATAAACCATGGCATACTGGCATACGTAAGAAAGAACATTTAACTTTATAGAGAATCAGCTGCAAGGAGGAAAGGTTTAAAGTACCAGGTCATATATAAGCCACAAGAAAGGCCTCTATTTCTAAGCTAAATAGAGCATTAAAAATTTTTCAGAGCTAGAAAAGACCTTACAGATCATTGCACTCCCTTTTTTTTTTTTTCAGAAGTGAAGGAATTGACATAATTTGAGAGCTCAGATGGCTCATTGGAGGTCACACAGACAGCCAGGGGGAGAACAAGGCTTGAACCCAGGCTTCCATCTCAGCCCAAAGGTCAGTGTGCTTCCTGTTATCCCCTGAAGCAGCACCAAAGAGTTCACTCTGGACACCAAGAGGCCAACTCATTTCCTCAAAACAGGCTTATGACATTTGGCCACTCAGAAACAACACATTGTACTCTATCAACTGAATGAACAGCCCTGAGTGCTGATAAGCATCTTTGTGTAGGAATGTGTGTGAGTGGGAATGTACCAGAGTGGTCTTTGCACTTCTCCTGAGGACTAGACTGCAGGCTATGCAGAGAAAAAATATCAGTATTATAAAGAAGAAAGTCATTCTAGCCAGTGTTCTAAGTCTAATATTATAGATAACTGGTGGCCCGGTGCACGAAATTCGTGCACATTAAAAGGGGATTACTTAGAGGAAATAATTTAATATTGCCATTTGCCCTTTCTTTATAATAGAAGTGTCAGAGATGAAAGATAATTAGTAAAATGTATATGAAAACCTCCTATCAGAGTCTGGGGCACACCATGACCCAGAGTCAAGACCCCACCCACCCACATGCTCCTCAAAATCATGTGAGACCCAGACTCAGCTGCTCTCCCCCCCCCCACATTGGGCTAGATCCAGACTGGGCCAGTCCCACCCTTGTCAAGCTGCTCCAGGCAGGGAGTGTAGCCTCAGGTCCCCTGGCCTGGTGCCAGGATGGGGGCATGGTCTGAGGTCCTCCATCCCAGATCAGGGTGAGGGGCATGGCTTAAGGTCCCCTCTCAAGCCCTGTTGTGCAGGGGGTCATGGTCTGCATTCCCCCGACCCAGCACTGGGGGTGCACTTTGAGGTCCCCTGTCAATCCCTGCTGAGTTGGGGGCACTACCTGAGGTCCCCTGTCAAGCCCTGCTTTGTGGGAGGCATAACTTAAGATTCTCTGTCAAGCCCATCCAGGCAGAAGGGCATAGCCTCAGGTCCCCTGGCCTAGTGCTGGGGCAGGGGGCGCAGCCTGAGGTCTCCTGTCAAGCCTTGCCCGGCGGGGGTGCATTCTGATTTCCCCCAGCGTGTTGCCAGGTTGGTGGGGGGTGCAGCCTGAGGTTCCCTGTTAAGTGGGAGGCACAGCCTGATGTCCTCCAGCCTGGAACTGGGGTAGGGAGAGTAGGATGCCATCCCTTAGCCCAGCACCAGGATGGGAATGCACCTCGAGGTCCCCTGTCAAGCCCTGCTGGGTGGAGGGCATGGCCTGAGTCCTCTGACAAACCCCAAAGGGCAGGGGAGAGCATAGCCTCAGTTCTCTGCTGATTGCTCATTAAGGCTCCTTATGGAAACTTGGCCTCAGCTGTGGGTGCATCCATTTTTGTGACAGAGTAATGGTCAATTAGCATATTCCCTCTTTATTAGATAGGATTAGCCTACGTTGGGGATGTTACACAGGAGGATGAGGTAGCCCAGGTTTTTGTTCTTATTGTTTTTCTATGTATCCTAAGAACTTTTGCAAAAGACATGTTTTCTCTGAACAAGTGTCGACAACATTAACAAAGAAAAGCTAGTGAAGCATAAAGAAAACTACAGTGGCATGTGCAGTTGCAACTGGTTCTGTAAAACTTAAGTACTTCGTCTGAGAAACCCTCTTTCCTTCTAACAAACCTAGAGGAAAGTTTACAGTCTTAAGAGCAGACAGGGATTGCCAATGTAAGGATACACAACTGTACTTAAAAGACTACATATAAAAACCCATTGTTATATTTAACATTTGACCACATATACGTTAAACTACCATTCAGTTATCCGTATACTACTATTCCACTTAATATGGTCAACCATCGAATGCATGTACATCCATGTAATAATAAAAATAGAAATCACAATGCTATATTAATTTCACATAACAAAATGCCATTTCTGAGCAATTTTATTTCTTTTGTAACTTTATCAGTTAACTTTATGTCTAGGAAATGTGGTTCATTAACTATGATCAACTATTGACTGAAAGATTAATCACATTTAAGGAAAAGAAATACCAGGTACAAAACAATGTTATAGAAGTCACACTTCATTAATATGATAGAATGCAATAAGATATTTTATATTACATATTCACCCTCCAGTTATTTCACTGTCAATCTAATAAAGTTGAGAGAATACTCAGTATCTTTAAATTCCAGGGTCTGCTATTATTCAAGTTCAACTATTTTTGAAAAATACTGAGTGAGGCTCTGTTATGTGTCTGGCTCTAGGGGACAAATAGTGCATTAGATGTCACCCTGCTCTCAGGAGATGCAGTAAGTTCTCTTTCTGCAGATTGTAGTCCTGATTTTTGTAAGGCTGATGCCAGCTGGCCAAGGCCTCCATCAGAGGCATGATTGCAGAGAACTGATCTGTCCTAAACGTATTGGGAGTCAACTTGTTGCTCAAATCAATACCTCTCACTTTACAGAATGGAAACTTTCTATCCAGGAGAGCCAACAGTTCTACTTTTGACAAAGCAGATTTCATTATCTTAATTCTACTTTTTTCTATTAAGTATAGCTTGTATACCCAATTTTACATTATGTAATTATAAATGGACCCACTCATTTTTAAAAAAGAAAGAGAATAGATTGAAATTTTGGTGCCAAATAGCTTAATACGTAGACACAACGCAGTGTAGTAGAAAACGCACTGGCCAGGGCCTGGAGAGACTTGGGTACTAGTAAAGATGATAATATAATTTACAGTTCATACCAGGACACCAAATGAGAATGAAGGGGGTGTTGTTACTAAATACCAGGAAAATATACGCAAACTAGGACTATCGCTGATAAACCCAGACATACATTCCTCCTAGTTCTACCAGCAGGTCTGCCATTTATGAACTGTATTCACTGATGAGTGGTCAGATCAAGACATACTCCTTTTTAAAATGCTTCAATGGCTTTCTATCATTCTTGACTAAAATCTAAAGTCTTTACCCAGGCCTGCATGTTCCTACATGATCATATCCTGGCCACACTCTCCCTTTCTTTCTCCATGCTCCCCAAGTCTTTAGCCTGCTGACTATGTTCAATGTCAGAGTAACTGAAGCTTCCTTGGCCTTGAAAACTCTTCCCAAAGAGCTGCATAGCTCCATCTTCCTAGTCATTCAGGTCTCCCTTCAAATGTAATCCCTCAGATGTACTGTCTAAAGTAGCAACTCTTCTCACAAATTATTTATTACTTCTATTACCATATTTCATTTTCTTTTGTAAGAATTTTACTATTTGACTTACACTATGTAACTACTCATTTCTTGGTTTATTGTTTGTCTCTATCCTAGAATGTTAGATGTCAGGGACTACTTCTCATTCAATGTCATAGCTCCAGGACCTACAAGAATATCTGACATCTTAGCAGCGCTTAATAAATATGTGTTAAATGTTGAATGAATGAAAGTATTCACAGTGGCTCTGACCCTAATTGCTTCCATGATATAAAAAAGGAAATTGACATACATGTTATTCATTTTCAGTATGTGATTCTTTACATTAAAATGTTAGCACTGAATTGGATACTATTTACAGAAGTTTTAAGAGGCTGTTAAGTAAAGTATGAATGATTCAGAGATGCAAAGATCAGTCTATTTCTTGGAAGCTCCTGGTATGTCTACTATTTTCAGAGTTTTTTTTGGATTTGTTAGTTTTTTCATTGTTTTTGTTTGTTTGTTTTGGTCATGACAATAAAACTACCAATTAAATGTAAAAGATTCTGGAGGGCTTAGAATTTTAGCTGAAGTAGTTCTGTCATCTGTGAGTAGTGGGTTTTTAAGAATTTAATTTATTAAAAACAATATAATAATACATATTCATTAAAGAATACATAGCAAACTTAGGTAAGTAAAAATAAGAAAATTTAAATTATCCATAATTTGATAACCCAGATATAAACACTTAATATTTTAATGTACTCTTTTATAATTGATAGAAGAGGCCTGGTGCACAAAATTTGTGCATGAGGGGAGTGGGTGGTCCTTCAGCCCAGCCTGCTCCATCTCCAATCTGGGATCCCTTGAGGGTTGTCCGACTGCCCTTTTAGGCTCAATCCAGGTAGGAATTGGGCCTAAACGGGCAGTCGGACATCCCTCTCACAATCCAGGACTGCTGGCTCCCAACTGCTCACCTGCCTGCCTTCCTGATTACACCTAACTGCTTCTGCCTGCCAGCCTGATCAATCCTAACCACTCCCCTGCCAGCCTGATTGATGCCTAACTGCTCCCTTGCCAGCCTATTTGCCCCTAACTGCCCTCTCCTACAGGCCTGGTCACCTCTAACTGCACTCCCATGCAGGCTTGATCACCCTCAACTGCCCTCACTTGCAGGCCTGGTCCCTTCCAATGGCCCTCCCCTGCTGGCCTGATCACCCATAACTACCCTCCCTTGCAAGCCTGGTCCCTCCCAACTGCCTTCCCCTGCTGGCGCTGGCCATCTTGGGGCAGCCATCTTGTGTCCACATGGGGTCAGGATCTTTTGCCCACATGGGGGCAGTCATCTTGTGTGTTGGAGTGATTGTCAACCTGCATATTACTCTTTTATTAGGTAGGATAGAGGCCTGGTGCATGGGTGGAAGCCAGCTAGTTTGTCCTAAAGTGTGTCCCAAATCAGGTGGGGGCTCCCTTGGGGCATGGGGTAGCCTGGGCAAGGGGCCTGTGATGGTTTGCAGGCCAGCCATGCCCCCAGTGACCCAAGCAGAGGCCTGGGTATCTGGGATTTATTTATCTTCTACAATTGAAACTTTGTAGCCTGAAGTGGAGTCAAACCTTCTGCTCTCTCTGTGGCAGCAGCCACTGAAACTTTGTTGCCTTAAGTGGAAGCCTGGGCCGGCTAGGGTGTGCCAAAAGCTTGGCATCCTCCATCACTAGGGGCAACCCAAGCCTCCCTGCTGTCTTTCTGGCCATAGCCATCTTGGTTGGGTTAATTTGCATACTTGAATTGATTGGTTGGTGGGAGTGGCTTGTGGGCATGGTTTGTGGGTGTAGCAGAGGTATGGTCAATTTGCAGATTAGTCTTTTATTAGT
The DNA here is from genome assembly GCA_011751065.1 of Lasiurus cinereus. NCBI lineage: Eukaryota > Metazoa > Chordata > Mammalia > Chiroptera > Vespertilionidae > Lasiurus > Lasiurus cinereus. Next base: position 4,633,413 of record JAAGEH010000208.1, on the reverse strand, counting down.
GGGATGTGGTCTTCAAAAAGCAAGATATTCTACTTTTTGGACATGTCATAAATAGGTAATAAATTGCAAGGGTTAAAATTTTAAGCTGTTTCAATTTTTAATTATCATACAGCAATAAATAATTTTGTCATTAAGTATAAATGTGGTATCAATGCATGAAAGAATTTATGCATTTCAATATTTTTATACATATTTCAAAATAGTATTTCCTTAGATCTCACCAATAGGTGCCATTTCAGCAATTATTTGTTAAATTTAGGAATTTTTATTTTAAAAGAATGGTTGACAAAGTAGTAGATGAAAATAGTGCTTTGCTATTTCTTAAAGTTTAGTTTCTTTCATTGTTAGTAAGGCTAAACTTACTTATCATAACATCTCAACATGGTGAAGCAGCAGAATGCCTGATCAACCTCCATCACCATTAAGCTGAGGAACACTCCAATAAACACAATTGTGAGAAATCCATAGGGTGAAGAAGGGGCTGTTTTAAACTGATATTGGAAGGTTGCAGCTTTGACCTGAGGTAAGGAGCAGCAAGGCAAAGATATGGGGGATAACATGAAAAGAATATTTGGAGTTACCTCTTGCTTCTCTTTCATCCTTACATTAGGACAAAGTGCTTGAAGACACACCTGTGTCTCCATGTTGGAGTCAGAGGATCCACCCAATCTCATATATTCTCATATACATGTGCATTGATGAAACCACTATGAAAATAGAATAATGTTAATATGTCAAAGTTGAAAAATCATATACCTTAGATACTAGCAACTCTACTCCTAGGTTTATAAACTATGCATTGCCCATGAGTCATGGAAGATATGCACAGGAATGTTCAGAGTAGTCCTGTTCACACTAGCAAGAGCCTGGAAACAACACAAATGTATAGCACTAGAAGACAAACTGCAACAGAACATGACACCTTTTACAAAAAGTTAAAAACAGCTAAAATATTCTGCTTTTGGGAATATATGTAAATGCTATCATGAAAACACTGTATAAAAGGGAAAACAGGGAAAGGATAAAGATAAAATTCAGAATGACAGTTCCTTCCCATGGCGGTGGAGAGTCTGGGGAAGAGGATTGGAGGGAACTACATGGTAACATTAGGTATTCCTTAGGTCCTACCTTTTTGTCTAGTGGCTTCATGGATGTTTTTCCATTACTGGAAGCAATTATTGTGTCTAAATAACTGAAAATGTATCACACATGGGTCAATGATGATGATTATTCCAATTTTACACACCCGAAATTTGAATATAAAAATGTAAAGACATTACGTCATTGTAAGTTACACTAGGGATAAATTGTATTGGAACATGAAAGAGATAGTGACTACCTGGGGTACTTAGGGACCACTTCATGGAGGGAGAGACTGTTTCTTTGGATGATACTAAATTCAGTGAAGTAAATAAGATACATTCTAAAGAAAAAAAATGGGGTTGGTCAATCAAATAAGAAAATAAACAATAAATACAAAACTATGCAGATGTAATGGCATGTGGTATATCCTGCCTGGGAAACTCTATAGTCTGCTTTGCCAATGCCTAGGTTTAACGTGGGAGGTGAGCAGTGAAAGTTAAGTTAGTCATGTTGTCCCTTTGATAGTCTGGCCCTCCATGTCTTGTTGCTTCAAAATAGCTTTCCCATTAGTAATATTAAGATAGCATAGTACAGGCTTACTCTCAGCTTGGCTCCTGCTATTAAAATATTATTCTTCCCCAAATTAAACCATTATTAATCATCCAAATCTCTTTGCCTTAGGAGCTGTAATGCTGTGGATGATGTTTCTTACCCTTTTTATGCTGACTTCACAAGCTTTTCTGTGTTTTAAAATATATATCTTAGCTATTTGATAAATGAAAAACCATTTTTCATTATTGCTTTAAATTTAGCACTCCAATTTAGTTTCATCCAGAAGTCTTCATGTAAAAATGACCTTTGATGTTCTCAGCGCCAGCTTATATATGAAAGCGTGGGTGAGTATAATCAAGTGGGGACTTCTAACAAACCTATGTAGGACCTCACCTATTCAGGGACAAGTCAGTGGCTGCTGAAATACGCTACACAGGTCATGGGAGTTGCACATCATTCATCGACTGGAGGCTGCTCATTCACTTCCACGGCTGACCTAAACTTGCCTAGCAACAGTATGTAGTTGCTAATGTCAAACTTTCCATGGGGAAACGTTTGTTCTGGGTTTCTGCGGTCTTTGTCTTTACAGAAACATAGCAGTTTGATGGACTTTATGATTGGCAATGTCTCAGCCCATTGCATCTTTGGCCTTCTGTGTATGTACAGTTAGACATTTTCTCAAGAGAAGCATAGTGTTTCAGGATTGGCTTCATCCTTAATTCAAATATCAACACTATTTTTTTTTTACAATTTTTATTAATTTTTTTAAACTTTACTGTTAAAAGTATTACTTGTCTCCTTTTTCTCCCATTGACCTCTTCTAACCCATCCCCACGCCCGCCCCAGGCCTTCACCACCCTATTGTCTATGTCCATGAGTAATATTTTATTTTACTTAGGCCCCAAAATAGATAGGTGTAAATCTATTCAAGTCTTATTGGGACTGACTGTAGATTACTCCCCCACATGGGCCCCACCTATGAAACATGGCTAGCATAACACATTTAGAGAGTAGTAAAATCCACTTGAAAGTGTGCTGGCGTGATATTTATATTACCAATATGTTGCCTTGAGGTTGGAAGGTCTTCAGTCTGAACCAGTTTTCTGTGGAGCAAAGTCTCCCAATCTCAGCACCTGACATATGGATTGAACAACTTTTTGTTGTGCAGGATTGCCCTGTGTATTGGAGGATGTTCAGCAGCATCCAGACTTCTCTACACACAAGTAGCAGCCCACACCCTAGTTTTGACAACCAGAAACGTTTTGAGCACTCAGACTAACTGAGAACTACTAATTTAAAACACTCAATTTAAAGACAAACTTTTTAAATGCAGGGTCATTAGCCAAACAAGCAAAGCAAGCGTAATTGACTAAAAGATGAATGAGAATCTTAAAATTTTTGTCTCAGAAAAGAGCCCAAAATATCAAACTCAATTATACTTTTCATAGTGTCTATAAAAAACTAAAAAAAGTGATCAATCCAGGGGAAACCTATGCCTAGAGTCACATTGACAAATATATATTTTTTTATATTTAAATCAATTTTTTCACTAATTCATGTGGAATCAGTTTTCATCCTTTGATTAGATCTTGTATATGATTCCAGCTATGATGAATTCTGATGATTCTTATCACTGACTGGTCAGTAGGTTTCTGTATCCTGTTATAATTTAGGTTTTCAACCAAAAGTTATATATAACAAATCATATGGGGAAACTATAATACCCTCAGAGACTAAAATATGATGCTTCCCTAATTCCCTATTATCGATGTCCATATTATAGTTATACTAGAGGCCCAGTGCACTGCGAGGGGGGCGGGGGGGAGGTGGTGTTCTTCAACCTGGCTTGTGCCCTTTCGCAGTTGAGGAGCCCTCAGGGGATGTCCAACTGTCAGCTTAGGCCTGCTTCAGCTATGAGCCTGGCTTCTGGCTAAGCAGCACTCCCCCTGTGGGAACAGGCCAAAACCAGCTCTCCGACATCCCTAAAGGGGTCCCAGATTGCAAGAGGGTGCAGGGCTGGCTGAGGGACCCCACTGATGCACAATTGGGGCCAGGGAGAGATGTGGGAGGCTGACCAGCCAGAGAGGACAGTGGGAGGGCTCCAGGGCATGTCTGGCCTGTCTCATTCAGTCTTAATTGGCCAGACCCCAGCAGCAAGCTAACCTATGGGTCAGAGCATCTTGCCCCCGCTGGTCAGTGCATGTCATAGTGACTGGTCAACTGTCTGCCCTTTGGTGGTCATTGCATGTCATAGGGAAAGGTTGAGCACCCTTAGCAAATCATTAGCATATTACACTTTGACTGGTTGAATAGCCACTTAATTGACCAGACACTTAACATATTAAGCTTTTATTATATAGGATATGAGGATGCCTTAGATTGTAGAAAACACATTAAAGCATCTGGATGATGAGATATCATGTGGTTAACTTACTTTCCCATCATTTAGGAAAGAAAAGAATTATATTATAATTGCAATTTCTCTGTAAGTTTGAGATTATTTCAATTATAAAAATATACAAATTCCATCTGTAAATTGGCAACACACACAAAACAAAGGGGGGGGGGAGAGGGAGCATAAGACAATAATATAAACAGTGCAGGTGATTCCACTAAATAGATTTAGCCTTAACTGAGCATGAGCTGAAAGACATGATTATTTTCTCAGTTGGTTTCAATTTCTACATGCCTCTTATAGTGTGAACATCTGGACACATTTACATTTCATTGGCAATCTCAGTATTTATGGAAGGTATATGCAAGTTTTTCTTTGCACGTTACTGTTAGAAGTTATCCCCATAAGGAGATACCACTAGGGAAGAATGAAGAAAGCCAATGCTAAACAACATCAATATCATCTAAGAGAGGAGAGAATTTTGAGAAGGTTTAATGTGTATTAAGTGAAGACTGTGACCTACGGAGATGCAGCACAGCAGTAGGGCAGAGCTTGTCTGAAACTAGTTGGACTGGTGAGCAAAATGCTCTTTCTATCCAGGGAAGAGCTTTTCTGAGGCCTCAGTGTAATATAATCAGGTCTCTATTTATTAGGGGATTCTGACTGCCTCCACGAATGAAGACGAAGCTGCTAAGTGTATCAGTAGAGCCATCAATGTAAGATATGGACCTTTTAGATTAGTCACTAAAAGGTGACTAAAAGGGCCAGGATACTTCCAATGGAACTGTGGCAGTGGCTTAAAAAGGAGGAAACCTTACATATAGACGACTCTTTGAAGACACCAGGTGGGGAAGGGGGAAAAGTAGCAATACCTGTGAAGGGGCATAAGATTAGCAAAGGATTGTTTTTTTAGATGAGAGAAGCTTGGATATGTTTAAATGTAATGGGTAGTGGGAGAAAAATCCACAGAGAGGAAGTATCTTTGGCAACCAATAAATTGAGAGAACAGCAAGAGTCAAAGGAATAGGTCCCAATGAGGCTGAGACCCACTCCTAGCATGACGTGAGGCATAAACAAGCTACAAAGAGAGAAATGTGCATTTCTGTTTTGGGGGAGGAACACGTCTGGGTGAAGAAATGGTTCTGTGGAATTCTATTTTACGTTAGAAAAAAGGACACATGGTCAACAAAGTTAGTAACTGACAAGGGCCCAGAATTAAAAATGTAACTCCGAGGTGTGACTAATGTGCCTAAGTTGAGGCAAAGGGAAATCTGTGATCACAGTTTAACTTTCCTGAGGGAATTCTTTACATAGAGTCCCTCCACTTATGCAACATGTTGGCTATTTTTTTGTTTGTTTCAGATGTAATGCTCTACTGTGTTAATTTTTCATGCTTAGAAGAGTAGACATTAAGTTAATTCAGCACAACTTGCAGATTCTCACTATTACCACCATCTTTAGGAATCTACAAACCAGCCTCAGGAAGCCAGGTGGTTCTACAGGCTGAGTTGGGAAAGCCATGTTTCAAAATTTAATATAACCTAGCTCCCACATTTCTGGCAAGTAGTAAATATTTATAATCTATCATTTTTATCTTCTGTCTTACACAATTACTTGCTTATAGAATTCCCTTTAGCTTTTGGTGGGTGGAGCCTTGGTCAAGTAAACTGCAAAGCCCAGACATAACTTTCCAAACTGGTGATCCTTGAGAAGGGGCTATTTTGAGGGAATTGCTTTTTAAATGAGTTTTTTGTGATGCTGCTGACTCCAGTGTTTTAAAATTTGTACTCGTGCCTTTGGCAAAGAGTACATGGGATGTCCTTTTATTGATCTAAATAATAAATACAAGGAGTCTGTTTGCTTTGCATTAAATAAATGTGCCATTTCTGCTTGAACATATATTTCAAATTCAAGTAAACAAATCAAATATGAAGGGGGATTTAACTAAAGACAAACAACAGTAAAAATGTCCAAAGTAGCTAACGATGAGCAATAAATAGATTTGGAATCTTCACAAGACTGTAAAACACTCTCACGGTCTTATCATTAGACTACATCCACACACTTTGCAGTGAAAGTTGGGTGTTATGCCATTATCTGGGGAAGTCAAATTTGGACTCACATGGAATTAAATTTGTTCTCTGGGTCCTGACATTTATCAATATAGAATGTGTTACCTAGAAAGCCAATGTCAGCACTTCAAGACTCAGCGGCATTGAATAGTTCCACTTTCCTTCAAAGCACTTGTTCATTGCGGCTGATGTAAAAGGGGTGATGATGTTGGAGTGCAGGAACACACCACAGAAATGACTGAGGGAGGGCAGAAAAATAGTCTGAAAAATCCAGGCCCTCATGGAGAAAAGATAAATCAGTCACCACTACCTTCTATAGGTGTGAGCCAGTTCCCTCCTCCCATTGCTTATTGTATTTTCTTATTTAAAGTGCTGACCCACTGGGTAAGGATTGTAGCTTCTTAACATTCCATTCAGAGCCTATTTCATAGGCATTTAACAAAGGTTAAATAACAATAATAACACCATAGAGAGCCTCTAATTCCAAAAAGCGAGATAGAAATCGGGGTGTTGAATCTCCATATTAATGAAACTAGCTTTTGATGTCTTTTCTCCTCCTGCTGGAGACAGACACATTGCACATTACACAGAGCAGCTGCTGCTAGCTAATCACCCTATCAGCTGCCATAGGGTCAGGAGACAACAAGCACTTAGAGACAAGAAACTGCACACATGTGTACACAGGCACTGGTAGATAAGAAAATGTGTGCACGGATATATGGCTCTTGGAGATGAGAAACTGCATCCACACATGAACACAAGCCAACACAAAGACAATGAAAAGCTACTGCCCTCCAAAGAGAAGCTCTGATCTAGCCACCAGATGTACACCATCACCTCTGGCACATGTGTTGGCCTCTTCAGCACAAAAGTTTGCCAGAGAGTGTTGGAAAAGAACTGGATTCTTTACAGTTCTTTCTGTTAACTAACAATGGCCAGTAATTTAGCCAATATTTCAGTCTACTGTTCACCAGTTGCTTGAAATGATTGACTTAAATGCATTTTTAATGCCGCCTTTTTTAAGTTTAATTTTTATAAGAAAGATTTCTTCGTATTCTAAGTGTCACTTGGCAACTGAGAGAGAGCAGTTCAGCTTCAAGTTAAAATAATTTCTGTGGATTACAAACGAACTATAAGGCCAATGGGCATTTTTTAATTGAACATATTAATAAATGTTCTTTAACTAGATATAAGGAAGGGAAATGCACAAGTGGGAGGCAGGAAATAAAGATGTCCTGGGAGGTGGCAGAAGAGGAAAGTAGAGAAGGATGGGATGTAACTTGGGTTTGGAGGGAAGTATTTAAAGGGCAGGATGAGAGAAAGAAAATCAGACTTTTTATTGTTGTTGTTGTTGTTGTTGTTACTTCTTTGTCTCTTTCACCAGCTCTACTTAAAGTGACTTGGTATTTGGAAGAATATAATTCATCCCAGGAAGTTTACCAAAGGGCAAAACAATATCTTTATGTTAGCTGTGGTTAGATAAGTGTTCTAATTTATATTTATAACTGACTGTTTACCATGAAATCATTTCACTCCAGGAGCATGGGGTGAGTGTTTCAGCAGGGTGTGCACTCCAATAGGCTTTGCCTTCATTAAGAAGAGGGGTCAGGAAGTGGGCGTGGCACAGTCCCAGAAAGGGAAACTAGCACTGTAGAGTGTTGACTACATGCCAACTGCTGTTCTATCTAAATGCTTTACATAAAATGATTTTCTTAAACCCTCACAGAAAATCAACGAGAAGAGGAACTGTTTCTATTGTTATCTTACTGAGGTGGAATTGAGATACACAGAGATTAAGTAATTTATCCAAGGTTACACTGGAAAAGTCATGGGTACCATCATTTTAACTCAATCACTTTGGTTCCAGGAGCTGTAGTCTCAACTGAGCACTCAATATTTATTTTTTTAAATAGGAAAATCAGACATTTTACATGCTTAGATATAATTCTATTAGTTCTACTGATTTTAGCAACATAATGTAACTAGAACTGGAACCTCATGTAGCTTTCCATTAACCCACAAGATAAACTCTTAACTCTTTAGCAGGCACACCACACAGCATATTGTAGGCCCTTCAAAGTCTGAGCACATCTTCCAATTCTAGCCTCAGCTTCAGCCACTCTTCACAACTGAGCCTCTAAGCAAACCATTTTAATCTTGCAGTTGTAATTTTCCCCTAAGCCTCCTGGCTTTTTTCACATACCTGTCCCTTGCTTATAATTCCCACATCCCTCACTTTCTCTCTTCCCTATCCATCTGTTTACCTGATACACTTATCTTTCAAAAAGTAGTTCCTACTTCACATCTTCTAAGACGACATCTCTGAATTCTCCAAGCAGTGTTAGTGGACAAGAGAGGTCCATTTGGCTGTGTGAATCAAAGTCCAATAAGACATGAACTGGAGTTTGCAGCCAAGAAAGAAAGGGTTTAGTTGAGGAGATAGTGCAATGCCTGGAGTCACAGGTGAGCTATTGCTCAAATACCTGGCTTTGTGATGGCTTATGTAAGGGAAAGTCATTAATCATGATGACTAAGTGAATTCGGGTCATGGTCAGGATCATGGTTTTTACTGATTGGTTGATAGTTGATCATTGCATCTGGTCCTGATGTCAGCCATAGCATCACTTAGTCTGATTTCACAAGGACATGGTCAGTAGGGTTTTTCTGGAGCTGAAAATCATAACGGAGGCCTAAATGTTACCTCTAGTTTGACTGAAACTCTATCTCTGTGGTCAATAGCCCTGAGGTTTTGTTCCTGAGATTATCTGATGCTGATCAGAACTATTGTCCTGAAGGATTGATTAAGGAAGTGAATGTGCAAGGGAGAAGGAAGTAGGTGAGTTGAGTGCTGGATGAGGCCAATCGAAATCAAAAGGAAATAAAGGAAAAAAGGTCATATGAAAGAAATAAAATTTCCTGTGCAGTTACAGCAGGTTTAACAATTCCTCCCTCTGTAATCCCACAACTCCTTTGTACAGGTGCTTTGGGGCACTACCACATCACCTTGTTATTCCTTTACATATTTTACTCTGTCATTTGAATATAAAAATTTAAAACAAATACAATACCTTATCATGTTATATATCTGATGTCTTTAAAGGCACCTTTTGAGAGGTATTCAATAATTATTGGTTAGTGAATGTTAAATGAGCTGTATCCTCAGGCTCTGTTTCAAACATCAATTCTTAATCTGAATGTCAACTCCTCAAAGAGTTGTGGTTTTTTTCCCCCTGACTATTCCCTCCGTTTACCCTCTGATAAATTAAAGATTAAGTTAAATTAAAATTATTTGCCATTCTGCCTATTAGAAGGTCAGTTTAAAGCCTATCCCTTGAACCTGAGCAGACTTGTGACTACTTAACCAGAGTAATAGCATAAATGATGCTTTTGTAGGTCTCAGGTTTAGTCTACTACAGGCCAGCAGCTGCTTCCTCCTATCTTCAGACATGTGGTTACAGATCGCAGCTACCATGGTTGAGAAAGCCACAGTACTATGAAAAGGCCCACATGGAGAAGAACAGCCCACAGCCAACACCAAATTGCAATCTATATGAGTAAAGTCACCTCACCTGATACCTTTTAGAGTAGGGATGAGCTTTCCCAGCTAAGCGCTCACCAAATTGCAAGCATTCAGCAAAATAAATTATTACTCAGCAAAAGAAAGTATTATTTCAACACACAATGTGTGTTGGTTTTTGTGCAGCAATAGAAAACTGGAGCATCATCTAACACATCCTGTTTATTTTTCTTTATACAGCATGTGTCAACCTTACAAAGGTCTCTTTCCTCCCAGTCATCACCTTTGATTAAATGTGAGCTCCATGTCTGCCTGTTCACTTCTATAAGTGGCATGTGCTATAGAATAAATGCTTAGTAAATACTTATTAAATAGCTGAATGCTCTTCATAGAACTGTGTTAAAAAGTTGCCTCGTAGGTGAAACTAATGACTTTTGGAAATGTCAATGAAACAACCTGTCTCATGTAGAAAGTTACAGTCTAGTTTCTGTCTAAGGTAACTGTATTCCAGGTTTCACATTATAGGCAATAATCATTATGACATTAGATTTACTCTATTTAGGATAAAGTACACATTGCTTGTGCTAATAGATATTTCTTATCTTAAACCAGATATATTCTAGTAAGAAGAGAATGGGAGAGCAAAGAATGGTGATCTCATAGTAGCAGACAATGTCTTTGTTTATTAAGTAAAATAATTCACAAATAAAACTTGGAGAGCTTAGATTTCATTTTTTTCTTATACAACCATTCTAGAGAATTTTGTAATAATGTATAAGTTCTTTTTTCTTTTTTTCTTTATTGATTAAGGTATTACATATGAGTCCTTATCCCCCCATTGACCTCTATCTTCCCACTCATTCCCTCACCTCCCTGGTGTCTTGTGTCCATTGGTTAAGCTTCAGTCCTTTGGTTGATCTCTCTCCCTTACCCCCACCATCCCCTACCTTCCCTGTGAGGTTTGACAGTCTGATCTATGCTTCTCTGTCTCTGGATCTGTTTTTCTTCATCAGTTTGTGTTGTTCCTTATATTCCACAAATTAGTGAGATCATGTGGTATTTATATTTCTCTGACTGGCTTATTTCGCTTAGCATAATGCTCTCCAGTCCTATCCATGATGTCGCAAATGGTAAGAATTCCTTCTTTTTTTACTGCAGCTTAGTATTCCATTGTGTAGATATACCATTGATTTTTAATCCATTCATCTGCTAATGGGCACTTAGGTTGCTTCCAAATCTTAGTTATTGTAAATTGTGCTGCTATGAACATAGGGGTGCATATATCCTTTCTGATTGGTGTTTCTAGTTTTCTAGGATATATTCCTAGAAATAGGATCACTGGGTCAAATGGGAGTTCCATTTTTAGTTTTTTGAGGAAACTCCATACTGTTCTCCATAGTAACTGTACCAGTCTGCATTCCCACCAACAGTGCACAAGGGTTTCTTTTTCTCCACATCCTCACCAGCACTTGCCGTTTGTTGATTTGTTGATGATAGCCATTCTGACAGGTATGAGATGGTACTGCATTGTCATTTTGATTTGTATCTCTTGGATGATTAGTGACTTTGAGCATGTTTTCATATATCTCTTGTCCTTCCTTCTGTTTTCTTTTGAAAAGATTCTATTTAGGTCCAGTGCCCAGTTTTTGATTGGTTTGTTTATCTTCCTTTTATTAAGTTGTATGAGTTCCCTATAAATATTGGAGATTAAAGCCTTTTCTGTCATAACATTGGCAAATATGTTCTCCCATGCAATGGGCTTTCTTGTTATTTTGTTGATGATTTCTTTTGATGTACAAAAGCTTTTTATTTTGATGTAGGCCCATTTGTTTATTTTCTCTTTAGTTTCCATTGCCCTAGGAAATGTATTGATGAAGAAATTGCTTCAGCATATGTGTGATATTTTGCTGCCTATGGATTCCTCTAATATTTTTATGGTTTCTTATCTTATGGTTAAGTCCTTTATCCATTTTGAGTTTATTTTTTTGTATTGTGTAAGTTAGTGGTCTAGTTTCATTTTTTTTTTTGCATGTTATCTGTCCAATTTTCCCAACACCATTTATTGAAGAGACTGTCTTGACTCCATTGTATGTTCTTGCCTCCTTTGTCAAATATTAATTGAACATAGTGGTTTGGGTTGAAATATGATTTTTAAAAATAAATTACCTTAATAAAGTATGTTCTTTTTAAAGTACTATCATGTTTTAATTTAATCCTATGTGATTACACACAGTCCTTCAAAGTATAGGTCATAAAACTTAAGCAAAACTCATTTTCACAGAGGTCATTTAAATAAAAGGACAAAAAGATGTAAAAATATAAATGGTATCTTTCCCAATATCGGGGTAATTTTTTTATAATGGTAAGAGGGGAATTTGTGTCTTAGTATATTCATTCCCAGCTCCATAAGTAAGTGGGATACTTTAAGTCCATGTAGGGAATAAAGTCTGAAATGATCAGCAAGAAGCTGAACTTTAAATTTACAAAGTGCTCTTTCAATTCCTATGAAAATTGCACGTTTTGTGGAAATGTGCTTAGATTGTCATTGTCTAGTCAAATACAGTGAAAATGCAAGCTGAAGGAGCATAATTAAGGTTTTTTAAAAAAGATACATGGAGAATGGCTGTCTTTCATGAAGCATAATCAGCACTTTGGATATATCTATGGGCACAGAATGGTCAGACACATTCTCCTGAACCACTGGTCCTCAATTATCATCATCTAGGTCTTGTTATGTAAGTATATGCACTATTTCAGTATCTTTACTTAGGTAATCTGGGTGCTTGTTTGAATAGAAATTTTCTTTGAGTGGGCTCCTTCAAATTCTATTTTCTACTTCTATTTCTTTGATTTCATGCAGCTCGTAAAGTTATCAATAAAGTAGAAATACTCTTTTTTGAGAGACTGAACTTTTCAGCAATACAGTCAGTAAATTCTAATGTTAGGTTTAAAGAGAAATAGTAAAAATACCAAATATGCTGTTATATTTTCTGTGCATCCACAGAGAGAAATAATAGTAATGCCCTGATAAAATAATTAGCTTTGCACAGCTAAAATTATAAATGTCAAGCCTCTCCTATATAACAATATAAAGTATAATTAAACTTGAATCCATGAGTATTTATTATTTATTGAACATCTACTATGCTCTAGACAACATCATATGTTCTCTAAAGGACACAGTGAAATGAACCTATAGTCCTGACCAGAGAGTAGTTTTAAGTATATGCCAATTTCTCACATAATTTTATATAAATGGATTCCAAAATTGAAAAATTTGCACAATTATTGATGGAGTGTTATACTTAAATGTTCAAATTCTACTTTCCTGTGGCCTTCCTGTATTTGGATAAGCAGAAGTGGTCAGGTAGCAACCCATTAAGAAGTATTAGATATAGGTCGATGACAATGACCTCAAAGACTCAGAAATGAATTCATTTTTTTCTAGTGTTCTTTACTGCAATGTTGCTAATGTCACATAATGGACAAGAATTGTTAATAATTAAAAATGGTTACAAACTTCCAATATATTGCCTGCTGGTCTTGCCTATATGACATGTGACTGGTTCACTTTTTTTCATTTTTTAATTTAAAATATTTCATGAATCCAAAAGTCAGAACTCATCCCAGAGGAGGAGGTAATATTCAGAAGAATATATTTTGGATTTCAAACTTCATCTAGGTCATAAAGAGGATGAAGGAGATGGTTCAATCCAATCTTCCTACTCCTCCCGGCTATTTTATACCACAGCAGTAAGTAACAGCCTCTCTTATTTTATAAAAATGATTGGAAAGGTTTTTGCTTTCTTATCTATAGAATCGAGTTCACAAAATTAAATTCCAAGAGACTGGTAGATTCACAATCATTGTGGTATATTTAATCTTCTGCTCCTAGAATACAATTCTGATTATTTCAGATATGCATTGACTGTAGGATATAAAATGTTCTGTGTATCTTTCACATTTGTTTCAAAGGAAAATTTTCATATAAGTAAAGACAATTAATTATCTTTAAAACCTCCTGGCAGAACTCAGATATACCTGAGTAAAAACCTGTTTCATATCATCACATTCAAATCAAAACGTGTAATGTTATTAGAGTGCAAAGTGAGACCACGAGGGGAGAGATATTAACAAATCATGCAGGCAATGTTAGGAAGTTTGGATGTTTTGTTTAGTAAATAGAAAGCTGTTGAAGAATCTTAAGCAGGGGAATGGTAAGATAATATTTTTAGTTAAAAAGGTAACTAGAAGCAGTATGGAGAAGGAATTGGAGGAAACTAGATGGGGACCAAGATTCATTTGCAATAACCCCAATAGAAATGAAAAGTGTCTGCACTGAGGTATAGAAATGGAAATAGAAAAGAGAAATAGAGATTGGAGAGATTCAATAGACATATTCAAGGTAAGTCAATGGAACTTGGTGAGTGACTAAGAGTGAGAGAAAGAAAGAGGGCATGGCTCCTGCTTTGACAGTTGGGTAGGGATAGGTACCATCATATCTAATAAAAGAGAAACATGCAAATTAACCCTACCTCTGCTATGCCCACCAGCCATGCCCACCAGCTAATCAGGAGCAAGTATGCAAATTAACCCAACCAATATGGCAGTTAATTTGCATATCCAGGCACAGAGCGAAAACTGAAAACAGCCACTTGCTACAGAAGGGAGTGAAGCTGCAGAGAAGCAAGCAAGCGGGTTGGCAGAGAAGGGAGGGAAGCAGGCAGGGCAGCAGAGACCACAGCAGAAAGCCTTATTGCAGGCATCTTCCTGTAACGGGCCTCTAGTGTAACTAATAAAAAAGTAAAAATAAAGAAGTAGAAATTTGGAGGTGACAATGGTGAGTTGGAGAACCTTGGAAACATCCTCCTAACAAGATGATTAAAATAGTTGTTTGAAATATCTAGGTCTGGAAATCAAGAAATAAAAGTTCTGCAGGTTTTTATACTTATCCTATCTAATAAAAGGGTAATATGCAAATTAACCATTCCCTTACACCCACAAGCCATGACCACAAGCCAATCAGGAGCAAGTATGCAAATTAACCCAGCCAAGATGGCTGCAGCCAGGGAGAGAGCAAGAGGGAAACTTGGGTTTCCCCAATGATGGAGGAAGCCAAGCTTTCCACACAACCTGGCCTGTCTTAGCCTCTGTTTAAGGCTACAAAGTTTCAATTATAAAAGATAAATAAATCCCAACAGAAATGGTTGCAGCCACATAGTAAGCAGGAGGCTTAGCTCTGCTCCAGGCTACAAAGTTTCAATTGTAGAAGATAAATAAATCCCAGATACCAGGGCCTCCACTTGGGTTGCCAGGGAGCATGACCAGCCTGCAAACCACCACAGGCCCCTTGCCCAGACCACCCTACACCCCAAGGGATATCCCACCCTGATCCAGGACACCTTTCAGGGCAAACCAGCTGGCCCCCACCCATGCACCAGGCCTCTATCCTATCTAATAAAAGAGTAATATGCAGATTGACCATCACTCTAACACACAAGATGGCTGCCCCCATGTGGATACAAGATAGCCACCACAAGATGACCAGCAGGGGAGGGCCATTTGGAGGGACCAGGCCTGTAAGGGAGGGCAGTTGGGGGTGATCAAGACTGCAGGGGAGGGGAGTTAGGGGTGACCAGGCTGGCAGAGGAGAGAAGTTGGGGGTGACCATGCCTGCAGGGGAGGATAATTAGGGGTGACCAGGCTTGCAGGAGAGGGCAGTT
Organism: Lasiurus cinereus; assembly: GCA_011751065.1. Classification (NCBI taxonomy): domain Eukaryota; kingdom Metazoa; phylum Chordata; class Mammalia; order Chiroptera; family Vespertilionidae; genus Lasiurus; species Lasiurus cinereus. The sequence goes on along the minus strand of JAAGEH010000208.1, from coordinate 4,618,071 downwards.
AGGGGTGACCAGGTCTGCAGGGGAGGGCAGTTAGGTGCAAACAAGCTGGCAAGGGAATGGTTAGGGTGTGATCAGGCTGGCAGGCAGAAGCAGTTAGAGGCAATCAGGAAGGCAGACAGGTGAGCAGTTAGGAGCCAGCTGGATTGTGAGAGGGCAGTCAGACATTCCTCAAGGAGTCACAAACTGGAGAGGGTACAGGTTGGGCTGTGGGACACTCTTCCCCCCGTGGATGAATTTTGTGCACTGGGCCTCTAGTTTAAATATAAATATAGACATAAATATATTTATTTATTGAAATTATATATATAATATATATACCTAATATATATCTAATATATAATTTCAATAAATATACCTTTATTCCAACTGGTGCAGGGACCTGCTAACAGTTATATATAAAATGTATAAATCAAGGAGGGCAGGTAGAAGGAGAAAAATAGCAGGTTGAGCATTAAACCATCACTTCTACAAGAAATCTTCAAGGGATATTGCCGAAACCGGTTTGGCTCAGTGGATAGAGCGTCGCCCTGTGGACTGAAAGGTCCCAGGTTCAATTCCATTCCAGTCAAGGGCATGTATCCTGGTTGCGGGCACATCCCCAGTAGGGGGCGTGCAAGAGGTGGCTGATTGATGTCTCTCTCATTGATGTTCCTAACTCTCTATCCCTCTCCCTTGCTCTCTGTAAAAGATCAATAAAATATATTAAAAAAAAAAAAGAAATCTTCAGGGGATATGAAGAAAACAGAAGAATCGGGAAGAATAGCTGTCCTAGAAACCAGGCAAAGAAAATGTTTTAATTATCAATAGTATCAAATATGACATGAAAGCGAAATATCCATATACAAACACATTATTGAATATTTGATAATTTTCCATGAAGAATGTACTCTCTTTACCCTGCTAAGCATGTAATACTCCATGCAGGACATCCCCAAGCATGAACCCTCTCCTCTCTCTGCTTGGACTCTCACCCCATACCTGTAATGCTTCTTATGACATCTCCTCACCATAACTCCTCCCTGTCCCAGGTAAGAAGATCCAACATATCTTGTCCCACTTAATGCATTAAGAAATGAATTGTCCATGAAGGGAATTGAAGGTCAAAGAAAGAGGAAATTTCTATAAATTTAAATGTGTCTATGAATCTTCTGGTCACAAGCTCCAGTATGTAGTACCTGCTTCTTGTTTATAGGGAGGCCTGAGTCCATCCAGACATAGCAAGTGTGATAAGCCATTTGGCCAGCCAAGAACTTTAAAATGTTCACTAGATCTGTCTAGAGGAGGTTGCCATAGATCTTGGTCAGAACAATTTTATTGCCTTTTTTCATTTGCATTTTAAATGTCTCAGATTCTACCCTTGGTCTTTATTTCTTATCCCTTATCTATGCTTCACATTTTCCTTTACAAACTATACTCTCTAAATTGATAGCTATAATTCCCCAGTTATAGTATTTCATAATTGCCAGATCTCTATCTCCAAATATCTTATGGTGTCTATTAAATGCTTCACAGGTAACTAAGAATATCCAAAATGTAACTACTGTCTCCCCCAACCCCTACCTAACTTCCCTCAAAATGCTATACTGCTGTTTTCTTTTTCATGAATGATATCTCTCTTCCACTGGTCACCCAAATTATAAATATACTGCCATTCCACAGTCTTTCTTCTCCCTGATTGCTCAGACCTAGTGTCTAAGCCCTTTTATTTTTATATCTTAAATAAATCTCAAATAAACCTCATTGGTATTTCCACTATTAGTGCTTTAACTCAGATTCAGAAACAAAGATCATTCTTTCTAACTTCTAGGCTGTTGCCTGCTGATACCTCACAGCTGAATCCCCCAAACCAGAGAGATAGCTGCCTTACTTAAGCTTATAGTCCCTGCCCAAGGCAACTCATATCTAATGACTACTGGTTGAAGCAGGAGTACAAAGGCCTAGTCCTCCTTCACAGTCTGGGACAACTATAAACTGCTATCGCAGTGCCCTAGTTCCCCTAAGCAATGAGCCTAGGATTTGTTATAATTCCCATTATAGTTCAGCTTCTCCCAATCCTGATGCCTCATGGTAGTGCTGCTAAAAGCACTCTCAAATAAACTTGTGTGTAACTTTCCTTTTACAATTTGTTTCCTTGAAAACCTGACTGAAGACATGAAGATAGTTGATGCCAAAGAGTAGACCAAGGAAAAATAATTTTGGAACTGGATGATCTATCAGTCAACTGGGAAAAATTCTTATCATGGACAGGAGTGTGATCATCTCTGAACCATGTTTTACTGATTCAATTGTTAAAACTTTTCCTAGTGCAGTGGTTGGCAAACTGTGGCTTGCGAGCCACATGCAGCTCTTTAGTCCCTTGGGTGTGGCTCTTCCACAAAATACCATGACCTGGGTGAGTTTATTTTGAAGAAGTGACATTAGAAGAAGTTTAAGTTTAAAAACTTTGGCTCTCAAAAGAAATTTCAATCGTTGTACTGTTGTTATTTGGCTCTGCTGACTAATGAGTTTGCTGACCACTGCCCTAATGGAAAATTCACATTGTACAATTGTGGAACAAAATGCACTAGAAGGTGCAATATCTAAAGTATTTAAGGGACTGAGAAAGCAATCATAATAAAAACAATGGTGTTAAGTGGCTGGTGGTAGTGCCATATTTTCATTAGAGAAAACAAAGCCTTGGAGTGATCAATCATCAATCTAAGAGAGAGCATTAAAATCAGAAGATCTTCTTAACAGCCAATAAATTAACTTTTATCTCTTATAGCTTAAGGGAAGATAATCTTTGGCTCACACTAGGAACACGTATAAAGATAGTGGTTCTTTAGGGAAAATTGAATTCCCACATGAAGGCACTGAGACTTGAGACAAAAAAATATCTAGTCAATGCATTCAAATACCTTGAATCTCCAAATTCTCCTAAACCCTCTGATGCTGCAGAAATGGCCCATTAATCTCCCGTAGAAGCTAGTTTTCCCTCTCTCTTCCTTGAAAATTATTCAGAAACCTCTGTCTTTTAAGAAACACACACACACACACACACACACACACACACACACACACACCCTGATATATCTTTGCATCATCACCTTTCCACCAAACCAGTAACTACTTTTAAGTTACAATAATACCTAGCCAGGGAAGCAATGGGCTGTCTAAGGTAAGGAAGTTGCAGAACCTAAGAAAGCATATAATGGGGTTGAATCCTGAGATTGCTAGATCCAAGGGCAGAACATAAAGTTGGATAAGGGAGAATTCACCAATACTGAAGTGCTCTTCCATGATCTAGTATCTAACATCACCATGTAAAAGGCACTCAACAGACAGTCAGAATGGCTTGAGCAATTGATGTCAGCCGGTCTCTGCCATCAGTCACTCCAGTGCTGATGAATTGGATGCATGGATGGAGATGCCACAGACCAGACAGCATGGACTCCCACTCACCAGGAATAATTCAGCTATTGTAACTCTAAATGTTCAATTTGTTAGTAGAATCTATCACTAATCTCTACTATGACACCACCCTCAAAGAGGCTAAACAGCTGTTTGTTAGAAAGTTGATTATATTACATCCCTTCTTCTCTGGAAGGAACTGTGATGCATTTTCAAAGGAACTGACACATATTTCAGGCATGAGTTTTCCTTTCCTGCCCACAGGTCTTAACTGATGCTACATCAGTAAAAAAGTAAGTACAAGGTAGGAAGAAAAGGGTTAGTTGCTGATCTATCATCTATCCTTTTTATCCTGGGACAATTTGGGAAAAGAGAAATTAAGAAAAGTAGGAGATGACAGAGGAGAGAAGGGTGGAAGAAAGAGAAGACAAAAATGATGCAATTAATAGTCTGCAAAACTAAAATACTTACTATTTGGCCTTTTATAAAAATGTTTGCTGATCCCTGGTATAGATTATACTCCACAAGCATCGCTCATATCTTAAAGTGGTGCAATGGCTCATGCTAATGTAGCAAGGAGGGATAAAAGCCAAGATGGCATAGTTCCTGTAAACCAAAGCAAGGAAGTGTTTCTAGATGTAGGGAACTTTATTTTCGAAGATTTTTTTTTTATTAACAGAGCTATAAATCAACCTTCCTATGATTTAATATAGGTAAAATTTCCCTTGATTTCTCAATCAGAAAGTAATGGATTCTGGCAAATCAAGAGACCATCTCTCTTGCCTCTTTATTGTTTCCTGGCTTCAGTGGACAAATGAAACAGAGTAATACTGCAGTATTTTAATATTAATGTTTGGCATGCAAGGTCTTCTACAGTTCCTTGTATAGTGACTCATTTTCTAGTCTTCTTCCCAGTTAAGTTGGTAATTCTTCAATGAAGCTCTTCCAAATTCCTTTTAAAAAATACCTCAATCTTTAGATTAGAACTTAATAAAGTTAAAGTTTGAAAAATGTTAATTGAAAGAGTGGATTAAGTGTCTAGAACCCCATCTGCACCTTTTCTGTGGTCCTTCCCACAGTGGCCCCAGAATTAAGTTTCCTGGAATCCCTAGATCTCAGTGGATCAGATTGCAATATCACTGAAACTGATGATATCAAGGTATCTTTCAAGGCTAATTTATTATGACTTTTTAAAAATACATTTTTATTGATTTCAGAAAGGAAGGGAGAGGAAGGGAGAGGTAGAAACATCAACGATGAGAAATAATCATTGGGGATCAAGCCTGCAACCCAGGCATATGCCTTGACCAAGAATCAAACCATGACCTTCTGGTTTATAGGTCCATGCTCAACCACTGAGCCATGCCAGGCGGGCTATGATATTTGGAGCTCAAGGGATTCTTTTCCCTGCTTGATCATCTCCTTTTGGTTCTTTAATATAAATATGTATCAGTGTTCAAGTGGGCCACATGTTTCATTATGTTTCAAAATGGATGCCCTGGCTCTCCACCATAGTAAGTCAGGTTCCTCTTTCCTCTCCTTTTTCGTCTTTGTCCATAGAATAGGAAACGTCTGCAAATTTGTCCAGCCCTTACAGGCTCAACCATTTTGGCTGGTCAGAGTCCAGGGTGTTTCTCTGAACCATGTTTCATCAGCATACATGGTCTTCCACTTTAAAGGCCAGTGGGACTTTGATGCTCTCTCACCTTCTATGTCCAGGTACTTTCAGCCACTTCCTGTCCTGAGTTTGCATGCCCAGACAGGGCTGAGGGTTTGCCTTCTAGAAATCTGTGGTTAATATTATTGCATATTCCAATGTTAAATTGGATTCAACATAATAAGGACAAGATCCTGTAACCTCAGCACTAAGTAGCACTAAGCTTCTGAGTCAAACATAATATACTAGTAACTAGAAACCCTGGTGCACAAATTTGTTCACAGGTGGGGTTCCTCTACCTGGCTGGATATTGGGGCCCATTGGGGCCAGCCGGCCAGGGGGAGAGACCTCAGGAGGTTGGCTGGATGCAGGAGATTGGCTATGGGAGCGCACTGACCACCAGGGGACAGCTCCTGCATTAAGCATCTGCCCCCTGGTGGTCAGTGTGCATCATAGCCACTGGTCAACTGATTGTAATGGTCGTTTAGGCTTTCATATATATAGATAGAAGCATACCATTGGAAAGTTATTAAGCATCCACCTGCTTATTAATAAAAAATTTGATGCACTAATGGTCACAACTTTGGAAAAGAGGAGAAATGAAAAGTATTCTCAAATCTTACATCCTTATTAGTTAGCATTTATGAACTGATTCAGGGGAAGCAAGGCCCCTAAGACCATTATGGTAATAGGTATCAGCATGTACTAAAATGGGTTTAGGAGGCTTGACTTGTGATAGGTAAATATCAAGCTATCTGTGGCTAGGTTTCTAGATCCTGGGCTACAGAGAGCTTAGCAGAAAACAAAACAAAACAAAAGAGTCATTTTAGGAAGAGGAGACCAAATGTGTGTGCCAGAATCACAAGCAAAGATCAAGGTTTGTGTTTTAGGCAGAGATAAAGATTTATTTCCTGGGAACAGGAAATCAGAATAAAGACAAAGTTTCTCTTCTCTGGGATGTTCTGTAAACTGGTATTTTTCATGAACAAGATACTTTTCATAAGACACAAGATCTAAAACAGTTTCCCAACTCTGGGACACATTAAAATCACATAGGGAGTTTTTAAAAATATGAATCTGATTCCCAAGCCCTACATCAGATCAATTAATAATAGAATCTCTAATGAAAGGAATCTAAGCAACTATAGTTCTAAAATTTCCCCAGGTGACTCTGAGGTACAGCCAAGCGTAGGAATCACTAGGCAGTGTAACACAGCAGAAACTTAGAGGGAAAGATTTTTGTCACACTAAAAGTTGTACATCAGAAATCTAACAGGTTTTGCTATTTGTTTTTATCCTCATTCATTTTGTCCCTTAGCCAAGGCCAAGGGACTGCTCAGAAGAAGGTCTTCGGCAGTTCCTGGAAAACAGGTATAGGAAATGGATTTTTGTGCTGATCGAGAGATGAAGGTTTACATTTAAAAAATATATATTTTATTGATTTTTTGAAGGGAGAGGGATAGAGAGGTAGAAGCATTGATGAGAGAGAAATATCTATCAGCTGCCTCCTGCACACCCCTGACTGGGCATGTGCCCGCAACCAAGGTACATGCCCCTGACCAGAATTGAATCCAGTTCCCTTCAGTCCACAGACACTTTATCCACTGAGCCAAACCAGTTTTGGCTGAAGGTTTACATTTTAAAAACTGAGGAAAGGCAAAGTTTTGGAGTAAAGGTCTCATTTGAATTTTGGAGAACTGGAAATTGTTTTGAAGGTTAAAAAGACACAGGAGAGATGAACCTAGAATTTTGATAAACTTCCTATTTATTTAGATTACCCTTATGACTAGCATTTACTGTAGGTGTGCTAATAAGATAAAGAATATTTGAAATCTTCTTTCTTTGTTCACGTAACACAGTTAAGAGTACCACAAGGAAAACTCAATTTTTAAATTTCAGGTCAAGCCAAATCGTTAAAATAGCTAGGGTGGCTTAGTGGCTTCATAAAAATTAAATCAGGCGCACATTTCGAGTAAGCTCATTATGGAAATAAAATCCACAGAGCCATTTTAAGGTTGATGCCTGATCCAAAATCTTGCTATTATCTCATATGTGTGTTTGTGTGTGCTGGAGTGTCCAGTGCGTGGTTACATAAAAGTGCCCGATGGCAGCCCCTCTGCTTTTGCCAGTGGATATTTTGATTTATACCGCTTCCAGCTTTATTCCACTCGCACTGATTAGTTTGCATTTACATTTTCATAGCATCCAGCTGCTCAGCTTTCATGATTTACATTCATCCAATGTAATTAAAGTATTTGTTGTGGGTTTATAAGCATTTTAATGGTCTATATTTCTGCATTTTGTGTGTCTCCTTTTCCAAATTTATTTTATTCATCAAGCTGTGTCCTAAAAAGCAGTAGAAACAATTGCCTCTGAAGGATGTTAGTATACAGCATGAATAACGCTCATGCTGAATTTAAAACTACCCTCACTCGAATTACCAATTCAGTGCTGAAAATAAATGTCTCTCTCTCCAGAAATTAGAATCTAATTATGTACAATAAACCATGTTAAATAATATCAAGGGTCTAGCCTAAACCAACAAAGACTCACTCACATATTCCCCCAGGAAGCTGAAATGTTCCTCCTTATATTTGCTCTTTTGGGACAAAATTATTTCCACAAGTCTCTGGCACTGTTGAGAGCCTGTCCAGGTTTTAGCACAATAGAGTTTAAGTACACATTAAGGAAGAAGAAGCCTGTTTCTCTTGCCTGATATTCTGCATAAACCGATTTGGTAAATGCTTTTATTTCAGTCCTCTGTAATTAATAGGTAATTAGCTATGGTTCTGGGAAGTAACAGCAAAATGACAAATCATTTAGACTTGACAAATGAAATAGCTTGATACAGTCAATATTTTAGTGTGATTTAGAAGCTGAGATAATCTCTAAGATTTAAATTCCCATTGACCTCAAAATCAATCCTAACTTCTAAGTCTTTTTTGGCATTAATTCCACCCATATTTGCTTTCATCTTTGGGTATATGCCAATAGAACCTTAGAATCAGCTAACCTTGTCTTCTCAGTTTAATTCTTTTAGCTACCTCTCAGCCTTTTTCCAGGCCTATATAAATTTTACCTATTTACCACCTTAATAGATGCTAACGCACAATCTTCATCTATGTCAAGTCACAAGTCAAAGCTAATATATATTTTTTCTTTTATATATTTTATTGATTTTTTACAGAGAGGAAGGGAGAGGGATAGAAAGTCAGAAACATCGTTGAGAGAGAGACATCCATCAGCCGCCTCCTACACGCCCCATACTGGAGATGTGCCTGCAAGCAAGGTACATGGCCCCGACTGGAATCGAACCTGGGACTCTTCAGTCCCCAGGCTGACGCTCTATCCACTGATCCAAACCGGTCTCGGCCAAAGCTAATATTTTAAAGGAGCCCTGCCCAGTTATTACCAGCTACTTGCCCAACTTGTAAGACATTATGCAATTTTAACACATTGAAACAATAATTTTACCCTTGTGTCTGTTTATCTCTAGTATTCATCTGCATGGTTTTGACCATCTCATCTGTCATGTTTGGTTAAAAATAGAGGGTAACAGATTACTCTTAAGTTTTACTTGGTGCTGAAGAGGACAGCTTTGAATGATTGTCCAAAAAACCATAGTGAGTTTTGGTTGGGAGAAGAGGGAGAAGGAATTTAATAATAACAAAATGGAACTTCATCCCAATTGGTTTCTGTTTCAAAGAAATAGAAAAATATAATTAAATAATTATAAATATCTCTGATATGCTAATTAAAATGATAATATTCATTGTCTATAATTTTTGGTTTGATAGCTTTTAATTAAAATTGTAAAATTAAAATATAGTTATGCTTAGTGCTTCATGTCAATGTACACTTTTATTGAATACCCTACTGAGATTCTGGTATAATTAGCTTTTACATTTTAAAACTATCCTATGATTTTAATTAAAATCCCACCTCTGAACATTTAGACCAAAACAGCTAAAAGATTACTCTCTCTTCTTAAGAAATATCTACCAGAACCTTTTTAAAAAACTTATTTTGAAAATTCCAGACTTATAAAAAAAAGCTGCAAGAAAAGTGTATTAGATTCCCTCTGCTGTGACAAATTCAGTCTCAATGGTCTAAAATCAAGGTGCAAGCAGGGCTTTGTTCCTTCTGGAGTCTCTAAAGGAGTATCCATTTCCTGGCTTTTTTGGTTTCTGGAAGCCAGCTCGCTGCATTAGTTGACTGTAGCTCACTCTTACATCTTAAAAGCCAGTCAACAAGCATCTTGAAATTTCTCTCTACCTCCAACTTTCCTGCCCCCCTCTTTCACTTTTAAGGATGTTTGTAATTATATTGACCCTACCTGGATAAATCAGGATAATCTTCCCATCTTATTCACATCTGTAAAGTCCCTTTGCCATGCTAGTTAACATATTTACCTGTTAGGATCAGGATATGGACATCTTTTGGGGTATAGGACATATTTCTACTATTACAAATAGTATTAAAAATTCTTATATATTCTTCACCTATAGTCCCCAAATGTTAACATTTTACCACACTTGCCCTATATATTTCTCTTCCTTTCTCTTTCTCTACATACACGTATTATTTCATTATAAACCTTTTGAGATTATGATGCAGACATGATGGCCATTTATCCCTAAATACTCAAGATATTTTTATTTTTAAAAATAAACTAATTTTCCTATATAATTACCATAACATTTATCCAAATTAGAAAATTAACATGGGTTAATTTTAAAATTTAAGAAATACCGTTAACTAATCTAAAATCTGTTTCAGAATTTATTTTAACTACTAAAGGCCCAGTGCACGAAATTTGTGTGTGTCTCTCAGTCCAGCCTGTACCCTCTCTAATCTGGGACCCCTTCAGACTGCTGGCTCCCCACTGCTCACCTGCCTGACTTCCTGATTGCCCCTAAAATCTTCTGACTGCCAGCATAATCACCCCCTAACCACTCCCCTGACAGCCTGATTGATGCCTAACTGCTTCTCTGCCAGCCTGTTTGCTCCTAACTGCCCTCCCCTAAAAAGCAATAATCCTATCTAATAAAAGAGTAATATACAAATGAACCTGGTCACCTCTAACTGCCCTCCCATGCAGACCTGGTCCCCCACAACTGCTCTCCTCTCCAGGCCTAGGTACCCCCCCCCAAACTGTTCTCCCCTGCAGGCTTGATTCCCTCTAACTGCTCTCCTTTGAAGGCCTGGTTCCTCCCAACTGCCCTCCCCTGCTGGCCATCTGTGGCAGCCACCTTCTGTCCACATGGAGGCAGCTATCTTTGACCACATGGAGGCAGCCATCTTGTGTGTTGGAGTGACAGTCAATTTGCATATTACTATTTTATTAGATAGAATAGAGGCCTGGTACATAGGTGAGGGCTGCCTGGTTTGCCCTGAAGGGTGTCCCGGATCAGGGTGGGGGTTCCCTTGGGATATGGGGCAGCCTGTGTGAAGGTCCTGTAGTGGTTTGCAGGCCAGCCACACCCCCTGGTGACTCAAGCGGAGGCCCTGGTATATGGGATTTACAGTGGTACCTTGAGATATGAGTGCCCTAACATATGAGATTTTTGAGATACGAGCTGTCCAGTGAGCGATTTTTTGCTTTGAAATACGAGCAACATTTGAGATACGAGTAATCAGCCGGCTGTACATGACCCACCAGTTTACAGCGACTCGAGCGTCTCATAGTTTCCCACGCCTCAGTCAGTGTGCTTGTTTACCTTGTTGTCGAAGCATCTTTTGTGCATTTACATACTTTATCACATTTCTTTTTATAACCATGGGTCCGAAGAAAGCGAGTGGAAAGGTCAGTGCTCAGAAGAGGATGATGTCTACTGAATTAAAGCATGAAACCATAGAAAAATATGAGCAAGGTATGCGAGTGGCTGACTTGGCGAAGCAATACGGGCTTAGTACTTCAACAATATGCACTGGGCTTAAACAGAAGGAGCCAATAAAGGGTATAATGCCAGGTAAGGGCATTACAATAATTTCTAAGCTCGTGTAGCTCTCTCCATGAAAAGATGGAGAATCTACTGATGGTGTGGGTGACGGAGAAGCAGCTTAAAGGAGATACATTAACACAGGGCATCATATGCAAGAAGGCGTGAGCGATTTACGGATTTACGGTGATTTGCTGGAACAGACCCCACGCACGGACGAAGCATCAAAAGACTCATTTAAAGCCAGTAGAGGCTGGTTTGATAACTTCAGGAAAAGGTCTGGCATTCACTCCATCATCAGGCATGGTGAGGCAGCAAGTTCGGATGTGAAGGCAGCTAAGAATTACCTAAAAAGTTTTTCCGAACTGATAGAAGCCAAAGGATATATCCCCCAGCAAGTCTACAACTGTGATGAGACAGGGCTTTTCTGGAAGAAGATGCCAAATAGGACTTCTATAACGGCAGAGGAGAAGGCAATGCCAGGCCACAAACCCATGAAGGATAGGCTAACTCTCACACTGTGTGCCAATGCGAGTGGCGACTGCAAGATCAAGCCTCTGCTCCTGTACCATTCTGAAAACCCCAGAGTCTTTAAGTCACATAAAATTTTAAAAGATACACTGCAAGTTTATCTTTTATGTGGAGGGCAAACCCGAAGGCATGGGTCACCAGGCAGTTCTTCGTGGAGTGGTTAAACCTGTTTTTCAGCCCTTCTGTTAAGAAATATCTACAGGAAAACAACCTAACCATGCAAGCCCTCCTCATCCTCGACAATACTCCTGCTTACTCACTGAACCTCGAAGATGAACTCCTCAAAGAGTTCAAGTTTATAAAGGTTGTCTACCTACCTGCCAAACACCACTCCTATCCTGCAGCCCATGGATCAGGAGGTAATTTCTAATTTTAAAAAGCTAGTACATCAAGCACCTGTTCCGGCGCTGCTTTGAGGTGACAGAGAACACAAACCTCACCCTTCAAGAGTTCTGGAAGAACCACTTTAACATCGTGATATGCCTCAGAATTATTGATCAGGCCTGGCTGGGTGTTACAACGAGGACCTCTGCATGGAAGAAGCTGTGGCCTGAGGCCATAGCTGAAAGGACCTTAGAAGGATTCGAACCCGAGGTGCCAGTGGAGGAGGAGATAGTGTCTCTGGGAAAATCCATGGGCCTGGTGGTAGATGAGAAAGACGTGAATGAGCTCATTGAGGAGCACTCTCTGGAACTCACCATGGAGGAGTTACAAGAGTTGCAGTCTCAGCAACATGTGGAGGTTCTCCAAGAAATTGGTTTCGAGGAGGAGCCAGAGGTGGAGGAGATCTCTACAAGTGAGATAAAGGAGATCTTAGGAATGTGGGAGAGGGCGTCACACTTCGTGGAAAAGAAACACCCCGAAAACCTTGCTACTGGTCGTGCATCGGACCTGTTCAATGAAACTTACCTCACCCATTTCAGAAACATTCTGAAAGGGAGGAAGAGGCAAACATTGTTGGACACCTTTTTTTTTGAAATCGGCCAAAAATGCAAAGACCAGTAACAATTAAGTTCAGTGAAGATTAGTTAAGTTACATTCAGTTTAGGGATAAAGTGTAGCATTAAGAGTGTAATGAGTAGGTAAATACACTTTATAAAACCAGTTTATTCCTTTACATTCTCCTTTATTATGTTTTTATACAATATTTGTCATTTATAAATACATTTTTCTTATTCAAAAACACGTAACAAGAACAACTGGGGTGGCAGTTTGGGGGCTGGAACGGATTAACGGCATTTCAATAGATTTCAATGGGGAAATTTGCTTTGAGATAGGAGCAACTTGATATATGAGCAAGGTTATGGAACGAATTAAACTCGTATCTCGAGGTACCACTGTATTTATCTTTTATAATTGAATCTTTGTAGCTTTGAGGAGAGCCAAGCCTCCTGCTTACTCTGTGGCCAGAGCCATTTTTGTTGGGATTTATTTATCTTCTAATATTTAAACTTCAAAGCCTTCAGTGGAGGCCTAGGCCAGCCAGGGTATGCAGAAAGCTTGGTTTCCTCCATTATCAGGGAAACCCAAGCCTCCTGCTCATTCCATGGCTATAGCCATCTTGGTTAGGTTAATTTGCATACTTGCTCCTGATTGGCTGGTGGGCATGGCTTGTGGGTGGAGTGGTGGTCCATTTGCATATTACTCTTTTATTAGATAGGGTTATTGCTTTTTAGAGAGAGAAAAACATTGACCTGAGAGCAAAACATCTACCGGCTGTCTCCAGCATCCTCCCTACCAGAGACTGTGCCCTGAAGGGGAATCAAACAGGCTACCTTTCAGTGCACAGAATGACACCCAAACCAACTGAGCCACTCTGGCCAGGTACTATTCTAGAATTTACCAGTTTGTCACAATAATGTCCTGTATTGCAAAAGGAAATTCCAAATCATATGCTGTATTTGCTGTCTGTCATGTCTCTTTAGGTTCCTTTAATCTGAAATAGTTCCTCCTTTTTATAATAACATAGATAGATTCTAAAGTTACAGGTCAGTTATTTTGGAAAACATCCCTCAATTTGGGTTTGTTTGATGTTTTCTCATGATTAGATTCAGTTTATTCATTTTTTGGCAGAAATACCTCAGAGTGAAAATGTGTTATTTTCAGTGTATTACTATCAGGAAACACTAGAAACTATTACTGGATCTGAATTTAGGTCCCACTTCAATTGTAGTAAGCCCTAACATTTATTTAATTATTACTCTATGTCTGGACTGTGCTCAGCACTCTATATATAGTATCTAATTACTTTCCCATATTTGTTTTTACTACAACTGAACAGAAATTCAGACAACTGGTGCGATAAAGATCCAGAATTCAAACCCCTCCTCTTTCTTATTCTAAATGCCATGCTCTTTCCACTTTATTTATAATAGAGTTATTAGGTTTTTATACTTAAAATTGCAAGACAGCCTTAACGTTCTCCTCAGCTTGTCTAAAATTCAGCTGGGTTCTTTCTGACTATAGATTCCTGACCTCCATTTTCTTAGAGCTTTTACTTTAGAAGACGTGAAACATTTTTGGTGAACTTTTTTTCTGACCTTTGAGATCTTGTCTCAGTTTCTTGCTAGGTTTCTAATCCCAAAATGTCTTTCTGAAGTACCTGGGAGCCATCTCTTTGAAATGTAATCATTAATCAAAATAGCTTCCCCATCTCCTAGTTCCTAGTTTGTGGGTGGATAAGACTCTAACTTCAATAAGTGCCAGTTAGCAAACACATTGACCAACCTTCCACCAGTGTCCCCGATACTTTTTCACTAACTCACCCTAGCACTTAAAAACAGACCTTTTGCCGGGCCAGCGTAACTCAGTGTTTGAACATTGACTCATGAACCAGGAGGTCACTGGTTGGATTCCTGGTCAGGGCACATGCCCACAGGGTTGTAGGCTCAGCCCCCAGCCGCTCATGTATAGGAGACAGACAATTGATTTTCTCTCATCATTGATGTTTCTATCTCTTCCTTTTCCTTCCTCTCTGAAATCAATAAAAACTTATTTTAAAAACACACACATAAAAGCTCCCACCTTTTGTTTCAGTGGAATTAGATTAAATTTTTCAACAGTTTTGAAAAATTGTCCAATGCAATATTTCTTTAAAAAGTTTATATGAAAAAATAATTTTTATTTGTTAATGCTGTTTTCCCCAACAAATATAAAGTGATTATGCAAAAATAAGTATAACAATTTTAGTTATTTTTAGTGACTCCTGAAGCACATTTCTATTTGAAAGTTTTCACTTTGACATAGCCATGATCTTGTTTAAAGCAGAAAAATGTAGCTGCCTGTTCGGTCACTGAAATAAACACTTTAGATTGCCTGCTACTCATTTTCTAGAAGGAGCTATTCAAATGGACTAATGGAGCTGCCATGTTAGTTGCATGCAATACCTCCTTGTTTAATTCCTAAAACATCCCCCATTTTGCTTAACAAGTTAGGTTTCTATTCTTTTTAAATAAAGTTCTATTATTAATGGTCTCATCACTTAAAATGTATTTCTACCTATGCCTTGGAATGAAAGACCTTTGTTTGGAGGTACAGGTAAGAGGGTTTGGGCTCTCCAGAAACTCTGGGGCAACTTCAGATTTCTTTTTTTAATATATTTTTTTTATTGATTTCAGAGAGGAAGCAAGATGGAGAGAAAGCTAGAAACAATGATGAGAGAGAATAATTGATAGGCGGCATCCTGCACTCCTCAAATGTAATTTAGATTTCTGCATTCTCACCTTTTTGGGGTTTAGAGGGAAAGGGTGTTCATTTTCTTGTGTAAAGGACTGATTTTGTTATCCCAGGAGGAAGTACCAGCTGAATACATTTATTACTAATCCTGAGATGCCAACTCCATAATTGCCTTGTTTTGTCTTCCATGTGCCCAATTCCCACAGTTGTTGTTTTGTAAGTGAAATAGCTTTTCTTATCATTCTAAGAATGTTTATACTTTACCTAACACCTTTTTCCCCCATACTCATTGCTTTGGCTCTGTTTTATCTGAGTTTCTTCAGTATGGTTGTCTCATACCTTGTAGAAGTTTTCTTCAACTAGCTGGTGAAGCTTGGCTCTCATTCCCATTTAAAAGTAAGGTATTAAAAGAACTAATGGAAGTTTTCCGGCTGTCCACCAACCAAACTTGCTCATTTCATTGGAGGATTTCTTTCTTTTTTTTTTTAATTATTTATTTTTTTTATAGAGAGGAAGAGAGAGAGATAGAGAACTAGAAACATCAATGAGAGAGAAACATTGGTCAGCTGCTTCCTGCGCACCCCCCACTGGGGATGTGCCCACAACCAAGGTACATGACCTTGACCAGAATTGAACCTGGGACCCTTCATTTCTCAGGCCGACACTTTATCCACCGAGCCAAATAGGTTAAGGCTCATTGGAGGATTTCTAAGCAGTACTATCTCTAATTCTACTTTATGAATTTGGGATCCCACAACTTCCTGCCTATGGGTATTAGTCTAGGGACAAGAATCTGGGTGCTAAGGGTAAGATTGAGTAGAGGGAGCTAGGAAACTCATGATTCAATATATAGACTGATTTGATCCTCATTTTCAGTTTTCATTTCAATCTCCCTACAGTATGTTTGATGCTGCTTAAATCCATAGCAATTCTGGTTCCATTTTCCCAGCACTCTCTGGTACCATCTTACCTTTTAAGCAGGTGGACACTACATGTTTGTGTGTGTGTGTGTGTGTGTGTGTGTATGTGTGTGTACCTGGGAATAAAGGGTGAAAGGGCTGGTCACCTGTTTTGGGAGAATTAGGGAGGAGAAAGGGGAGCTTCTAATGATCCATATATTTTTTAGCTAGTTTTCTCTTCCCTAGTATTTTCAATTAAGGAATTTTCCTGTAATTCTCCAGTATAAGTTGGCCTCACTCTTGTTGGTTCCCACTTATGTAGATAACCTTGTCTCTCCTTACATTTCTCATTGTTCTTGTTGGTTAATACATTTTTAGAAATGCTTTACATTCATTTTAATGGATTTTTTGGGAGAGTGCAAAAATAAATGCAAGAGTTCAGTTCACCATGTTTAACTGATGGTATAATTAATGTCTTAATTTATATTTATGTGCTTTAGTGCCTATATCTTTATATCATTTTTTTTCTAGCTAGATTTAGCATCTAGAACACAGATATACTGTGATAAATGCTTTTAAGAGATACATGTATGTATGTTATCTATGTATATGTGTATGGTGTTTGTTGTTTTAAAATTTACTATTGGCAAACACTCAGAGAGCACATGCATTTGCCAGGCACTGATATAAGCATTTCACATGAATTAACTTATTTATGCATCATAACACTCTTGTGTAGAGATTATTATTGTGTTTGATTTACAGATGAGGAAACTGAGATGCTCAAAGGTTAAAGAACTTGCTTAAGTTCACATGACTATGAAGCTAGAGCTTTGATTCTAATTCAGGCAGTTTGGCTCAAATCTATGCCCTAACCCACAATATCACATTGCCTCTCAGCTATGTAGCTTGTATGTTTGTATCTATATTTCTATCTATTTATCTTACGGGTGTGATATCTGTTATATATTTTGGGGGAGAAAAAGTTTTCTTCTACCCTTATGGGGTTTTTAGCTGGTCTAACAATTAAATTGGCATAAGACAGATTAACAGGAGAGAAATACATTTTTAATTTTGTACATACAGAAGCCCCATAAAATCTGAGACCCAAGGACAAGTCAGACAATGGAGGCTAATATGCCATGCTGAGCTATGAAATAGGATGAGGGCCTGGGGCTCCCAAGGGGAGGAGTGTAATTCATAAGACAATATAAAGAACAGATGTTGGGTAATTCAATGTTTGTTCTACAATATAGATAGGTCATTCAGATATAAGTTATTTTTAGCAATAGATCTCTTTTTAAGCCAGGCCCCTCTCTAAATTATTTTAGATAGTTAAGGGAAAGAACAATATTTTTCTTGAGTTGGGGGAGGAGGGGCATTTCAATTGCCTTTAGTTCAAATCAATACACAGGCCAAAGTGGCACATTTTGGAGAGGCTCATTCTGAAGCCCTTCATGGGGGAACTCACTGAGATGCAATAGGGCTCCAGCAGCAAAGGCACCTGGGAAATGTTGGACTTTTAACTCTCTGTAGCCTCAGGCTTGGCTGATTACCCAGAAAACTAGAATTCTCCCCAAAGATAAACATCATGGCTCCGGGAAGGAGGTTAATGAATATATAGAGTGTGGTAACTGCCTGATGTTATTTATTAACAATAAACGCATTGTTCTTCTGGTGTTCTACAGTGACTACTACCGTTTTACTATTTACTCTCTATAAAATGGTTTTACTATTAACTCTATAAAAAAGAGACCCTGTCCTGGGAGGGTGGGCCACCACTGTGAGTAGTTACTTTGCCCTGTATATAGGTTTCTCTTTTTAAAGCTCTTATGAATTTGAATAAGGCTATGTATGTGTCAGCTCTTTGAAATCAATCCTGAATTTAGATTTTTGGGGCTTTCCTCCAACACCTTTCAGTATATACTTTTTCCTTTATTTGTTATTTATATGCTTATTACAGTAACTGGGAATAGTATTTGCTTTCAAATATAGATTTGTACCATTAGAGGACTGATCTCATTGATATTATACTGCACCTTCTTATCCCACCCTAAGAGCATGCTTTGTCCATAGAAATATCTCAATCAATTTTATTATTTCACTTTATTCTAATACCCATTCACAGATAATCTTATTGGTAACTTGGACTTTATAAAAGTTTTTCAATCTGCAAATATCCTTGCATCTAAAATGTGAGCTGTTTTTATTGGGGGGTAAGAAGGGTGATTCTCAAAGAGCCATTGTTTACTCAAGAGTTGTTTACTTTTGAATTGAAATGAAGAATCTATTATACAACCCAATTGTTCTATTCCTGAAGCTACTTTGCATTTAGATGTACTCTATTTAGAGTCCACTGTACATGATTTAAGCCATTTAGGTTTAGATGAGCCCTGGACTGTATCTGATGGAGGAAAAAAGATAAATAAAACCATCTTTTTAAAAGAGAGTGAGTCATACTCTGGATGTATTACAGAATGAAAATCATTGTGTTGTTCTTTCCACAAAAGATAGAACTCTGCTTGGTTCAGAAAGGATTTATGTATGTACTTCTCCCCACTACACCCTGGCCCTCCTCTCTCTCTCTCTCTCTCTCTCTCTCTCTCTCTCTCTCTCTCACACACACACACACACACACACACACACACACACACACAGATTTGAGGTAAGAGCCAAAGCTATTTTTTCAGATTGTGAAATGATAACAATGGAGAATACTTTTTCATTATTAGGTCATGTCATATGTTTCTATATTTTTTTCTCCTTACCTTGCTAAGAAAGAACCAGTTTTTAAATAAGAAAGCAAATATTCTTATCTGTACACTGATAAAAGATTCAATTAGTATTAGATTTTTCAGTGACTGATGATTTGCATTCACTTCAAAATAGCCTCAAGCCACAAACTTCTTTAACAAAGTACACCTGAGGGCTTGCTGTAGGTAGAGACTTTGTCATCATTACTGATCTTTCTATAATTCTAAATAGAAATTGTACTTTATATCCTATTCCCAGCTCCTCTACTCAAAATAAGAAAAACAGTCTTCCATAAATGATTTGGAATTATCTATGTGCACTCTTATAATAGAGAATTAGAAAAATTAAAACCAGTGACATTCTGGGTAAAATGTACAAACAGATCCAGATTACTTTTTATCTGGATTTTGAGGGTAATGTTTGTGCATAAGTGTTGCATGAGTATTAAGCATCTTTCAATGTTTTAAGAAAGTAAAATTAAAACAAATATAACAGTTTTTTCTTAAATTAAGTAAGTAATTTTTAATATTTTATTGCAGTATTCAAAATAAGTGGTAATAGGTATATTTAAATTTAGCTTCTGTTTTATCCTCTTTTTTTGCTGTCTCTCAAGTATATAAGAAACAGTTATCCATTTCCTATTTTCTCAGTACATTGATTTTATCTCTTCTATGTTCCCCTTGGTTCTTTCTTTCTTCTGATATATAATTAAATTTCATGAAATAAATATGGATTCATCCTGCTGAATGTTAATATGTTGAACTCTGCTATTAGCTCTGGCCATTTGGGGAATGTTATAAAAGTCTTTTGGACTTTTCCCAGAACTAATAGGATTCTGAAAAGAAAAATCCATCAATTTGCTTCCCAAATTTGTTCTTTGTTGGTTTCTTGATAAAAAGAATGTGACCTTTGCTTGATGAACTGGGCATTGATTAGACTCAGAGTTAAGAGTCTTGACTGGAAGCTCAGGGTCACATAACAAGTAGATATGAAGCAAGAATCTAGTTTTTATTCTCATCATCCATTGCACTATTCTTATTCTACAAGTTTCAACGTCACCTTCTTATCTTCTCATGTCATTTAGAAAGGGAACTACATCAGCACATAAAATGTGTGGCACTAGAAGATATTTACTTTTAATATAGCAAATGTCATTTACATAATTTGCTTTCCCACTTAGGAAGTTTTCTCTTCCCTCTCAGTGAAATTTGCATCCCAGTCTTTCTTTGTTGTAAGAGCCTCTGAGACCCTTAAATGACAGTATTTCTGAAAACACGAAAGTTATGACTTGATTTTCTCATTGCCTGTTTATCCATTGGATTAGTAATTTTCATTAACCTCAGGAATTTAAGAACGAAAAGATCCTGACTAAGAATAGATTTTATCATGAAATCAAATTATCAGATGAAACCTTTATTAGGATTTGCACTCCTGATCAAAGGAACAGCCGAGGGATTATGTGGCAAAAAAAAAAAAAAAACCCTCAGAGTTCACCACTGCCAAATTATGAACTTTTTCATGATGCTTTTATTCATACTAAAGCAAGTTTTGGGATATATGGCTCACTAATAAACTTGAAATATAAATCTGTTATTTTAAAGTGAGTCTACTGATTCATTATTTGAGAAACAATCTAAATAAAAGTATGAAAGGTATTCAAATAAAATAAATCCTATAAGATCTGGAAACTTATTTATTTTTATCTAATAGCACCAACTCTTCCTTTCTTTCAGCCTATAAAATCATTCATTACAAATGGGGCTTATAAAGGCTACATAGCTAAGGGAAGGGAGTTCAAGAATGCTTGAACAAGGGGCACGTTTCTGTGTTAGTTTTAATAGGGATAATCACAAAGGAATACAGGTTATGTCAAATATAGCAGCTTTTGGACTAAAGTCAGCTGGGCCTACCTATGCAGCTTTGATCAGCAGCTGATACCAAACATCTACTAGTTACAGATTCAGTTTCTCTAAGGACCTGAGCCAATGAAAATCATATCTGTCATTACACTCATTATCCTCCTACTGACAGAGAGTTTAAATTTGGAATTAACATGATCTCAAGTTAATGTGATCCCCTTGGAACTCATTTAATTTATTCAACTAATTTTGGTGGAGCACCTTTATGTGCCAACTGCCTGAGAGGTTCCAACAATGTAAAACATACCAAAGTCTTTCTTTTAAAGAGTTTATTTTTCAATGAGTAGATCAAAATTTAATAAAATATAGCAAATGCCAAGTTGGAGGTACTACATATGTCAAAGGATACAATAGGAATACAACGGTACCAGAGCCAGTTTTGAGAGAGGAGTCAGAGAAGAATTTCAGGCCCTAGTTGGTTTGGCTCAGTGGATAGAACATCAGCCTGTGGACTGAAGAGTCCCAGATTTGATTCTGGTCAAGGGCACATGCTCAGGTTGCAGGCTCGATTCCCAGTAGGGGGAGTGCAAGAAGCAGCCAATCAATGATTCTCTCTCATCGTTGATTTTCTATCTCTCTCTCCCTCTCTCATCCTCTCCGAGATCAATAAAATATATATTTTAAAAAAAGAATTTCAGGGACTTCAAAATGTTTCAGAGGTTTTGGATGAACTCTGCAGTAAGAAAGTGAGTTGTGAAAGGTTGCCAAATCAGGATGGTTGTTGTATTCCACATTACAGAGGTCAGACTTCATCCTTAAGCAAAGGGAAATAAATGGAAGGTTTCAAAGTAGAGGAATGACATGATCGAATGGGCATCTTAGAAATAACTCTGAGTTCACTGTGGGACATGGTGTGGAGATGAACAGGCTGAAGGCAATCATCTAGTCTAGAGGTATCAAAAACCTGTACTCTGAGTATAGTAGAGAAAATGGTACAATTTCAGGAGCTATTAAGGAAAAAGAATTATGAGATTCAGAGGTTAATTGTTAAGGGCAAGTGGAAGTTATATGACATAAAAGTAAAGGATAATACTCAAATTTCTTGACTGGACAAATGGATAAATGGTGCTACATTTAACTAAAGTAGAGATTACATTAAAACCAGGTTTTATGCTAGCAGTATATGGTATACTCAACTGGGTATGTATTTAGTGTGAGGTGTCTGCAGATATCCAATTAACACTGTCCATCATGGAGTTTGGAACTCAGGTTGGAACTCTAAATGGGTGGGACTATCAGTGTAGAGAAGGTGAGTGAAATCATGAAGATTGGGAATAAAGATAGGAGTAAACTGGGAGAATGTGTTACCTAGTTCCTGCTTCCCATTCCAATTCCCTGCTGATCTGATCTAAATCCTGAGATCACTTCATTGGCATGCAGACAAGTTTGTAGGACCTTATTTAATAGCCCTCTTGCTAGAGATGACTAGGCACTCTTCCTTTACCACCAGCTAGAGACTAGAGTCGGTTCTAATTCAGTCATTTTCTTCTAGGATAAAACTACCTTTGCTATCATCATAATTAGCTAGTTAATATTATTAAAAGGAAGAGAGCAAAGGGAAGGCCAGATATTATAAGCATAGTCATCTGGAAGCCTCACCAGGAAGCTACAGCTTCAAGCTCCCCAAAGAACCACCAGTCCTTTCCCTGCAGATCACTAGGGGAAGGGATCAGACAAAGGGGGAAATAGGTACATACGGAGTGAAGTTGGGGTGATGTAGGGCAGGTACTTGCTTGTCAGTCTAACCTGGGGAACAATGGGTTGGCTAGGGAGTGGATCCTATCAAAAACACACAAAATCTTGGAAAGTTAGTTGTTTTCATTTGATGAAGGTCCTGGTTAAAATTTCCAGACAAGAGTTCTCTCTCTCTGGCTCTTGCTGATCTTGTGCTCTTATTTGCTCTTGTGTTCTCTCCATAGTCATGTGGATTTAAGCAGCTTCATAGGCCCCTGATTATATAGACCCCACACACAATGGACTGCAGCTGGGAACACAAGATAAGCTCAACTTGACTATAATATGGAACAGATATTCTGAATAGTGGACTTAATTCTGGCCCTGCTGAAAAGATTAGATTTATTGCAGGGTGAGATGGACAGAGATGGAACTTTGCAGGGGAACCCCCTTAATTTTATATCATCAATAAATCTTCCCACAAAACCTCATCCTCTCATGGGGGCCTCAGGAAAATCTTATTATTACAGCACCCCAAGAACTCCACTTCTACCCATAACACTTTCACGTTCTTTCCAAAAATCTTCTGGTGTTTGGTCCCTTCCACAAAGCAGATTAGACTCACTGGATATGAATACCATACTAGATTAAATCCAGGTCTACATGTCATGTGTCCTTGGTCTACTGGGCACCTCCTTTTTGTATTATGCTTATTTAAAATTTGGAGTTAGACGAATCTCAGTGCAAAATTTGACTTTACACTTAATAAGTTTGTGACCATTAGCAAGTTATTTTTTCTGAACTGCACTTTTTATATCTGTAAAATGGATTAATAATTTCTACCTACTATTTTGAGGACTGAATGAAAACATACACATAAGTTCCTTACAGTTTTCTATGAATTATACATTTTACTTCTTTCTATACAGGGGTTGGCAAAAGTAGGTTTATAGTTGTTTGTTTAGAAAAAATACACTAATTAATAAATAATAATATGAGAATAAACTCTGTGTTTCACGTACTCACAATTATTAACCTACTTTTGCCAATCCCTGAATATTCCTCAGCTTGATCATAAGTAATGTAAGAGCAGTATGACACAGTGGAAATAACAATTGCATGTAGCAAATGCTTAAATGTTTATACTTTTAGAGTCCCAAAATGGGTTTCAAATTACTTTACTTCTATCTGAGTGATTTTATGTATGCCAGTTCTCTTTTTGAGCTTTAGTTTTCTCATTTGTATAATGACGATAATAATGCCTGTGTTATTTACTTCACAGTTGTCATGAAGCTCAAAGATAATGCATGTAATGGCACTTTGAAAAACTAGAAAGTTATTTTAAAATATAAAATATTATCTTAAGCACTATGCTTTACTCATAGGAGATATTATTTAAAAAATTTTATAGTGGTATGTGGACACATTAGATATCCCAAATTTGTGATCAGAAATGATTAATTTATTACTATTTAATTATTTGAATTGCCTACAGAAAGACTAACTTGCAACTCAAAAAAAAAATACGTTTATTGCTATGGGTCTTAATTAGTCTACAGACCTTTATTGAACAGTTACTGAGTGAAAGGCTTGACCCTAGGAATACAGAGAGAAAATACCTAATAATTGACTAAGAAGTTTGTATTCTATAATGAAGCTAGTCAAATAAGTCATTACCATCTGATAAGATTTGTAAGTTTAGTCCTATTCAGGGCTGAAGAATCAGGGAAATCTTAGAGGAGGTGGTAACATGTTGAGTTTTGAAGGAT
Source organism: Lasiurus cinereus (assembly GCA_011751065.1). NCBI lineage: Eukaryota > Metazoa > Chordata > Mammalia > Chiroptera > Vespertilionidae > Lasiurus > Lasiurus cinereus. Next base: position 4,593,861 of record JAAGEH010000208.1, on the reverse strand, counting down.
GATTAGGAGAAATTAGCCAGGTGACCATTTAAGAGTGGAAATAGAGGTTCTTGAGGAAATTCCCAGAAGAAGGAGCAACAAAAACAAAGACAAAGGCAATGACACATTTGATAAATCAATGGGATTTTAATACAATTGTTTTCATTTGTTTGGAGATGGAGAATGTTGAGGAAGAGAAGCAAGAGCAAATCCAGAGACTAAAAAATAGGTAGAAAATAGCCATATATGGAAGATGTGTCATTGAAATATATTCAGTACTGGGCTCCATCTGATGAGAATAAAATTTACCATGGATATCCTTTGGAGGAGAGCAACACTAGGGGTAGGGAGAGCAGTGGAGGTGGAGGGATTATTGTAATAACCCAGGTGAGAAGTAACAAAGCCCTAATCTACAGTAATGACAATGGAAAAGGAGAGACTGCAAAGTCAAGCTTTATTAGAGGAGAAGTCTTGATCACTGATTGGACATGGCAGATGAGGGGGAAGAAAATGTTAAGATTATATTATAATATTCTGACTTGTACAAAAGAAAGGTGTTAAGCTATTCAAAAAGGATTGCAAAAAAATATTTTATTTTAAATAGCAATTCTGCTGGTCAGGAGAAAAGATGAAGAGAAGAGCATGGAGTATATTTAGTTTCACACATCTAGAGTTGGTAAGCGGCCAAGCCCAGAGGACAATCTTTATCACTGGGCAACTCCAAGGACAGGAGGTGTATCTTTCCCTTAGATACCCTATTATCCATTCTCTCCCTCATCTCAACTCATAACCACCTCTTTTATTAGCTATAGAGAATCTGAAATTTCTTTTAAATAAACTTGATAAAAAAAAACCAGAAAATTTTCTGAAAATATATTGATCAAAGTCAATTGTCTAATGTTTTAAATTTTGTTAAAAGCAGAAAACTCAAGACTTAAAATTAAGTGAATGATAATTTTAACCATAAAATAATCATTGAAAATATGATGAATCCTAAAAAATAATTAGGAAATAACCAAATATGGAAGTTATGCCATTGATTAATCCTAACTCTGCTAATCCTAATATTTTATAATCTTTCAGATATTGGCCATGAAACATTGTTTAATTCTTCCATGTTGTTGTTATCATTTTAGAAGTCTTAATCTACCAAGGCCTCTTAAAATTATCCTAATCTGAAACCATTGAATCATCATCGTCATCATTATCTTCACTTTACCAGTACATATCATTCATTATGTGCCAGGTTAAGTTCTTTAAATACATGAATTCATTTAATGATCACACTTTAAAAATGTTATTATTGAGACTATCTCTATTTTATGGATAAAGATGAAATGACTTTCCCAGTGTCATACAGAGTAGTGGAAGAGTCAGGCAAGATGTCTGAGATTAGAGGATATACATTTAACCCCCTTCTCCCACAACACACACTATGAAAGGTGTGGAATTATAAGTAAAGGGACTTTGTGACATTAGATAAAACTGGAAGTTCTTGCCTGCCATAGGGTCAGGATCCAGGATTCCATATATATATAAACTAGTAGCCCTGAACATGAATCCACATACCAGTAGCTTGCTGCTGTCTTCCAGTAGCTCTCTGTCCACTGTCCCACCTCCTATAGCTCCCTCTACCTCCCTGTCTCCATCTCATAGCTTGATGCCCTGCCCACTCCACTCACTTGTAGCTTGCTGCCCCACCCTCCTGCTGATCTGTGGACACCCTATATAATAAAAGCCTAATATGCTAAGTGTCTGGTAGTCCAGTCATCCATTCAACCAATCAAAGGCTAATATGCTCATTATATGTTAAGGCCACTCAACAGCTCACTATGATGTGCACTGACCACCAGAGGGCAGATGCTCTGACTAATAAGTAGCTTGCTGCTGGGATCTGGCTGATTGGGACTCAGTGAAATGGGCCAGATATGCCCTGGAGCCCCCCCGCAGTCCCTCCCCAGCTGGCCTGCTTCCTGTGTCCCTCCCTGGCCCAGTTGTGCACCAGTGGGATCCCTCAGCCTGGCCTGTACCCTCTCTCAATCTGGGACCCCTTGGGGGATGTCAGAGAACCAGTTGTGGCCCACTCCTGCATGCCAGGCTGAGGGACCCCCCTGATAGATTCATGCACCGGACCTCTATTACAATAATATATTGATATTGAATATATTAAAAATATAAAGGAAAATCCTCCTCAGCATGGAATTTAAAGAATAAAATCACATATCCCACAGGTTGGGTCCATAGCCCAACATGGCTTAGGACCCCTGAGCCTAGATATGAGTGCTTACAAGTTAATTGACTATGAACAAGTTAGTTAATATCTATTAGATTATCCTTGTGAGATTCATTTACTAGTCTGTAAAATAGATATAATGTGAATTCTCTTACAGGGATATAATAAGGATTCAATGAGAGAATGTACCTAATTACTCAGCCTATATTTATACCATACTTACTGTGTGTGCCATCACTGTTCTCAGTACTACATATATGAACTCATTGAATCCTCCTAACAAGCTTATGAGGTAGGCACTATTTTATCATCATTCCCATTTTACAGGTGAGGAAACTGAGGGACATGAGGTTAAATGACTTGTGCAAAGTTATATGTGTAATAACTGGACAGCTTAGGTTGGTCTGGCTCTCAAATCCTGCTCTCAAGCACCATGCTGGGCTGCCACTCAAGGCACAGATCATAGTTATATTACAACTACTATTTTTGCCAAAACTGGTTTGGCTCAGTGGATGGAGCATCAGCCTGAGGACTGAAAGATCCCAGGTTTGATTCCAGGCAAGGGCATGTACCCAGTGGGGGGTGTGCAGAAGCAGCTGCTCATCCATGTTTCTAGCTCTCTATCCCGCTCTCTTCCTCTCAGAAAAAAAATCAATAAAATATATTTTTTTAAAAAGCCCACTATTTTCCTGCCTAAATGGATGTGGCACTTTTTGTGTACAAAGTCATTCATTTCCCTTTTCTGATATGATAGGAATAGTTCCTGAAACTCTATAGATAACAGTTAACTTATTTTAAAAAGGAGTCAGTGAAATATAAAAATAAAAGACTTAAAAGGGAATCTTTGAGAGGAAAGCTTCCCTACCTCAATAACTGTTTAGATTTTTTCCCTCTACAAGAAATTATATAGATTGTCTCCATGTTAGAACTGGATGTGGGGACCCAATCTACTACTGATCTTGGGCAGTTATTGTTTCAAAGAGCCACAAACCCCAAACAAATATGTTAGTATCTAGCTCAAGTAACAAAACTCTCTATAAGAAAAGTCAAATGTGGTTTTCTTTCAATGTCATGTTGTCTAGTATATTGATGTAAAACTGCTTAGGATAGAGGGCTGACCACCACTTTCTGGCCATGAGATCTTGGCCAATGGGTCACTTTCCCTCTTAGGTTTCCCACTTCCCAGGGCTGCTGTATGAAGTAGAGATGATGTTCTTAAATCCCTAACACAGAATTGGCACTCAGTAAACGGTGGCTATTATTATCAGTATTTCAAAAAAGCCACTAAACTTTCTCAGAAAAATTTAACCCCTCAGACTTTTTTTTCTATACATATTTATCATGGATCTTTTTATTTCAAAGCCAAAGTCATCTTAAAACCTAACAAATTCCAATCTCTCAAAAAGTTCAGATAATATTATCACTCATTATGAATCTGAATAGTCAGTCTTTATACTTTGCTGACATTTTGGTTTGAATTAATTTCATTACAACTGTACATCTCGCGTCTCCCAGCACTCATCTACCACAATGAAAAGTTCTAATTGTGCTCAATGTTCTTCCTTAGAAATGTTCTTTGAAAATGCAATAACTCCCCTGTAACATGCAGTCACCATCTCAGAACTGTTGGGTGACTCAGTCTCTCCATAACCCCAGCCTCTCTTCTGTTCAAAAGGCCAAAGGGTGAACTTAATTTTTCTTAAAACTAAGTTGTTTAAGAGCTTTCCTAAGTAAGAGCCCACAGTGCATCATGTAGGATGTATTTCAGAAAAATAAAATGTTTAAATCCATGGACTGCAAATGATCTTTACACATAAAATGAAATCTGATCAGTTTATAGCCCAACATGAACAGAACTCCCAAATTAGGCACTTCCAGATTCAGCACGGCACATACTGCCAGCCGCCAAAGGAAATGGAGAAATCAAAGCCCCTCTAAATCCTCCTTCCATGACACATGAAAGATTCAGCAGAGTAGAAGTCAAAGAATATGAGGGGGGGAAAGGTATAAAAGAAAAGAAAAATAGCTGATTTCTTTTCTTTCTTTTTTTTTTCCTTTTTCTTTTTTTTTTTTTTTTTTGTATGAAGGGATAGAACCTAATTATTCTTTTATGCAGAAAATCCCTTTGGCTGTACAACATGAATAAGAGCACTCAAGGCAGCAACATTTTTCTTATAATTAGAAGAAATTATGATGTCTCTCTTGAAAGGCAAAATTTTCCTTATCATGAAAAACAGTGTTCTTTATCAGCCTTACTTTTTATTAGAGCCTTCAAAATGAGGTTTTCTTGAGCCTCTTGAAATAAATCTATTCCACTTTGAACTGCCGGAACTAACTATTAAAACATGGCCTGATTCATCCTGAGAAATGGCCACATGCCCACTTGTCTGGGATAATAATGACTCCTAGGTGAGTTATAAAGAACACTGAATTCCTTTGTTCTACAATCTGAACTGTCCTAAGATGAAAAGTATATTGATCACTCTTTTTAAATAGGCTGACATGTCTTATCTTCACATTTGTGTATGTTTTTTAAAAATTTTTCAGCAAGTATCTATTAAGTGACATTCTGAGCAAGGTGTTGGGTAAGGGGATGAATTTGCTATTGCTGCTATGGAAATTAAGCCAAACAAAACACCACACATAAAAAAAGATAATCATCAAAGAAATTAAGGGAATTGTTTTTCCAGATAGAATTTTAGAACATTTTAAAGCTCACAATGCCTTTCAATTTCATGTTAGCTCTTCATAGAGCATACATTGTAAAACTCTAAGTTATTATTGGCTACTGATGAAAATATTGACAATAGGGATGAGAAATCACAGTGTTCTGCTCCTCCATCCTTGCCGAGTTTGAAAGAAGAGCTTTCTTCTAGGGCATGTTCCACATGAACTTAAGTACTTGGTGCCGGTTCACTCCCTCATTTACACACTTAATGTGTTTAAGTCTCTATAGGGTTGTTTTCTCTCGCATCCTCTTAAATTGTTCTCTTATTGTTTTTCTTTTACTTTATCCCCTTCCATTTCTGTTTCTCACAAGCAGAAAGTTTGGGAAGAAGAGGGAAATAAGTTAAAAATCCTTCCAATAGTTATCCCTCTATGAATTCCCATATTCTGCACCTGAATATTCATACTGAAATAAAAATGATCAGAATTGTCAGCCTGCCTCCTGTTAGGTAGTAAGTACTTGGAAAGAAGAGGCTATATTCTATGTATTCCTACAATTTCAACCACTTAATCACTTTTTGGGTACTTGGAAATAACTTACAAATGAAAAACTAAAGCCTTCTTTGTCCTACCTGATATCCTATACATAGACCATATTCAATTTATTTAAACTCAAATCTTCATGGAAACCCAATAATGTGCAAAACTCTATACTACATGCTGCATAAAAATTGAAGATGGACAAGACAGTGCCTATCTTCAGAAAGTCCTAAAAAGAAAAGTAAAATGAATGTAAACTAACTCTAATAAAGGTAAAAGTTTAGATTTTAGAGGTAGCTGTAAACATACAGAGCTGCAACATGCCAATCAAAAGGCATAAGAATAATAGGGTGACCCACTCTTCACTCCCTTGAGTGTGTAATTGTAGACAAACATATAAAAGACAACATTGACAGTCAACGTCAAAGAGAACAAACGCTTACCATGACTGCACCACAGGTCCATGCCCATGAGCTGTAAATCTATAATGTGATGTTTTCAGAGCTCAAGTGAGGGGTGGGAAAATTTTGACTTAGGGAGCCAGAATGGCTTTCTTAGGGAGATACTATTTTAAATATATTTTTATTGATTTCAGAGAGAAAGAGAGAGATAGAAATATCAATGATGAGAGACAATCATTGATCGGCTGCCTCCTGCATGCCCCCTTCTGGGGATTGAGCACACAACCCAGGAATCAAACCTGGGACCTTCAGTCTACAGGCTGATGCTCTATCCACTGAGCAAAACAAGATAGGGTGGATGATACTATTTTAAGCAATCCTGCAAGGTTGGGTAAGTGTCATCAAGAAAAGATGGAAGGATAATATTACATGTGGAAAAAAACTACTACTACCACCAAAGTTTAGAAAGGAATGTGGGGGAAGGGCTTAGTGCCTTGAATTATTTCTTTGGTCAGAGGTTGGAGAAGACTAATAGGATTATCAGAGCTAGAGTCTCAGAGACTAAGCCACCATTGAACTGAAAGAAACAAATATTTCTGCCTACATTTTCTATGGATGCACCAACCAGAATGGTTAAAGCCCCAAAGGGGTCTCTTTATAAGAAAATAGCTTGAGTCAATTGTCTCATCTCTCTTTTATTCTTCATAAATAGGGAATTTAAGTTGTATGCTAAATGCTCACTAATTATTAATCTACAGAATATTGAGCCTTGGAAAATACCCTACATTTCAGCTACAAACTAGAAATAATAAGTACATAGCCTTCTCTGATATTTGCACATTAGCCCACAGAAATGAATTTTTCTCTCCTAGCAACCACATCAAGCAGACACCTGATCAAAGTGTATATAAATGGTTTTGGAAAAGTTTAATGTTTTTACCCAAATTGCTTTTTGTTTAAAGATATCTAAAAATGTCTTTTTGTTGTATAATTGCATACTTTAACAGTACATAATATTATCCCAGCTATTAATTAGCTGTACTGCAGTATTTATTTATGTATTTATTCAAAACATGTATATTGATTGGAAAATATGAGTCAGGCTTTAAGCAAGTAAAGATGATGGTGAAGATAACTGAGGTAGATACCTTCTTGTAAGGTTTCAGAATTTCTGATGCAAAAAGGGAAAGAAAAAAAAAGAATGGAAGAAGTTTTGCCACGAAGAAGACATCAACTCCTTCCCCAAATACTCCTTTAATAGTATTAAAACTAGGTAATTTCTTATTTTTAATAATCATAGAGCCTGACAAATGCCAATTTTTAGACAAATTATATATTTGGCTATTTATTATTTTATTAAAACACTTAATTGATTTTTTTAAATAAGAAAAACAGCTATATTGTTAAGTTATAATCATTAGACTTAAACAATAAAAATTAACAACATAATATTTTAATAAAGAATGGAACTACATGAAGAGACAAGTGATTTTAAAAATACCAATTCATTGTCTCTCAAATAAGGTCATAATGGAAAACAAATGTATTATCATTAAATTATAAGAATAATCAAGAAAAAAAGCTAATTTATGCTGTTTTTATTTAACAGCAACTTGAAATAAATCCAGCCTCTACTTGATCTGATCATTTACTTTCAAATCTAGATCAGAGGATCTAGGGGTCACTCTGGCTGACTATATCCTCCAAGAGTGAAGATAGCTTTAGAATCACTAAATGACCATTTCATATATTCTCTTCCCACTTTCCATGGTCTGAATTTTTTATCTGGCCATATATATATATAAGCACATATGTGCCTAATTTTTTTTTAATATATATATATTTTAAATGCCCGTCAGGTCTGATACCAGAATGAATAGTATTTAATTAAGCCATTAATCTGCAAGGTAAGTTTTTTTTTCCACTGCAGGTAAGAAGAGTGAGAATACCCTTGTTTCCTGCTATCAGTTCACATCCACAACTTAGAGGTTTCAACAAAGAGTCTATATAGTTTGCCCTTTGGGGCAAATGGCTGGATCATAAGGAGTTAACATAGTTTAAGACTTGAAAGAGAAAAATGTTCCTAGCAAAAAAGGCTTACAGCAAAATAATGAGTGCCAAGGTTGAAGCTGCTCTTTCTTGCTTTAGTGCTAGAGCTGCATTATTCACAACTGCCAATCAGCTAATCTGAAAAGAATTTGTTCTTTACTTCCTTTCTCTTTTATTGCTCCCACCCCACTGGTCTGGTGTACATTGCCTCCAGCTAGGAGGGTTTAGAAATAGCTCCTAAACAGACAACAAATGCTGTTCTGTGAATGGAAGGGCCTTGGACACTCAGGAGAGAAAGGGTTTTTGCTCACCCCCATTTCCTTTTCACATTTAGCCTTTGCTCCTGAAATCCTGGAAAGCTCAGGCTGTTGCACAGGAGAAATTGCTTGTCAATTTCTGAAAATTCAACACTGACTTCTTACTGAAGTTTCAGGGTACAGAACTGCTTGCAGCTCCCTGAGATATTGGTGGTGAAAAAAACCAAAAACGTTTAACTCTATAATAAATTAATTGTAACAATTTCTGTGACACTGCCTAACCTGAACACCATTGCATGTGAAGTGAGGGGATTAGACATCATGATTTACAGTTGAAAACAAAGAGCCCTGCAGAGGAAGGCGGGACCCGTGTTCTGCAAATTACCCCTAGATTGACATTTGAAATGTCCTCCCAAATGCTTGCCATGCTATTATGCCAAGTATGTGCATGCATGCATGAGCAATGTTAGTAGACATATAAAAATAGATATATGTATAAGTAATTGGAGATGTACTTTTTAACCAAGCAAGGAATAGTCTCTTGACAAATTCAATTAATGCCCCAAGGTACTTGTTTCCCTTGGTATATGCATGAAGCATCAGTTAAGAATGTTGGGATTTATGTAGATCTGCTGGGGAGTAATTATCATTCACTGCATTAGCAGTGAAAAATCAGAGATCCTTGCCAGCTTTTCACACTTTCAAAGTATAGCTAAATATCCTCCTGGATTGAGTCAAACGGTCTTTGTTAATTTCTTGCATTAATTCACCAATTGGCAATGCAGGAGTGACACTGGCTGCTGTTACTGATATTTCACCTCTATGGAAGCATGGCTGTGAGAGGCTCATCATTCTAAACCAGAAACTGCTGCGTGCTCCAGACGGACAAACACCCAGGGGATGTGTAGCTGGCAGTAGGTATGGAATTTGTTTTTAGTTCCCAAGCTGAAGTGCATATATCCACTTAGGTTATTGACACAAGCTTGAATGGATGGTCAGTATGGTCAGTATGGTTAACTCAGACGCATGTGCTATTATACAGATGCCAGCCCGAGCATCGGTGTCAGACACTGATGAGAGGCCCAGCACATCTTCTCTCAACAGAGCCCTCTAAGCTGTCCACCCAACTCCTGTTTCACTGCTTCCCTGTTACATTCACTGAAGCCTCATTCCTTCCCTTACCTCAGATCCATTGGCTTCCTATCATTCCACTAATCCCATCTATTCTGTATCATTTCAACATCTTTCAGAGTAGTGGAAGCACAAGGCCATCAGGTGGCAAGGACACTGCAGACCATGGGTCATGATACAAAGAGTCAGTTACAACTCGGCTGCAAGTCAACTGAGCCACAGAGTAGTAGCCCTGAGGAAAGGGGCAAGAGTCCCTGTGGGCGCAGCACCCAGCTATCCTAACACGGAAAAATAATTGAATCATTTAAGAGACCCAGCAGTCCTAAGATAATGACATCAAAGCTATGTCATCTTATTGTTCCATCAGAGACAGTTCATTTGTTAAGACAGCATGGAGAATGCAATGATCACATCACTTTATCCTCCTGAAAGAACCTGTGTTCTCTGCCATGGTGGTGATGTACATGTATCGCTATATAACGTGGCTTTGTTAGACATGAACTGCATCCTGTGATTCAAGTGCACTTGCATTCAGGTCTGTCTATAAATATTACACCTACAGTGGTAGGCAGGGAGATGAGAAGGGGCAGGGGCGAGGAAGAGAGCTCCAGAGCACAAGCGAATACACTGTGCTAAAAAGGGGGGCGGGGGGGAGATCTAAAGGACTCACTGCAATGCAGTTTTACATACAGGCCTGTAGGAGCAACCGGAATGTTATTAGACCATAAAAGCACATCAGGCTGATTTATGGTTTCTGATCAAGGTTTCTGTGAAAATTACCCTGCATCACTGGCTTAAGGTGACTGCTACCATTAATGTGTGGAAAATAAATGAGATGGGGAGGCTGATAGCAGAGGAAGGGAAGGAAGCGCCGAGGCAGTTTATACAGCACAGGTTCCCATTTTGTTTTACAGTGCAGAGAAGCCTGTCATCAAAATGATTGCTGTGGGGCAGGAATGGCAATTCTCAGTAATTAGATCTTATGGCATGTAGCGGGTGCTTTCTTATAGTGAATGCACCGGGATAGTGGGATGAATTAATGCCTGCTTTCTGCATACCACCTTCCTTTTGGTCTTCTGTTCATGTTCAGACAATGTAGTTTAAATTTAAAAGAAAAAAGAACATTCTAACACCGTTTTCCTGACTCTGTTTGTTTCTAATAGTTTTCACCTCCCCCAAGTGAATAATCTTCCGGATTGGAGATTTTGCAAAAGGGTTGATATATGGAAATATTTTTATATTATCTGCATTGGCTTGTCTATTCCTGCCCTGTGTATAATTCATCACCAAGAAATCTCATAGATGGAGCATCCTGCAACTTGTTTCAATGTAAATAAAAACCACATATCCCAAGATTTTCATATAAGATAGCTGCTGGAAAAGGGATAAAGCCATTTGATTGAAAAACGTCTTTCTCCTCCTTTTTCCTCTGCTCTTTTAGTCATTCTGAACTCTTGTTGAGCATTTGCTTACATTGCGTATCTCCATATTGCCTTAGAGTTGGGAATTAAAATGTATTCCAGGATTTTGACTATATACATCTAGAGAAACTTGCATTTTGGAATGCTTGAGATGAAACTAAGTAGATTAAAAATTTCTCAAATATTTTTACTGCATTCACTTCCCTAGCTCTTAAAACTTGCCCTCTAGTGTTTCTGGGTAGTACTCCACATCTGGAACAAGCTGGTGTCTGCTCTTACAGCTGGCTTCTGCTGCAGTGATGGCCATTAAGAGATTTGACTTTAAGGAAACCCACAGGCCAGAGAACACTCCATCAATCTAGCCAAGAAAGAACAGAGACTTATATTGCCCTCAATCTATATTTTCAGGGACTTTTTTTATTATTATTTTGGCGACAGATCCCACTGCAAATGCCAATTTGTATATTACAGCAAGGCTACATTAAGACTTTCATACACACAAACACACACGCATACTTTGGAATATTAACTGGGACAAACATTCAACACTGGTACTTCTTATACATATTGTCAAGGATTATGCTTCTAAATCTCAAACATAGTCACCACTTACCTCCAAAATGCAGACTACGAAATGGTTTAATTGAGGCAAGGTATCCTAATACCCATATTGAAGCTTAAATGTTTCAAAAAGCTTCCACTTGCATCTTGTCATCGTTCATCACAACAGTGCCAATAGATCACTAAGACTGCCATTATGATGTTCATCTTAGAGATGGAAATGCAAGCTCAGAGAAGCTAGTGGCTGCCTGACATCAGTTCACTCACAGTAGTGAAGCCAGCTTTCATTTCCCTTACCTTTAGCTAAGGAGGCTACTGCAGTTTGAAATAGATCATTGTCCTGGGAGAAAATAAACTGTTGTTCTTATAGTGACTGCTGTGAATAAAGGGCAAGACATTAGACAAGGCTTCTAACTTCATTGGCTTCTTTGGTTTGCTTAACTTTATGTGGACTAGACATTGTTTATGGCACCTTCTAAAACTATTGTTTATGTTTTCAAAATCTTCTTCATAAACCACACTAGTAAGGTATATAGAACCAGTCACTATCGATATCTTGAAAACAAAGAAATGGTCTACCTCCTCAGTTAGTGCCTCTTCCTCTCCAACACTACACATGTGTCCCTGAACAGACACACTATACATAGCACACATCACTCTGTTTAAAAGAGAACATTTTAGGACAAAAGAGAAGCCAGCAATTCTTAGGAATATATAGATACCTTAAAATGTCTGGTCCATTTTAAGATTAACATTTAGCTCTGAACATAATGACTAAACTCCATATAGAGGAGAGGGTACATCTAGAGGTTCCAGGGGGATGTATGCCAAAGTACAGCATCATCTGACATGTTGCCAGATTGCTGTTGTTTGATGGTGATGACACAAACTGAATGGATCTAATATAACTCTATATGGGGCCATGTCTCCATTTTGCAGCTTCATTTTATTTGGTAAGAGCTACCTTTTACAGCAAAAGATTCTACAATTCTACAATTTGCTGGTTTCCTTAGCTTCAAAATGATTATTTACTTGATCCTCAGAAAGGTCCATTTTTAAACTAAAGGATAATGGTGGGGTGTTGGAAATTCAGCCACATTTAAGGATATGAGAATATTGAAAAGGAGGAAACACCTTCTTGCTTTAAAAAATGTTTTGCATAAGAGAGGGAGAGTTGATTGATCATGGATATTTCCCCCTTCCAAAAAAACCTATTTCAGAAATCTGTCCCCAACATGATCTTCATATACCAGGTGTACCAGTTAATAATGTGGATGTTTTCAATAGATAGAGTTACCAGATGTTAATATATATGCAATTTGATATTTATGCTATTTTGTTGTATTGACAGCAAGCTTCAAAACTTCATATGTCAAATATGCTGAAGGTGTTAACATAAATATTTTTATGCTTAAAAAATGTCGAATTTCATACCCAAAAAAAAGAGCATTTGCAGGAAGGTTTAATTCAGTAATTTATTTTGAAGAAAAAGTTATCGTATACTTCTGGAAGCTTATGGTGAACATGCTCCATCTCAAGATACTTGTGAACCCTGGTTTAAATGCTTTAAAAGTGATTATTTCAACGTGAAAGACAAAGAACGTCCAGGTCAACCGAAAAGGTTCAAGACCAACAATTATAAGCATTATTGGATGAAGATGCATGTCAAATTCAAAAACAACTTGCAGGAAGATTAAGCATTGCTCAGCAAACAATTTCTGATAATTTACAAGCAATGAAAAAGATTTTAAAGGAAGGAAAATGGGTGCCACTTCAACCAAACAAAAGACAAATGGAAAACCGAAAAGTCATCAGTAAAATGTTGCTTCAACAGCATGAAAAAAAGTCTTTATTTCATCCAATTGTGACTGGCAATGACAAGTGGATTTATTTTGAGAATCCCAAATGCACAAAATTATAAGTTGATCCAGGTCAACCATCAACATCGACTGCAAGGCCAAATCTCTTTGGAAAGAAGACACTGCTCTGCATTTGATGGGATCAGGAAGGTGTGGTGTATTATGAGCATCTAAAACCAGGTGAAACAATTAATACTGATCACTGCCGACAACAAATAATCAATTTGAACCACATTTTGATCGTGAAACGGCCAGAATGTTCCAGAAGGCAAGGCTAAGTAATTTTGCTTCATGATGACGCACCATCACACACTTCAAAACCGTTAAAGACACATTAAAAGATCTTGCCTGGGAAATATTAACCCACCCCCTGCATTCACCAAACCTTGCTCCTTCAAATTATCACTTGTTCCGATGGATGGCACACACACTTTCTGAGCAGCACTTTAAAACATACAAAGAAGTGAAAAATTGGGTCTCTAAATGGTTTGCCTCAAAACAAGAAAAGTTCTATTGGGACGTTATCCACAAATTACCTAAAAAATGGGGGAAACATGTAGCTAGTGATGGACATTATGTTGAATAAAGCACTTTAGATATTTCTCTTGAAATTATCATGTTTTCTTTGATTATAAAATTCGCCATTATTAACTGGTACACTTAATATGTAGTTTCTTGAATTTTGATGCCTGTTTCAGTTACAAAGCTAACCAGTATTTCAGTGATTGCATTAGGCTTGGTGGAGAATTTTAAGTTCCAGACATGGTAAAATCCCTTCACCAATTCTATCTTTCCTGAACTTTTAAAGCCTCAAAGTCTCCAACTCCCTCCCTGCACCCTGAAAGATGAAATATTTAAGGACCAAAAGGAAATCAGAAGCATTATTGAGACGAAAGGCTATAACTTTTAGTCACAGAGAAAATATTTGGAAGGCCTCAAGGTGTGACCATACTGACTAGTAGTCACAAGAAGATGTAGGAAAAAATACGGTGCCACACCTGGTCTGAACCCAGGGACCAGATGCTCTGAAGTCAGCCAATTACCTTCAGGATTTCTCTGGGTGGATTAGAATCTATTACTTTTGTTAATAATAATGAACACTGCATATCTGACATCCCACAAAATGGCACTAAAACCCATTGCCTGGCTCACAGAATGATACATGTCCTGGTGACACATATGTGCATATTTTAGAGAAAATAGTCAGAGGGGCCACCTTTCTTTCCAACAAAACTTTGCTATCTACTCTCCTTTGCCCCCAGACAAAAAGCAGAGTAGCTAAACTGCTTAAATCATTATTCTTCATAATACACAGAGAAGACATTATCTCTTCCCATAGAAATCCTCACTTTTCTTTCAGATAACTGGCTACAAATGAAATGCCATACTTTCTTGTAAAGAAACACATCATGGCAGGCACGTTTAAATTTAGAGCAATGGATGGAAACAATTTGCCTCTCAGCCCTTAAAGCCCAAATCCCTAGGCTTATACATTTCCCCAAATAATAAGTGCTTACACAATGGCCTTATGTTTTGGCAGTTTTGCTATAAAAATACCCAGCAATTTTTTTTAAGTACAGCAATTTTGAAATTTTCCATTTATTCTAGAAGATATCATCTAGTGACCAATCAAACACAAGAAGCAAGAAGAATGACAAAGCCCTTCAATAAGCAGGTCAGAATCTTTCCCAACTTTACATGATAAACATGGTATATCCTAAGGAAGATTTCATTTTCCTTGTATTCCTTACTCAGTTTAGTAAACTTACACAAAACTTTCCTAGCTATGAAGTTCTTACATATGCAAAAGAACCATTTCAAAATGCATCCTCTTCTACAGAATATGAAAAGACATCCCACCCCTATTACTTAATTCTTTAGGATAAGCTATTGTGGCAGGTTATCATTGTTCAAGGTTGTTTGGTACAGAAATGAAACATGACTTTTCTTCCTTGTTTTCAGAAGTTTAACTTTAAAATTAAGTGATCCTTGCCTTCAAATAGAAGAAAATCTATTTTTTGGCTGTTTAACTTTGATTATAAAGATTCAACAAGATCTTTTGCAAAAGAACCTGAGGAATGGTTAGGTATTATGGAACAGGCAAAAGAGAAAGTATATTTAGTATATACTAAATATACTGGACAAAGGCAGTGATGAAAGAACCACCCTGGTAACCTAAAAGGAGTTCCTGCCTGGCTTAGGAAAGGATATAAAAGAAAGAGTAAGTTATAGTATATCTAGAAAAATGAGCAAACTTGGGTTAATGTCTGTTTTACAAACATTGCATCTTCTTGACAAACATTTTTGAGCATCTTGAAGCCATCTGAGAACTAGATCAACCCAGCAGATCACCCCACCATCACATGCACCAGGTGTCCAATTGATGTCCTTTCCATTATTTCTGGAGAGGATTTCCTTTTACTTCTAAACTACTTGTCCAGAGATAGCCCAACTGGAGTTATGTTTGTCCAGGTCTATGAATATGCCAGGTCTCCATTAAAATTATCTTGTGGTAACACCCACTATTCTCCACACACCCCATTAGGACATTTGAGGGCTCCAATCAAGGAGCCTAGGGCTATGACATATAGGGAAGCAACAATGATTAGAACTAGATGGAAATTCACTTGAGCTAAAGCAATGCTCTCTTCTCGCAAGGAGGATAAGTTCTTAGAATTCACAGATAGTCCAGCCCATTGGTTGGGATAGAACTAGTTGGGGTTGTAGAACTAAGACTATTTACTTGCCTAGAGGGTCTGCATATCTCTGTATGAAACCCATTGTCATATTAGATTGAATCATATAAAATGTCAGCCATTTTAGTCTATTAAATGGCAACTTTGTGTTGCCTAACATGATCATATAATATTTGGGGGCTTTGGAAGCTAGTCAGTGATGGCTACAGGATTTCTATATAAGAAGGACTTAGACATGTTATTCTGGTAGAGCAAGGAGGAGACATATAAGGAGCTGCTCTTGCTTAGGAAATATTCTGATTTTACTTATAAAAGTAAAATCCTCCTTTCCCCTGACCTCTCCTAGTTCTCCTAGTTCTCCTTGCCATGATCCTAATCACTATTCTAGCTTTTTCTATTACATACATGACTAAAAGCCTGTGTGCTTTTTTTCAGATTTTGCCTTCAGACTCTTTTTCTTGCTATATATCTCCTCTTCTACCACAATGAGTTTAATCAACTTAACAAGTACTGAGATTCCCAACTCAGCATATACACTACCTATCTCCCTTAAGCATATTCCTTAGGCTTTAAAAAAAACCCAAACAATTTTATCATAAACTTCAACATCCCCTATTCTAGACTCTCTAGTTTCTCACTTTATTAGAGCAGAGAATCTTTCAATCCAAGTGTCATTACATGGCTTTCACGTTCATTTTTTTCTGACTGAGATATCTCTAATTGAGTAGAGCTGTGCCCTGATTGCTCACATCACTCCTCGCAAAGCAACACAAGTGTGGAATGTCAAGTCACCTGTGATTTCCCTCACCATCCCCTGCACCTTGTTACCAAATTCTGAATCACTCTTCCTCCACAAATCTCTCTCTCTCTCTCTCTCTCTCTCTCTCTCTCTCTCTCTCTCTCT
>JAAGEH010000208.1:4564741-4577153 GCA_011751065.1 Lasiurus cinereus | reverse complement strand
TCTCTCTCTCTCTCTCTCTCTCTCTCTCTCTCTCTCTCTCTCTCTCTCTGTGTGTGTGTGTGTGTGTGTGTGTGTGTGTGTGTGTGTGTGGGCACGCGCACGAGCGCGCACCATGGTCATTACCAGCTGCTTCCATTTGTCCCATCCCCTGGATGCTGCTATATAGTTCAGGCTCTTATTATCTTCTGCTTGGACTTCTGTATTGCCTTCCCAATTGTTTATCTTTATACCACACCATTCCTACACTGTCCAAATTAACATTTTTGGTGGTTTTTACATTTCATGAATCTTACCCAAAGATAAATGATTGTTTAAACAATAAGATAGAATAAAAGAGGAAGAAAAATGGGAACTGGTATGAGGCTGGTTACGAAAAGCAAGACTAAATACACAGTTATTGAGAAAATCACAATGCCCATAATGTTCTAAGGTCACGGCAGGTTCAGTCAGATGCAAGCATAGACAGCACAAGAATTTCCAAGAGGAACAATCAGGTTCCCAAATTTATGCTTGAAATAAAAGTGGGAATGATAGGGTAACTCCAGAGGTCATGAAGGGTGGTCAATGCTAATTTCCTTTGTATTTAAGGGTAGAAATGTTGAGTCTATTGAAATAGCCCAGATTTTTGTTTAGCCCGGTATGAGAAGTTGGGCAGGGTTAAGTTTGTAGGAAATAAGTTAAGTAGGTCCAGTTTTGCAGAACTAAAGAAATAATACAGAAGCCAATAAACTCATGTTTCTTTGCTCAAAAATGCTCACAGGCTCTTTACTCCCTTCATCATTGAAATCTTCACTCTGTCCTGCAACCTACCTTTCTAGACCTGCCTTCAACAAATCCCTACATATAATAGTAACTCTTCCAACCTACAAAATGCCTATACTTTTCATGCCTCCATGCTTCTCTCTCCCTGAAATTCTCTCACATCCTCATCTGTGCTATTCAAAATACTACCTACCTTTTAATGCTGGCACAGATCCCACCTCCTCCCAAAAGTATTGCTAAGTCAAATAGATTGAAGTGCTTCCTCATTGGGACTTTGCACTTCTCACATTAAATGTCTTATTGAAACCAGCTTCTAAGTATCTAACTAAATGCTTACAGAAAACATACCATGCAGAAAAACAGGCATTCCTTTCCTTTTGTACTGGACATTATTCTATAGACATTTTGCACACATCTAGCTCCTTCTGTGAAATATAAGCTTTTTTTTTTCAGACAGAGGCCATATATCAAATGATTAACATTTTATGGGGCCTATCATAATGCCTTACACAAAACAGGCCTCAATCAAAACTTATCTAATTTATTAAATTATATAATTATATGTTAAATTGTATAGCTCAAGTATTGAGCTTGCCCTAGACAGTGAATATAGATGTATTGACATTACAATTCTCATTTAAATATCAAAGACCCAAACCCCTATCTGTTGAAGGAGGTGGCTCTTTTACAGAATTCCATTACATCAATATTTCTGACAATCTGCAACAATGTTGACATATGTCTATGAATATGTCTTGATGGTCACTGCATGAATTACTTTCCAGTAAAGTTTAGGCAATCCAGGTACCACTGGACTAAGGAGCCATTTAAGGCTGGAATTCTATTGCTGCCACAATCATAACTGGGAGATCAGAAATCCTTCTCATTGCTTTATGAAGCAAGGATAAACTTTTTTCTACATTATGCTTTTAACCAATGTGAGTAGAGATGGGTGGGACTGGGAGCAAATCCTTTAATTTGGCCACAAAAACTACAAAGCTTTACAGAAGCTATTAATAGCTTTCATTCACTTTCACAGCTAGTAAAACCATTGTTTTGCTGTGCAGATTCTCTTAGTCTCACAGACATGACACTCATATGTAGCTTTCTGGTCTTGCTGCTGCTTTTAACTGCCCAGTTGCATTTAATGTTGCACCGTTACTGCTGTCACCACTGCTCTCCCACAGCATAATCCCCACTACCTTAGTGGCTGTAGCTGGTAATCCCATGAAATTACCAACATTGCAACTAGCCTTGTTGGATAACTTACAGTCACTTGAATTCATTTGATATGAAAAAGTTCTACATAATCAATCTGCCTTATTGTACCATCATAATGTCTCTCTCTACTCATTCACCTGGACAAAGATAATATGGTGAGAAATATCATCTTTACCCTCTTTTATATTTCATTACAATGTATCTCAGCAGCTCAGCCAGAGTGAGTCAGGGGTCTGAGCATCACCCTGTGCACCAAAGGGTTGTGCTTTGATTCCCAGTCAGGCACATATCGAGGTTGGGGGTTCGATCCCTAGTTGGGCACACATGAAAGGCAAACTATCAATGTTTCTCTTTCTCTCTCCATTCCTCTTTTTAAGCATGTCCTCAGGAGAGGATTATAAAGATTAAAAAAAATGTATCCTTTGGAAAGTTTTCTAATCTCAATCCATTTCTTTCCATTTATACATGCATATACCTACTACATTCTCCTAGGTACCTCTTTCATCCCTGCCTCCCACATGTGACTGTGTTGTGATGAGTTCTGATATCAACCACCTAGCTATGCTAGAATCAATACTCCCTATTTCCCTTTGGTCTACTTTGTCTGGCTCACATTTTCAGTCTTATTCTTTATCACAAAATCTCTCGCAGAGGTCTTATTTCCTTTCCTAAAAAGGCTTCCATCAGAGTTATAGCAGTCCATTTGATATGTGAGTATATCCTTGAATCTCATTGGTGGTCAGGCTCAAGTATTCTATTTTACCCCATGAAGTCTTCTATCTCAATATAAATTAGTAAATGTAAATGATATGGTATAGAATAAGTGGCTTTTGAGTCTTTAATCATGATCATCCAAGACATCAGTAATCACTGCATATCAGAAACTATTTTAAAAGTCTCCTAAATTTCCTGGAGAAGAAAATTTTAAAATTAATTAGAACCATGCACGACTATTCAGCAGAGTTTCCATCTATATAAGTGTATGAGTTAATTACCAGAGACTAGGAAAGAACCACACAAACGTATTGGACGGAACAGTGCAGGGTACTCAGAGAGAGCTGACGATAATACCTGTTCATATAAGATAAACTTTACCTTATTTTTTAATTTTTTTATTGTGTTACATGTATACATATCTCCACATTACCCCCCTCCTCCCTCCCAGGCATATCCCAACCCCCAGTGTCTTGTGTTCATTGGTTATGCTTATATGCATGCATACAAGTCCTTTGATTGATCTCTTATCTACCCCAACTCTCCTTAATCTTCCTGCTATAATTTGACAGTCTGTTTGATGCTTTACTGCCTCTGTATTTATCCTTTTGTTCACCAGTTTATAATGATCTTTATTATCCACAAATGAGTGAGATCATGTGGTGCTTCTACTTCATTGACTGGCTTATTTCACTAAGCATAAGGCTCTGCAGTTCCATCCAGGTTGATGCAAATGGTAAGAATTCCTTCTTTTTAATGGCAGCATAGAATTCCATTGTGTAGATGTACCACAGTTTTCTGATCCACTCATCTGCTGACGGGCACCTAGGCTGTTTCCAAATTGTAGCTATTATAAATTGTGCTGCTATGAACATAGGGGTGCATAAATCCTTTCTGATTGGTGTTTGTAATTTCTTAGGATAAATTCCTAAGAATGGTATTACAGGGTCAAATGGGAGATCCATTTTTAGTTTCTTGAGGAAACTCCATACGGTTCTCCACAGTGGCTGCACCAGTCTGCATTCCCACTTACAGTGCACAAGGGTTCCTTTTACAAACATCCTCGCCAACACTTGTCCTTTGTTGATTTTTTGATGATTGCCATTCTGACAGGGGTAAGATGGTATCGCATTGTCATTTGATTTGCGTCTCTCAGATAATTAGTGACGTTGAACTTGTTTTCATGTGTCTCTTGGCCTTCTTTTTGTCATCTTTCGAAAAGGTTCTATTTAGGTCCGTTGCCCATTTTGTTATTGGATCGTTTATCTTCCTCTTATTAAGTTGTATAAGTTGGCTGTAGATGTTGAAGATTAAACCTTTATCAGTGATAACATTTGCAAATATGTTCTCCCATATAGTGGTCTTTCTTGTTGTTTTGTTGATGGTTTCTTTTGTTGGGCAAAAGCTTTTTATTTTGATGTAGTCCCATTTGTTTATTTTTTCTTTAGCTTCCATTGCCTTTGGAGCAGTATCAGTGAAGAAGTTCTTTCAGCATATGTCTGAGATTGTGCTGCCTGTGGATTCCTTTAGTATTTTTTTGGTTTCCCATCTAATGTTTAAGTCCTGTATCCATTTTGAATTTATTTTTGTATTTGGTGTAAGTAGGTGGTCCAGTTTCATTTTTTCCATGTATCTGTCCAATTTTCCCAACACCATTTATTGAAGAGGCTATCTTGGCTCCATTTTATGTTCATGCCTCCTTTGTCAAATATTAATTGATCATAGTGGTTTGGGTGGATATCTAGGTTCTCTATTCTATTCCATTGGTCTATAAGTCTGTTCTTGTGCCAGTACCAGGCTGTTTTGAGAACAGTTGCTTTGTAATATAGCTTGAAATCTGGTATTGAGATCCCACCTACTTTATTCTTCTTTCTCAGAATTGCTGTGACTCTTCGTGGTCTTTTTTTGTTCCAGATGAATCTATGAAGAATTCTTTCTAGGTCTGTGAAATATGTTGTTGGTATTTTAATAGGTAGTGCATTGAATCTATAGATTGCTTTGGGTAGTATGGACATTTTAATGATGTTGATTCTCCCAATCCATGAGCATGGTATGCTCTTCCATCTGTTAACATCTTCCTCTATCTCTGTTTTCAGTGTCCTGTAGTTTTGTACAAATAGGTCTTTTACCTCTTTAGTTAGGTTTATTCCTAGGTATCTTTTTTTTTTGGTGTGATGATAAATGGGATTGCTTTTTTAGTCTCTCTTTCTGTAATTTCACTATTAGTGTATAGAAATGCCACAGATTTCTTGGCATCAATTTTGTATCCTGCTACATTGCCGAATTCATTTATTAAGTCAATTAGTTTTGGGATGGAGTCCTTTGGGTTTTTTATGTACAGTATCATGTCATCTGCAAATAGGGACAGTTTTACTTCTTCTTTTCCAATTTGGATGCCTTTTATTTCTTCTTCTTGTCTAATTGCAATGGTTAATACTTCCAGTACTATGTCAAACAGGAGAGGTAAGAGTGGGCATCCAGTCTTGTTGCTGTTCTTAGGGGAAATGGTTTTAGTTTCTGTCCATTGAGTATGATGTTAGCTGTGGGTTTGTCATATATGGCTTTTATGATGTTGAGGTATGATCCTTCAATTCCCACTTTGCTGAGAGTTTTTATCAAGAAAGGGTGTTGGATTTTGTCAAATGCTTTTTCTGCATCAATTGATATGACTATGTGATTTTTATCTCTCAATTTGTTTATGTGATGTATCACATTTTTTGATTTGCAGATATTGTACCATCCCTGCATTCCTGGGATGAATCCTACTTGGTCATGCTGTATGATCTTTCTGATGTACTTGCTGGATCCGATTTGCTAGAATTTTTTTGAGGATTTCGGCATCTATGTTCATGAGAGATATTGGCCAATAATTCTCTTTTATTGTGTTGTCTTTATCAGGTTTTTGTATTAGGATGATGCTGGCTTCATAGAAGATGTTTGGAAGTGTTCCTTCTTCTTAAATATTTTTAAATAGTCTGAGGAGAGGTTTTAATTCTTTCTTGAATGTTTGGTAAAACTCTCCTGTGTAGCCATCTAGTCTCAGGCTTTTGTTTGCTGGAAGCTTTTTTGATGACTGCTTCAATTTCTTCCATAGTTATCTGACTATTGAATTGTTTAGATTCTTCCTGACTGAGTTTTGGAAAGTTATATTTTTCTAGGAATATGTCCATTTCTTGCAGGTTGTCCAATTTGTTGAAATATAGTTGTTCATACTATTTTTTAACAATCCTTTGTATTTCGGCAGGGTCTGTTGTTATTTTGCCTCTTTCATTTCTGATTTTGTTTATTTGGGTCTTCTTTCTTTGCTTCTTGGTGAGCCTGGCTAGAGGTCCATCAATCTTGTTTATCCTTTCAAAGAACCAGCTATTGGTTTTGTTGATCTTTTGAATTGTTTCTTTGGTCTCCATGTTGTTTATCTCTGCTCTGATCTTTACTATTTCCTTCCTTCTGCTTACACTGGGCTTTTCTTGTTGCTCTCTTTCTAGGTCTTTGAGTTCTAGGTTTAGGAAATTCATTACCATTGTTTCCTGTGTTTTGCAGTAGGCTTTTAGGGCTATGAACTTCCCTCTCAAGACTGCTTTCACTGTGTCCCATAAATTTTTTATTGTTGTGTTGTCCTTGTCATTTGTTGCCATGATGTTTTTTATTTCTTTCTTGATCTCTTTGGTTACCCAGTCATTGTTTAAGCATGCTGTTTAGTCTCCATGTGTTTGATTTCAATCTATTGTTTTTATTATAGTTGATATCCAGTTTCATGCCAAACTTTAACTTATTATTCAATAGTTGATAATGTAAAATTCACAAGACTACATTCCAGTCAAAACATGAGACATGCAAAGAAGCACAAAAATACAATCTATAATAAAAAGAATACTCAACATAAAAAATAGACACAAAAGCAGTACACGTGTTAGAATTAGCAAAGGACATAATAATGGTTATTGAGCTGCATTTAATTTGTTCAAAAATTAAGTAGGGATATGAAAGCTATAAAAAAGATTGAAATAAAATTTCTATAAATGAAAACTATAATATCTGAGATTAAAAAAATTACAAAGAATGAAATCATGGGAGATTAGACATTACAAAGGAAAAGATTGAAAGATTGATGACCTTGAATACATAGCAATAGAACTTATTCAAAATAAAACACAAATAAAAAATTGTAAATAAACAATAAGCTGTGGAAGAACTACAAGTGGCCTAGTATATGAGATATTAGAATTTCTAGAAGGGAGAGAGAGAAAAATATAGTGGAGGGAATAATGGCTATTTATTTCCCCATAATTTGAGGAAACTATGCATCCACATATTCAAGAAGTTCAATGACTCTCAAGTACAATAAATCTGAAGAAAACTACAACCAAACATATAATCAAATTTTTCAAGACCTATACCTAATAAAAAAAAAACTTAATTCCAGCAGGAGAAAAATGATACATTATATAAAGAGAAACATAGATGTACATAACAGCAGATTTCTTAACTATACTAGAAAGTGGAGCAACATTGTAAAGTACTAGAATTAAATAATAATAAATAATAATAGCTCTCAATTTACAGAATCCTACACCTAGAAAAAAAATACCTTTCAAAATGTGAGCAAAATGAGGAATTTTTGAGAAATGCAAAAGCTGAAAAAATTTATAAAGGGCAGACTTGCACTTTAAGAAATCAAAGAGTCTTTAATCAGAAGTACAATAATACCAGATAGAAATATTGACCTACACAAAGTAATAAAATTACTATAAATGGTAATACATGGAAAATATAAGAGATTTTCTTTTACTTAAAGGTATTTAAAAGATATTTGACTATTTATACAAAATAGTAATGTAGTATGGTATTTATAACATGTATAAAAGTAAAATACAGTCCTAGTCAGTTTGGCTCAGTGGATAGAGTGCCGGCCTGTGGTCCCAGGTTCGATTCCAGCCAAGGGCACATGCCCAGGTTGTGAGCTCGGTCCCCAATAGGGGGAGTGCAAGAGACAGCCAATCAATGATTCTTTCTCATCATTGATGTTTCTATCTCTCTATCCCTCTCCCTCCCTCTCTGACATCAATAAAAAAATACATTTTTAAAAATAAGTAAAATACAAAAGTAGTATGGAGGTATAGAAAAGAGAAATGGAAATGTACTATTGTAAGGATCTTATCCTATATGTGGAGTTGCATAACATCAATTGAAGGCAAGCTGGGGTAAGTTAAAGATGTATACTATAGTTCTTAAAACAAAAATATTGTTATAGCTAATAAAACCCTCAACAATGAAACAAGGTAAAACTTTTAAATGCTTAATTATTCTAAAAGAAGACAAGAAAAAAAATAGATGTAATAAATAAAAAACAGATAACAAAATGGTAGGTTTAAATCTAGCTATATCAATAATCATATTAAGTATAAATGATGTGTAAACATTCTAAATAAAAGACAGAGACAGTCATATTTGATATTTTTAAAGATCCAATTTTATACTGTCTTAAAATATCGCATGTTAATATAAAGAGAATAAATATGATTTTAAAATAAATATATGGCATACAAACACTTTTAATAAGTGAGAGTGACTATATTAATTAAAATTCATGACAAGAAACACTATAAACGATAAAGACATTTCTTGATGATGAAAATATTCATTCATCACACATAACAATCCTAAATGAGTATGTAATTAATAATAGAGATGAAAAAAAACCTCACATAATAATACATATAAAGAGATTTTTAGCCCTAATTGGTTTGGCTGAGTAGATAGAGCATCGGCCTGTGGACTGAAAGATACCAGGTTTGATTCTGGTCAAGAGCATGTACCTTGGTTGCAGGCATATCCCCAGTAGGAGGTGTGCAGGAGGCAGCTGATCGATGTTTCTCTCCCATGGATGTTTCAAACTCTCTATCCCTTTCCTTCCTTTCTGTAAATTGTCAATAAAATTTATTAAAAAAAAGATTTTTAAAATTTGCTCACATGATTATGGGTGATGGTAAATCTGAAACCTGTATGGCAAGCCAACAGGCTAGAAACTTGGTAAGAAGTTGATTTTGTAGTCTTGATTACAATGGTTCACAAAGGAAGTTTTTAGGTTGATAGAATATTTTATATTTTGATTAGAATTAAATTCCATGGGGGAAATTATTAAAGAGAATCAAATTATTCACTTAAAAAGAATTGGTTATACCATATATAAATTATCTATAACAATAAAAGCATAATATGCTAATTAGACCAGCTATCCTTCTGGATTACTTTTTGGACAAAGTCAGGGCTGTGTGCGCCGAGGCAGCCACTGTGGTTGCCTTGGGCTGAGGCAAGCTGCCATGGCTGCGAGGGCCAAAGCAAGCCACTGTGGCTCAAGGGCCAAATCCCTTGCACAAATTTTGTGCATCAGGCTTCTAGTACTGTAATAAATTAGAGTAAATTTTTTTTTAATGCTCATTGTAACAAGTCAAATAGAAGTGTATGAAAATAGTAATAATCCACCTTAACCAAAATCCACTTTCTGGGAGTAAACAGTAGTTAAAAGACTCATTTTTGTTTAATTACTTGACGCTAATATTTTCTTAATGTTTATCAGCCCTCTCCACGTTCCTCATTGGCAATTCTGATTCTGCTGGATCCAACAGAGCAATGTTTCTCAGTATTTCATACTAAATGATTTCCTTTTATTTCACTACTAGAGGCCTGGTGCATGAAAAATCATGCATGGGGAAAGAGGGGAAATGTCCTTCAACCCAGCCTATACCCTCTTCAATCTGGCACCCCTCAGGGGATGTCAGACTGCTGGTTTAGGTCTGATCCCTGTGGTTAGGGGCAATCAGGCAAGTGGCTAGGAGCCAGTAGGCCTAAACCGGCAATTGGACATCCCTCTCACAATCTGGGACTACTGGCTCCTAACTGCTCACCTGCCTGCCTGCCTGATCACCCCTAACTACTCTGCCTGACAGACTGATAGCCCCCTAACTGCTTCCTGCCAGCCTGATTGATACTTAACTGCTCCCCTTCCAGCATGGTCATCCCAAACTGCCTTCCCCTACAGGACTGAGGGGACTCGGGGACCGAGGTTGGATGAGGCAGGGCTGAGGGGATTGGGGGACTCAGACTGGATGAGGCAGGGCTGAGGGAACTGGGCACCACCATCTGGTGGCTGTGGGCACCACCAACTTGTGAAAGTGTGGCAGTCAATTAGCATATTCCCTTTTTATTGGTTATTGGTGGTACCATCTTGCAATGGTGTGATGGTCAATTAGCATATTCCCTCTTTATTAGATAGGATACATTCTCCTTACTTGATATTAGATTTACTTATTACCTTTAAAATGATTTTCTAATCAAGTATCATTGAGAGTCTCTTTTTAAATAATGAAGAGTATCTTCTCCTAAATGCTCCACAGGAATGACAGTGAACATGTTATCTTTCCCTAAATTTGTTCTTTGTTTGCATTCATTTTCTTGTTGAAGTACACTATCATCAACTTAACCCCTTTGGCAGAAACTGGGAAATCCATTTAGAATATGATGGGGAAAGAGTGCTAAACTTTTGGATTCATAGCATCCTTTCTTACATGCTTTATAGCCTCCTTCTAGTCAATGTTTCTTTGACCTGAGAAAAAATGATCTAATTAATTTTAGCTGCAGCAACCTGGCATGTCACCGCACAGGCTGTGGAGGGGAGGGTCATAAAAAAAATTGTCATGCCCTGAATCGTACTGGTGCACTTCTATCAGCTGACAGTCCAGGGCAGTTTTCCTCCAGTCCCATTATTTCTTATCAATAGTATCCTAACTAGCTTTGTGGTTCTATTCAGATAATTCTTCCCACCTTACATTGCTGCTAAGTATTTTATAAATAAATATATATATACACACACACACAGAAAGAGAGAGAGAGAGAGAGAGAGAGAGAGAGAGAGAGAGAGAGAGAATGATATTGTAATACCTAATTATGATACTAGGTGGGTAGGTGGGTACTGGAAATATTGGGGAGGGGCACTTTGTAAAGTATTTTGATTGTCTAACCTCTATGCTATACACCTGAAACTAATACAAAATAATATTAAATGCAAACTATAATTGACAAATAAATTTAAAAACATAAATTTTTAAAAAGTACTGGTGATTTGGAATTGTGTGTGAGATCCTCCGCAGAGAATATTTGGCAGATGCTCATACCATACCTTTGCTCTACGTTGTTCTCCAAAGTTGATATTTTAGTTTTCTCTCCAGCTTTTGCTTTATTTGCCTCTTCAACCTACTTCATCCCATCCTTATAGGCACTCTTCTCCCTATTCCTACATAAGAAGAAAAATGTCTGATAGTTTTTCAAGTCTTAGACAAAGCATTATCTCTTCAATAAACATTTTCTGACATCTCTCTCCATTCCAATCCTAGCATTTTACTAATATGTCCTCTGTACACTAACCATATTTTTCTTATGTTATAGAACCTATAAAATGTTGTTACTTCATCTGAATAAATATCTTAGGCTTTATACAACTTTTATTCAAGACCCAGCACAGGATATCTCAATCTTGGCACTGTTGACATTTTTGACCAGATAATTATTTGTTGTGGGGAGGGGGCTCTCTGGTACTATCAAATGTTTAGTAGCATTTCTGGCCTCTAGCACTAAGTAGTACTCCTCCTACGTCAGCCATGACAATTAAAAAAAAATACTTCCAAACATTGTTAATGTTCTCTTGGGGAAAGGTTCCCTTGGTTGAGAATTACTGGCCTACTAGGTCTCTGGGCACATAAAAAGTATGTGGAATAAGAATAAGTAATTTTTTTGGAAACATCAAGAAAAGGTATAACATCATATCATCCCTTAATTAGCTTTGAGAAGAGAGGTATGTGGTCGGTAGGAATGGGCCAAGACAGAGGCTGCAATGTTGGAGCCTATAGAAAAACAAAGGAAGAACCCTATGTGGAATCAGAGCAGGACGGAAAACATGATTGTGTCTTCTCTTCTGTTCTCTCTACAGGAAAAGGCCAAGCTAATGAGTAGTGGAAACAAACTTTGAACTCTTGTCCTTATTCTTCATTGAGAACAGGACTCTGTATTTCCCAACATAATGATTGGAGCTGGCTGATCTGAAAGCATATACAAAATGGGGCAGGAATGTGCTCCGATGTTCTTCCCTAAAATGCAAATAGATTTTGCCAGTTCACAAAGATGAACAGTGGTTAGGCATTTCCCTGAAACTGATTACTGTCCTCATGGGGACCTGGAAGGAATGATGAACATTTCACTTCAATGGAATGGAAATGAGGTGGGAGCCCTTTCTCCCTCTCTTCTCTGGAGTTAGTCACCAGATTTGGAAGACACTGGCAGCAAAGACTAGAGAAGGATTTGAAATTAAATGAGCAGTTTTTATTTTTTTTAAGACAGGCCAAATATATTTTTGTACTGAAATAAAGAACATGTGAGAATCATAATAGAAATGCAGAAATCATAAATAGCAAAGCTAATGCCAACACAGCAGTAGTACAGAGATCAGCAGCGGCATGACTGAATGTTAAAAATAAAACAGGTCTGAACAGACATACTGAATATAGGGATTTTGTTTTTGTTTTTTTAAAGCCAGTGTAACAAATGATAGTAACAACTTTGGCAGGCTGCTAAAAAGCTGGGGATACACACACACACACACACACACACACACACACACAGAGAGAGAGAGAGAGAGAGAGAGAGAGAGAGAGAGAGAGAGAGA
>JAAGEH010000208.1:4543935-4558330 GCA_011751065.1 Lasiurus cinereus | reverse complement strand
ATAGTGATATATATATATATATATATATATATATATATCACTATTAAGCTTTAAGTCCACTAATCAGACTACTAAATGTTATGTTATTGAAAACATTAGAAATTATTGCCAGTTCTGTCTCAACTAATACTTTCATTAGCATATCATCTCTAGCTTCAATCAATAAATTAGCTACGACTAAGTTATATTGACTAGGATTAACTACAAGTGCTTCTAGTGAAATAGAAAACTTTGTTTACATTGATAAATCCATCAATTAACACTCCTTAAGCAAATATTCAACACTATTTAGATCAGTCTTCATTAATGCTCATGTCATTTCTTCACTTACAAAAGAGACCGTCAATGGGAGTTAAAGGAGAAAAGAGATTCTAGAGTAATTGTAGCAGACTTGCTTAATTTCCTCCAAACACCTAAAGTACTAGTAGCAGCAGTAAGTTGTTTTGAAGTTGGTAATTTACAAGTTAAAATTATAACTCTAAATAGTTGTAATGGCAGCTTAGAAGTGATAATATATTATTCAGAATATTTAAAATCATTGCAAGCTGAATAAAGCATCCATCTTAAATTGGAAAGCATAAATCACTGAAGAAAATACGAGTTTCTGATTTGAGCCATAACAGAAATTCTAATAAAAGAAATCAGCACATAAATGAACAATGCTCTGGAAATGGTATTTGTAAGAAATTGGTAAGAAAAGAAGCAGTTTTCATCTATACAAAGATATTATTCCCATAAATTATACACTAATTTTTAAAATTTTGATTATGTTGTATTTCAAAATAAATATATTTTAAACTAGGCTTTTAACCTTATTTATACAGGGTTTTTAACGCTATGCATTAGGATCACCCAAGTGTTTTTGTTTCAATGTCCATGTGGTACCTGAGCATTGTTTTTTAAACTACTAATAACAGAACCCAAATAATGTAAATTTTTAAAGACTTTTTTAGAGCAGTTTTGGGTTTACAATAAAGTGGAATGGGAGGTACAAAGATTTCCCATATATGCACAGCCTCCACATATGTACAACTTTTCCATTATCAATATTAGTACTTTTTTAAAATAAAGAACTACCTACACTAATATATCATCATCACCAAAAGTCCACAATTTACCTTAGGGTTCACTCTTTGTGTTATACATTATATGGTTTTGGACAAATGTATAATGACAAATATTCATCATACCCTATATAATAATAGGCTAATATACAAATCAACCAAATGGCAGAGCTACTGGTCACTCCGATGTGCACTGACCACCAAGGGGCAGATGTTCAATGCAGGAGCTGCCTTCTGGTGGTTGGTGTGCTCTAAAAGGGAGAGCACAGCTCAGCCAGAAACTGGGTTAATGGCTAGCCAGCACAGAGGTGGTGGCAGGAGAGCACTAAGGATGTCCAACTTCAGCTTAAGCGAAGTGTCCATCAGGGTAATGAGGTCACATAGCAATGCCCAGTTTTCTCTTTCTAGTGACTAGTCTCCTTGGAGTTTCTTCAGTCAAGGAACACTCAGGTGGAAACATTTTACACTGTAACTAAATGTCTGTGAACCATTTTCCCGTGCCTCATCTCATTTGATCCTCACAGAAGTCCTGGAGTAGGTAGATAGGAGGCTTGGTAGAGTCCTATTTTCTTTTCATTAGCTGGAAAATGGAGATTTTGAAAGCTTAGAAACTTGACCTGACTGAAAAAAAGTAAGAAATGGACCTTAAAAATGACTTCAGGTTTTCTCACTGCACATAATATAGTCAAACACTACTGCAGTTAAATATTTTAATTTTTATTCTCCCTGAGTGATCTGCAATAATAATCTGCTTCATGTTGATATTTACTGCTGTGTTGCTGACAATTTCCTGAAAGAGAAGTTGGAATGCTTCACTGGGCTGGAAAAAGTTTAGTTAAATCAAAAAGCAGATCTAATTAAGCAAGTTTATTTTATATCTATAAAAGGCTAAGTTGACTTGCACATGCACGATACATGCAGGTGTGTGTTTCAATCTGTCATTGTCAATTGTAAATTTAGTTGACACTTATAAAGAAAGGGTGAATAGCGATACTAAAATACTTCTTCTAATTAATTTCCTTTCAATGTGCACAAATTTATGCACAAGGCCACTAGTTATAATATAATACAGATTATTTTGATTGCCCTACAAAATCCTCTGTGACTTGCCTATTTATTTCTTATCCATCCCATCCTTGGAAACCAATGATCTTTTTATCACCATGGCTTTGCCTTTTCCAGAATGTCATATAGTTAGTATAGAGTACTGTATGTAGCTTTCTCAGGTTGACTTCTTTTATAGAGAAAAATAAATTTAAGTTTCCCTTGTGTTTTTTCATGTCTTGATAGTGCATTTCTTTTTAGTGCTGAATAATCCATTCTATGAATGTACCACAATTTATCCATTCACCTAATGAAAGACAATGGGGTTGCTTCCAAGTTTTGGCAATTATTAATAAAGCAGCTAGAAACACAGAGAAGGATGCTACAGATCTCTCTCTAGCTCCTGCTGGGTGGCCACTGTCCTTGGAGATCCAAGACAAATAAAGCAGCAGGGACCCCTTGAAGGATGTCAGACTGCTGATTTCTGCCCAATCCTCACAGGCCAGGCCAATGGGTCCCACTGGTGCATGAATCTGTGCACCAGACCTCTCGTATATGTGTGTGTGTGTCTACACACACACACATACACACACATACACACATGTACACACACACACACACACACACACACACACACAACTTTTTTGTTCCTTTGAGATAATACCAAGAATAGCAATGGCTGCATAATATAATAATGGTATGTTTAGTTGTGTAAGAAACTGCAATAGTATCTTTCCAAGTAGCTGTGGTGTGCTATTTTGCATTCTCACCAGCAATGTGTGAGAGTTCCTTTTGCTTCATATCCTTGTCAACATTTGGGTTGTCAGCTTCTGAATTGTTGGCATTATAATAGCTGTATAATAGTATCTCATTTTAATTTGCATTTTCCTAATCATATATGATATACAGCATGTTTTCATATAATTATTTTCCATCTGCATATCTTTAGTGGTATCTAGCTTACCAATTATTTCTTTCATGGATCATGTCTACCTCAGTGGTTTTTAGACTACAAATTTTTTCCATTAGTAGATAGTAAACTCATTTATGAAATCACAATCAGAATTTCTAAAAAGAAAAAGAAATAATTAAATATATAAAACAATTATAAAAATTATATTTTGGGGGAAACTTGTTTTTATTATATAGAAATATATATATACACACATACACACAAAGAGGTGTAATAGGGGGTAGAAAATAAATTGTTCACTATGTTTGTGTTCAAAATATTTGAGAGTGTACTCAGTGGCAGTGGCAGAAGCCTCTCCTGCCTTCGTGGCAGGGCTAAGGATGTCCAACTGCAGGCTTTAGCCTGCTCCTTCCGGGAGCAGGCCTAAGCTGTCAGTTGGACATCCCCCAAGGGCTTCCAGATTGTGAGAGGGCTGCTAGACTCACAGCAAGGCAGTATATGGTGCTTGGCCTTGGATATACCCTCCCAAAGGTAGGTAGGTATTAATAAGTAGACCTAATATATAGCATCTAGGCAAGCTTGACACTTTCCGGTATATTTTTTAAGTATAATATATCTAAAAGCCTAAATAACTGGCAACTGGCCAACTGGCTGGTAGCTTTGACACATACTGACCACCAGGGGGCAGATGCTCAACACAGGAGCTGCAGAGTGTCCTCTCACTCTCTGGGACCCCTTGGAGGATGTCAGACTTCTGGTTTCCTCCCAATCCTCACAGGCCAGGCCAAGGGCCCCACTGGTGCATGAATCTGTACACCAGACCTCAAATTTTATTATTAATATGTGTGTGTGTGTGTGTGTGTGTGTGTGTGTGTGTGTATTAAGTAGTCCAATACTATAGCAGTTCCAGTGATGATGTGTATATATGTGTACACATACACATCATCACTGGAACTGCTATAGTATTGGACTACTTAGACTCTGAAAGAGTCCTACTTCCACATCATCTTTTTTAGTCATTAGTCCCATTAGTATATTATCTTGTCTTCCTTTTAGACTCTGACATTATATCTCAATTTCATTCATTTTATCTGACCTTCTTGGATTTGACAACCTGGAATTTTATTCCTTATATATACTTGGTTTTATTTCTTTGTTAACCCATTCTGAATTTATTGATTATACATTGGCCAGTTATCCAGCTTATACCCAAATCCTTTAAGCGTTCATTGTTGGTCAACTTTTTCCCATTGACACACATAGATTATAGGTACAAAAATCCTACCCTCCCACTGTTGACTATTGCTGTTTTATAGAATTTCCCCACTCATATTTAGATACTAGAAATAGTTTTCCAAGATATGGCCAACTTCATTCATATTTTTGGCACATAGAATAATGGTATAAGATTAAATAGCACAAGTCTCTTGACTACGTGAATATATGTTAGAAACCTATACTTTAGCAATTGGAGGAAACTAGCAAAGAGAATGTAAGATTAGTAGTGTGTGTGTGTGTGTGTGTGTGTGTGTGTGAATGTGTGTGTGTATCTAGTATTTAGAGAAGAGGTACAATAAGTTGGCTTCTGGAACCTAATCATAATGTGATAGAGCAGAATTATAGTATTGTAAGTTGGACCACACAGCCATGTGACAATATAGGTGTGAAGGTGGTAAGAACTGGGTTCAGGAGTTCTAACATGGGGCTTCTTATAGAATGGGTCTTTAAGGGAATGGTCTGTGACTCAGGGGAAATATAAAAATGATAGAAAGTCAACTGAACAAGAGCCTAGAAATTATCACTTGAATTACAATTACACATTAGACAAACAAGAAGCATGACCCCATACCAAAGCTTAACAAACACTAGATCAGAACTCCCTACTATTTTCAGCCTCAGCCTAAAGCCCAAACTATACCAGGAACAGATATTGATGTAGGTCATAGGTTATCCAATCAAAAGGTCTATTAATGTAGAATTGAATTGAATAAGGTAGAGAGATAGCATGGACCAGGTAAATAAGTCAGGGGCTAGTGACACAGAGAGAGGACAATTTTCTAAAATGAAATGCCAAGAGGTTGGATAGGTGAAAAAAGAAGTTTGTGTTTCTTTAAATCTGGGAGGTGAAGGAGAAAGAAGAGTCTGTGCTCAATGGTCTCTCTAGAACTAAAAAGAAGTACTTATGAGCAAGATGCTGGGTCCAATATCACCTTGTTTTATCAACTTGAGCAGACCACTTATTATCTTATCAGACCATTGATTATAGAATGAAGGCAGTTGGGAACTAAGCTAATTAATAAGTCAAAGATCAGAATGGATAAGATAAGAGTCAGCTTATGAAACTGGAGGCTGGTAACTTAAGAGCAGCAAATATGGATGATGATATCTAACAGAGCAATGACTTTCTATCTTAGAACTGAGAATCCTCAGGGAGTCCCTGAACTATTGTTAGGAATGTTCAAATCCATATGTATTCCAGGCATTTTTAAATGATAATATGCTTACATTTATCACTACTCTTTTAAAAGTCTATAGCATTATAAGATTAATCAACTTTATTTAAAAATGTATTTTAATTGAATTCATTGGACTATTTTTATTATGCATTTTTCTTGGTAATTGTAAATACTAATATACCAATAACTACTATCAGATATTGGTCTAAGAAAATATTTGGTTTTAGAAAATATTCCTCAATTACATAGAACTACTGCTTTAGAAAAATGAGGCAGTATCATCTCCAAAGAGGAAGCTCCTAGATTGTGGTGGTGGAGTGAATGCATTGTAGTAAAATTAGAGAGAACTCAGGCTCTGTAATCAGTTCAGATCTCTTTCTGTACCTTTTCCTTCCTGGGAAAATTATTTATCTTTCCATGGCTGTTTCATCAATGCTAAATGGTTATAGTATTATCCAAATATAGTGTTGTTGCATGGATTAAAAACAATGTATGCAAAGAATCTGGCACATAATAGTTACTCAATATATTGTAACCTTTGAAGATGGTGGCATAGGTAAACACCTGAACTTGTTGCCTCACACAACAACTTAAAACTACAACTAAAAGACAAAATGGGTATCATTCAGAACCACAGGAAGACTGGCTAAGTGGAAATTCTACAACTAGAAGGAAAGAGAAAAGCACACTGAGACTCAAAGGAGGAGCGGAAGTGCAGAAGTGAAGTGCAGAGGTACTGAGATGCATGCAGAAAGAGCTGGCAACTGAGTACACTTTTGTCTTTTTCAATTAGGAGGGAGACACAAGCTCCTGACTGCCCTGAACCTCAGTTTCAGGTGGGACTCCGGGAACCCAGACTCATACAGGGAGAATCTGGACTGTTTGGCATCGGGTGGAACTCGAGGGTGGTATTCTCTCAGAGGTGCTTGCAGTGATCATTGTTCCTGCATGATGCCACAGGACATAGAGACACAGGACCTCTTCCAGGCAGGGCTGATGGTCAGCCATTGCTGTTTGCTCCACCATAAGACCCCGCCCCACCCAATTTATATGCAGAGGCTTTTCATTTAAATGGCATGGCCCTTTGCAATCTGAAACCAAATTTATTGCAGCGGGGTCAAAAAGCCCCAGAGTTTCCAAAAGAACACCCAAGCTCCACAGCAGCTTGCATTGTTTCACAGTTGGGCCACATCTGAACACCTTCAAATCCCAAACACAGAGAAGGAATCTGCAGATTTCTCTGTAGCTCCTGCTGGGTGGCCCCTGACCTTGGAGATCCAAGATCCAATGTACCCAGTGGTCAGAGAGATACCACCAGACTACAACTCTTCAGATCCATAAGCAACACACACAGGGGAAAGACTCAGTGAGCACCAAAGCCCCAGTGAAACAAGTTTTGCCCCATAAGGATGTATCCAGCACGGAAGCTCTCCCATCATAAACACAACTGCTCCACACAACCAATTGGCTTGGAGGTCAATTCCCCCCAGTGATACCAACAACAATCAAGGCTTAATTACAACAAGACTGTGCACACAGCCAACAAAAGAGTGCACCAAGAGTGTCCACCTCAGGTAATTAGGGAGGCTGAGCGACTGGGAACTATAGGACACCTAGCACACAAAGCCACTCTATCAATCCAGGGAAACAACCAAAATGTGGAGACAAAGAAACAGGTCACAAATGAAAGCAATGGATGAAAGGAAAATACTGGATACAGAGTTCAAAACCACAGTTATAAGGTTACTCAAGATTCCTCTAGAAACCACTGATAAATTTAGTGAGGATCTGAAAAAGGACCAATTAGAAATTAACCATACACTGACTGAAATAAAGAATAATATACAGAGATTCTACAGAAGACCAGAGGATCCCAAAAATCAAGTCAAAGATTTAGAATAGGAAGAAGCAAAATACACCCAACCACAAAAAAAGGGGGAAAAAAGAATCCAAAAATATGAAGATAGTGTAAGGAGCCTCTGGGAAAACTTCAAGCATACCAATATCTGAATTATTGGGGTGTCAAAATAAGAGAGAGACCAAAATATTGAAAACCTATTTGAGAGGGAAAAAATAAATTGGGAGAGGAATAGACAGATGTGTCCTGAGCCTTATTCCAGAGCAAATGGAACAGCTGAGGATCGCACAGAGAGTGTTTTTTGGTGAGTTTAGGGACACCTCTACCCCAGGAGAAAGTGGGAAACTCTTGGGTGGGGCTCCCCTGACCTGGAAGCCCACACTGCACTAGATTTTCTCACGGAGCCACCGGCTCAGAGGCAGAGACTGCACCATCTTGAAGGGGAAAGTGGATGTTATCAAAAGTCTGAAAATCTACAACTATGGCATCTACTGAATACTGTGAAGCCCAGAACATCAGGTGCAAATTGGAGCAAATATGGGAGATACAAGCTCCAAAATGCTGAACTTTAGAGGAGCTCTACACTCCACCACAGAAAGGAGAGAGAGAACTACATAACCAGGCACACGGAGAAGAAAAACCATAGGGTGACAAAGAATCAGCCCACATATGAAAGAAAAGCAGGCATCATCAGAAAAGGAAGTAAACAAAATGGAGTCAAGCAACCTGTCAGAGAAAGAATTCAGAGAAATGGTCATAAGGTGGCTGACAAGAATAGTAGACAAATTCAACAATATGAATAAGAACCAAGAGGGAATTTAGAAGAACCAAGAAGAAATGAAAAATGACTTCACTGCTGTAAATAACTCAATAGAAAGCATCAAGAGTAGGCTGGGAGAAGCAGAGGATAGCATCAGTGAATTAGAATACAAGATAGGAAAAAATACCTAAGTAGTGCAGCTTCAAAATAAATAAATAAAGAGCAGGAAGAGAGCCTAAGGGAACTTTAGGACAACATGAAAACAGACAACATCTGCATAATAGGATTTCCAGAAAGAGAGGAAACTGAACAAGGAATAAAAATCCTGTTTGAAGAAATAATGACAGAAAACTTTCTTGATATAGGGAAGAAAGAACCCACACAAATCCAAGAAGCTCACAGAATCCCAAGCAAAATGAACCCCCAAAGACCGATGCCAAGTGACTATAATTAAATTGGCAAACACCAACGACAAAGTAAGAATCTTAAAAGCGGCAAGAGAGAGACAGAAAGTTACCTACAAAGGAACTCCCATCAGACGAGAAACTGATTTCTCAACAGACACTCACCAGCCCAGAAATAAATGGAATGAAATATACAAAGTCATGCAAAGGAAAGGTCTGAATCAAAGAATACTCTACCTAGCAAGGCTATCAATCAAAATTGAAGGTAAAACCAGGAGCTTCACAGTCAAAAAAATGGACTAAGGGAATTTATTACCACCAAACCAACAATGCAAGAAATGCTAAAGAGTCTGCTGTTAAAAAAAAAAAAGGAAAAAAATAGATAGAAAGTGAAGAAGAAACAGAGAAACAGAAGAAACTCAGGAGTGAAGAATAAAAATGGTGACAAATAAATACCTATCAAAAATAACTTTAAATGTAAATGGATTAAATGGCCCAATCAAAAGATATAGGGTAATGGATTGTATAAGAAAACAAGACCCAAATAACTGCTGCCTACAAGAAACCCACCTCAGAAAGAAAAGATGCACACAGACTGAGAGTGAAGGGATGGAAAAGGTTTTTTCATGAGAATCAAAATGAAAAAATCAGCTGGGATAATAATACTTATATCTGACAAATTAGACCTCAAAGTGAAGGACATAACAAAACATAAGGAAGACCATTTCATAATACTAAAGGGAGCAATTGAACAAGAAGAAATAACTCTGGTAAACATGTACACACCCAATACAAGAGCACCCAAATACACAGAAAAACTCTTGTAGGATATCAAGGGAGAGGTTGACAGCAATACAATCATAGTAGGAGACTTTAATACCTCACTATCACTGTTGGGCAAATCCTCTAAAAAAAAAATCAGCAAAGGAACATCAATTCTGAATGACTCATTAGCCCAGTTGGAATTAATTGACATCTTCAGATCATTTTACCTCAAAGCCACAGAATATAAATTCTTCTTAAGTGCACATGGGTCACTTTCAAAGACAGATCATATGTTGAGTCATAGGCAAAGTCCCTCAAATTCAACAAGATAGAAATCATATCAAGCATCTTTTCAGATCACAGTGGCATAAAACTGGAAATAAACTACAATAAGAACAATCCAAAGAAATCAAATACACGGAGACTAAACAGCATGCTATTAAACAATGACTGGGTTACCAGAGAGATAAAGAAAGAAATGGAAAACATCATGGCAACAAACAACAATGAAAACACAACAATCCAAAATCTAAGGGACACAGCAAAAGCAGATTTGAGAGGGAAGTTCATAGCTCTACAAGGCTACTGCAAAAGATAAGAAACAATGGTAATAAATTACCTAACCCTACAACTCAAAGCATTAGAAAGAGAGCAACAAGAAAAACCAAGTATAAGCAGAGGGAAGAAAATAATAAAGATCATGGTGGAGATAAAGGACATAGTGACAAAAAAATATATACAAAAATCAACAAAACCAAGAGCTGGTTCTTTGAAAAGATAAACAAGATTGATGAACCTCTAGGCAGGCTCACCAAGAAGCAAAGAGAGAAGATCCAAATAAACAAAATCAGAAATTAAAGAGGTGAAATAACAACAGAACCCACTGAAATACAAAGGATTGTTAAAAAAAAAAATACTGTGAACAACTCTATTCAACAAACTAGACCTCTTGTAGGAAATGGTCAAATTCCTAGAAAAATGTAAACTTACAAACCTCAATCAGGAAGAATCTAAACACTTCAATAGGCCAATAACTATGGGGTAAATTGAAGCAGTCATTAAAAAGCTTCTAGCAAACAAAAGCCCAGGGCCAGATGGCCTCACAGGGGAGTTTTACCAAACATTCAAGGAAGAACTAAAACCTATCCTCCTCTATTCCAAAAAATTCAAGGGGAAAGAACACTTCTAAGCTCTTCTATGAAGCCAGCAACACCCTAATACCAAAAACAGATAAAGATGACACAATAAAAGAGAAATACAGGCCAATATCCCTCATGAATATAGATGCCAAAATCCTCAACAAAATTCTAACAAATTGGACCCAGTAGTACATCAGAAAGATTATACACCATGATCAAGTAGGATTTATCCTGTTTGTTGATTTGTTGATGATTGCCATTCTTACAGGTGTGAGATGATACACCTGAAGAATGGTACAGTATCTGCAAATCAATAAACGTGATATATCACATAAACAAATTGAGAGATAAAAATCACATAGCCATATCAATTGATACAGAAAAAGCAATTGACAAAATCCAATACCCTTTCTTGACATAAACTCTCAACAAGTTGGGAATAGAAGAATCATACTCAACATAATAAAAGCTATATATGATAAATCCACAGCTAACATCATATTCAATGGGCAAATACTCAAACCATTTCCTCTAAGAACAGTAACAAGACAGGGATGCCCACTCTCACCACTCCTATTCAATATAGTGCTGGAAGTATTATCCAATGCAATTAGATGTGAAGAAATAAAAGACATCTAAATTGGAAAAAAAGATGTAAAACTGTTATTATTTGCAGATGACATGATATTGTATATAAAAAAACCAAAAGACTCCATCAAAAAATTAATAGACTTTAATAAATGAATTCGGCAATGTAGCAGTATACAAAATTAATACCAAGGAATCTATGGCATATCTATATAGCAATAGTGAACTTATAGAAAGAATAGACTAAAAAAGCAATCCAATTTACCATAGCACCAAAAAAATTAAGATGCCTACACATAAACTTAACTAAGGAGGTAAAAGACCTATATGCAGAAAACTATAGGACACTAAAAAAAAAAAAAAGAGAGAGAGAGACAGATAAACAGATGGAAAAACATACCATGTTTATGGATTGGTAGACTCTCAACACCATTAATGTGTCCATACTACCCAAAGCAATCTATGGATTCAATGCATTCCCCATTAAAAGAACAATGGCATATTTCACAGACCTCAAAAGAACTCTCCAAAAACTCATCTGGAATAAAAAAAAAAACCCTGAATAGCCACGGCAATCTTGAGAAGGAAGAACAAAGTAGATGTGATCTCAATACCAGATGTCAAGGTGTATTGCAAAGACACTGTTCTCAAAACAGCCTGGTACTGGCACAGAACAGACATGTAGACCAATGGAATAGAATAGAGAATCCAGATATAGACTCAAAGCACTGTGCTCAATTAATATTTCAAAAAGAGTCATGAACATATAATGGAATCAAGACAGTCTCTTCAATAAATGGTGTTGGGAAAATTGGACAGAAACATGCAAAAAAAAATGAAACTAGACCACCAACTTACACCATATGCAAAAATAAACTCAAAATGGATACAGGACTTAAACATAAGATGGGAAACCATAAAATTACTAGAGGAATCCACAGGCAGAGACATCTCAGACAAATACCAAAGGAATTTCTTAACCGATACTGCTTCTAGGACAATGGAATCTAAAGAGAAAATAAACAAATGGGACTACATCAAAATTAAAAGCTTTTTCACAGCAAAGGAAACCATCAACAAAACAACAAGAAAGTCCACTGTCTGGGAAAACATATTTGCAAATGTTATCACTGATAAAGTTTTAATTTCGAACATGTACGAGCAACTTATACAATTTAATAAAAGGAAGATAAATAATTCAATTAAAAAAATGGGCAATGGACCTAGAAGGATCCTAAGAATCTTTTTGAAAGGAGACAGAAAGAAGGCCAAGAAACACATGAAAACATGCTCAAGGTCACTAATTATCTGAGAGATTCAAATCAAAATGACAATGGCATACCATCTCACACCTGTAAGAATGGCAATCATCAACAAATCAACAAACAACAAGTGCTATTGAGGATGTGGAGAAAAAGGAGCCGTCATGTACTCTGGTGGGAATGCAGACTAGTGCAGCCACTGTGGAGAACAGTTTGGATTTTTCCAAAAAAACTAAAAATGGAGCTCCATTTGACCCAGTAATCCCATTTCTAGGAATATATCCCAAGAAACTAGACACATCAGTCAGAAAGGATATATCCACTCCTATGTTCATAGCAGCACAATTCACAATAGCTAAGATTTGAAAACAGCCTAAATGCCCATCAGCAAATGAGTGGATTAGAAAACTGTGTGGTATATCTACACAATGGAATACCATGCTGGTATAAAAAAGAAGGAATTCTTACCATTTGCAGCAACCTGGATGAAACTGGAGAGCATTATGCTAAGTGAAATAAGCCAGTCAATGAAGGAGAAACACCACATGAACTCACTCATTTATGGAGAATAAAGAACATTATAACCGGATGAATAAAAGGATAGATACAGAGGCAGTAAAGCACAGAACAGACTAACAAATTACAGTGGGAAGGCTGGGAAATGCTGAAGAGAGACAGAAATAGATCAACCATAGGACTTGTATACATGCATATAAGCACACCAATGGACATAAGACATGGAGGCAGGGGTGGGGTGAGGGCATGTGACAGGAGTTAAGGGAGGCTGGGGGAAGGTCAATGGGGAAAAAATGAGATCTATGTACTAATATATGTAATGCTTTAAACAATAATTTAAAAAAATATGAAATCCTATTTGAAGAAATGATGACTTAAAACTTTCCCTCCCTGGTGAAAGAAATAGACCTACAAGTCCAGGATGCGCAGAGAACTCCAAACAAAAGGAATCCAAAGAGGACCACAGCAATACACATCATAATTAAAATGCTAAGGGCAAAAGACAGAGAATATTGAAAGCATCAAGAGAAAAACATTTAATTCCCTACAATGGAGTACCCATATGACTGTCAGGTAATTTCTCAACAAAAACTATGCAAGCCAGAAGGGAGTGGCAAAAAATACTTAAAGAGATGAATAGCAAGAATCTACAACCAAGATTACTCTACCCAACAAAGCTATCATTTGGAATTGAAGGTCAGATAAAGAGCTTCACAGATAAGAAAAAGCTAAAGGAGTTCATCACTGCCAAACCAGTATTATATGAAATGCTGAAGGGTATTCTTTAAGAAGAAGAAGTAGAAAAAGATAAAGACAAAAACTATGAACAACAAAGTGACAACAAATTCATATCTATCAACAAGTGAATCTAAAAATTAAGTGAATAAAAAGTCTTATGAACATAATAAACTGGTAAATATAACAGGATCAGGGACATAGAAAGGGAGTGGACTGACAATTCTTGGGGAAAGAGATATGGGGGTGTGGGAAGAGACTGGAAAAAAATTGTACACCTATAAATGAGGACAGTGTGGCAGGGAGCAGGGGAGAGCAGAGGGTGGAATAGAAACTGGATGGAGGGGATCTATAGGGAGGGAAAAAGAGGAACAACTGTAATAATCTGAACAATAAAGATTTATTAGAAAAAAAATAAAAATAAGTTGTAACCTTTATAGCTACTTCAAAAGAGAAGGTACTTAACACTGAGGAAGTAATAAGGTTCAATAAAGTAAAAGTAAAGAATGCTGGCAAATTGGTAAAAGAAATGTAAACATAGAGTCAAAGTATGCAGATAATTTTATTCCCAAATCTGCCACTAAGATGGTGAATATAAATAAACTAGAGGCCCAGTGCATGAATTCATACATGGATGGGGTCTGGCTGACCCTCCCAGATTGGATCCAATTGGGCTGGGCAGTCCGGGTTAGGGTATACATGAGGTTGGCTGGCTGGCTCCACCCCTAATCGGGGTTGGGGGGACAACTGGGGGTGGGACCAGCAGGGGGATGGGTCGCAGGTGGTTGGCTGGCTGGCCAGCTCCT
Source organism: Lasiurus cinereus (assembly GCA_011751065.1). Taxonomy (NCBI): domain Eukaryota; kingdom Metazoa; phylum Chordata; class Mammalia; order Chiroptera; family Vespertilionidae; genus Lasiurus; species Lasiurus cinereus. Next base: position 4,544,020 of record JAAGEH010000208.1, on the reverse strand, counting down.
CACCATGGTCAAACTCCTGGTTGAGAGGACAATTTAGACTTTTATTATAAAAGGATTAACATGTGGATTTCAGTTGCTTCCTCAG
>JAAGEH010000208.1:4517925-4540457 GCA_011751065.1 Lasiurus cinereus | reverse complement strand
AAATAAATAAATAAATAAATAAATAAATAAATAAATAAATAAATAAATAAAACTCCACCAAGTCTCCTATCTACCTACTCTAAGGCTTCTGTGAGGATCAAATGAGATGAGGCATGGGAAAATGGTTTGCAGACATTTGGTTAAAGTGTAAAATGTTTGCACTTGGCTATAAAGCAAATCATGTTTCTTGGCTGAAGAAACTCCAAGGAAACTAGTCACTAGGGGAGGAAGCTGAGTGCTGCTACATTATGTCATTACCCAGCACCCTTGGCCACTGTTTCCGGGCTGGGATGCGTTATGGGCCACATTTTGTGCCATAGGGTCTTTGCAACATTAGCTGTGATTTGGTGGGCTGTTACTCCGGGGTGATGGCAGGGCCTGTGTCCCACTTGGGGCAAGCCACATGTTGCTTTATGGGGGCCAGTTCTATACTGACATTCTCTGTAAATGGCCAGAGCATGTCATGGTAGCTGCTACATTGTGCATCTGCCCCTGATGGTCAGTGTGCATCATAGCTACCAGTCAGACAAACACTTTGCATATTAGTCTTTTATATATATAGATTGAGTGTAAAGGATTTAGCAATGCTGCAAGGCCAGAGTTGAATTGTAGGTACTATTCTAAACATTTAAAAAATAATCAAAGCATGGACTTTTAAAAAGAAAGATATTTTATTACATTCCACTAAGTCATCTACCAGGGTAAGCCATATTAATTACTAAATATCCATGTGGACCAAGTGCTTGTTTCTCTAGCTCTTTGATTTTGATATTTGATAATACTTTACTTTAGAAGCAACCCTGTTCTTTGGGGCAGGAAAACTCAAGATGTATTTGGAAAATGCTGTTGTTAGAATACAAAATTGTCTTTTTTATAATTTTTAATTATTATTAAAATCACTTAAATGAAACAAAACTCACCCATTTTCCCAAGCCTCACCCATTTTTTCCCAACAGCCACCATTCTGTTCTGGGCCTCTATGAACTTGGGTTTTTTGGTTTGTTTGTCTGTTTCTTTACTTCAGATTTTACATATAAGAAAGATCATATAATATTTCTCTTTCTCGATGCTTTTAAAATACCTAAGGTAATGCTGAAAATACGCATATCTAAAGGGTTTACACTGGCCAATTATAATAATATGAGAATCAAAAGGAAAATAAAAATTCTGGATGACTGGAACAGGTTGTGTTTGGAAAAAGCCATTTATCTAGAACGATACTCAAAAAAAATATAGATAATTTTTTTTTTAAAATGCTGAATTTATATAGTTTTAATGAAAGAGTATTGATCTGAGAAGGTCTTCTGTTTATTCTACTAAGTAGATATTTGTTTGTAGAGACTATAGATATTTTCTCTACCACTATGTAGATGGAATAGAGAAAACTGGAAATCTAGACTAACTAATATCAGAGAATTTGGCCCCCAAATGGGCATAATCTCTACAAAGAAAATTTTATATTACTTCAGAGGAATATGAAAAATAAACAAATGAAAAAGAGTACTATATTTTTATAGGAAGACTCAACATTATTAAAACACCAACATTTCTCATTTTAGTCTATAAATTTATTGTGACCCCACAACAATCAAAGTTGTTTTGTTTGCTTAAACTGAGCAACATAATTCTAAAGTTCATAAAAAGTTTTCTTTAAAGAATAAAGAAGGATAATTTTGAAATTATGTCTCATAACACATGTTAAAACAAACTGCTAAACAATATATTTAAAAGTTTAGGAAGTGAAAAAAAGAACACAAAAATTATCAAAAGTCTTCATAAATGACAAGACAGAACTTCTAATAAGTGGGAAAAATATTCATAAATAGTAATTATTTATAAGGTTATGAAATTTTATCCCAAATATACTAATTGCATTAAATAAATGTAATGAAGTTTTAAAACATTAAAACTAAAATAATAAAATTATTGAGATATCTTATAAATAACCTGTCACAAGTTTTAAAAAATCCTACCTGTTTTTCTGTGGGCTTTGTTTTTTTAGTGGATACTGAATAATTTTCAGAGTTTTCATTTTTGCCTAGCTTGAGATCAAAGTTTACTTTTCCAATCCTAATATATAAAAACACAGGGTCGGTAACATTCACGACAACCAGAGTCTGGACCAACCAGAAGTCCATGCTGGGTTGCCCTGGTCACCCAGCACTGACTGCCCAAGCTGTGGGAGCCCAGACCCAGCATTGACTGCTGAGGGGGTTGTGGATAAGGCCCAGAGAGAGGCCTGGGGAGAGAGAAGCAGGGTCTGATCTATAGCCTCAGTGACAGCTATTGATCAACAATTGCCTCTCTCTTTCACTCCAGGCCTGAATAACAGCTATGCCTCTCTTTCTCTCTGGCCTCCACTGGGGCTGCTGAACAGCCCTGCCTCTCTGATCAGGCCCATTTATAGGCCCAGAGATGCTAACTGGCATAGAAACCAACCAATCAGAACCAAATCTGGGTGAAGTGCGAGGAGCAAATGGCTGTGTAGGAGGCGGAGTTTTTGACACTGACTGTCATAGAAACTAACCAATCAGAACCTAATCTGGGTGAACTTTGAAAGCAGAACATAAGGTTGGGGCTGAGGAGGGTTTTAAGGACAACAGCTGTTTGGTGTAAAATGTACGAAAGCAGTTCAATTTTTTAATGACCAGTTTGGCAGTATAGTGCATATGGCTGCCAAGAGCATCTCCTCCTGATAAAAAAGACTTTCCCCTTCTATCCTATATAATCTATCCATACTACTAAAAGGGTAATATGCTAATTAGACCAGATTGACCAGCCATCTTCTGGACATCCAACTTCCTTCCAGACAAAGCCATGGTGATGGGAGCAAAGGTAGAGGTCATTAGGAGTGATAAGGCTGGCAGAGGAGGGCAGATGGGGGCAAGATCAGGCTGGCAGGGAAGGGCCATTGGGAGTGAGATCAGGCCAGCAGGGGAAGACAATTAGGGGCAATCAGGCTGACAGGGGAGAGTAGTTAGGGATGATATCAGGCCTGCAGGGGAGGGCCATTTGGGGGTGAGATCAAACCAGCAAGGGAGTGCTGTTTGGGGCAAGACCAGGCTGGCAGGCAGAAGGACTAGGGGCAATCAGGCAGGCAGGCAGGTGAGCAGTTAGGAGCCAGCAGTCCCAGTCCCAGATTGCAAGAGGGATATCTGGCCACAGGTTTAGGCCCAATCCCACAGGGACATCCCCCAAAGGGTCTCCCAATTGGAGAGAGTGCCAGCTGGGCTGAGGGAAACCCCTCCCCCCATGCACAAATTTTGTGCACCAGGCTACTAGTTTAATATAAATGAGTTGAATGATATTTCTAGATTTTTTTTCTAAACTACTAGAGTTTCAGTCCACAAATTTGTGCACCAGTGGGGTCCCTCTGCCTGGACTGTGGGATCAGGCCAAAACTGGCTCTCTGGCATCCCCTGAGTGTTACAAGATTGGGAGAGGGTGCAGGCCAGGCTGAGGGATCCCACTGGTGAATGATTGGAGTCAGGGAAGAATGCAGGAGGTTGGCCAGCTGGTGAGGGACTGTAGGAGGGCTCCAAGGCATGTTTGGCTCATTTTGCTCAGTCCCAATCAGTCGATTCCCAGCAGCAAGCTAACCTACCAGTCAGAGCATCTGCCCCCTGGTGGTCAGTGCACATCATAGCAACTTGTTGACCAGTTTATTATCTGACCCCTGATGGTCAGTGCACATCATAGTTACCAGTTGACTGGGCAGACAGTTGAACTGTCTGCCTTCTGGTGATCAGTGCATGTCATAGTGAGTGGTTGAGTGGCCTTACCATATCATTAGCATATTACAATTGGTTGGATGGATGACCAGACACTTAGCATATTAGGCTTTTATTATATAGGATTCTTCCATTTCTGTGGTAAATAAAACTTGGTCAAGGTTTATTAACATTTTAATGTATTTTGTTAGTTGTGTCAAAGAAGAAATTTTCTTCTATCCTTGTAGTTTCTTCAGGTGAGTCTAAACAGACATGTCACAGATTAATAAGAGAAAATCCAGTTTAATTTTATATAGATGGGATTCCACAAGAATATGAGGAGGGTCCTAAGGACAAATTGGGCAGTTAAAGCTTATATGCCATCTTGTGCCAAGGAGAAGAGAGTGATTTGGGACTTTAAAGGGGAAGAAGGCAATTCACATGGAGATCAAAAAGCATATAATATAAATAAATGTGTGCTGGGCCTTGCAGATATAATGAACTCTGATCTCAAGGCCCTGTGGAGTCTCCCCACCGCTAGCCCTCATTCTTTATAGATATCTCTACTGATAGCTCTATTTCAGGAATAGACTTTTTATCTAATTTCTTTTAGTCAGGTAAGGGGGAGGTAACGAGAAACACTTCCTGAGCCTTTATTTCTTAAAAATAATAAGTCTATATTAGTCTTCATGCCAAAGATGCACATTTTGGGGTGGTAAATTTTTTTTATAGTTGGTTTGCAAATATTTTCCTTGAAACTATTATTTTATCTATGATCATAAGTGAAATTGGTATAGATTTTTCGGTGTATGTTTTTTTTTTTTCCATACTACATTTGGCTCAGTAACAAAATTATATTGGTCTAATAAAATAGGTAGTAAATTATCTTTTCTTTTCTATTCTCTAGAAGAGTTTATATAAAATGGGAATAATTTGTCCACTATTTCATAGAGGTATCTGTATAAATATCAGGATTTTATTTGTTGCTTTTTATGGGAAATTTTTAACTTAGATTTGATTTCTCTAATAGCATTGAGTCTATTCCGATTTATTACTTTATCTTGAGCAAATTTCAGAAAATTGTATTTTTCATTAGGATTATCAATTTCCTCAAGTTCTGTTTTCTTCCATAACTGCTATGTAACAAACCATTCTAAAATAACACATCAATTTATTGTGCTTGCTAATCTACGATTTGGGTAGGGTTAAGCTGTATGGCTTGTTCCTGTTCCATATGGCATTAATTGAAAAGGCCAACTGAAGCTGAATGATCCACTTCCAAGGTGACTCACTCACATGGCTGGTAAGCTATCTGCTGGGACCTGAGTTGACCTTCTGGACTCCATGTGGGTATCTCCACAGAATTGCTTGGATTCAAAAAGCAAGATGGGTTGGCTCCATGCATGAATGTTCCATGAAACAGGAAATGGAAGCTGTCCATCTCCTAAAGTCTGAACCTAGAAAAGGAGCTCACCATCATTCTTCACATTTGATTGGTCAAATGATCCTAGAGCCTTTCCAGAACTAAGGACAATAGTCATAGATCAATTGATAGAGGGTCATGGAATCTTCATGTGATCACAACAATTTCCTCATATAAAGTTATTCATATAGTTTTATTACTATTTAAATGTCCTGTCTATAATAACATTTCTATTTCATTTCTATGTTTCTTCTCCCTTTTGCAGTCTTTGCAGTTAATTTTTATCTTTTTTTTTCATGGAATCAATTTTTAGCATAGTTCATTCTATTATAGTTTTGCTATTTTATTAATCTTTATCTGTTTTTTCATTATCCCATTTTATGTATTTTTAAAGATGAATGATTGAATTTCTTCTTTTGGATAACTTTTCTTTTCATACAAGCAATTAAGGTAGTGTATGTTTCTTTTAAGTAACTGCAGATAAGGGATATCATAGCAGGCCTGAATTCTATTCTTTGAAAGGCTTTCTTACAAGGATGAACATTGGCTGGGAACCTGGATTTTGGGAAGATTCTCAACATTAACTCTGCCTATACTGTTTGTACAAACACTATGGTTTGTTCTGAACACCTGCTTTTATCATGGGAATTGGAATTTGGGTTCTTACTCAGCAAGGGGTATGCATTTGATCAGGCCTCAATGAAAGACCTGATCATTGAATCTCTGAGATTCCCTGATTGGCAACATTTTGTATGTGTTGTCAAAAGTCCTTGCTGGATGATTTAAGTGTATCCTGTTATTCCACTGAGAAAGATCTCCTGGAAACTTACTCTTCATTTCCCCCATCTTTGCCTTTTTCAGTTTGCTTTTTGTCTTTTGCTGTAATAAATTATAGCTATGAGTAAAACTATATGCTAAGTCCTGTGAAGCTTTCAAAGAAACTGAGCCAGAGGGTAATCTTAATGGTCCCCAACCCAGTAACCCTTTAGTTTAATCCTACATAGTTTAGTACTTATTTTATTCATAATTCATTACTTTCTAATTTCCATTGTGATTTATTTTCTTTGACCCATTATTTATTTGGAAAGAGGATTTAAATGATTATAGTTATTTTTCAATATTTATATTATCAATTTCTAACTTACTTGCATTTTGGTCAGAGAGCTGACATATAGTATTCTTCTTGACATTTTTGAGACTTACTCCAGGCCTAGTATATGTTCAATTTTCATAAATGATGTGATGTGCTTGAAAAAAAGTGTATATTATCAAATCATTATTTGCAGATGTGAATTTCAGGAAAGACAAATTAATAAAATCCCTCTTGCTGGATCAATTAGAGAAAGTTGCTCCTTTTGGTATTTTCTGTAGGGCCTTAATCACAAGGAACAACAGTCTGTAATTATTGGAATCGAGAGTCTAGGAATTTAAAGCAGCAAGAAATCTAATACAAATAGGTACCTTCAAAACTATTAGAAGTCCTGACAGATCACAAAAGAAATCACTGCAAGTTGGAAAAAGGAAAAATGGCAGTGGAATAGATGGATGTGTCCCGAACCTTGTCCAGGAGCAGACAGAGGGAACAGCTGAGGGACGCATGGGGAGTGTTTGTTGACAAGTTGAAGGACAGCTATCCTCCAAGAGAAGGTGGGGGATCACTGGATAAGGCTCTCCTGATTGGGCAGCCCCCACTGCTGTTCAGTTCTCTCCCAGAGCTGCCAGCTTGGACACGGAGACCACACCATCTTGAAGGGGGTGGTGGATGTTATCGAAAGCCTGAGAACCTACAACTCGGCACCCACTGAGCAGCTACAAATCCTAAATCCCAAATATTTTCCCTGCAGTCTCATAGGGTGTCCCCAATTGGCACAAACACACAGATTCAGAGGAGCTCTACACTCCACCACAGAAAGGTCCAATTTCGCCTGGGATGAGGTGAGGTCTCTGTTCCTGCAGGATAGAGAAACACATGACTGTGGGAACTGAAGGACTGGGGGAAATCTGTACCTAGAGAAATCCATGGCTGTTGGAGCTGGCGTGATCTGTGAATGTGGAAGGAGGTTTTCAGAGCTGCTAACAGAGGGAATCTCTAGAAAGCAACCCATTTTGATCTGATGTAGAGGGACATCCTGGAAGTTTTAAAGTGTTCCATCTGCTTGGACACAAGGGAAAAGATGGGACTGTGCAGACTTGCAAGCAGCACCAGAGTTCACGCATTTGTGCCCTTTCCTCTTCAGATCATTGTTTCTGATTGTTGAACCCAATACATAGGATCACCCAGTTGGAGACACCCTAAGAAACTGCAGGAAAAAGTTGTTTTTCTGAATCCTGGGGATCAGAGTGGGGAGTGACCGTCAGAGAACCAGCTCTGGGGCAGCCCACTACCACAAACCAGTATTGAGTGCCACAGGGAAAGCAGGATCTAAGCACAGGCTAGAGAGAATATATAGTCTCAGAGATCAATCAAGAAACACTGCCACCCAAAGGCTGAATCACAAATTGACTCTTGTGTAATCACAAATAAAGGAATAAAGAGATTAAGACACACCACTTCCTTAAAAATCTGGACTGGCTTACAATACTGAGGAGCAGTGGAACCCTGGGAACTGTAATACTGTCCTGACTAGTAAACAGGCATGCCAAACAGAACAATAGAGGAAGTGAATGACCTTCACTACTGCACATTCTATTTATTTTTTATTTTTTATTTTTTTCATCTTTTACTTAAAAAAATATTTTTTCTTTTTTCCTCACTTGATTTTACCTTTGGAATTACTAAACTTTTATTATCAAACAGTATTATTACTACTAGTATTTTACCTTTTTGTAAAAAAAAAGTGTCATTTTATTTTCTCTGTATTTTACTTTACAGATTAGTGTCTTACATTCTATTTTCATCTTTCCTTTAACATCATTTTAATCTATCTCAACTCTACCTTTATGCCATCACTCTTTTCCTAAATTTTCTCCTTTTGTTTCTGTTTCTCCTACTATTTTCCTATTTTAGATTTTTCCTATTCTTTCTTTTACCTGATAAAATTTCATCCTACTTATATATCTAATTTCCAATCCCCTCCTCCAAGTCCATACACACCTCTCTCTTCTCTGTCTTCAATATCCAAAAATTGTTTTTCTCTCTGTCCTTTTGTTGGTGTTTGCTTCAATGTTCATTATATCAACTTTTTATGTTTTTTTGTGTGAAATTGTTTTGCTTATTCTTTTTTTGTTTTGTTTTGTTTGTTTGCTCTTTTTTTGCTTGTTTATAGCTTCTGTTTTCCCTTGCCTCACTTGATATTAGTTGTTATTTGTAGTTTGTATTAATCCTAGGTACTTGTTGCTGGTATTTGTTGGCAGTAGTGGCTGTTCTTTGGAGTTTTCTCCCCATATACATAGTTTGTTCCCCTTCTCTTTCTTATTCTGTTTCTTTCTCTCTTACTATCTTTTTTTTCCAATTTCATTTTGGCACTCATTTCTTTATTTTTTTGGAGGTTTTTTGTTTTTTTCATTCCCTCTTCTTGTTTCTCTCCTGTTCCCTAATTTGCCTCTCTCTGGTGGTCACCTTTGATTGTGGCTATTAATATTGTGAATACATTTCTGTTCAGTGCCTTGTGTGTTATACCAGGTTGTGTTGTATTTTGTGCCTTTAAATAAACAAAGGAGAGAGAGAACTACATAACCAGACACCCAGAGAAGAGAGACCATAGGGAAACAAAGACACAGCCTTCATATGAACACAAAGCAGGCATTCCCAGAAAAGGAAGTAAACAAAATGAAGGCAAGCAACCTTCCAGAGAAAGAATTCAGAGAAATTGTTATAAGGTGGTTGAAAAGAATGGAAGACAAATTTGACAATATGAGTAAGAACCAACAAGAAATGAAAAAGAATCAAGAAGAAATGAAAAATGACTTCACTGCTGTAAAGAACTCAATAGAAAGCATCAAAAATAGACTAGAAGAAGCCAAAGACTACAACAGTGAGCTAGAAGAAAAGGTAGGAAAAAAATACACAAGTAGAGCAGCTTCTAGAAAAAAAATTAAAAAGCAGGAGGAGAGCCTAAGGGAACTTTAGGACAACACAAAACAAAACAATATCCACATAATCGAGGTTCCAGAAGGAGAGGAAAATGAGTAAGGAATAGAAAACCTGTTTGAAGAAATAATGACAGAAAACTTCCCTGATATAGGGAACAAAATTAACACCAAGAAATCTATGGTATGTCTATATACCAATAGTGAACTTACAGAAAGTGAGACTAAAAAAGCAATAAAAAAAAAGAAATCACATTCACCATCACACCAAAAAAATTAAGATACCTAGGAATAAACTTAACTAAAGAGGTAAAAGACCTGTAGTGGAAAACTACAGGACACTGAAAAAAGAGATAGAGGAAGACATAAACAGATGGAAAAACATACCATGTTCATGGATTGTGAGAATCAACATCATTAAAATGTCCATATTACTCAAAGCAATCTATAGATTCAATGCACTCCCCATTAAAATACCAATGACATATTACACAGACCTAGAAATCAAAACCAGATTTCAAGCTGTATTACAAAGACACTGTTCTCAAAACAGCCTGGTACTGCCACAAGAACAGACATATACAAAAATGGAATAGAATAGAGAATCCAGATATAGTCCCAAAACACTATGCTCAATTAATATTTGACAAAGGAGGCATGAACATACAATGGAGTCAAGACAGTCTCTTCAATAAATGGTGTTGGGAAAATTAGATAGATACATGCAAAAAAATGAAACTAGACCACCAATTCACACCACACACAAAAATAAACTCAAAATGGATACAGGAATTAAACATAAGATGGGAAACCATAAAAATACTAGAGGAATCCACAGGCAGCAAAATCTCAGACATAACCCAAAGGAACTTCTTCACTGATACTGCTCCTAGGGCAATGGAAGCTAAAGAAAAAATAAACAAATAGGACTATATCAAAATAAAAAGCTTTTTCACAGCAAAAGAAACAAACAACGATTCAAGAAGAAAGCCCACTGTATGGGAGAACATATTTGCAAATGTTATCACTGATAAAGGTTTAATCTCCAACATCTACAGGCAGCTTATACAACTGAATAAAAGGAAGATAAATGATCTAATAAAAAAAAATGGGCAACGGACCTAAATAGAATCTTTTTCGAAAGAAGACAGTAGGAAGGCCAAGAGACACATGAAAATATGCTCATGGTCACTAATTATCTGAGCAATGCAAATCAAAACAATATGATACCATCTCACAACTGTCAGAATGGCTATCATCAACAAATCAACAAGTGTTGGCGAGGATGCCGAGAAAAAGGAACCCTCATGCACTGCTAGTGGGAATTCAGACTGGTGCAGCCATTATGGAGAACAATATGAAGTTTCCTCAAAAAACTAAAAATGGAACTCCCATTGGGCCCAGTATTCCCACTCCTAGGATATATCCTAAGAAACTAAAAACACCCATCAGAAAGGATATATGCACCCCTATGTTCATAGCAGCACAATTTACAATAGTTAAGATTTGGAAACAGCTTAGCTGCCTGTCAGCATGTGACTGGATCAGAAAAATATGGTACATCTACACAATGGAATACTATGCTGCCATAAAAAGAAGGCATTCTTACATTTGTAGCAACCTGCATGAAACTGGAGAGCATTATGCTAAGTGAAATAAGCCAGTAAATGAAAGAAAAATACCACATGATCTCACTCATTTATGGGTAATAAAGAACATTATAAAGTGATGAACAAAAAGGTAAATACAAAGGCAGTACAGCATCAAACAGGCTGTCAAATTACAAAGGGAAGGTAAGAGAGAGGTGGGGTAGATAAGAGATCAACCAAAGGACTTGTATGCATGCATATAACATAACCAGTGGACATAAGACACTGAGGGGTGAGAACATGTATGGGAGTGGGGTGGTGGGAGCAATGGAATATATGTATGAGTGTAATTCATTAATTAAAAAATGGAAAAAAATAAAAATCATATGAGAAGTTTATGAACAATTAAAAAATAATAATAAAATCACTGCAAGTTTTAAGAAATATAGACATTGTAGGAATGACAAAACTGTCATGATGGTTTCAGCTTCCTGCAGACAGTGCCTTTTGTGACATTTTAATTTATCATAAAAAAATACATATTTGGTCTTCACCTTATTTCTTGGCACAGAACTCCTAAAACATTTGGAATTTCCTAAATGATGAGAGTAATAATGTCTTTTATTTTTAATAAGTTCCTTTCAACCACACCTGAATTTATGTTAATTAGGTGACCATATTATAAATTAGAGCTATAAGGATCACACGATCTCTTGTTTAATAATTTTCTTGTTAGATTTGACCTTGTTTAGCATTCATACTGAACTCCTGTTCCTATGAATTCTATCAGGTTCCTCACATTTAGTATATCCACTGGTAGGCTTTATTTCAATATTCTGTCTTATTTTCTTTTTCTTTTTGACAAGTTTGTCAAATTATAATTTATTTCTCTTTCTCCTTTACAATGTGAGAGCTCTGTATTTTTCTTTTTTACTAGTGTTTATCTTATTTCCACATTCTCATATTCAAGTACATATTTTTCTATTATTAATAATATATCTACTTTTCAACCATTTCTCCTGACCATAATGCACTCTTTTCCTCCACATATTCCCATACTTATGTCTCTAGAATGAAACCTTTTGATCAATTTTATTTTCCCACCTATTTCCTCCAATGTCCGAGGTCATGCTACGATATGTTTGCATTTTTAGTTTAATCCTCTTCCTTTTCAGTATGACTTAAATAAATCCCAGCATTTATTATTATTAATTTGGTGAGAGATAGAGTTAGAGATAGAGATAGAAAGATATGTATCTGACATGTCTTTATGTTTTCCTATACTTCATACTACATCTTTTCCAATCCTGAGGGCTCTGGTTTAAGTCATGTGTTTTTAGATAGAATACTTTCTTGAGTATATTTTTTTCAGATTGTCTATTATATAAATGATATATTCTCAAATACTTAGGGAATTTTTTTTCTAATAATTGTTTAATCATTTACTTTCCTCTGAAACCAGACAAGGGGTCCAGGTTGCCTATCAATACTTGAGCCAATTAAGCAGAGACAGGGTTGAATCATATATGAGTGTTTATTCCAATGATGCCAGCAGTATGGGAGAGCAGCAGGTCACCCACAAAAATCTTCTCTACCTCTCCCCATAAGCCAGCTGCTTATATTGAGTAGAAGGAAAATATTATGTGGGAAAGTAAGAATTACAGGCATGGGAAAGTAGGCAAGCTATAATGATTATAGGTAATAGGACTGGAGGTTACTAAAGGTGGGTGCCTCCAGGACTAGAGTGTTTCAGCCACAAGGTAGTAAATCTTTCCATAATGATAGGCAGTTTTCAGAAAATGAGGATGGATTGCATCCTGATGTTAGATCCCATGTACTAGGGCGTACAACTCTCAGCCAGGTTAGGGTGTGCTTTCTCTAATCAGAACAGAATAATCACTGTTAACATAGCATGATTACTATTTCTTATAATTATAACTAATACCCAATATTCTATTTCTGACCCTAACACTTCCAACTTTTCTCCATTTTTTTCCCTTCTGCTTTACTAATATTGGTATATTAATTTGTCTGTATCTCTTTTCTAAGTACCTTATTTTTTTTATCTTTTCTTCTGTTTTAATTCATTAATTCAAGTTTCAACAATGAATTTTTTCAACTACCATTCTGTAATAATAACTTTTAAATCTTTTTTTTAATATCCAGGAAGAATAAGTTAAGATTATCAGAGGGTTGGTACAGGAGCACATGCCACTGTGTGTTTTAAAATATATGGCAGTTAGCATTTATGGTAGAAGTGCTAATTCTAAGGGTATTATATCAAAGTTCCATTGCTTGAGGAGCTGGAATACTAAGTAAATTAGCAAGAAATTAGCTTTTACAAGGAATATATGATTTTAAAAAACAGTAATTAAAACTGGAGTAAAAGTAAGGATAGCATATTAAAATTATGGCAGAAATTCTGTCATTAATATAGAGGCCAAAGTCCAAAATTAGATAATGAATAAGCTCAATTTGTTGCTCTCTCTCTCTCTCTCTCTTTCTCTCTCTCTCTCTCTCAATATATTTGTATTAATTTTAGATTGAGAGGGATAGAAACATTCATCTTATCAGCTGCCTCCTGCAAGGGAATGAAATCCACAACCCAGGCATATGTCTTGACTGGGAATCCAAATGGGATCTCTTGGTGTATTGGGTGGACGCTCAACCACTGAGCCATACTAGTCAGGCAACTTGCTGTTCTCTTTAAAGGACAGAATAGTACTCCATAATGACTGCTCTGGAGAATGAGATGATGGTGTGTACCAAAAGATCCAGGTGAGGTATGAATCGAGAATCACACTGGTTCTTGTCTGCTTCTAGAATAAAATTGCCCTCTCAAACAACAACTATTGAATTTAAGGTTCCCATGGCAGGTGATCAAGGATGGCTGAGGCAGAATGTTTGTTTGCAAATGAGTGAATGGTATAAGCTATAATAATAGTGGAGATAACCCATACTCAACAATTCCAGGGTTTTCCTTGCACATTCTATTTACAGGAAATGTAGACTGAAGTAGTCAGAGTGTACCGCTTCTATGGATGTCTGAAATAAGATGATAGGTTTATATTGGACAGAGAAAGCAAAATAACCATGAGGAAAGTACAGCTCACAGAATTTTTAATGCTGCACATGCTATTTAGTGTGATGAGAGGAAATAAGTCACCCCGTGGTGGAAGCAGAGAATGAACTTGTCCAGAACAAGAGAAAAATGGCCGTGTGGGGAAAAGTTGGTTCAAGAAGCATTTAAGTGTCATCAGTATTAGTAGAAAGGTCAGGAGAACGAATGTAGAGAGAGAAACCTGGAAAACAATTTGAAAAATAATAAATATCCTAGATATTTAAAGGAATTGCTGAAGTCACAAATACCAAGCTAGCAAGCATATTTTTGCTAAGACAATCAGTGAGAGAAAACAGAAGGTCAATGTACCATTGTAGTAAAGATGGGTTTTCTTGTCCATCTGACAGAAAGTACATGATTCGTGTGTTGTGATCTGTGGCCATTTCTGGAGCTTTGATAATTTATGAATGTTATTTAATCATATTCATGATCTTTGTGTGGGGGATCCTATATAAATGATTAGGGTTACTGCAACACATAGCTCACAGCTGCATCCAGTTTGTAAATAATTGAAGATTTTCTGGCCACAGTCTACTTCCCAGGTGAATTCGATATAGGATACATTAAAATAAAATAAAAAGTTAGGTCAATATAGTTCCATCTGGGCTTATTATCATGTGAAGGCAATCTTGTAATGAAGAATACTCAAGAATGACATATGAAACAATACTTTCTCAGGTTGATGAGCTCAGTAATGAATCACTCTGTTATTTCCTTCCAGGACTGATTAAAATAGCACTTGAGTTCTTGAAAATACTGAAGTGCTTATAAACGAAGCAAACAGATGTCTGGAGAAAAATAAAGCTGGGCCTGCTCTTACAGAGGTCAGTGTCTTCATATGAAAACCAAATTACAGCAAACTCATGAATGAAAGCATTTATTTTATATTTAAGAATTCTGATTGTGTGAGGAAGCCTTCTCCTCAAGTGGGTTGACTGTAACTTCTATTTAATGTAACTATCAGTCTTAAAAATGTTTATTATTTATATTGTTTCCATAATATAAATAATATATGATATAGATTATATATATAATATATATAATCATTCATTCACTCAAGAATTACTCAATAAGCAGCTACCTTGTGAAATTTTAGTCTTAATAGATAAAATAAAGTTGAAGCAGATCTAGCCTTGACCATGTGGAGCACAAAGACAGGAAGAAAATATCCATTACTCACCAGAATATGGTATATTATGATATAGTTCATAAGAAAAGTATAAAGTATTATTAAAGTTCATTTTTTAAAATTAAATCTTTATTATTCAGATTATTACATTTGTTTCTCTTTTTTCCCCTACATATCACACCCCCACCCAGCTCCCACCCTTCCCTCTGCCCTTAGCTCCCTCCCATTTACCTCATCCATAGGTATATGATTTTTGTCCAGTCTCTCCCTGTACACCCCTCACCCCTTCCCCCCTGAGAATTATCAGTCCACTCCCTTTCTGTGCTCCTGATTCTATTATATTCACCAGTTTATTCTGTTGATCAAATTTTTAATTCACTTAATTTTTAGATTCACTTGTTGATAGATATGTATTTGTTGTTCATAATTTTTTGGCTTTTACCTTTTTCTTCTTCCTCTTCTAAAAGAGTACCTTTCAGCATTTCATATAATACTGGTTTGGAGTTGATGAACTCCTTTAGCTTTTTCTTCTCTGTGAAGCTCTTTATCTGCCCTTCAATTCTGAATGTTAGCTTTGCTGGATAGATTATTCTTGGTTGTAGGTTCTTGCTATTCATCAAGTTCTAGTTGTAGAACTTCCACTCAGCCAGCTTTCCTGTGGTTCTGGATGATGTCCATTCTGTCTTTTAGTTGTAGTTTTGAAATTTTTGTGCGAGGCGGCAGTGTAGGTGTTTACCTATGCCCCCATCTTGGATTCTCGTTCTAAAGTTCATTTTTTAAAAACTGGAAATAAATTAGAATAGGCTAATTTGAGGATGGGATAATTGAAACAAACTTTCAAGAAAGGTTAAGATCTACTTATGGAAAAATAGGTAATACAGGGAGAATACCCAAGGATCAAAGATATGGAGAAATAAATAATTAGAATTATAAAATTTGAAGAGATCTCAGGGAACATTTGATTGAGGTGATGTATAAAATATCTTGAGCCAAAATAATCTTTCTTCTCTGAATTTTTGTAATATTTGATTAATACTTAAAATATACTAGAGTTCCAGTGCATGAAATTCGTGCATGGGGTGGGGTGTGTGTGTGTCCCTCAGCTCAGCCTGCACCCTCTCTAATCAGAGACCCCTTGAGGGATGTCTGACTGCCTGTTTAGGCCTGATCACCCTGGAATTGGGACTAAACAGGCAGTCGGACATTCCTCTCACAATACAGAACTGCTGGTTCTCATCTGCTATCTTGCCTGCCTATCTGCCTGATTGCCCCTAACCACGTCTGCCTGCTAGCCTGATCAGCACCTAACGATTCCCATTCCAGCCTGGTCACCCCTAACTGCCCTCCCCTGCAGGCCTGATCACTCCCAACTCCCCTCCCTTGCAGGCCTGGTCCCTCCCAACTGCCCTCTCCTGCCAGCCATCTTGTGGCAACCATCTGTGTCCACATGGGGGCAGCCATCTTTGACCACATGGGGGCAGCCATCTTGTGTGTTAGAGTGATGGTCAATTTGAATATTACTCTTTTATTAGATAGGACTGCTTTATAGTTATATACCTGTATGCCTTTATGGGCCATTGAGGAAAGGAATTATATATGTTTTTATATTCCAGCAGACAGTGTTCAATATGTGGTTGGGCAGAAAAAAATATCAGGTTAAAATAAATATATGGAGGAGAATTGTCTTAAAATGGTGTTTGTGAAATACCTCCTCTTTTTACTTTTTTTGGGTGTTCCTCCTCCCCCCCATATTGCAATAATAAAATTTTATTTCTTTATTTCTTCATTCTCCTTAGTTTCTGTTATTGATTTTATTATAGTCCTTAAAAATGCATATCTCATTACTTTCTTTAATTTTCATGTGACATGACATCATTTCCTTTATGCCCCTCATTATATTATTTAATGTGCTCATCTCATTACACCTTTCCCATCTTGCATCTCATTATAGCTTTTAAACATGCACATCTCATTACACAGTCCTTACATATCTCATTGCATGATTCATTTTTGTATCTCATTGTCATTTCATTTCTGCATCTTACTACATTAAAACCTATTTCCCATGATATCTTACATATTTTGAAAATTTATATACTCTCCTTTTTTTATGCATCTAATTATACTTCCTCTCCTTTATGTGACCAGCTCATTACAGTTTTTCTTTCACCCATCTCATTTCATCCCTGAAGGATGCCCATCTTACAGGACCCTTCCTGAGACAGCTCATTAAACTATTTCACATATTCACCTCATTACAGCTTTTTAACATATATGTCTTATTACATAGAACTCTTCATGAATCTCATTAAAATCTTGGAAGGTACATATCTCACTATCCTGTTGTATCTTATGCATCCTGTCACTGCATCACAAATACACATCCTATTAAAATATTTATTTTTATTATTTTAAGATGTTCCTTTATTATAAACTTTTTATATGCTAATATTTCAGAATTTCACTAAATTTTGCATTTTTGTGTATAACAAAAATGACCACATCTGTTTCAATAAATAAATTTTCTTAAATAGTGTTTCATATATCTTTAAATAACTATACTGATGCATCTCAGACTTGGTATAGTAGGGGTGTTAATAGAAGGGCAGAAAAATAAAGTCAAATTACTTTGGGTTGATAATACATTTAAAGTATACATGGGTTAATAAAAGTTAACTAGCTAATAAAAATTAGCTAAATTTAAAAATTGTGTTCTTATTTCAGGACAATTAGAGCTTTTGTATATGCTATTAAAGATTATGCATATTCATGGAGTTCTGGCCTGCAGCATTTATTTAATGAATCAGCCACATATTCTAGTGACAGACCATATATTAACTGCTTCCAAAACTGTGTCCCATGGAGCACAATTTAAGAAGGGTTGTATTGTGATATTTTATATACATACACATACATACCTATATACACATCTATATACAGTTATATGTTTATTTCTACTTATTTTACTTGCAGTCCTGAACTGCTTTTCAGAACTAATGATACTTGCGTGAATGATTCACTGATTAATACCCATTACAGTGGTTCCTCAACTTCAGTGAATAGCAGTGTTGCCTGAAAAGCTTAAAAATAAACTCTGGCCTCATCCTATTTTAGCAAGGCTAGGCTGTTGTGTTCTTCATTAGCTATCCAGGTGATTCTGATAGACACCAAAATCTGGGAACCATTGCATTATTGAGTGATGCTACATCCTATATAATAAAAGCCCAACTACCTAAATGGCAGAATGACCAGAGACCAGAACCACCACTGCCCCTCAGAAAGTGGTTAGGGTCGATCAGGCAGGTATGCAGAATGGTTAGGGGTGATCAGGTAGGCAGGCGAGTGGTTAGGAATGATGAGGCAGTCAGGCAGAGCTCCCCAATTGATGGCCTTAAAGAAGGAGACCCAGGCCGCCAGCCACAGCCTGCAGGCGAGATGTTCAGTGGCTGTGACAGGAGGCGCTGGTGGGGGTGAACACTGCAGGGCAGGGCTGGTGCCACAGTGGCTCCTGAGCAGGCATAGCACCTGCAGCCTGGCCCAGGCACCAGAGTTGCAGCCCCTGCCCATGGCTTCTGCAGGGCTGGACTGCCACTCCTCCTGCCATGGTGCCTGGGCAGATCCTGGACCCTTCCATGGGTGCAGGCTTTCTGCCAGGGCTCGGCCCCCTGACCAGACTCCCCAGCTTGGCCCTGACTGCAGAGGAGCTGAAATATGCTGACATCCACAACACGGGACCATGATAGGCCCCTTGCACTTCCTGGAGGTGAAAGTGAGCAAGGGGTCTCAACCTGTGAAAAGTGAGCTAGACGAGGAAGAGAAGTGGAGGAAAAGGCACTGGGAAAAGAACAAAGTGGCGGCAGCCTGATGCCGGAGCAAGAAGGAGTGGAAGGAGTTTCCGCAGCAAGAATCTGAGTGGCTGGAGGTCATGAATATGGAGATGAAAACCCAGATGGAGGAGCTGAAGCAGGAGCAGCAGGAGCTCATCCTGGTGCTCAACTGGCATTGCCCCACTTGCATCGTCAGGACCAACAGCATTAAGACCCCTGACTCAGAAGGCAACCCACTGCTGGAGAAGAAGTGACCATCAGCTGGGAGGAGGGGGAAGAGAAGGAGGAGGAAATGAGGAGAGGGAGATGGAGGAGGGTCCCAGAAGGCTCTTCCTTGCTGCATGAAAAACTCTTCAGTGAGGCTCAGCATAGCCAGCACTGGCCAGGCTTTTCTTGTGAAATTCAGATCAGCCACACCAGGGGGGGAAACCCAGGCTGATGAAACCCAGGACCAAGTGCTAAGACCAAAGTAGTCCTGAGGGAGTGCCTGTTCTACTTGGGGACAGGCTTGCAGGAGTTAGACAGAAGCTCTGGGCCCAAGAGATGCCCAATCAGGCAGCTGTGGACACTTCTCCAGCCTCTCTGCCAGGTCACCCACTCAAAGGTCCTTTGAGCAGCCAGGAAAAGCCATGAGTTGTAACCAAAATTAGGCTGCGTATGGAACCTTTTTATGCAGCAAGGAAGAGCCCTCTGGGACCCTTCTCCTCCCCCTCTGAGTTACAAACTGCCTGCCCCTAGCCCTAACTCAGACCCTGACCCTGATCCTCATGCAAGGCTAGAGAAGGGCACAGTGCCAGGCCCTGCTGTACCCTCTCATCATGGTCCAGCTCAGTCCTGTCCAGAGTGGCAGCCGGGGACACGCTCGCTGGCCCTGCTAAAGTTGCTGTGGGCATGAGGCCCAAGCATCCTTCCAAAGCACATACTCACTGAATGTTTACAGACTGGCTGTCCTGGCAGGGCTTTCAATTTCACATGTTTTTTATGCTTTTAAAAATATATATATATATTACCAAAAAAAAAGTTTTTATACAGGCAATAAACTAGTATAAAAGGGTTTCTATAATCACTTGATATGATACAGTATAAATATGCTAAGATTTGATTGTTACAAACAAATATTTAGCAATTATAGCTATTGCATGTAACTTCTAAGTACTGTAGTCTCTGGGTGTTGGGGGTGTCAGGGCTGGGGGTGCCATGCATTTCCATCCTGGTAAACCCTTCATAGTAGTCAGTTCTGTATTGCCCAGTAAGCATTACTCTTACTTAAAAAAAGAAAGAGGGAGGCCCAGGTTACCTGGTCGGTGGAGCTACAGTGCGTGGGTGGGGCCTCCCTCTGCAAGGTGATCATTCTGGGGGCCCCACCATTGACTGCTCCACAGAAGGAAGCCCATGGCACAGGCCAGTGATGCTGTGGCGGGTGTGTGGGGCTGGCCAGCGATCGCCCAGCAGAGGGAGGCGATCAGTGGGCAGGGGAAAGGCAGCACTGCACAGATGGCAAGCAGTGGTAGCAGCAGAGTTGGGTTAGTTGCCAGTAGCCAGGGGAAGAAAATCTCCAATAGGCCCTGATCTCAGGCAAGGCCTAACTACCCTACCCAAGGGGTCCCAGATTATGACAGGGTGCAGGCCAGGTTGAGGGACCACCACACTCGCAGTTCATGAATTTTCATGCACTGGGCCTCTAGTAAAGATATAAAAATACATGGGCCCTGATCATGAAACTGTAACAACCCCATGACAATGTCTGCTTTCTTTCTCCTTAATCTCTACATAAATATATGCCTGCTTATCTTCTAATTGCTAGCAATACACTGAAGTTATTTGCTTAGTGGTTGGAGCACAAGTTATGGCATCAAACAGCCCTGGGTTAAAATCTCCTTTCCACCAATATCTGATTATCTTGGAAAAGGACACACTACTTCTCTGAGAATCAATCTCCTCATCTGATAAATGGGATACTAGATACTCTTTCCATATTCTTAGTGTTAGGCAGAAATGAGCTTAGTACAGAAAATTCTTATCACAATCACTTGCACAAAGTGCTTCCTCAAGAAATAATTACTATTGTTTGTAACTTTACTTTGACATTCAGATGTCACATTAACTTTATTATCTTTTGTAATTATTACCATGTGCCAACTGACCCTCAGTTAACAAAATTAAAGGATTATGTGAAAACACAATTTCCCTATGTGATCCTCAAGGGATTGTCTGTTTAGTAGGAACCTTGAGAGGCCTTAGCATATATGGTAGATTACCAACCTCCTATATAATAGAAATCTAGAAGTTATACATTCATACACACATTAAAAATGAGGTGGTAGTGATCCAGATGACAGAAAACCTTCATGTATGTCTCCAAAGGTGAGTCATTTTTAGATAGTTATTTCACTTCTAACAGAGTCCTTATCACCTGTGCAAATGACACTAATAATCCTTGTTACCATCATAAGAAAAAAAAAACGTTTAATACAACCCTAAAAAAAGGGAAATTATCATTATTCCCCAGCATTTATCAGAAAAGATATCTCTCAGGAGAACCTCAGTTAATTATAGGTATATTTACAGTATGGCCTCTAGATAGCAAATCAGCTCTTTTAACTATTCAAATTGACTATTTGAGAAGTTCAAAAAATCAGCCCTAGAGATTCTGATTCACAAAACCTTAGATGAGAACAAGACAAGGAAATTTTGTAAAAGCAACCCTTCCCCATCCCCAAGATGATTTAGTAAAGCTGCCAAAGAACCCAAAGGAGTGGTTCTCAAACTTGCCTGAACATTGGAATCAACTGAAGAGCTTTAACAACTACTAATGCATGAGTCTCACAAAAAGAAATTCTACATTAATTGATTTGTGATGAGGAATGTGCATCAGGAGCTTTAAAAAACCCTCAGCTCATTCTAATGTGCAATAAACTGAATTGCCACCACACTTAATTCAGAGGACCCCATGGCTCTGAATCTGTTCTTCATTTGAAACAGGGAGTCAAATGAGAGCTTAAAATTTATTTCTGAATGATCAGTCTTTTTAAGAATTCCTAGCATGATGGTCTCCTTTGCAACCAGCCTTTCTTCCTAATTACTCTAGCGTTCTTTTGAAAACATTGACACCACCCTGTTCCTTCTCAAGAAATATCTGCTCCTATAATTAGGTGATTTCATGATTTGGAGCGAGAAACAACTTTCTTTCACAGGCCTCTATGTTTCTGCCAAGCACTTATCATCCTGCTGGCACATAGACCTTACTGAATACTTGGTGGCTGATTGGCTAAACCCAGGCCAAGAGACTCACCAAGTTCAGATTTTCAATTAGGTATCATGATCAGAATTAGTATTTTTACTAGTCTATAAGAAGCAGAAGCAAAATAAAAATGTGGCCAATTTTCTTTATGTATTCCAAACTTCAACTGAGAAAAGTGTTTCCACTTCATGTACTTTATTTTCAGAAAGCATCTCCATATTCTGAACTCCAGGTATTACTTTAGATTAGTTATAAAGGGGAAGATGCATTTTCTCTTTATTTTATTTTATTTTTTTTAAATTAAATCTTTATTATTCAGATTATTACATTTGTTTCTCTTTTTTCCCCTCCATAGCACCCCTCCACCCAGCTCCCACCCCTCCCTCTGCCCTTAGCTCCCACCCATTGATCTCATCCATAGGTGTATGATTTTTGTCCAGTCTCTCCCTGTACACCCCTCACC
>JAAGEH010000208.1:4474037-4517525 GCA_011751065.1 Lasiurus cinereus | reverse complement strand
GTTTATTCTGTTGATCAAATTTTTAATTCACTTAATTTTTAGATTCACTTGTTGATAGATATGTATTTGTTGTTCATAATTTTTTGGCTTTTACCTTTTTCTTCTTCCTCTTCTAAAAGAGTACCTTTCAGCATTTCATATAATACTGGTTTGGAGTTGATGAACTCCTTTAGCTTTTTCTTCTCTGTGAAGCTCTTTATCTGCCCTTCAATTCTGAATGTTAGCTTTGCTGGATAGATTATTCTTGGTTGTAGGTTCTTGCTATTCATCACGTTGAATATTTCTTGCCACTCCCATCCGACCTGCATCATTTCTGTTGAGAAATCAGCTGACAGTAGTATGGGTGCTCCCTTGTAGGTAATGAACTGTTTTTCTCTTGCTGCTTTGAATATTCTCTCTTTGTCTTTTGCTCTTGGTATTTTAATTATGATGTGTCTTGGTGTAGTCCTCTTTGGATTCCTTTTATATGGGGTTCTGTGTGCTTCCTGGACTTGTAAGTCTATTTCTTTTACCAGATGTGGGAAGTTTTCAGTCATTATTTCTTTAAATAGGTTTTCAGTATCTTGCTAACTCTCTCTTCTTCTGGCACCCCCACAATTCTGATGTTGGTACACTTGAAGCTGTCCCAGAGGCTCCTTACATTATCTTCACATTTTTGGATTCTTTTCTCCTCTTGCTTTTCCAGTTGAATGTTTTCTGCTTCTTTATATTTCAAATTTTTGACTTGATTCTTGCCTTTCTCTAGTCTGCTGTTAGGACTCTGTATAATATTTTTTATTTCAGTCAGTGTATGTTTAATTTCTAGTTGGTCCTTTTTCATCTCTAGTTGGACCTTTTCTATCTCTAGTTGGATCTTTTGCATCTCTAGTTGATCCTTTTTCATCTCCTCTTGGCTCTCACTAACTTTATCCAACTTTTCTAGCATATTCTTGAAAAACCTTATAAGCGTGGTTTTGAACTCTATATCCAGTAGTTTTTTTTTTTCCTCCATTTCTTTTGTTTGTGATCCCTTCCCTTGTCTCAGCATCTTCACTATGCCAGGAGAACTTCTGTGTTGGATTCAGCCTTATGATACCAGACTTGCAAAACCACAGAAGCCTCTCTTTTGAGCTTGGGAGGGGTGGAGTCTCAGGGCTTAAGGGACCGCCTTGCCTTCCAGTCGGCCCTGTCCTCCACGGCCCCTGAGTCTCACGTGACTGGGTAATCCCTGGAGCGGTCCTTGTGCTCACGCATACCCACAGTGCCTCTAGACTGCTGCCTTTCCAGCTTCCCTGCGCACCAGGACCACACGAGTCTAGGTCCCCAGGGTTTCGCCCGAAACAGGGGCTTAGTAGAGTCAGAAGTGGCACAGTTCGGAGGGTCTGTCTCCCGCCCACTCGCGAAAGCCAGCGGCACAATCTGTCCTTCGCGGTGCAGCACCATCCGTGTGCGAGACCAGACCTGATCTTCTGCGACTCCCTTAAATTTCCGTGCACCTCTCCCTTTTCACAGTCCAAACTCCCCCTGTATGAGTTTCGCTGGATCTGGGGTTTAGTGTCGTAAAATAAAGGGTTCAATGCCATTGGGAGTCTCCGTTTCCCTCCCGCCAGAGAAAGCCAGCCAGGTCCTCCGGCACCCGCTCTCTCAGAGCGCGCGTCTCAGTACCTCGGCTTTTTGCAGCTCCTCTGGGTCTCCGTGAGCCCCTCTCTTTCCTTCTAGCTGTAGAACTTCCACTCAGCCAGCTTTCCTGTGGTTCTGGATGATGTCCGTTCTGTCTTTTAGTTGTAGTTTTGAAATTGTTGTGTGAGGCAGCAGTGTAGGTGTTTACCTATGCCGCCATCTTGGATTCCTCCCCATTTTCTCTTAATGTTAGGATTATATTACATCCAATTAGGAAATACATTGGCAGGACCTAGTCTAACTGGTTGTAGAAAACTATTTCCAAACTTGTTTGTCTTTGTTTTAGTTTATATTTATCTATTTGATAGAAACTATATTAATACACTGGCCTTACTTAATAATGTACTGTTTCTCACATATTATCAAGGATAGTTTCCCAATACTACAATCTTACCACAATAGCACAAAAACAACATAATAGTAAATATCCTAAATGAAACATGAGTAAATACAATCCTGACTCAAAATAGTCAGGGATATAATCGTAAATGAAAGTAGAGACAAAAATAAAATAATATTTTATAAGAAATAAAACGAAAGCAAAAAATATATTTAATAAGGAATAAAATAATTGGTAGTGTACATCAAATCCATAGTCAAAATGAGACAAATCAAATGCCTTATAAAACATTTGCTAGAAGTAATATGCATCACTGATATTTTAAATTATTTAAAAAATAAAAATAGGGAAAAAACTAAAATACTCATTTTGAAGAACTGCTAGTGGTATTTCCATTAAAACTAAAAACAAAGTAAATATGTTTAGTATCTGATCTTTGTTTAACAAATTTTGGAAATTCTGGCCAATGTAATAAAGATGAAACAAAATACCTATGAGCACCATCCAACCAAATAAATAATAGAAAACAAATCCATTTTATGTGATAGTTTAAGATAGACAGTATTGGAAATTATTTTAGAGAAAAGGTGACTGCTTCAGTATCTGCTTATTATAAAACACCTATGACACCGAGTTTCTATCTCATCTATTTACTCCCCTCAGATCATATACATGTGTTCCCCTTTCACAAGAATGCCAAAAATATATGGAATAACCCAAGGGCCTGACACTTAAGAAGAATTACATTAATTTGATTCAAAATGTAAAAATTACAGCATAAAAGCCATATTATTTGTGTAAACAAAGTTGGGTTCCAGCTTAAGGTGACTTTATTGACTGCGAAGTGTCTCACTTTGAACCATACCTAAGTGTTCTCTTCTAGCCACTGTCACACAATGACATGATCCCGCATCCAGAGCCCAAAGTGCAGCCAAGTAAAAGAACCAGTCTTTTCACTGTCTAGTAATATCTGAACCCAGAATTCCCAATCCCAGAGACTCCATGAGTTTGCGAGAGCCCTGTATAGTAAATGGGGCCATGCATAAATGTCTCCCTTCTCAACTCTTTGAGGCTATGTTAAGACTTTACATCGCAACATATTTGAATTTAGGTGAGGGCATTTGACTCTTTTTGGCCAATAAAATATAAACAGAGATAATCACGTGGTACCCATAGATGAGATACATAAGAGCCAGTGCACTCACCACAGAAATGTTGAGAAATGGCTTCCTTTAGCATGAGTCTCTGAGTAATTATAAAATTCAAAGCCCCCAGCTAACCAACGGTGAGAAAGAATGAATATTTATTGTGTTAATAGTTTCCAATTGTATTATGCCATTGAGATTTTGAAATTTTTGTTACCACTGCCTTGTGTTACCACATGACTAGAGAAAGTTCATTTTAAAGTTTTCACAGAATTAAAAGTATCCTTTTGCCATTAATTAATTAGTTAGGCCAAACATGTGATAAGACTATTACCCAATTGCTCTCAAACAAGAAAAATCGGTAAAGTCAGTTATTAACATGATTTTAAGTAGCACAAAAAAAAGGTCTATTGCCACAATGATAGCAAAGTAAAATGGGATGTGAAATATTATCACTCAAGTGTAACTCAATGATCTAAAAGTTGTGGAATAAATTTTTTTCCTTTTTTTTTTTTTTTTGCTGAGATATTTCTTTGGGTTGAAAGCCAGCCAACTTTTGAAAATGTGTGGTGCTTTGCCCACCCTGGAGCAACTGGGACAAAGTTTGTCTGATGACATAGAGAGGCAAAAGGGAAGGAGATACTGGAGGAGGGAGGAGAGGAGGTAGCAGAAGAGACAGAGTAAGAAAAATATATTCTATAACCTCTTGAATTTTTTTCTAGGAAAAAAAATGATTTAAATTTAATAAAGAAAGAAAAGTTGAAAAAATTGGGAGAAAATAGGAGTCAACAATAGAATAAATAGGGCAGGGGAAAAATGCAAACATTAAAAGGCATTAGGAAGAGAAAAGCTAAATGAAAGAAAATTTAAAACATTGTAAAATGCCTACATGATTTTCTAAATGCCTCAAAGACTTTTTCTAATTAGATGAACACAACTGATTATAATGCTGCTCATAAGTAACCAGATCACCTTCTGCAGCGCAAATTGCATTTTAAGCTGACTAGTTTAAAATAAATTAATATTCACCAAAGTGTATGTGTTTTGAGATTGGGTCATTTAGAAACTTCCATTCCATTAAAAATAAGTTTTATTTCCTTGACAAAGGCCACTAGCTAAAACGTCAATTGCCTGTCCTAATGGATGACACCTGTAAGTAAAATAAACATATTTTTAATGGAATAGATGGTCAAAGTGACCTTTTCACAAGATAGCATATACTTTGTTGAATATTTATTGCTGAATTAAAGAGATCCTAATATGAAAGGACAGTAGTTCCTCTTCATTACCTTTCCTTGCTATAAAAAGGCAGAAACTTGTTTAAATGCCCTAATCACCTTCAGAATTTATCCATGATTGAGTAAAACACAACACACATAATAAACACTATGAATAATTTGAAATAAATCTGCCAGATCAGATTATAAATATTAATATGATGATGATGCTCAAATTAAACACTCATCCTTCTAACCCAAAATTCTTATTTCATTTATCTTACACCTTATTTGTTACTCTACAGCATTTATTTGATTTGCACCATATTTTCCAACAATAATAGCCAACATCCAGGTTGCTGCTGATGTGAAACTTTAAGGTCAAACTGTATGTTTTAAATTAAAAATAAATGTGGTGATATGCTGCATTTTTAATTCTTACCTGGGTTGAAAACATCATACACTTTTATTGGATCTGAATGGAAGGTTGCAACTGATGAGAGATGAAAAATTTATAGAAGTTATGGTATTTCATTGAAATTAGTGCAAATTATAGCAAATTCTCCAAAGTGGGAAAAAGGCCATAAATGTTCTAATCTTTTTTTTTTTATGTGTTGAAGTAGATTTACATAATCTAGTAATTTTAAATCATGAAGGATCCTTTGAAATCATATAATTAACCAGAGGCCCAGTGCATGAAATTAGTGCACGGGCGTTTGGGAGGCCTCAGCTTGGCTTGCACCCTCTCCAATCCAGGCCCCTCGGACATCCCTCTAACAATCTGAGACCACTGGCCCCTAACCACTCACCTGCCTGCCTGCCTGATTGTCCCTAACCACTCCCCCCTGCTGGCCTGATCACCCTAACAGCCTTTGCCTGAGTGCCTGCCACATGACTTTGTCCTGAAGGACATCTGGTCTATCCGGTCTAATAACCATATTACCCTTTTATTAGTATAGATGTTTTCTATTCTTTTAATATTAATGAATTAAGTACCAGAATATTCAAAAGGCTTTGAAAGGTTCCCTAGATATTTGTGGAATTAGAAACATACCTTGATGAGTAGGGGATTAAAAAACAAGATATTCCCTTCAAGAGTTCTATGCTACTCTGCCTGAAGCACAAACATTGTCATCAATATTGCTACTTCACATTTTTTGTTACACAAAAGACTGGCCTATGTATAAATTACCTATTACCGTGTTTTAATATCACACCAAAACTTAATATTTTAAAATAATAATTATTTATTAGTTTTCAGAATTGTTGGAGCAGCTCAGCTTGGGGTTTTGGCTCAAGATATCTTGTGAGGTTGAGTCAGATGTGGGCTTGAGTTGCAGTCAACTGAAGGCTTAAACTGGATGATCTACTTCCCAGAACTGCTTTGCTCCCAGGATTAGCAGGTTGTTATTGGCTATTACCCAGAATCTCAGTTCCTCTCACATGGACCTGTCTACAGGGTGGCTAGCTTCACTTAGAGTGAGAAATTCAAAATACCAAAGCTGAAGTTTCAATTATTTTTATAGCTGGGCCTCAAAAGAAACAGTGTATCTTCCATCATATTCTTATGGTCACACAAGACCAATCCTAATTACATGTGAGAAGAGACTATTAGTACACATAAAAGGGCATCAAGACCGAGAGGCAAGGATTAATAAAAGCAAGCTTGGAAGCTGACTACCAACTCTGTCCCATGATCTTAAATGATTCATGTTACTCCCACAGTAAAATATTCAGCCAATACAAGAACCCACAATAGACTTATTCCATTACAGCAAAGCTATCTATATTCTTATACACTGAGTGGCCAGATTATTATGATCTCTGAACACATAATAATCTGACCACTCAGTGTATATCCTATATAATAAAAAGCTAATATGCAAATTGTCCCCTCAACCAGGAGTTCGACCAGCAGGCAGGCTGGCCAACTGCCCATGTCCCCTCTCCCTGGCCATGCTGGCTGGACCCCACCCATGCACAAATTTATGCACCAGACCTCTAATATATAAACTGAATGGCCAGATTATTATGCATTCAGAGATCATAATATTCTGGTCACCCAGTATATAAACTAGAGACCCAGTGAATGAAATTCCTATGCAGGTAGGGTCCCTAGGCCTGGATAGCGATCAGGGCAATCAGGTTCCCTGCCTCCCGACCTCTCGACCTCCTCCTTCTCTTGCTCCCTCAGTGTCCTGCCTCTGCTACTGCTCACTCACTATGTTTGGTGGTCAGCATATATCACAGTGAGTGATTGAACTCCCAGTATCCCAGTCAAACTCCTGAGGGGACAATATACATATAGCCTTTTATTATATAGGATAAGGTACTGATGCAAATGAGCCCCCTTCCATGTGTTTCTTCTACTCCTAAGTAGAGTCTTTCTCAATCTCAAGACCCATGAACTAAATAGACAAGATTTCTGGGAACAAACACACACAGACACAAACATGCATGCACACACGAACCATATAATGGTGGGGAGACATGAGATAACTGTTTTAGATCCATTTCATCCCCACCTCCCAAAAAATAAGAGAGAGAAAAAAAATAGGAAGCACACAGAAATCACTGATTAAAAATTCTGAAACCTAGCCAGGCAGGTTTGGCAGTTTTGTGATTAGGTCTGAGCCCTATTTTCTGTAAATGATCCTCACAGTTCTTGACTCAGCCCTCTGGGCTCTTCATTCTATCATCTGAGTCACCTTTATCTTTCCATGATAAATGGCCTGTGTTTGCAAATAAATAGTTTTCTCAGCCTACTTCCTGACTATACAGTTCAGAGATCCAAAGGCCTCTTTCATTTTGTATTCTCTGTCCCTTTTAATTTAAGGTAACAGTGTTTACCATAATGTAATTTCCTTAAAAATCTATGGGCTTCCTATGAAGCTATTGGCTTCTTTACACTAGACAAAATCCACATTCACAAATAAGTCCTTCACTACCTCAAGATTCTTAGAAAGCTCCTTTAGACCAGCATGCTTAACATGAATAGGAGCCCTATTGTTTAATGAGAGGATATGTGAGGCACACCCTTGAGAGTCTTTAAAAAACTTTTTCCTGTTTGAAGTACCACTTTAAATCTTCCTGAGGTTTTAATAGAGTTTTTCAATCATTTTTTCAGTTTCATCAGCAGACCAGGAGTCCTCAAAGTGTGATATGAGGACACTTTGTAGGGGGGCAGTCCTCAAGACACATTCAGAGAGTCCACAAGGTTAGAACTATTTTCATAATACTAATACTGTACATGATTTTTATTTTCCACTCTTATCCAATGTAGTAGAAATTTCCAAAAGCTATGTGACCTATGATATATAACAACTTTATTCTATCAAGTTGGTTATTAAAGAAATTTTCAAACATGCAAAAAATGTATTTTCACTAATTTAAAAAATATGTTTTAAATAAAAATATATCATCTTGTTTACATATAATGTATGCTATTGTTTTAATTTCTTCAATTTTAACTCGCCAAAACAATAGATATAACATACATCCCAGTGTTCTCAATTATTGTTAACAGTGTAAAGAGCTCTAAGATCAAAAAGTTTGAGAAATAACATTTTAGTTTGTGTTTTTTTTTTAAAGAGCATGTTTGTTCAACATATTGATTACATTAACTATTATAGACATTCTCTATAAATAGTACAAACAACAAAAATTTTTAAAAATCCAAATCAATATAAACAAAACAAAGCTTGTACGGTAAAGAATCATAGGACAAATTGCCTAATTTACAAATGAGTAGTATTGTAGAGGTATTTTTTTGTAAGAAAATTGCCCACCCATTACAATTATATTTTTTTCTATAGAAACGACATGTGTACCACAAAAACCCAGTGATGAATCTTTCGCAATGGATCCACCCCACAATAGGTGGTATCTATTTGATTTTCTCTTCTTCCATTGGTTACAACAAGTAGGATAGGTCTGTTGCTGGTATGCACAATATGTCCTTTTGCGGCAACATGAGAAAACAATTCCAAATGCACACACATGGAGAAGTTTAAATGTGATAGTAAGATTTCATTGTGAATTAAGGGTAATTAATATACCCTCAGGGATCTAGAGGTTGGGCAAGCTCTACAAGCACTGCTATGAGGCTTCTGTTAATTCACCATATATCCTCTTGTTTCAGGCAAAGGACAAAGAAATGTTTAAATTAACCAACCCAAACTTCGAACTTTTCATGGGTTTGGACTGAGCCCTCCTCCCAATAAATTCTATTGGGGTTTCATGCTCCCATCCAATCCAATTATCTTCATAATTGTTACCATGTTAGGCCCTGCTTCTATTTCAGCATCCTGACTCCCATTGCCCATGTTCAAACGTTTCATTACATCACGCATCTCCTACAGTGCATTTGTCTTCTAGAGGAATTTCCTTCCCATATCCCTAGTACGAGGCTTTTAGCATTTCTAAGGAGGTTTTCTGTCCCATTCTGTTTACCTGTAAGTTAGATGGAAATTCTGTTTTGTTATTTGTTCCCACTTCCCAACTTTATGAAAATTATTTAATTCCCTTTTGCTTTCTTTCTTATATTAATAACTGTAACTGCCTACGCTGATAGATCCACAAATACAAGTCTAAGCCAAAGCAAAATTTCAGATTGAAAGGGAAGAGTGAGCGTGCTGCGAACATATGCATCTTGTCTAAACTGTAAGAAAAATTTTCCAACATTGGCTATGACTTGTTTTGCTGATAATAGCCATTCTAAAAGGTGTGAGGAGGTATCACATTGCCGTTTTGAATTGTATTTCCCTAAAAGCTAGAAAAGTTGAGCATTTTTTCATATATCTGTTGGCCATTTGTTTCTTGGGAGGAGTGTTTGTTCAGATCCTCTGTCCATTTTTTTAATTGGATTGTTAGCGTGGTGTTGAATTATATGAGTTCTTTACATATTTTAGTTATTGACACCTTTCAGGAGTTGTTGTTTGCAAATGTCATCTTGAATTCTGTTGGTTGCCTTTTTGTTTCGTTGGCGTTTTCTTTGGCTGTGGTGGGCACATAATGCAACATACAGATCATGTATCATAGAAATGTACACTTGAAACCTACATAATCTTATTAACCAATGCCACCCCATTAAATGTAATTAAAGAAAAAATATTCCTAAGGTAGTTGAACTAGTATTTGGAGCCATGAATCAGAACAATTTTGTTTATTCTCCAACCTAGCCAAAAGCCAACAAAACAATTCACCAAACTTCTGTTATTAATATGGTATCATATGTTATTTTAAAGTGATTTCCAAAGAAAGGTTTCTTTTTGTTAGAGTTTAAAGTTTAAAATTGGATATTAAATGAGGTTGATTCTTAAATAAGATTTCAATACTGTTAAATGAAACACTGAGTATCTTAGCCTTCAGATTATTTTGTGCATTCAAGAAATGTCTGTCACTTCACTTTAGCTCCGTGCTCAATCATTTAGAACAAAACACAACACAACAAAAATCCCAATCCATTCTGCCAGCTCAACAAAAGGCTTTGTGTGGGTGTGTGTTAGAAAGTAATTATGAGGTTTTTATTTCACTAATTATTCCTCAGCCTTTGAAATGTCAGTGTAGGTCAAAGTAGCAGCCAATGTTTTGAACCAGATCTGAATTCAAATAAGGAGGCCACTGCAGGAATAACAAGAAAAAGAACAGTAAAGTAATTTGACGTTAGGAGTAATGGAAAATGAGACTCAAGGTCACAGAAATTTAAAGTTTCCATTCAGAGGACCTCGAAAACCCCAAAGTGTCTTACAAAATTTATTCTTAACTATGATATGACTGACTATATCCACACTTCAAAGAAGTATAAATTGATACTTAACTAATGAGATTATTTTTAAATATTTAAAAAATTACAAAAGAAAATTTTTTCTTCTAGGTGCCTATTTAGAAGGATATAAACTAATACTAAATATTATAAAACTACTCTAAATTACTCTAAATATTTTCTTAATTTTTCTTAATAAATTATTTTAACTGACTTCATGATTTAACTTGAGAATTTAGCTCATTATCTTATAACAAATTTCATTATTATAACTATTAAATTGTGACATTTTCTAACTTCAGTAGAATGTAAGCATATCCTCTGAGTAAAGAATGTAAGGCAGGCAAATTGATTGGTTGTCCTGTATAATAACTAAATTGCATGACTACACTGATTTTTTGCTAGTAAATTATCTCAGGAAGATTAGTGGATTTAGGTGTAGCACTGATTTTCCTGACCCAGGCCTCAGGACCAGCTAAGTTTACACAATAAAAGCAGAGCAGATTGGAATAAAGTGATTCCATTCATTTCAGTCATGTTCATGACTGATACCCAGTGTCATGACCAAATTGATCACACAATGGTCTCCATCAATCTTGCAACAGTAGAATTGAGCAGATTAGTTGTACTGTGGTCTGTCTACTTCACCTTCTATAGATACAGCTCAATCTAAGAGGAGAAAGAAGAGTAAGTTGAGGCTAGAGGGTTCACTCTGATGGTTTATGAAAATCACCTCACTTCTCTTCTTTGTTCCCAAATTTTGCATAGACTATGCATTTAAGAAGTTCCCCCACCACCAAGATCTCCAGGCACTTTAAACTTAAAAAACATTGGTCTGGACATAGCTACTTTGGGGGTTGATATAAGCAAGTACATTGTTTATAAGAAGATCTAAGATAGTCTGTGTAGTTGGAAACTGAGATAGGCACTCAAGAAGAATAGACCAAAATATCAAATAAAGAGTTCAGAGAAATCTCACCAAAACTGACTCCATGCATCACCTCCCCTAAAATCTAAACTATCTCTGGAACAGAAACACTTTCTACAGTTTATCTTGAGTTCCCCATTCCTGACACTCTACCCAGCACTGTCCAACAGAAATATAATGTGACCACAGATGGAATTTTAAATTTTCTACTAGTCACATTAAAGGAATAGAAATAAACAGGTAAAATTAAAAATACATTTTATTTAACCCAACATATCCAAGATACTACTCAATTTTTAATTAATATAAAAATGTCAATGAAATAGTTTACATTTTACAATAAAACTTCAAAATCTGATGTGTATTTTATACTCACAGAACATCACAGGGTGAACTAAATACATTTCAGATGCTCAGTAGACATGTAGCAGTCAGTGGTCAACATATTGGATAGCATAGTTCTACGCCAAATCCTATGTGTTCTAATTTGGGTCCTACACATTGACTTCTATTATGAGATTTCTGTTATGTCTTAATATGGTGTGTGTGTGTGTGTGTGTGTGTGTGTGTGTGTGTGTGTATGACAGAGAGAGAGAGAGATTTTTTTTCCAGTCTGAAACATGCCCAACCAAGGTACCTATGGCTTTACAAAGATATTAAGTAGTTTAACTAGTCCCCCAAAATTCCACTCCTTTCCAACTTATTAGGTTAACTTGTAATCTAAGTTAGTAAGTTAGGTTAGTAAATACTTTCCCTTAGGATATTCTCCTTACTTATTCCCAGACAATTTATAATGAGGAAAACAAATTTCCAGATACTCCATTGTCAGTTTTATAACATGGAAGCTTGATTTGTCTGATTCTCATTTTCTTTATCTGTAAAAAGAGAAAATAAGTATCTCCATTGCAAAGCTGTTGTGATGATTAATTAAAGTAATACAAGTACCGTAGTCCAGTGCCTGGCTTATAGTAAGGGTTCAATAAAAGCTATTATTAATTATTATTATTAATTTTTTGTGTACCTTTAACCTTAACTGCCAAGAGACTACAAATAATAATATTATCCAGGATTGGGGTTTAGGCATGAAATAGGTTATAAGAAGAATGATAACTTCTCATCTTAGGGCTACCTACTTCCCAACACCAAACCAGTGCCTCAGGTTTGAGGTGTTGGTTTTAGCCACCACTCAGTTTGGTACTAAATTCTTCTGTGTTTTAAAAAGTAAATCAGTAAGTAAAACTGAAATCTCATAAGTCCAATGCAATAAAAGTTATTTTTTTGTTCAAGTCAATGGGATGTGTGTCACATGGCTTTCTGGGGCAATTACCCTCCAAATGGTGACTCAGGGAACTAGTCTATTTCTTTATCTTAAATACCTGACCTCCAAGATTTCTGAATAAGAAAAGTAAAGTATGGATAAATAAGCAAGGTTTACAAATAGACCCAGAAACAGCATGCATTATTTTCATCTAGAATCCTTTGACCAAAACATAATCAGACTAGAGGTCCGGTGTACAAATTTGTGCACAATGGAGTCCCTCTGTCTGGCCTGCAGGATTGGGCCAAAACTTGCTCTCTAACATCCCCAGGGGGGTCCTGGATTGTGAGAGGGCACAGGTCAGGCTGAGGGACCCCACTGGTGTATGATTGGGGCCATGGAGGAATGTGAGAGGTTAGCCAGCAGGGGAGGGATTGGGGGAGAGCTCCAGGGCATGTCCAGCCTGTCTTGCTAAGTTCTGATTAGCCAGACACCAGCAGCAAGCTAACCTACCTGGTCAGAGTGTCTGCCCCTTGGTGGTCAGTGCATGTCATGGCGAGTGGTTGAGCAGTCTTAGCATATCATTAGCATATTATGCTTTGATTGGTTGAACAGACAACCAGACACTTAGCATATTAGGCTTTTATTATATAGGATGGCCACAACCTAATAGCAAGTCTTCCTCTAGCCCAGAAAGGGGCACTAGAATACAGAATTTAGAAACTACATAACACTGTTTTTGGCACAAGTTGGAGTACAGTACACAATATTCTTTAAAAAAGCATTCCTCCCAAATGTTATGGTAAGTATGCGGAGGTAGACAATTGTGGGGGCCCTGTCCAGAGTATGCCAAATATTCCAGGACAATCTGAGCAAGGACACAATGATTGCATTGTGTATACTGTGCAGGTGTATTTTTCTATAACCCAAATACTGATTTCACTATTTGGCAAGAAGCCTCTTTTGTCTGAGTTGGTATAAAGTATGTTACTGACCAGCTGGTGCAAGGATGCTTTTATGTAGGGCTAGGCTGCTTGGTTCGACTGCTTTGTTAACAATGGCTGCTATGTTGGGGCAGCTACTTTATGAGGCTACTTTGAAGAACTATTTTGTCTGATGACTCCTTGGTAGCACTGGCTACTTGGTCTGCAATAAAGACTCTCCTATATGCCTTCATGCACTATCCAGTATCCCCTAGTAGGGAAGGACCTGTGCAGCCAACAGTTAGTGTAGTTGAGCAGGATCAAGGAGTGAGGACTCAGACAGCAATGGATGAAAGAGGCTGAATCAAAGACACATGGAAAGAGAAAATGACAGCCCTGGGTTGTATGTGTATAACAGTCAAGGTTGGAAATTAAGAAAAGTTATAGACATCCTCATTTAATAAAGTCTGATATTTAGTTAGCCCAGTTCAAATTTAAGACTCAGAATGTGCTTTCAAAATTTAGAAATTGTCATATTGTATGTACAAAGCCTGTGATATAGGTGGTTCCCTTCTTGTTCCACAAATGAGTATGAACTAAGTATTGGCAGGCTCGGTGCCTACCATCTAAGGTGTCTGATACTAAGGGCAGGCCTCTGCCAAGTGCCACAGAGCCCTAAGACCCTGCCTCTCCTCTAGGTCAGCATTGTTCTCAATGCAATGGCAGACTGGGTAACACCAGTGAAATAAGTTCACAGTGTTACAAGACTTCCCTTCCATCCTCAGACAGTGCCAGCTATTCTGTTTAACTGACATGAATTGCTCCTTATTTTGCTTTGGGTACCATAGGGAAGGTTAATTCTTCTTTTATATCATGACTCTTTTAATAGTTAGAGATAATTATACCTGTCTGCCTAGCTGAATTATTTTCAAATTTTTTTTCCAACCATCCCTCAATAACATCACCAGTTTTTATTGTCCCCATATCATTCTCTAGTTTGTTAACATCCCTTTTAAAGCTGAACACCCGAAGTTAAATACAGCATTGCAATTGGTATCTGAGGTTGCCCTCTCTTTTGAGGGAGAGTGATGCACTACTTGTCACACTTCCTCCTTGTCCTCTCATACTCCCAAAGACTCTCTCTTACTACTGCACACTTTTCCTAGGAACTGACACACCTGCCACAGGCTTCATATTTTGTGAACTGAATGAAAATTTGAAACAGAAATATGTAAAAATGTTTCTCTTGGAAATCTTCAACTTTGAAAATTCTAAAAGACATAGTCATTTATTCAAAACACTTTACCAAATAGTCTTTAGTTCATACTGCTTGCCCTACGAGTTATAGGGAAGCAGGAATGGAAAGAGAAACCTTTGTGTATTTTATTTTACCTTTTAAATTTTTATTTTATTTTATACTTACCATGTGCCATAGCCTGTGATGTGGAATGGGTTAAATGGCAAACAATCATGGTTTTTTCTTACATGATGCAGTCTAGTAGGAAAGACAGGCATTGCTCAATAATCATGCAAGTAAATACAAAGGCACACTGCTGATAAGTGCTTTGAAGTAAAATACCAAGTACTTTGAGAGAGAAGAAAGGGGACCTAGTATAGGCTGCAGAGTAATCTCTAAGGAGGCAGAAATGTACAATCTGAGTGATGACTAAGAAGATGAATGAGGATGGCTGGAACCCAAATCTCATGCTGCATCCATTATGCATTCTGCCTTGCTGAAGAAATGTGAAGATGTCTGCCCTGGAAAATGTTGTCATATCATGAAATCTGCAGCACAAACTTAATGATAAATATATAAAATAAGGGATAAAATCATCCACATATGCCCCTTATATAAAAAATAATAATCATATTATTTTTTATAAGAAATCCATGGGTTGAGTAAACATAAAAGTGGAAAGGAGATGTAACATAACTTGAAAAATAATTTGGAAAGGTTCTCAGCAACCTGGGTAATTATTAGAATACTGAAAGAAACAAAGGTGAGTTTGAGGAAATGGAAGATAGATAATCATCCAAATGGAGTAATGTCCTGACTCCTCAGTTTCCAGAAGGAAATCACTCACTAGGACAAGCTCTATCTGCTCATGAGAAACTGACTCACCATCTTCATTATAAGCCACCAGGTGTAATGGACTTGGGAGTGCCAACTACAATCTGAACTCCACCTCGCATATATGAATTCTTCTGTGCTCTCTAAATCAGATAGTTATGTCACATTAGCTTTGTCTGAACAAAGCAAGGTTTTGAAATGTGGCTCTAAAGTAAACAATTTTCCATGTACTGCAATGGTTTCAGGAGAAACTAGATTTATGAACTTGCAAAAAATACATTGGTTAGCTTCTTCTAAAAGATTTTCCCTTGATATAACTTATGGTTCAGAGCATCTTAACATTCTAAAGAATTTAGAATGATAAACATAAACTGCTCTAATAAAAGTTTATACCCAATCTCTTTCTCAGCTGGCAACATTTTTTTCTTACAAAGCAAAATAATAATTTTCAAATCTGCTATGCTTAACCATTCTGGATTTTCCAAAAGCAATGTTAATAGGTAAGTCCCTTAAGTGAAACTGGCAACAGCATGTAAGTCTTTTAAAGAATGGTAGAAACCTCAGAAAGCTTTTCAATAGAGGTTGGCTATAAAATTGGGTTGCTAAAAAAATAGGCTCTTTCACAACTTGTAATTCTAGCTATCCTCTATATTATTTTTCAGTACTAGGGCAATTCAACTTTACATGGAATTTTTAATAGGATTCCAAATGTACATCTTCAGTAAAAATATTTCTATATTATAAAATCACCATTTAGGGTTTTCTTTTCTGTTCTTTGGAATCTGGCTTTGTCTTTTTTTTAATTCCATAATTAAGCAGAATTTCTATGTTTTCTATCAAGAACATTTAAACAGAATGTGAATTTCAGGTTTGTTTTGTCTATGGTTCTACAATGCAAAGAGCTTTGTTTTAATGTATTTATATTTAATGTATATAATTTTCTTAGCACTAACACTCCTTTTTGCATTTAAATGTGATTAATATAAATCAGAGCTGACATTATGATTGCTGTCTCTAGCTTTACATAGTCCTGGTATTTATGCACCTCCTCTATAGATTCCAGAAGATTCTACACTGTATCTTAATTACTATTACACCAAGTAAATAAACATTGTTATAGTTTATATGTAAAGCAACTTTTGCATAAAAAATAATCAGGATAAATCATGATAACCCAGAGAAACCACACAACTGCCGATTTTCAAACCTGTCACCTAATGGAGTTGTATGTTATGTTCAATTCTATGTTCAATTGTATGCAGAAAATTGAACATTCCTTAAACTATACAAAAAAAGAAACATGGTTCACACAACATTTTAGAGACCAGCAGTGTCTTTCTAAGTCCAACGCAGTCTGCCCTCTAGCTCTGGAACAGAACATTTCCTTGATAAAACACTAAATAAAGTTGTTGGCTTGCATTTTGGGTCTATATTTCATGAAAAAAAAAGTATATTTTCAAATACTAGGCTTATACTCAGCACTAACAGATGCTCACATTTTGGAAGGCTTCTGGGAACAGTAGGTTCTTTTTGCTTGGTTCATCTGCACTCTGACATTCACTCCCGTCACCGTATATGCTCATGGGATGAAAGAACAATGGGTTCCTCTGCCTGTAGTTAATTCACCTTTTCATTCTCTTCCACTGACCTCCTTCCTATCTCCCCTTTTCCTCCTCTTTGTTTTCCTCTTCATCCTTATACTCCTACCCTTTCATCCTCTCCTTTTATGTAGAAAGTGTAAAATTGAATGTTTACACAAGGATTATGTAATGCCTTGTCAGGCCAATATTACTATGCAGCTCACATAACCACAGACATTTTTTTCAGCTATAAGGGAATTAGAGATAACTCTGTGAAGTAGTTTCCAAATTATATTTTAGCAATGGAATCTTTGGTTTAAAGAAAATTCTACATGGAGTCACAATATATAAAATTGATGAAAGTGAAGCTACCCTTTGAAAGAAAGAAATGAGGAGGGCCCAGAGTTTCTCAACCTCAGTATCCTTCTTGCCTTCAAGAAAACCCTGGTCTCTTCAGCAAACAATTTAAAAATTTTGATCTCATGCTATCTCCCAGCTGAGGACCAGAAAGTTCAAATATTTTATACCAGGTAGCATACCTTTCAAGATACAATGACGTATCTACAACCCAGTTTTCTGTATCTAGAAATTGGAGGTGGTTTTCTCTTATTTTAATGGAATGTGAATTTACTAGTGATATAACACAGAATGTTCTTGAGTGAGGGGTGAAAAATTTATGTAACTTCAATGTACATTTAATTATTTTAAATATATTTTATTGATTTTTTACAGAGAGGAAGGGAGAGAGATAGAAAGTCAGAAACATCGATGAGAGAGAGACATCCATCAGCTGCCTCCTGCACGCCCCACTGTGGAGGTATGCCCGCAAGCAAGATACATGCCCCCAACTGGAATCGAACCTGGGACCTTTCAGTCAGCAAGCCAACACTTTATTCACTAAGCCAAACCAGTCTCGGCTTCAATGTACATTTATTTAGCATATACACTGTGATAGGTGGAGAGCAGCTGTAACAAATATAAAAAGAAAGATCCATCCCCTCAAGATGCTTTGAGTCCATTAGGTGTAAAGATGCATAAAACAAAACAATAACAACCCCAGAGTTTGAGAAGCACAAATGGAAAGAGCCATCAATCTTCACTTTGGAATCATGGAAATCTTTATAGGAGAGGTAGATTTTTATCCAGGACATGGGAGAACAAGAGCTGGCCAGGAGAAGGACATTCAGGTGGAAGATGCAGCATGGAGAAATAGAAAGGTATGGCATCACTCAGGAATCTTATATAAAAAGGATCAAAAAGCTATTTGGTCTTGTGAGAAACTGAGGAGCAATCAAGAATTCTAAATAGAAAATGACGGGAAAGTTTAAAAAGCTATTTCACAAGTAGGAGGATCCAAATTAAGGCTGTAACAATGAAGGTAATGTCATAGAGAGTCCAGAGGGCTTATACACTGGGTGTGATGAATGAAGGTAAGATGTAAGATAGAGTCAGGTGTCAGGTTTGAGCAACAGTAAATGGTTGTCAGTTCCTGGGCATAAATAAAGAAGGGAGAACTGATTCTAGCCTCAGACAAAAGGATGATTGTTTTGTTTGTTGAGTATGAGTTGAAGGAGAAGATTTGAGGTCCTAATGAAAAAGTCTCATGCTTTTAGTTAAAATGCAAAGAGAGTCAAAGAAGTTTTAAAAGTCAGTAGATAATATTAGCTTGTATGTGGTATCCAAAGTCTTAAATAAGATTTCTCCAAAGTCCACAAGTGTTCAAAAGAGAGCAGAGGACAGAGCCCTCCAGGAATCCAATAGCTAAGTGATAGATAAAATGAACATGCCACAAACATGGCTGAGAAGGGGCCAGCAGAGATGGAAGAGAAAAATTCTAGAGAGAACGGTGTCATGAAAATCAATCCAAATAGGAAAAGAGCTTCTCAGAACTGGGAGTGGCCACCTGAGTCCAATTTTACAGAAAAGCCATTAGGTCAGATGAGCATGGACATGGTCAATTGTGTTTGCTTAGAAGTTGTGGTCTTTGCTGTGGCAGCTTAGTGGAGTAAGAGAGAAAGAGGCTGAAGCCCAGCTTTATAATTGTTTAAGGAACACTGAAGATTGCTATCTCAAGAAACTTCCTGATAAAGGGTTGGGAAAATACAGGTATATAGCTCAAGGAAAATGGGAGGCAAAATTAAGATTTTTTTCTTTTATAATGAGAGAAGCATGAGAGATACCACTGAAGATGGCTAGGTTGAAGATGCAAGAGAGGGAGAAATGGGAGCACAACTTAAAGAAGCTAAGAAGAGTGTCCTGAAACCCCAGAGCCAGTAATAGTCTTGAACAGGTGGGAATGGGTGCAAATTGAGATGTTTCTAAACAGTGGAGTAAATTTGAGAGTATTTTTTCTCAGACAGCAAAATGATGAAAATGAGAGAGGAGGTGACAGGATTAAGTCTGAGGGCAGAAAGAAGTTTGGAAGTGTCCCTGAATACAGTGAGTGGGAACAGGAAATGTAAGATAGAGTTTGGGGACTGTTTGTTATATACAGATAGGGACAGTTAAATACTGACAGGGACACAAACATAAATTGCCCATTAATGGTGAAGTGTAACTGAGCTTAGAGACAAGAGTCTCTGGGGACATTGGAAGAGACAAGGAGGAAAGGGTGCATTATGAAAATTTTCAGAGTTATTAAGAAGCTCCACTTCCCTCGGGCAGACTTGTTCATCTCTAAATTTCATTCCTCCCTCCTATGCCCTATGGGCAGAGACAAGCCAAACTTCTCTGCCTACCAGCAGCACCTCCTCCTACCACTTTGTGTTTACTTTCAACTCCACTCTCCACTTCTCAGTGTCATTAGGATAAAAAAGCAACAGTGGGTGACCTTTTTGTCTGCAGCATGCCTGTGTCCATCAGAAGGCATGGATGCCATGTCCTTTTGGGAAGATGATACCATATACATAATTACCAGCACTCCCTACCTTGATACTGTCAGTTAATAACAATCTGTCTTCCTAAGGCCACAAGGAATTTGGGAGCTGATGCCTCACAGAGTATTTTCACCACTAAAATTACTCTTAAAGATAGTGGGGAGAAAATCAAATTAAGCCATTTTCCTCTTACCCTTTTGCTACCTACTTGGAAATCATTAATACAAATGGCAGTTAGCCTAGCAATAGCACTGCAATCAAAACAACCACATCTATCTCAGTGAGACATATCGCTGCTCTGGCTGGGTTATTCCATTGGCTACTAATTAATAGTGACACGCATTACTGGCCTGGCAGCAGGGTCAGCACAGCACTAGTAGTACCTGACTGCAGGCAGAAACCATACATATTCAAGTCTTTGCTCCAGCCCCAAGGAAGGAGGAGGAACTGAAAGTCAGTTGACAGCAGACATCAATGGAATAGTTCTCCAAAGCAGCAGGATTCCCACATCTGAGAGAGGGACACAGGACTGCATGGGTCTGAGTCATTTTATGTTTAATGTAATAGAGTTCGAACTTAGTCCTGAATGAAGGGAAGGAGATCATCACCACATGGAGTTTGGAGGAGGAAGGCAGGGTCCAGATGGGGTTGAACCTTAATTCTGAAACCTTTTCTAGAGTCCTTAGGTCAGATTTTCCTGAAAAACAAAATGTAAATTCACATTTTAAAACCCACCCATGGCTTTCTACCACATCACAGCTGTGGCCTGAGCTCTATGAAGGTAGAATCATCAGCTATTCAGAAGGTGGCTTAAAGGTCTTCATTAAAGAAATCTTTCTAATGCTTCCAGAGAGTCCCACATGGATTCCTCAGGATCCCCTGTAAAGAAGCAACTGTGAGCCCTAGCTGGTTTGGGTCAGTGGATAGAGTGCCACCCTGAGGGCTAAAGGATTCCAGGTTCAATTCTAGCCAAGAGCACATGTCTGGGCTATGGGCCGATTCCCCTCTACCCCAGTAGGGGTGTGCAGGAGGCAGCCAATCAATGAATCTCTCTCATTATTGATGTTTCTATCTCTATCTCTCTCCCTTCCTCTCTGAAATCAATAATATATATATATATATATATATATATATATATATATATATATATATATATAATATATTTTTTTTAAAGAAGCAATTGTGTTACTCAGTCAAGTTTACCTAATAACCAATCTACCCAGTGCCCACAGGTTATGCATAGTTCCAAGCAGGCAACAGGTACTTATTAAATACTTGTTGCTTAAATGAAAAACTCCACCCCCAGAAGTTATCCACCCAAATTAGTCTATTCTTGCCCTGAGCAATGTCCAGAGAGGCAAAAGGACAAGTTTGTTATAGGGCCAAGGGTGAGGTGACATGGAGTCCAAGAAACAGCTGAAAGGGAGGAGAGGAGGCTTGAGGAAAGAAGGGTAGCTTGAGGGCCTCAGGCACCTGTCAAGAGAAAGGATGAAATGATAAGGTGGTGATAGCAAAGACAAAAGTATCTGTCTGTCTTAGAACCTCAGAAGGCAGCCTGAGTGTGTGAGGGAGCTTCCCTTCCTAGGAGGAATGAGAATCTCAACCCCATGCTTTCTCTTTGCTGTTGTCCTTTTCCATGGTCTCCTAGGGAAGTTGACTGTGTTTGTTTGTTAAGCACTGCAACACACAAACAGATCGACATAAATGTATGCCAGCCTTTCTTGTTTAAAAACATGAATTATTCAAGAAATATTATAATATTAATTAAAAATCATTAAAATATGAGTATTGGGAGAGGGAGGAATGAGATGGTGCATTAGCAAAATCACATTTCGCCCAAACATAAAGTGTGCCAGAGCTGCTTAATCATTGTTTTGATAGTCAAAAAACTATAACACTAGTTTC
This sequence comes from Lasiurus cinereus, assembly GCA_011751065.1. NCBI lineage: Eukaryota > Metazoa > Chordata > Mammalia > Chiroptera > Vespertilionidae > Lasiurus > Lasiurus cinereus. The sequence goes on along the minus strand of JAAGEH010000208.1, from coordinate 4,495,859 downwards.
ACAAAACAGGGGAAAATGAGGCTTTTGGAAGCCTCTGCTTCCATTACTATTGGTGAGATTAATTACTTATGGAACTCCAGCAGTGTACTGGGTTCTCCAGAAGACACAAATAAGATGAGGTTTCTGCCCAAAGGGCACAGGTGCAAAATCAGAGATGCACAGAGTTCTGACACACACCCCCAGTTGGTGATTAATGATCATGCGCACAAGGGACTTTGGCTTTGGCTTTGTGGTTTGTTCTATTTTTTTTAGTTTTCAGCCTTCAGAGGAATCACAAAGTGAATGTTGTTGCTAAAGAGTGCCAAAGAAGAAGTAAGCTATCAGGAACCCTATAAATGAGAAAAATATATAAACCTCAAATTTCAATGTCACATTTACAAACTATGAAGGACAGCAAGAAAGAACTTGAGTAATTTGGGTCTGGAGGATTCACTAGTGATGATGATGATTTCATATTTATTATGGATCCACAAACTATAATTATTACACAAAATGCACACATGGCATAATTTCTGTAATTTTTAAAGTTACAAAACTTGGTAAATGTGTATATTGTATATACAAATAGGTCACTGGCATTAACATGTGGTAAACATTTAAAAACAGAGCTCAGGGTTATTGATACAACAGTACATGTGAAATAAAAGACCAGTTTTAAGAGGAGCCATTTTGGCAGCTGAATTAACTATTTCAGCTGGGAGTGTGTATCAGAACTCTATGCATCTCTGATTTTGCACCTATGCATTATTTTGAGGATGCTGTAATGGAACACAAATAGAATCCTCATGACTTTAATTGATTACAATAGCTTTCTCTGAGCACCAGAAGATGTTGAATTGATGAGGAGATGATTATCACCCCCTATGGGATATGGGCAGGATGGAATAAAAGCAAGGTTACAGAAAAAAAATTCATCTTCTTTCTCCTTTTAGCTTAGTTTATGCCCAGAAACAAACTGTGGTCACTTCCAAGTACGATCAACACTGACTTAAAGACCTGGAGATGAGCATGGCAGAAGGAGCCACTAGATCTTATAGTCACACCCACATTGATATGACCTTAAAACAAGCCAAGGACACCTGGGCCATGCTATTTCTCTCTCTTGTTTAGAATATGAGCCTGTTCTGTTGCACCTAGTTTATAGCTATGTAATAGCAGAGACTTTGCCTTACTCCCACCTCTCACCCCAATCCCTGATCAACTTCCCCATATCAAGATGAAGAGATGGAAAGTTGGGTTTGAACTTAGTATGGCTGGAGTATAGAATCAGGAAATCAAATGGGTCTAAAGAGAAACATACAGTAGCTAAAGAAGAAGGACTGAATTGAGATACAAAAGCAAGAAAAGACAAACCCAGAAAAGCCAGCCTCAAATACAAGTTGGAATACAGATACCACATCAGAATTAAAGTCAAAATTTAGACATTGGGTAGTTTTCAAAACTCATTGGGCAGCCACAAAAAACAACTGGCTTGTAGAATGTGTGTTGGTTCTTTGTGTATTGCCCGCTATTACCATATATTCCCTCTGGTACTGACATTTTTTTTTCTTATGGATCTAATACCTAATCATTCTCCTAAGACAAGGGTGAAATGCCTTCAATTATTCTGAGTTCAGGTACAAATATGTATTAACTAACTCTCAAAACACAAACACACACACACACACACACACACACACACACACTCACACCACATTCACACAATGGGAGAAACTTGTATATTAACTTTTTCCATTAGATACACTTATTGTTTTAGCAATGTAGCTTTTAACTTCTGGGAGTGGGAATAAGAGTTATTTTTAAGGCTGCAATATAGGCTGTAATAATGGCCAGAAAAACAACCAGCAGAATAAAATAAAGGTACAAATCCATCTGAAATAAAATCCAAGTGTAATGAGATACTTAACCCCATAAACATGACCTCAATAGCTGATCAAAAGCATTGTACTTTCCAAATAATCAAAATGCAATTTAATATAGTAGTAACAGCCCAGGTTACAAGATCAACCATCACAGGTTTGAATTTTCTTGAGTTCATGATTACAAGCTTTGAATATTTATCTGCAGAATAAGAAGCCCCCAAAAGCATATCTCCACTCAAAGAGAGGAACTTACCAAATGCTTCTGGATTGATTTATTAGCTGATCAGGCATCCAGGCCGAGTTCAAATTCATCCTTCTAAGGCTATGTTTCTGCTACCAAAGTGAAGTACAGGACAGATATAGTAACAATGGTGATAAAACTTGACTCAAATGGTCATGCCCCAGTTAACATCATTTACTAAAACTCCTATCACATAGCCACATCCTCTGAAATGTAACATAGGTCAACAAAAAGTGTGGCACTTTTCAAAGGGAAAATTTTAAGGCAAGTAGAAATACACATGCATGCTATATACACATCTTATCTAATAAAAGAATAATATGCAAATTGACCATCACTCCAACACAAGATGGCTGCCCCCATGTGGTCAAAGATGGCTGCTCCCATGTGGACACAAGATGGCCACCACAAGATGGCCAGCAGGGGAGGGCAGTTGAGAGGGACTAGACCTAAAAGAGAAGCAGTTGTGGCTGATCAGTCTAGCAGGGGAGGGTAGTTGGGAGGGATCAAGCCTGAAAGGAAGGGCAGTTGGGAGCAATCAAGCTTGCAGGGAAGAGCAGTTAGGGCTGACCAGGCTGGCAGAGGAGGGAATTTGGAGGCAACTGGGCCTGTAGGGAAAGGCAGTTGGGAGGGATCCAGGCCTGCAGGGGAGAGCAGTTGGGGGGGGGGCAAGCTTGCAGGGGAGGGCATTTAGGGGTGACCAGGCCTTCAGGGGAGGGCAGTTAGAGATGACCAGGCTTGCAGGGGAGGAAAGTTAGGGGCATTCAGGCTGGCAGGGGAGCAGTTAGGAGGGGGTGATCAGGCTAGTAGGCAGAAGCAGTTAGAGGCAATGAGGAAGGCAGGTAGGTGAACAGTTGGAGCCAGCAGTCCTGGATTGTGAGAGGGATGTCCAACTGCCCATTTACACCCAATCCTACCGAGATCAGGCCTAAACAGGCAGTCAGACATCCCTTGAGGGGTTCCAGATTGGAGAGAGTACAGGCTGGGCTGAGGGACACACACCCCCATGCACGAATTTTGTGCACCAGGCCTCTAGCACACATATATGCACACATAAATGTACACATTCAGCACCACATTCTTCATGAATATAAAATGCTCTTAAAAATTAGGTATTACTTGCTGTTGTCTAGATATGCTCCAGATTGATTTACTAGAAACCTCTGGAATCCAATAAGATCTTCTGGGAAAAGGAATCACATCCCAAAATACTACAACCATTGGTTGAAGTAGAGGGTCAGTCTACCTGGACTTGAGAATTCTCAAAACTGCCATTGTAGTATGCTTCTGAGAATACAGATGGTGCTCTCAGGTGCCTATAGATCCCAGAGCAAAAGCTATAGGGAGGGCAGCTGTCTACTGGCCAGAAGGCCTATTCTGAGTGGCATACCTCTTACTATGTTTATTAAAAACAAAACAAAACTCAGGAAATCTGCATCCTGTTAATTGCAAAGGCTCTCATACTAACATTCAGTTTCAGTCAATTCTGGCCTCGATAAAAATTCACAGTGTTTTATATATGTCTGAAGAATGACACCATGAGGACTTCTCATCACTCTCCTCTAGACATTCTTCTACTCTTCTACCACATTCTCAATACATAGATGTCTAAATGTTTATAGTCTGGTTGATGCTAATTAGAATTAGGGTGCATTATAACATAAACTGACATAGTCCACGGTAGACTTGATGTCTGTATCCAAGTGTGTCAAAACTGCAGCAAGAGGTGGCTTTTTTGATCTGTCATCATATAAATATATGTTCCATAAGTGACCCATGCATAGATATCTTCAGATGTCTTGTCATCATCAATTCTTCCCGTGGAAACATGGCAGATGGCAACTACTTCAACCTTCTGGATAGAAATTGGGATACTCTGTATGTGGTATTGGTACTACACAATAAAGTAGAGTTTATTTACTGCAGCAGGAAGGAAAATAAGCTAGGGTCTCAAAATAAAACCCTCATTATAATGCTTCTTACTACTCATAAAAAAAATCCCTGGGGAATCTGTATCTTGCAGAGGCTCACATAGAATATGATCATACTAATACCAGTACAGGTTTGGGTATTGCCTGTAGAAAAAGGTACAAAGACCACATCAAGTCCTAATGCCTCCATACTGGAAAGCTACATCTCCCTAAAATTAAAGCCAAGAAACCAGAGCAGAGGAGACAAGTAAATATCCTCTTTCCCTGTGGCACCTCCCGCCTAATGGGAATCGTAGTTAATGATCTGAATCAAAAGAGAAGTCTTGTTTTATGGAATGCTCACTCTTTGTTAAGCAAAGCTATTTGGGCGAAGGACCATTCTATCGATTTTAAAATTGATTTCTTTTTTTTTCTCCCTTCATATAACTAAAACATGGCTCACAAATCACAGCTCTTTTATTCTTCTAGCTGCAACCTAGGCTGAATCTCTCCCAACCCTCTCACTAGATGTCTGGTGAAGGAAGTGGGAACATTTGGACAGAGATTGTTCAAGTTTCTATTAAAGGTTTCAAGTGGCTTACTTTGAACATTTGGTAATTTATATTTCAAGTCCCTTGGTGTAATTATTATAATTATCATTAATCATCAACTTCCAGACCCAATCGAAACACAGAACATTGGAAAGGTCAAAGCAATGGAGAATTCTACTATCTTTCACAGAAGATATGAGGCATTAACATTCTGATGCTCCACTTGTGTGACAAAGATTGTAATGAAAATAGCACAAGATTAATGTGTTCTTCTGATAAGAATCATCATAAGAAAAAGAGCAAATAGAGCAAACTTAACCCACTTTTGTCACAGAGGCATATGGTAACCAGATGGGTTGAGGCTAAGGAACAGGCAATGACAGCTTGGTTTGACCCTGATGAAGATGATTATGCCTTCCTTCTTTTGTAGAGGAAGAAAAAATAAACTAACTCAGGAGCATGGCAAGTCACATTTTGGATAATTCAGTGGACTGTTGGTTGTTGACTTGGCTCCTTCCCTAGATATCCATCTCTAGATCACTTAACCTTCAAACCTGCCTGCTAGAAATCTACCTGCTTGTCCAACAGTGGATCCATTATCACTTCCCTGAACCTAGTCCATCCACTGTGGACAAAATAGGTAATGCTTAATTACCTATTTAAGTGTCTATACATGTATTCAAATCGCAGTTTGGCCACTTATTGTGTGATCCTGGGAGGCTTGCAGTTCCATGCCTCCCATTTTTCTTTTTGTAAAATGTGCTCAATAGCATCTACTCCAAGTGTTATTTTAAAGATAAAGGCAATATACTTAAACTACTTAGCACATAGAAAGTGTTCAATATATGTCAGCCACTTTTTTTTACAATAGAATTCCTTTATTGTTATGAAGTCTGTCCGGTTACTTAAGCAGAAAAAGATAAATCTGGAAATTAGTCTATATTTCTTCATGTCTGTCATCTTCACACAAGCAAAGTAGGACAAAATTCTGTTAATTATACCCCTTTATCTTCCTTCAGATATTTTCTTTAACTTATAACTCTTCCTTGTATGAATTTAATAATTATTTTCCTGCCTCTAGGCTCATCCTATTCTAAACCATTGGCTATATTGAAGCAAAATTCTCTTCAAATGTATAATTATCATAATGCCCTTCTCCAGCTTAAATTGTATCAGTGGACTTCCAAACCTTCAAGTATATCTCAGATTCCATAGGAGGGGCATTATCCCTCCTTCTTTTAAGCACCTCCACATTCCCCAGTCTCTACACAGACCAAATGTTCTTCAATCCCAGCATAGCCCTCAGTCTTTCTTGCTTCTAACACTTATGAGTGGTGGTCACTCTGTCTGAAATCCTCCTACATCTGGTAATCTCTAATTCTTAAATGACTCAGCACTGGCATCATTACCTCTCAGAAGCTTTCCCTAAACTCTTTTCTCCCTCCAGTAGCATTATATGTTTTTCATATGTTTTCACAGCACATAAAATAGTTTTCTCTTAATATTAATGTGGTATTTTATTATATGCAGGTCCCCATTCATAGTAGACCATGAAATCCTGGAAGACATACACTGTTATTTAATCTCTGTAAAGCCATTTCTTAGTTTCTGGCGTGTAGGAGATGCACAATGATTTTTCTTGAATACATTCACGCATCTTCTTATCTCTTTTGCTAGCTACTATCATGAATGAGAAGGTAAGTAAAATAAAATTTAAGTACTTTATTTTATTTCTTGTTTATCATTAAAGTGGGAAAAGACTTGGGGAAAATCATAAATTTAAAGGTAAAATAAAGATTGTAGATTATCTGTGCTTTTCCAAGATTATTCAAGTTCTTTGCATTGTCTACTTGTAGAAGACAATGCAGACCTGCTGCAATATACCAGCAGGCTGGCAATAATTGAGATTATTTGATAAAATGTGTCCCCCTAAATTCCCTTGTATAATAAGAGAAAGGAATTAGACTTTTTGAAGAAGAAAAACTTTTAAAGCTAATGTTTTATGGAAGCAGGAAGCAGGGGAATTGTATTATACATCCAGTTTTCTGAAAGTCCATTAAGGGAGCCAGCAGGGAAAACCATAAGAACAATAATCCACTTGACAATGCCAAGGTATGGAAGCCAAAGGACTCAATTCTAATACCCTGCAGAGAGGGTGATGTTTGTCTGCTTGCAAGAGGCAAACAGCAACCTTGAGAGGGATAAATGCTATAGCTGACCCCTCTGTTTGAAGAGTCCCTTTCTATATCTCACTAATGCAAAAAGATGAAATATCTCAGTTGGAGAGAGGAGGCTGGGTCCCACTTACAGAACTCAAAAATCTCCCCTGGGCACAGAGACAATGAGAGCTTCTCTGATGGACAGTTTCAGGTTGGGCTGACCAGGTTGGATGTTTACTTCTGGAGGCAATGAAGAAAAACTAAATTACAGCCAAGAAAAAAAGCAAAGTTTGTTGCTGAAAAGATAGTCAGATGGCCCAAGGGAATAAACAAGGTCATAAATGGGAAATAAAAACTACATCAGAACATAGGAGTGAGTATGAAATGGGTCAGTGCAAGGGATTTGGGATGAAGGTTGTGGATGGAGCAAGGGAGCCAGAAGGCAGACTTTCTGACCTGTGCTCCTTAAAGGAGCTGGCTGGGAATAGCAACAAGAACTCTCTCAAAGCAGAAGAAAATCTTAAACTTACTTCAAATGCCCATTTTTCATGAAACCACAATGAGAAAATGGAAGAAAATTGGACATGAGACACAGTGAGCAATATGGCCACAGAAAGAAAAGAAAAAAAGAAGTCAGCACCAGAGGAACTACATGATGAGTGCCCACACTGGGTCAGCAACTTTAACAGCAACCATCCTGTCTTCATCTGAAGAGCGTGGAGGAGTCTGATAAAATTCTCTGTGGGGCTCAGATAATTCCTCCCACCTTCTGCTCTTCTCAGCTGTGATCTGCCTTCCCCAGTTCTGTCTCTCTCTTTTCAGCTGACAAATCTGTCTGATGGTCTCCCTTACATTTTAATTCATCTCCACAAGATGCTGCCTCTGCACTCACCTCCACAGGACATGTACTCACCAGCCTGCATTTTGATCAGAACACCCATTTGCTGCACCCAGTCCAGGCCCTGAGAATATAGGAGTGCCCCCACACACATACAAAAGCACATGTTCACATGTTAGATAAGATGCTCAGAACAGTAAGAAGTCTCAAGTATAACAAAACTATTCACAGCACCAGAAGAAAAGGACTTGTGGCAGTGTTGAAGAAAACCAAGTTTTGGGGAACAGGATGGTTTGCTGAGTGCCTATACATGTATCTGATATGTAACAAAGAATTTTCTGAAATGCATTCCATTGTGTATTTGATACCAAATCCAATATGGAAATGAATAAACACTTCCAGGGAAAATGTAAGATGAATTCCTAGGAAATTAGAAGTGCTAGGCATAAAGATAGAAGTCTTACAGGGAAACATCGATCAGACTGTCAAAACTCAGAGGGAAGAGAGGGGGGTGGGGATAAGGGGAAGAGATCAACCAAAGGACTTATATGCATGCATATAAGCCTAACCAGTAAACACAGACAACGGGGGAGGGAGGCATGCATGGGAGGAGGGTTGAGAAGGTAATGGGGGGATGAGGACAAATATGTAATACCTTAACCAATAAAGAAATTAAAATGCAAAAATAAAGAAAAAGAATAGAAGTCTAGAGGAATGGGGGCTCCAATCATTCCTAATTCAAAATGATGACTGGAGTTTGGACTGAAAAAAGAATACATACCTATGAAATAATAGGTTTGCCCAGCTGGTGTGGCTTAGTGGTTGAACATCGACCTTTGAACCAGGATGTCATGGTTCCATTCCCCATCAGGGCACATGCCTGGGCTGTGGAGTATGCCAGAAGCACTGATCAATGGTTCTCCCTTATCATTGATGTTTTTATCTCTCTCTCCCTCTTGCTTTTTTTCTGAAGTCAGCAAAAATATATTTTTAAAGAAAAAAAAATAGGTTTGGAGCTAAAGAAGTTATACCTCATTAGAATAGGTATTTCTAACTGATCTCATCAAGACAAATTTAAAATAAATGTATAGGAACACTCCGAGATTTAACTGTGTAGTCCAGTGGTTCTCAACCTTTCTAATGCCACAACCCTTTAATACAGTTCCTTATGTTGTAGTGACCCCCAACCATAAAATTGTTTTTGTTGTTACTTCATAATTATAATTTTGCTACTGTGATGAATCGTAATGTAAATATCTGTGTTTTCCAATGGTCTTAGGCAACCCTGCTAGCAGTTCTCAACCTGTGTGTCATGATATTTACATTATGATTCATAACAGTAGCAAAATTACAGTTATGAAGTAGCAACGGTCTTCCCAGTGCTGGTCTCAGATTTTTAACCAAACCAGAGAGATTGTTTCATTAACTACTGAGTGCAGATGAGATCATAAATCCAGTCATAGCAACATTAACTGAATACATAACTATTCTGAGAACCTACTATATGTTGAGCACATTGCTAGTCACTTGGAATACTACAGTGAATGATGAGATTATGTAAAAGAGCTAGAGAAATCATATACTTGTGTGGATAATTATCATCTTGAGGACAGAAGTGACTATCAAGCATTTGAAAATTAAAGTTCTTTTTCCCTTTCCTTCATTTCCTGGAAAATTTAATTCAATAGCCATTAGGAAGGGCCTTACATGCTGATAGTTGGGGAGCCACAATTTCTCAGCTGAGTATTGGAACCTTTGAGAAAGAGAAATGAGAAGGATCAAGAAAACAATAGTTTCCCTGGTCAGTATAACTCAATGATTAGAGATTGGCCCTTAGACCTCAGTTTTCTGGGTTTGATTCTCCAACAAGGGCATATGCCTGCAGGAGGCAACCAATCCATGTGTCTCTTTCACATCTACCTCTCTCTTTCCCTCCCTTCTTTCCACTATTTCTAAATATCAAGGGAAAATTTATCCTCCAGTAAAGATTAACAACAAAAAAAGGAAGAAAGAAAAAAAGAGAGAAAAAGAAAGAGAGAGAGAGAGAGAGAGAGAGAGAGAGAGAGAGAGAGAGAGAAGGGAAGAGAAGAGAAGGAATGGGAATGGGAAGGGAAGGGAAGGGAAGAGAAGGGAAGGGAAGGGAAGGGAAGGGGAGAAGGCAATAGTCATGGGTGTCTGAGCTTCAGTGGGGAGTGGGGAGGGCATCCAGGTGAGGGATGCAGACCACAGTAGAATGTCACAAGCTGAACAGGGTGAGTAGAGCATTACACATAGAAGGATTGCTCAAAGGAGTGATATACTAAGACCAGATGGGAACCAGTTTCTCATTAATGAAGGAAATTACAAATAGAAAATACTAAAATAAACCATGTGGTATTGGAATGGAATTTATTGCATCCATGTGAACTCAGATTTTCCATGCATATAGGTAAATGTAAAAATAAACCTACATTGAGTCATTATCAATGTGATGCTCTATTGCCCTGAATACTTTGGGGTATAGTTTCTACACACAAGGACTTTCTCCTACATACTAATAATCCAATCTAGAAAGACAGGTTTTCCTTCAGGTTGTATTTTAGTGTGCCACCACTGTAGAGCAGATCTGTGACTAGAACTAGCCTTAGGACCAGGAGAGAAAAAAGGAAGGTAACAAACAGAGATCTTCCCAAATATATCAGGACGGCAGGACGGAGCCTCTCATTTCAGGCTGGTAGTCAGAAAAACTGGCTTCTCTTAAAAATTTAGCTGTCAGCACAGTTCCCTAATTTGGTCTGCTTTTGGGTGAAAGCTGAGGCATAAAGAAGTTAGGGGTTGTACAACTCACTCTTACTAGTTATTCTTCATGTTTGACATTCCTTCTCAATGTACCTGCTACTGTTTACATTTCCATCCTCAGATAGTGGATTTTGCATTTTAACCAGTCTTTAGATGTTAACCCTACACCATCATGGTAGGTATCAAAAGTCCCAGCTTCTTTTCTCTGTTGCAAGAAAACCAATTTCATAAGTGTGCCAGCCTTGTGGTCCAGTGCTTAAAAGGATCCTGTCCTTAGATTAATGCTCTGTTGTTGCCATCTTGAAATTCTTAATGATTTTATCTTTGAACTTGTATGAGTGAAGTTCAAGGGGTTAAAAGAGCATGTGGATGAGCATAGTAGATCCACACAATGAGCGTGTCCATGAGGATGCCTTGCTGTGCCTTTTAGCATGCAATGTTCATAATGTCCCAGGATGCCCACAATGCATGGAGTTCAGTGGAACTTAAAGCAAGTACAAGGTAAATGTATTATACCTATAACTGAGTAAGCAGGGCTGCTGGCATCTTCAGAAGTCATACTCTCTATTAGAACCAGAACTTGTTCTGAACACAGAAAGAAGACAATGGTGCTTTAAGAAATACAACCAAGAAAATCTATTATATCCTTCTAACTAGTGTTACTTCCCTATTTTAGCCAATAATTTACACTGAAAATGATTACTTAAATGGAAAGAAAAGATAATAGTTTGTTTATAAGATAGTTCCTTTAAAAAAGTTCCTTTTCGTTTCAGTTCTTCCTTACTTATCAGTAGGGCAAACTAGAGAGTAGGGGTAGAATGTGAGCAAAGAAAAAAGTGGAATAAAAACAGTTGAGTTTGTTTTGTGCAGCATCTCTACTATTCTGGTAAGGACAAAATACACAAGCATGTATGAATTGTATAATTTCAATGATTTTGCATACAAGTTCAAGGTTATTATATTCACATTTAAAACTTGCCTTGCACAATAGAAATATAAATGGAAAGATTCACCCTAATAGTTTAAAATTTTAAACTTGGAACAATATAAAATAGCAAATAAAAATTCTGAGATAAGAAATTGACCACAGAAGAAAAAAAAATGTACTTAGTTCTGTTAATGATCCTTATTTTCTATTTCTGAACAAGGGGCCCTTGATTTTCATTATGCACTGGGCCCTGAAGAGTACATAGCCATCACTGTCTGTCAGTTTGGGCATGAATCCAAATTCACTTTTGAATTCTCCTAAGGATCTTTCAGTGTATTTGTGATATGTTCCTCCCCATTCCAAACTAGCGAATAACCAACCTTCCAACCCCAAATCCATAGTGTTGGCCTGTAGGCTGAAATCCAGAACAACCTAGGGATAAGACTAGGCATTGGATCCCCTAAATATCCTTCCAAGGTAGGCAGTTTGACTTGTTTTCAGGGTTTTGTTTGTTTGTTTGTTTGTTTGTATTGTATCTTTGCAGGAACATGGTCAGTCCTGCTTGCTTATGCACCAGGAGTAGTAAAATGCCCAAATAATCATATCAATCCTGAATTAAATTGACTCTCAATCTATGCCCTAATTTGCCATCATTGATTCTGTGGAATGAGCAGCAGACTTGGACTCAGAGGAACTAGGCTTGGCACATTATTTAAGATTCCATATTCTCATGTATAAAACTGCAGTAGCAATACCAACTTCCAAGAATTGTTCTTGGGGTTATGTGAAATTGCATGCACAGCAGAATATAAAAGTTGCTTGATAATGCACATATATGTGCACTTACCCATTGGTCAATTTTGAATCATTGTCTATATAGCTTGGTGTGATTTATATTGCAGTTCTGTCACTTCCCTCAACGTATAGATCATTTAAAAAGTAATGCAGCCCTTGTGCAATGCTTTGAAAAATAATGCATACCAGGATCTTAAACTACATATGTGGCTTATCAAAATGATTATATTTAAAAGAGTTCATGATGTAAATTGAATTAATGTTTCCTTGTCCTTTGGTGCCTTTGTCGTTTTTCTCAAAACTTCAATCTTAGCATTTCCCTTTGTTGTTATAAAACCATGGGAACTGATCAAATTCTGCCAAACTCTTTTCAAAAGTCTTCTGTCAGTTCACTGTTATGCTTTTTCCCACCTGATCAAATCAACTTACAAAATGTCTTGACTTGTAAAATTCACAGAAAGGATTGGCTCACCTGCTGCTAAAGTGATGAGAGCACTAGAGATGGCCATGATCAGAAAGAGTGCTGTTGTTTTAAACTGAGCAAAGTGATCTTTCAGTGGCACAGAATTAAATGCTAAAAGTGTGCTGTTCTTACTTTACTGGTGCATAAACTTTAAAAAGAAATATTTCCCAAGAACCTTAGGGTTATTCTTAACTATATAATTTTTAATTTGGTTGTATTAAATGCAATTAGGGAACAAAAATATAAACACACAGATCTTCATGTGTTTTAACCCCTTTCATTCACAACTTCAAAAGCTGTATCTATTTTAGTTTTTCTTTTCTATAATTTCCTATAGAACAGAAGAAAGGCACACTAATTGATGTGAATTTAAAATAGAGGATAAGTCTGACCCAAGCAAGTGAATGATTTACATTTGCTGTGTAAATGCAATTTTTTGTAGTTATGTCTCAATTATTTATGGTATTAAGAGACAGGGATAGCACAAATGAAAGAATCATAGCATCTCAGGGTTAGAAGTGCTTAAAGGTTCTGTAGTTCAATTCATAGGAAGGTTAATTTAATTCCATAGCCTTCTTCCTGTACCACGTAGACTTGCAGCATGTGCTTGAATATCTTTAGTGATGGCAAAAGGCTAGCTAATTTCACCCTTGAATAATTCCATTAGGTTTTGGCAAAGGACAGATCTTTCTATCCCTCTGTAACTTCTACACCTATTCTTTGATACTGGAATGCATGAATCATGCTTTTCAATTCTCTTCTCTCTAAGGCATATGACAGTGCTTAACTGACACATTCAGTGTTTACTGGATAGAACTGAAATGTGGACCTAAAACTAGTGCCTTCCAGGAAATCTCCTCTCTAGTCCTTCTAGAATCCATCTTTAATTATAATTTTGAACTTTTTTATTACCCTGGTGCTTTCTCAATGAGTCTTATTTTACATCTATTTTTAATTATGTTGTTCCCAAAAATAAAAAAGAATATGACAAGTTTGTTCTTATAAGTACCTAGTATATTATAGTGGAAACTCCATCAACCTAGAGACTACTCTTCAAATAATACAGTCCAAAATTAAAATATCCCATGTTGGCAACTCTCACCTAAAGAACTATGTTTTCCCAAATTATACTCTTAGAATTTTTTTTAAATATTGACACAAGCACTAAAGTTCAGCGTAACATATTAAAGACTGGAAACATCTGGAGACCGTAGGCATTAGATCATTTCAGGTTGGATCCTGACACTACTTGTTACAGGCTGCGTGATCTTAACAAAGACCTTTCACTTCACTTTTCTGAATCTCACTTTTCTCCGTTAGGGGATGAAGTGTCTATTATATAGGAATTATCTTTTGAAGAACAATTGGGAGACTGGAGGTGTAATTTAGTAAATTAGGAAGACGACAGGAGGAGAAGTTTGATAGTAAGTGGAAGTTTGGCATTCAGGTTCTGTTTTTTCAAATGTGTTAAGCTGGAATGCTTATGAGACAATGCAACAGTGATGCCAAGTAGGCAATAGAAAACACATACCAGCAGTTCAGGAGAAAGGTTAGACTGGAGATACAAATCTGGAAGCTCAAATATATATATGTGTTAAGTGATGACACTTAATAAATTTTCTAGTGAATGAGAATAAAGAAGGGTGTCTCTTCACACTCCAATATTAGGAAGAAAGAGCAATGGAGACCAAAAAACAAGAGAGGTCAATGGAGCAGGAGGAGAACCATAAGAGGGTGATATCCTGGAGGGAAAAGAGAGCTTTGAGAAAAAAAAAAAAAGAGGTCAATTACCACTGAACTCTTGAATCCTGCTGAGAGGTTAGGTAATCTAAGAATTCACCGATTAGTTCTAATCTACAGCTCCTAGAATACTATATGATATTTATTATAGGCCCTAATTAAGTGGTAAATGTTATTTTAGATCTTGAGTCAGTAATTTAAAATATTTGTTATATCTTCCAGCTTCACTGTTTTCACCCAATCACAGATTTAAAGCAGAAATCATGACAAGTGATAAAAAAAACAGGTTTCGAAGACTAAAATCAATTAACTAGCCAGTACTTCTTTGGTATGGCTGCCAAACCAGTTATGATACAAGTATGGCATTAATATTCTCTACATTTTTTTTCTTTTGCTCAAAGGAATATTGCCCTGTTGCTGAAATAGATGTTACTTGTGATCAGTTCTCCAATTTACAGCCTAAAAATTTGTCTAAAAAAGAAATTAAATTTATTTGACTTAATTTTTCCAAGGTGAATTCATTTTGGTTCCTGTAACTAACATTTTCATAATAACACATTTTTAAAACTCATATAGCCAAAACCGGTTGGCTCAGTGGATGGAGCATCAGCCTGTGGACTAAAAAGTCCCAAGTTCTATTCCAGTCAAGGGCATGTACTTTGGTTGTGGGCACAACTCCAGTAGGGGGCATGCAAGAGGCAGCTGATAGATGTTTCTAACTCTCTATCCCTCTCCCTTCCTCTCTGTAAAAATTAAATAAAATATATTTTATAAAAATGAAGACATGTTTTTTAGTTTGTGTACTTTTTTCTTAACCCTTTTTATCTTCTAAAAATTAAAAAAATGTATTTTTTCATTGTTGGTATATCTTCAGCTGTGTCAATTTTTAAAATTTAATATCAGAAAGTACTATAAATTCCCTTTCCTGATTAGAAAGTTTGTAATAGCTGTAAAGGTAGTGTTTCCTAGAGAATTATATGAAAGAAAATGGCTGACACAAACTTAAAGATTCAAGAATCTAAATGAATCCCAAATACAATAATGGCAAAATAAAACCATGCTAAGACACATCATAATTAAACTAAGGGAAACCAACTGTTAAAAATAAATTCTGAAAGTAGCCAAATTAAAAACAATATATTAGATACAGGGAAATACACAAATAACTGCAAATTTCTCATGAGAAATCACAGGGGCTAGGAAACAGTGGATACAAGATATTTTAATGTCAGAAACAAAAATGAACAACCAGACCTCCCACCCCACCCCATTCCCCAAAAAAAGAAAACAACAACATACCAATAGACCCAGAATTCTATATCTAGTGAAAATAACCTTCAGGAATTACCATGAAATGCATACAGATGAAGAAAAATAAAGAGAATTTGTCACCATCAAACATATTATTAAAAAAAATGCTAGAGGAAGTTTATCAGGTTGAAAAGAAATGGTATCAAAGGAAAATCTTGGAACTTTATGAATGAAGAAAGAGCAACTGAAATAATAAATATTTGAGAATATATAGACATTTTTTCTCCTATAATGATCTTTATAATATATGTGAATCATGAAAGAAAAAATTATAACATTACCTGAGGTGGGGGGAATGTTGAATGTATGCAGATTAACATATATGAAAACTATGACATAAAGAAAAGATAAATGGGCCATATATTGTTCTAAGATTTCTTCTACATTTTACTTGAAGTGGTAAAATATGAGTAAGTAGACTAAAAAGCTAAGTATCCTATCTAATAAAAGAGTAATATGCAAATTGAGCATCACTCCAACATATAAGATGGCTGCCCCCATGTGGTCAAAGATGGCTGCCCCCATGTGGACACAAGATGGCTAACACAAGATGGCCTGCAGGGGTGGTGTAGTTGTGGGCAATCTGGCTAACAGGGGAAAGCAGTTAGGGGTAACCGGGTAAGCAGAGGAGAACAGTTAGGACAGACCAGGCCAGCAGGGGATGGCAGTTGGGAGGGACCAGGCCTGCAAGGGAGGGAAGTTATGGGGGAAACAGGCCAGGGGAGGGCAGTTGGGGGGACCAGGCCTGCAGGAGAGGGCAGTTGGGGGCAATCAGACCAGCAGGGGAGAAGCTAGGCGATGATCAGGCTGGCAGGGGAGTAGTTAGGGGGCTATCAGGCTTTCAGGCAGAAGCAGTTTGTGGCAATCAGGCAGCTAGGTAGGTAAGCAATTTGGAGCCAGCAGTCCTGGATTGTGAGAGGGATATCCGACTGCCCGATTTGGGATTGGGCCTAAACAGGCGGTCAGACATCCCTCAATGGGTCCCAGATTGGAGAGAGTACAGGCTGGACTGAGGGACACCCCCACCCATGCACAAATTTTGTGCACTGGGCGTCTAGTGTGTATTATAATCTTTAGAATAACAACTAAAACCTAATACAAAAAGATATATCAAAATATTAATGAAGGAATTAAATAAAGTACTAAAAGAAAGCAAAATAAAGGAAACAGAAAAGTAAATATTTAGAGTAAACAATAAAAAAATAATAAAAAGTAAATTTAAATACTACATATCAATAACTATTTTGAATGTTAATACTCTAATGGCATCAATTAAAACACAGAGTTAACATATAATTAATAATACACAATTGATGTGTTTTAGAATTATGCATCTGAAACTTATATAATTTTATTAGTTAATGTAGCCCCAATAAATTAAATAAAAATAAATATAATAATACAAAATAAAATGAGGATTATAATGAGATTGTCAGATTTAATTTAAAAATTAGGTCAAACTATATCATGTTTACAAAGATACACTTTAATTATAATGACATAGTGAATCTCAAAGTATAGAGAAAGATACCATAAAAACACCAATTAAAAAAAGCTGCACTGGCTATATTAATTTTAGGAAATGTAGATTTCAAAATGGGGGAAATTTCCATGGATAAATGGGTATATTACCCAATGATTAAAGAGTCATTTCACTAAGAAGACAAAACAAACCTAAATGTGTATGCATCTACCAACAGAGCTCAGAATACATAAAACAAATACTGACAGCACTGAAGAAAACATAGACAAGTCTATAGTTATACTTAATGACCTAAAGACTACTCTCACAATAAAGGATACTACAAGTAGGTACAATAATCAGCAAGGATATGGGATATCTGAGAAATGTTATCAAACAACTTAACCTACTTACTAACCTTTATGAAACACGCTACCCACAAAACAGAATATACTCTTCAGGTGTACTTGGCATATCAGTAAGATCAACCATATTCTGGACCGTGTTTGAAAGTTAAAACAAACACTTCTTATTTCCCCATATATCTCTTTGGCATGTTGCAGGCACATGATGTGTGCAGGGGTGAGCATGGTTGCTTAAAGGGACTGCTCAGGGTTCAGTGACTCATTAGAAACTGGAAAAGGTCAACCCCAAATTTGCCTCTGAACTATGTAAAATATCTAATATATCCTAATGTACCAACCTTACAGGTGCAAACCAATAATAGAGGGGTGAAAACCAGAATAAAAACCAAAGCTTAGGAACTAAAATATGTATCTTTTTAAAGCAAGTATTACTGATAATCAAAGACAAGTAATATTCCTTCATTAGAGATATCCCTTCTATTAGTACTAGAAAATGTTGATTGTAATGCAGGTTATTTCAGGTACTTCAAAGTACAATTGCACTCCCAACTATTTAGAAACTGTCCCTTAATCTATGTGGCTCCAAATGAGAGAATTTTATCCTAGTTATCTAGAGTCTAGACCATAAATATTACTCTTTCTGACCACCTTGATCCTCTAGTACAGTGATTTTCAACCCATGTGCTGCAAGAATTTTTCAAACATGTAATACCTGACTATTTAGTCAAGGGCACTGACCTTTTTTCCCTTAGATCAGTGGTCAGCAAACTCATTAGTCAACAGAGCCAAATATCAACAGTATAACAACTGAAATTTCTTTTGAGAGTCAAAAAAATTTTTAAATATATTTTATTGATTTTTCACAGAGAGGAAGGAAGAGGGATAGAGAGTTAGAAACATCAATGAGAGAGAGACATCAATCAGCCGCCTCCTGCACGCCCCCTACTGAGGATGTGGCTGCAACCAAGATACATGCCCTTGACCAGAATCGAACTTGGGACCTTTCAGTCTGCAGGCCGACGCTCT
Source organism: Lasiurus cinereus (assembly GCA_011751065.1). NCBI lineage: Eukaryota > Metazoa > Chordata > Mammalia > Chiroptera > Vespertilionidae > Lasiurus > Lasiurus cinereus. Next base: position 4,477,430 of record JAAGEH010000208.1, on the reverse strand, counting down.
ATCCACTGAGCCAAACAGATTTTGGCGAGAGCCAAATTTTTAAACTTAAACTTCTTCTAATGCCACTTCTTCAAAATAGACTCACCCAGGCGAGTATTTTGTGGAAGAGCCACACTCAAGGGGCCAAAGAGCCGTATGTGGCTTGCCAACCACGCCCTTAGATTGTCAAGTAAAAAAGACAACAGCCTACATGACAAACACCCTACAGTGTGAGTAAATCAAAAGTATACCTATTTCGTGTCAGATTGGCAAAAAATATAACGTACTTTTTGGTGTGCCTCAGAATTTTAGTTTATGTGGGCCGTGAGATGAAAAAGGTTGAAAATTTTTGCTCTGGTATATACTCTTTTGCACTAATTCTTTATCATTCAGTACTGCAGGCTGCCATTAACACCGCACCCCCTCTTGATTAATAAGAAAAGGAGCTTGAAATGTGTTTTATTATCTTCAGCTTCCTGGTGTTTGTCAAATACTCTTGTTTTACAATAAGTAGTTTTCTTGTAGGGCTGTGAGTGTTACTGCATAATTTTTCATCAAGGCAATAATGCAGGATCCTAAATCACAAGCATTCTTTGCAAGTCCCTTAAGTGTAGTGTAATTTGGAACTGGCAATCCATTTCAAATTTGGGAAATTAAAGGGGAAATAGCCAAGCAGAAGTTAGAGGAGCAGGCCTGACTCTCACACCTGCAATTTCAACCAAATGACATAAAATGCCAAGCCATTATTCTTCCAGGTTAGCTTCCTCAGCTTTCATGTTCAAAACTGAATTCATTCTAAAAGTAATCAAATCAGATAAGGACTGGGGGAGGGGCGGTTGTATGCTAATCATGCAGCCAGAGAAAACAGTTCCAAGATTGTGGTGTTTTAACATTCAGGTTATTTTATGGAGCATATTTTTAAATGATTTTTTCCAGGTTTTTTAATTGGAGTATCGGAAGTCCTTTCATCTGTTTTGACAATTGAAATGATGATGTGCAGACTGCACTGTGTTTATACTGTTAGAAGTAGGAATATCCATATTGATGTATCAGCCACTGAGAATTTAAAAGGACAGGAGCAGCTAAAGGCCGATTAGCCGTGGAGAACATTAGCTTCCATACTTCTCATACCGAGCCAGACATTACGTCAAGCATGGCAAGCCACTCTAGCATAAAAGTATTAGCAGCCTCCGAGTCTCAGGCTTACCCTTAAGTTATTTCATTAAAATACAAAATCATGTTGACCTAATTTTTTGACAGGTTTTGAAGAGACCAAAGATTCCCTCTCTTGCTGTACCTACCCAGTCTCCTGCTTCATCCTGCCCTAACTCGGGAGTTTGCCAGTTTCCAGGCCTTGCAGAGCTCCAGTCCCTTTTATTTTAATCAAGGTAGAAACTCAAGCTTTAAATGCTTTCTTCCCTTCTCTCCTAACATGTATGGAGAGTCTTTGGGCTGAGAACTTCTTTCACTAGCAGTAACTCTTCATGTCCTCTGGGGCGGAGAAAGCTACTCAGCATTCAGTGGAGAAGCCAGAATGCCTGGATGGGTCTCATTATGCAGGCCATATGCAATAAGCCACATACCTAATAGCTGCTAGTGGTAGGATTAAGGGGAAAATATTTAATTCGATGCAGGAGCACGTGCACGTGATTTCAGCTGTAGCTCTTACCTGCTCCCTGGAGTGTGTTAGATATATGGTATAATGCAGAAATCATTTAATTGTGTCAACACAATGTTAGGATGTTTGTTTAAAGTAAAAAAAATAGTTTTTGCAGCATAAATTGATTAGTTGACAGGCTCTTCGACTGTCACAGAGGCTACTGGATACAAAGAAGAAATTGGCTTTGTTAATCTGAGCAAAGGGGAACAAGTCCTTAGAGATCAGGGGAAATACAAGCGATGTAAATTCGGATTGGTCTTTGTGTTCTGTAAATCAATAAAACAACGGGGAAGTGTGAAGAATAGGCTAGATCATCTATCAAACTGGTTTTTATTGTTTCTATTTCTATCCCTAGTAAACATGTGCCTTCAGTTTCCCGTGAATAAAAGCGTTCGACAAAAGAATAAAAATGGACTGGAGCTCACTGTAGATTCAGAGCCAATGCCAATGGGTGGGGGTGGGGGGAGAACAGGGGGTGGGCATTAAGATAATCAAAAAGGCTGCTTTCTGAAATCTCAAAGTTGGATCATTCTAAAATTCTCAGGTGACAGGTGGTGAAAGTGGAGATAGATGTTATATATCCACTGCACTGAGGACTGTACCTTATGCGGAATACTAATCAGATTTTTTTTTAAGCAACTGTATTGTCTCAACAATCTGGGGGGAAAAAATAGAGGCACACACATGCACAAACACCTGCAGGTAGGGGGGTGGGGGGTGCAGGTAGGGGGGCTGCAGATGAGGTCAGGGTTCTGGGATAGAAAGCACACCTGCCCTACTTCCTGTCTGTGGGGAGGGGCAAAAAATCAGTTAAGAAGGCTTTATGGTGCAACCAAGAATTCTCCCCACCAATCACTTTCAATCACAGAGAAAAATAAATAAGGCGCTAAAATAAGAGAACACTAATTCTGTTGCCCAGTGAAGGGATCCTGTTCTTTTAATATAGTCCTCTTCTTCGTTAGGCCCTTTTTAAAAGCAAGTGTTTTCACCTGATTGCTTTAATCGAAGGAATCCTTTTATCTGTGGGCAGTTTGCATTGCCCTTGTGCATACAGAATCTCATTCTAAGACCACTTGACCCAAGCCTCACAGTGCACTGAGGTACTGCAGAGAAGGAGGAAGGGGAGACAATGCCGGTTTCAGAACTCAGGAATAGCACGTGACATTGCAGCAGTCCAGGCGAGCGCAGCAGAGCAGTACAAATCTTCCTTTCCGCATGTGTGAAAGATGGGGACGTCTTTGTGGCATTATCTTCCCAGGTGCCCCAGATGGCACAGTGTACTTCTAATGGAAAACCTTTCATCTGATCCTGGGATTGTACGTGTTGTACATCAGGATGGTTCATGGAGGAAACGAGTTCAGACAGCTTAAGCAGAAGGCACAGAGCCTGTCCCTGTGAAGGCGTAACGGAAGAGGCACAAAGAGCAGGCGAATAAAGCAGAGGTGAGGAAGGGGAGAAGAAGGCTGTTATTTCTGTGTAATTCCCAGGGTTCCACTCCTGCTTGGGTTGGCGGTAAGAAAAAAAAAAAAACCACACAATTCAATTTGAAGGTGGTTCAGGGTAAATTGAGCTACTGGAATCTAATTAGGGACCCCCCCCAAAAAAAAAATTACTGGTACCTGCCCAGTAGAAAAGTCAAAGGACTACACCAGCCAAAAGAGAGGAAGGGAGCTGGCAGAATAAGCAACCCAGAAGAGGAAGGTTTGTAAATCTTCCAGATTCTATCTCTGAAACTCTTAGAAGTGATCATATAT
>JAAGEH010000208.1:4325545-4473937 GCA_011751065.1 Lasiurus cinereus | reverse complement strand
ATATATATATATATAATGTTAAGTCATAGGCATAGAAGACTGAAAAGCAGAAAATATGGCCAAGGAAAATGTAAGGGTAGGATCCTGAGCTTGGAAGGCCAGCAGCATCTCCACTCCCTCTGAGGTAATGTACGACTCCTAGTAGTCCCATAGCCCAGGACCCATCTCCCTACTACAGCCCTATGGAGAGATGGTAAATGCGCTTGGAGACTGTGACTAGAGTGAAGGAGGGAGGGGACTGTGCTGCAACATTGGCCCCCTAAGCTTGTCCCTTGTCACCTGGAATCACACGGTTCATTCCAACTTTCTCAGAGCTGCTTACTCATAGGCAACCTATTTGGGGTTTTATGCATTTCTCCTTGAGTAGAAATAGAACAGGTTATCAGAATGTGGTCTGGGGAAAACAAAACTGGACTTGGAGCCAAAACATCCAATGTAGTCCTGACACTCTCACTGTGTAACTTGGTGAAATTATCTTGAGTGTCATTTTAAGCTCATTTGTAGAATGAGTCAGATTAGAAAGTCTTTAAGCTCTATTATAGCTTCCAAATCTGAGGATTCCCCCACCCATGAAAAAGGCACATTTTTACAATGCTTCTCAGTTCACTCTAGACCCACTTTGATACAAAAGACTTGGGATTACTCCCCAGAACAATAAAAGATCCAGCAGCTGCTGTCACCTTTGAAATGGATTTCCTCCCTGCTCTTACTTCAAATCTTTATTCACATACAACAAATCAAAATCTACATAAAAGGCAAACTGTACTTTTATTTACTGTATGATTATCGCCATTGCAACTGCCGATTTCTCCCTAAAGCCTTGTAATAACTACAGTTGCCTAGATTTCATGCATATCCCTGAGGGCAGAAGAGAGCCGATAAATCCAAAAGAAATAAGTGAAATGGAATATGTTGCCCTTTTCTGCTTTAGCCAGAAAAGTAAAATTTATACTTTAAGATGTCAATTAAATGAGCAGCTACAGTTTTCCCCCACTGAATAAAGAATGCTCTTACACTGAACATTGTACAGAAAACACAACAGAAAAAAACAACAACACATTAACCAAAAATGAAAAGTTAGTAGCTAATCTTGGCATATTTGAATAGAAAAAAAATCAACTCCCTATCCCTTGATATGGGATTGCCTTATTATGCTCATCCAGTCTGGTTCCCCTGTCATGTAGCACATTTCAGACTGTCTTTCTACCACCATCAGTGGGGGTAAGCTCAGGGAATTCAAGTTTATTTTATTACCAGTCTAAGCAAAACATATGTATGCAGAGAAACTTTTATCAGGAAAATGTATGATTCACTTCCCAAACAAATAAAAATATTCAAAGTTCCCATTCTTTGGATAAATAATTGAGAGTTTGTCATATAAAATATTATGTGCTGACAATTTGGGAGCTAGTGTGACTTTATTTTTTAACAGTTGTTTTTTTGTTGTTGTTGTTTGTTTTGTTTTTTTACTTTTGGGGGTGTGTGTGTGGAAGAATCACTAATAGTTCACTAAAAATGAAGATTCCAGAAGATGGTAACTGACATACTCTTATCCCGCCTTCTATTAACTAATAAGTTAGTTTCTCCTTTCATGTAACTCCTGCAGTTAATAAAGTGGCTCATTTAGCTGTCACCAGAACAATGTAAGTGAAAGGACTAGATTTAGAGAACAGGGTAGCAGCAAGTGCGAGACTCAGGAGCACAACCCATGTCAATCCCACCTCATCTGAGAGCAGCGAGCAGATCAAAGTTGCCACTGCAGACAGATTTGTGTTTTTCTTGTTGTTGTTTTCAAAAATTTCTCTTGTACTTATTCTAGCACAAGGTTAGCAATTATCCAGGACCAGGGCAAAGCTTGTAGCTTTTCTGTGGATATACCCCCTTTTTCTATCCCTACCTTATACCTCAAGCACATTTGAAATAGAAAAAAAGAAAGAAAGAAAATAAATCTAGAACTGTATCTTCATAAATCCCAAAAATACAGTTTGTCTTATTTTGAAGTCACAGGATGCTGCATATTTGTATGTACCAGACTGCATCAGCTATTCAGAGATTGTTGGTGAGAAAGGGATTGCTCACATAAAAAATGGTCATCCAACCCAATTAGCTTACTCATTTGACCTTAACCAGCACCATTGACTAATTTTAATCACGAAGCAGCCTGATTGGATTGAGCATTTACAAATTGATTTTCTTCTCTGTGATTAACTTTAATGATGACATAAATAACAAATGTGATACAAAAATGGATAAACTGGTGACTCGCTGAAGAATTCTTGTTTTTCAGGATGACAAAAGATGACTAAGTAATAAATCCAATTGAAATATGTATTGAGCATTTCTAAGTTCAAGATGCTGTATGAGACACTGAAGAAGCACAAAGATGATTCAGACCTAGTTCCTGGCCTCAAGTTTTCTATCTTCAGAGGAAGACAAGTATATAAACAGGTATTGTACTGCAAAAAAAACAATACAAAGAGCTAAACAAAGTTGCAATAATAAGTGATGAAAGCAATTAATTTTTAGAAGAACAAGTCAAAAAAGCCTTGGGCTGGGCCTTGTAGGATAAGAAAAACAATTAAAAGTAGCAAATAAAGAAATTCCTTCAGGGCCAGCCAGGTAACAGAAATATGAGTAGTACACAAGCGCTAGAGTCTAAAGCAACTATACCGTCAATATCCATGGAAAGAATTTCAAAGTCAATTTTTAAACTATTTCTTGGCAAACCAAAGTACACCTGTGGGTTGAATTTGTTCTTCCTTGGTCACATGCACCTCATTTAGTCAGACACAGAAGATCAAGAAAGCATCCCAAGACAAAGAAGCAGAACAGGGAAGGCACCAGAGGCTTATCTGCCCACTCACTGCCATCCCTCCTCTCATCCCAGTTTCCATCTTAATCCTATAACCTCTGGGATTGATATCAGAGGTGTTTGCAAGAACTGAGCCTTCCACACTGGGACTCATCATTCAAATTTCTTTCCTATTTTTTCTGGCCTCTCTCCTTTAGAGATGATAATGGAACTTCTTCCTAAAACTCTTCCCCCTCAAGGTAGAACCCAGATTTTAGAACAGATTTCTAATATACTCTTAATACTCAGAACTCTTAATACTCAGCTGGTCGTTCAGTCCAGACCACCCACTTACACAGAGGCTTCAGATTAGAGTCCTGCCTTCTCCTTTTCTGTCCTTCACCTAGTGCCTGACACTCTGCCCAAGCCCCAGACTAATGAAGTGAATGCTGCCACATGCTGGTAGATTTCTCTGATGCTGACTACCTGAAAATTTCATCTCCAAATACTGTTGCTATGCTTCACTAGACATCAGGAGATCCATGTCCTCAGGACTTCTTGACTGGACTACCCCCCATTTGTTTCTTGGCATAGACTTAGGTGACAGAATCCTGTCCATCAGACTCAAACTCCTCAGCATCTACAAGTCCCTCCCAGCAAAGCTGCACCAACTCTGCTAGGGACACCCAGAGCCATGCTGAAGTGTTCTTTAGGTATGATAAAACTTGAAGGATTCAGAATACCAAGCAGACAATTCATTCAACAAATATGCATTGTATCCTGCCATGTGCCAGGCTTTATTCCAGGCTTTGGGGATATAATCATGAACAAAACAGCCACAAAGCCCTGCCTTTATAGAGCTAACATTTCCATGGGAGACACAGACAACAAGTAAGATAAATAAGTAAAATAGAGAGTGTATTAGGAAGGGGTAAGTGCTAAGGAGAGAGATGCAAGCAGAGAAGAAAGGCCAGGGATACCTCTCTGACAGGGTGAAGTTTGAATAAAGACCTGAAAGACACAAGAGAAAGTTGCCAGGGGCTTTCTTGGGAAAAAAATCATTATAGGCAAGGAAAGAGCAAGCAAAAAGGCCCCAAGGTTGGACTGTCTTGACCATGTCTCGTGACCTCTCTGAAGGCCAGGGTGTTGTAGCACAGGAAACTAAGGGGTTAGGAATATACAGATCATTAAAACGACTGGAGCTTTACTCTGAAATAAGAAATCAGAGCCACACAGAAGAGTAAAGAGGTCTGAATTAATGTCTTCACACAGCAGAAGGCCAGGTAGTAGGCCAAAATGAGGGTGGCTTAGACCAGGTGGGCACTAGACTGATGTAGTCACTGTACAGGGAAGTAGGAAGAGAGTCATGAGAAATCTAGATGAAGGAGGCCTTGAATGATATGCTAACAGTTTAAACTTAATTTTCTGAAGAATTGAAAGAAACTACAGTTTAAGTATTTATAGAAAAATAGAATTTCAATATTTTTGTAAAAATAGCTCTAACAGAAATATTGAAGGTAGTTTGAAGAGAAGAAAGGAGAAATGTCAGAAGACTCTTATATTAGAGAAGGCAAAAGATAACACAGAGCTCAACCAGGAGACAAGCAGCGCGAAAGAAAAACTTGGCAATATTAGACATAAAATCTTAGATAAGCAAGTAGGTTGTAATGATCTTCTATTCCCAGTGTCCACTCTAGTGCCTGGAGTACATACATACTCAATAAATGCATTCACTCATTCACTCAAAATTATTTATTGAATAGCTTTAATCTATTTTCAAAATAGATTGATCTTTTAGTTTCTTAGGATTACCCTAACAAATTATCATAAACTTGGAGTGTGAAAGATAAGGAATTTATTATCTCATAGTTATGAAGGCCAGACATCTTAAATCAAAGTATTAGCATAGCATACCCTCTGGAAACTCTAGGTCTGATTCAGAATCTTTCCTTGCTTTTTCTAGCTTTTGGTAGCTGGTGGCATTCCTGGGCTTGTGGCAGTATAACTCCAATCTTTCTCTCCATCTTCATATGACCTTCTTCCTTCTATCTCTCAATGTCTTTGTTTCCAACATTAGGTTTATGTCCCACCATAATCCAGGATAGTAACTGGAATCCAGGATGGCATCAGATCCTTACATTAATTACATATATAAGACCCTATTTCCAAAAAGGTCACATTCATAGGTACTAGAAATAGGACTTGGACATATCTTTTTGAATCCATTTTCAGTACACTACATATCCTATATAATCAAAGCATAGTATGCAAATTGTCCCATCAACCAGAGTTCTTCAGGGAGTTCAACCAGGGGGCAGGCCAGCTGGGGGAAGGCAGCTGGGGGAAGGGAGGTACCCCTGGCCTACAGCCAGCAGCCACTAGGGACCCTACCAGTGCAAGAATTTTGTGCACTGTGCCTCTAGTAGATTTAATAAAGGTAAAGTTCTAGAGTTAAACTTCCCAATTTATACCCCACTTATGTCACTTAGTATCAGTGTTTCTTTGGGTAAGTTATATATCTCCTTATGTATCTCCTCAGTTTTCCCTTCTGTAAAATGTGGTTAATAATAATATATATTCATAGAGCTATTATAAGGCATACACAATCCAGCCTATATAAAATGCCTGGCCCATAGAAAATAACTCAGCAAATGTTTACTATAAAATAGTAATATATGCAGCCAAAATTCCAGAGGAACAGAGACACAGTACATATATTGTCTCCACATGGCACTTGCAATCTAATGAGGAAGGAACATTAGCAAAGATATTACCTTAAGGTTGGTGATAGAAGCCATGTTGAGTCAGAAAAAAATGACTTGAGGCACATCTTGAGGGAATGTGTCAAGATTAATTAGATGCAGAAAGAGACTGGAGGTGTGAGAGAGGAAGTGATAGGATAAAAATGTGAGTTTCAGGCTGATGTAGCAATATTTGCAAAAATGTGGAGACAGTAGAAATACAAGAGAATATTGTCCATTTAGGAAACTACAAATATTTTAATTGTATCCAGAAGGAAAGATACAGAGAGAAAATAGCCAGAGATAACAGGGGAGAAAAGAAAAAAGCTGGACCATGATACCCTCTGTGTGTCATACTAAGCAATTGAAATCTATCTTGGAAGCAGTGGAGAGCCACAAAGCATAGAAGTAAAGAGTGACATGGAGAGAATGTGCTCACATTTCAGAGCAGTTTCGCCAGCTAATGAAGATCAGTGGTCTCCAAACCTCTTATTTCATACCACATTAGTGAAAATTGGGGACATGCCCAACAACTTGCATATAAATTTATTAGTATGGTCATGTATTTATCCATAAATGACTTTACTAACAAAATATCCATGTAAAACAAATAAAAAATCTTTTCAAATAATGATACATAGTTAACTTAGTTATAATAATTTTAAATACTATTTAGTTTTAAAAACTTTTTGCATCCATTTAAAAATTATCACTAATAATATTTTTAATAAAAAGTATGGAATTCAGTATTTTATTAATTGGAAAATATTAGTAGATATTTTTGGGATACAGCAATTTAAAGGTCTTATTCAAAATTCACTCTGTATACCAGCTAATTTTACGATGGGTGGTTCTCTTAGCTGAAAAGGACACCTCAAAAAAAACACACACAAAAAAACAAACAAAGACATGGAACCATGAGAGAAGCCAACTTTGGCTGTGGTTACTGAATAGTGACATTCAATTTTTAATTCCAACCACCAATTTCATATTTGTGAAATTGAGCTTATAAATTTCCATTTTCTTTTATGTACTCAGTTGTACTTAAAAACTATTTGGAGAATATGGCCAGTTGGATATTTTTAACACAGGTGTTTATACACATATACAAAAATCTGTTTCTTTGGAAGATTTTCAGAATTAGAAAAAAAATCCCATCTCTAAAATATTGCCCAGCTGGTGTAGCTCAGTGGTTGAGCATCAACCCATGAACCAGGAGGTCATGACTCAATTCCAGGTCAGGGTACATGTTTGAGTTGTGGGCTTGATTTCCGGTAATTGGCATATAGGGGGCAGTTAGTTATTCTCTCTCATCATTAATATTTCTATCTCTTTCTCCATCTCCCTTCCTCTCTTTAAAATCAATTTTTAAAAATATATTTAAATGAACAGATACAGTGGTACCTCGAGATACGAGTGCCCTAACATACAAGATTTTTGAGATACGAGCCCTCCAGTGAGTGATTTTTTGCTTTGAAATACGAGCAACATTTGAGATACGAGTAATCGCGCGGCCGGCTGCACACGACCCACCAGTTTACTGCGACTTGAGCATCTCATAGTTTCCCACACCCCAGTCAGTGTGCTTGTTTACCTCCTTGACGAAGCATCTTTTGTGCATTTACATACTTTATCACATTTCTTTTTATAACCGAGGGTCCGAAGAAAGCGAGTGTAAAGGTCAGTGCTCAGAAGAGGATGATGTCTACTGAATTAAAGCGTGAAATCATAGAAAAATATGAGCAAGGTATGTGAGTGGCTGACTTGGCGAAGCTATATGGGCTTAGTACTTCAACGATATGCACTGGGCTTAAACAGAAGGAGTAGATAAAGGGTATAATGCCAGCTAAGGGCATTATAATAATTTCTAAGCTCCGTAGCTCTCTCCATGAAAAGATGGAGAATCTACTTATGGTGAGGGTGATGGAGAAGCAGCTTAAAGAAGACACATGAACACAGGGATTCATATGCAAGAAGGCTGGAGCGATTTACGGTGATTTGCTGGAGCAGACCCGCACACTTCCACGGACAAAGCATCCAAAGACTCATTTAAAGCCAGTAGAGGCTGGTTTGATAACTTCAGGAAAAGGTCCGGCATTCACTCCATCGTCAGGCATGGTGAGGCAGCAAGTTCGGATGTGAAGGCAGTTGAGGATTACCTCAAAACTTTTTCCGAACTTATAGAAGCCAAAGGATATAACCCCCAGCAAGTCTTCAACTGTGACATGACAGGGCTTTTCTGGAAAAAGATGCTGAATAGGACTTCTATAATGGCAGAGGAGAAGGTGATGCCAGGCCACAAACCCATGAAGGATAGGCTAACTCTCGCACTCTGCGCCAATGCGAGTGGTGACTGCAAGATCAAGCCTCTGCTGTATACCATTAGGAGAACCCCAGAGTCTTTAAGTCATATAAGATTTTAAAAGACAAACTGCAAGTTATGTGGAGGGCAAACCCGAAGGCATGGGTCACCAGGCAGTTCTTTGTGCAGTGGGTAAACCTGGTTTTCGGCCCTTGTGTGAAGAAATATCTACAGGACAACAACCTAACCATGCAAGCCCTCCTCGTCCTCAACAATGCTCCTGCTCACCAACCGAACCTCGAAGATGAACTCCTCTAAGAGTTTAAGTTTATAAAAGTTGTCTACCTACCTCCCAACACCACTCCTATCCTGCAGCCCATGGATCAGGAGGTGATTTCTAATTTTAAAAAGCTAGTACATCAAGCACCTGTTCCGGCGCTGCTTTGAGGTGATGGAGAACCTCACCCTTTGAGAGTTCTGGAAGAACCACTTTAACATCGTGATATGCCTCAGAATTATTGATCAGGCCTGGCTGGGTGTTGCAACGAGGACTTTGACCTCTTCATGGAAGAAGCTGTGGCCTGAGGCTGTAGCCGAAAGGACCTTAGAAGGATTTGAACCCGAGGTGCCAGTGGAGGAGGAGATAGTGTCTCTGGGAAAATCCATGGGCCTAGGGGTGGATGAGAGAGACGTGAATGAGCTTGTTGAGGAGCACTCTATGGAACTCACCACAGAGGAGTTACAAGAGTTGCAGTCTCAGCAACATGCGGAGGTTCTCCAAGAAATTGGTTTTGAGGAGGTGCCAGAGGTGGAGGAGATCTCATCTCTACAAGTGAGATAAAGGAAATCTTAGGAATGTGGGAGAGGGTGTCACACTTTGTGGGAAAGAAATACCCTGAAAAAGTTGCTACTGGTCGTGCATCGGACCTGTTCAATGAAACTTGCCTCACCCATTTCAGAAACATTCTGAAAGGGAGGAAGAGGCAAACCTTGTTGGGCACGTTTTTTTTTGAAATCGGCCAAAAATGCAAAGACCAGTAACAATTAAGTTCAGTGAAGATTAGTTAAGTTACATTCAGTTTAGTGATAAAGTGTAGCATTAAGAGTGTAATGAGTAGGTAAATACACTTTATAAAACCAGTTTATTCCTTTACATTCTCTTTTATTATGTTTTTATACAATATTTGTCATTTATAAATGCATTTTTCTTATTCAAAAACACGTAACAAGAACAACTGGGGTGGCATTTTGGGGGCTGGAACGGATTAATGGCATTTCAATTGATTTCAATGGGGAAATTTGCTTTGAGATACGAGCAACTTGATATAGGAGCAACTTGATATACGAGCAACTTGATATATGAGCAAGGTTATGGAACGAATTAAACTCGTATCTCGAGGTACCACTGTATTATATATGGTGCACATATTGCTTTATATGTATTATATATTTAATACTTAAGTGTCTGTGACGACCATGATGACCAAATGACTGGTCACCATGAGGTGCACTGAGCACCTCTCAGTCCTTCTCTGGCCCACAAGTGGAGCGGGGCAAGACTGGGAACTGGTAAGCAGGCTGAACGGCTGACCTCTTTGTCCCTGCCCACCAACTGCAGGCTCTGATGGATCAACGATGGTGAACAGGGAACTGGGGTGGGCGGGCTGTCAGGCCGTTGGGATCACCAGTTCATCCCTGGCTGCTCTGGGGCTCAGGCCGGTGAGAAAGCAGGCATAAGTGACTTTAATCCTTCACCTCCATGTGCATATACAGGGCAGACCACTGAAGGAACACAATGCCTACTCAGGGCCACTCACGCCAGGGTAGTTAGGTCATAGGCACACCCCACAGCTTCTGTCAGCACCTCAAGCCCCAGCAGCAGCAGTGGCGACAGCAGCATGCCCACATGAGCAGCCCTGAGAGGGCAGCATGTTTCATCAACGGCTGGCCCAGCTCATGTGCATGGAGGTGAGGTTGCCAGCATCTGCTTTCCCGCAGGCCTGAGCCCCTGAGCAGCTGGGGATTAACTGGTGATCCCAATGGCCTGACAGCCCAGCAGCAGAGGTGATCTTTGACCTGGGGACAGGCAAACAGGCAGAAGATGGCCCTGATCTCAGGAGGCTAGGTTCTAGAGACCCTACCTGCACAATTTCATACACTGGGCCTTTACTATATTACACATTAGTATATTAGACATAAATATAGTATGTTATATATTAAAATATTATTATATACATGTTATAAATGTTTATATAAATATAAAATATAACTAAAACAAATGAAAAATTAATATTCAGAGTATTCTTTCCACAGCATCAGTTTCTTTCAAAAGTTCTTTCATTTCTAATCCAATCTGTTACCCTATGTCTTTTGATGGGGGCATTTAATCCATTTACATTTAAAGTTATTATTGATAGAAACTTATTTGTTGCCATTTTTATTCTTTACCCCTGTGTTCCTTCTTCCCTTCCTATTTCTTTTTTTTATAGCAGATCCTTTAGCATTTCTTGTATTGCTGGTTTGGTGGTAATAAATTCCTTTAGTCTTTTTTATCTGTGAAGCTCCTGATTTCACCTTCAATTTTGATTTATAGCCTTGCTGGGTACAGTATTATTGGATTCAAACCCTTCCTTTGCTTGACTTTGTATATTTCACTCCATTCCCTTCTAGCCTCATGAGTTTCTGTGGAGAAATCAGTTGCTAGTCTGATGGGGAATTCTTTGTAGGTAATTTTCTGTCTCTCTCTGGCCACTTTTAAGATTCTCTGTCTTGGTGTTTGCCAATTTAATTATAATATACCTTGGTGTCAGTCTTTTGGGGTTCATTTTGCTTGGGACTCTGTGAGCTTCTTGGATTTGTGTGGGTTTTCTCTTCCCTATATCAGGGAAGTTTTCTGTCATTATTTCTTCAAAGAGGTTTTCTATTCCTTGCTGTTTCCTCTTTTTCTGGAACACCTATTATGCAGATGTTGTTTTGTTCCCTGTTGTCCCAAAGTTCCCTTAGGCTCTCCTCCTGTTTTTTGTTTTTTTTCTAGAAGCTTCTCTATTTGGGCAATTTTTCCTATCTTTCTTCTAGCTCACTGCTGCAGTCCTCTGCTTCTTCCAGTCTACTTTTGATGCTTTCTATTGAGTTCTTTACAGCAGTGATGTCATTTTTTAATTTCTTCTTGGTTCTTCTTCATTTTCTCTTGGTTCTTACTCACATTGTCAAATTTGTCTTCCATTCTTTTCAGCCACCTTATGATTGTTTCTCTGAATTCTTTTTCTGGTAGGTTGCTTGCTTCCATTTCATTTACTTCCTTTTCTGGTGATGCCTGCTTTTCTTTCATGTGTGGGCTGTTTCTTTGTTTCCCCATGGTTTCTCATCTCTGGGTGTCTGGTTTCTTGTCTCTGAGTTCTCTTTCTTCTGGTTCCCGGTTGCCTCCTGCCCAGAGAATCCACAGCCATCTTACTTCCAAAAGTACTTTCATTTCTTAATGTTTGTTATTATGTCACCTTTAATATGAAATGACATAGTAAATCTCTTTCTTTTTTAAAAAATATCTGCTGGGTAATAAATTACTGACAGATATTTTTATAGATTATTGCCAATACAGGCAGTCCTCAGGTTATGTTGGACTCAACATATGTCATTTTGTGGTTACATTGCCATATCCCATTTATTTTTTAAAAAATAAAAAGGTTTAATCATTTTGACGTATGTACATATGTGGTTTATGTTTTTTATTATTTACTTACCACAAGTAAAGGTCAGGAATTGTTATCTTTCTTTTAATTTTTTTTATTGTTTCACTTCATTACTGCTGCATATGTGCTCCATGGGAGTGACATAGGTGCTTATGTAGGTGAGTTCCAACTTATGGCAAAAATCTTGTTACATTGTGCTGTAGGAATGGATCTGTGAGGTAATCTGAGGACCTATAGTATAGTATATTTATCTCTTTGTAATATAAAACTGCATATCATATTTAAATTGGATAGTACTTAAGTGTTTTCTGTAAGATAAAGAGTGAACTTTGCTTCAAAATATTTTTATAGTCATCAACAAAGAATTATAAAAAAATAACTTCTTAAGACAATATCTATTAGTCTAAGAGAGAAAATGCAAATGTGTAACCTCATGCTAAATGCAAAGTCTTTTTTTTTATGGTAATTCTCTTGTCCTGAGGACCAAGGAAAATAAAATATATTTCAAATACTCCCCATTCTAAATTGAGGTGCATGCTAGGAGGTTTGAAACTAATTCTGTAAGCATTAGTTTATTACCTACAATTGGACTATATAATAGAAGATAAGAAGTTTTAAAAGAAGGATAAAAGGCTAGTGAAAGGGATGTCTGTGGGACCCTGGACAGCAGTTCAATAGTTAGAGCATGGGCTTGAGTACCAATTAAATTCTCAGTAAAGGGCACTCATGTATGTGGATTACAGGTTCAATATATGCTCCAGTCGGGATGTGTGTGGGATGCTACCAATTGACCTATCTCTCTCACATTGATATTTCTCTTTCCTCTCTCTCTCTCCTTTACCTTCCCTCCTTTCCACTCTCTCCAAAAAAGCAATGGGCTGAAACCAGTTTGGCTCAGTGGATAGAGCGTCCGCCTGCAGACTGAAAGGTCCCAGGTTTGGTTCCGGTCAAGGGCATGTATCCTGGTTGTGGACACATCCCCAGTGGGGGACATGCAGGAGGCGGCTGATTGATGTCTCTCTCTCATCAATGTTTCTAATTCTCTATCCCTCTCCCTTCCTCTCTGTTAAAAAATCAATAAAATATATTTAAAAATAATAAAATAAAAAAGCAATGGAATAAATATCCTTGGGCGAGGATTAAAAACAGCAACAAAAATGCCTGTAGGAAGAATTGTCAGTGTTTCATGAGGCCCTGTCCCCTCATAGGGCAAGATAAAGAAGGTGCTCTTAAGCCAAGTGAAGGATATTTTAAGAGAATTACTGGGCACCTTGAGGAACTCAGGTCTTTGAGGAACACAGAAACTCATATTCACATGTTCAAGGTAGTAAGATGTCAGAGCAAGGAGAGGTGGCTGCTTTGGGAAAGGCCCTCATTCTGACCTACTAAGCTAAGGAATGGTGAATTTCTCAAGGGTCTGACTGGGTCATCTTGAGAGAATAATGGACCTCCTGAAGCACCCAACTCAGAGTGGCCATGGGAAAAAAAAGAGTAGATGGGGTGAGAATATTAGTGAAGAGATCTGAGGAAGGAAAATATTTTATATTAGATGATGACAGCTTGGAGATTGAGTATTAGACTGAATTGGAAATTTTATTACCTGATAATGAGCAAACTAAGGGACCTGCCCCAAATTGTTTTCCTGAGTAAGTAAAACAAGTCACAGCAGATTTGCAAGGACAGTTACATCAGAGAAGTCTATTCACCTCAACTGGGTGCTCAGGGAACATCAGAATCAATGCACTATGACAGTCAGCCTGGTAAAATGTCTGTTTCCTGAAATTAAAAGTCCTAGATATTTATTGAATAGCTCCTCAATATATGCTTATTATTTGATTGAGGACCATAAGTACTTTAATGATCTTTATTCATGTAGTGTGTTGCTGGCATAATCTACAACTCAAACTTTTATTGAATACACTGGATCACATAGCTTCTGTCCTTTATGGCTTATTTTCCATTGGAGAAAACTTGTTTTCCTCAGCACAGACCAAATAATGAGGGCCATAAAGCTTGCTCTTTATAAAGCATTTAGAGTAAAATAATTTAGTTCCCTGAGTTTGTACATTTCCCCCTACAGAACCAAGTTTTCTTTGGTAGGTTGTTCAACTAAATAATGTTGTAATGAATAATGAATAACAGCAATCTACTGCATACAAGTAGATTTTCTCAGACAGCTGCATATGGTAGGAAAGTTTTTTTTCAGAAAGAGTAGGCCTGGGGAATATTCAGACTGTTCAATAATTCAAGAGCAAAAAGATTGAAACTTTCTTTTGATTCGATATTGTTTGGAGGCTAGTGTGGCTGGACAGGGAATGGATATGAACTTTTAAAGAACTGGAAATTGTATTTAGATGGAACAGTCTACAAGCATAAATCATAACTTAATATTTTGCCTAAGTTAAATAAAAATAATTCTCATTTAAATTCCACTCTTCCTTCAGGACCCCGCATAAGCCCCTCTTCCTCTGAGAGGCTCTCCCGGCCTTGGTCACAATGCAGTGGTCCTCCTCTGAGCAGCTCCCACCCACTTTATCTATAACACACAGGTGGCACTTTGTGGCTTTATCGTGAATTGCTGGTGTCTGTTCATCTGCTAAGAGTACTGTTTCTCCAACTTCTTTTGTGTGTCTGGGTATATTTTAGCAGTAAAAGGCAACTCACATATTTCTCTCTAGTACCTAAAACCCTACTATGTATTTGAATAAGTCTAGGTTGTTTTTTTTTAAATTAGATTCTCCCCCAACATTTTTTGTTAGTGTTGTCTTTGGATGGGTATTTCAGATTTGCACAGAGAAGATGATAAAAGTACTGAAAGGGAGGAGGAAGAGAACTCCATGTGTCCATGTATGAACAAGATAGTTGAAAGCCTCAGGTGTGAGTAAATATGGCTCCAATAGTTAATAGCCAAATGGGATCTTCCAGCAATTTTTTTAATGTGCCACCTACTTAAAACAAATTGGCAAATCTAATTGATGCCTACCTAAACATTACAACAAGCTTGCGATAGAAAGGGAAAATTTATAGAAAAAATTCTGAGATGAAAATAAAATATATTTAAAAATTCAATAATTGCCCAGCTAGCATGGCTCAGTGTTTGAGCATCAACCTATGAACCAGGAGGTCACAGTTCAATTCCCAGTCAAATCACATGCCCAGGTTGCAGGTTTGATCCCTAGTAGGGGACATGCAAGAGGCAGTCAAGTGATAATTCTTGTTCATCATTGGTGTTTCTCTCTCTTCCTCTCCTCTCTAAAATAAAAATAAAAATTATATTAAAAAGTTCAATAAATAACTTCATCCTCAAGTTTATCTAAACTACTATAAATTGAATGCCTCCTCATTTATACTCTACATTATTAGCCAAAATTTGAAAAGAACAACAATTTTCCAACTATTAGATTAATATCATTTAAAAAATTAATTATGGTGATACAATTGTTATATTTTTCCAAAAATTGATTTGTCTTTCATCTTCAGCTAACATAATGCCTCTATAATGCCCTAAGTAACTCAATATAAATAGCATGTATACATACAGACACACCTATGTGTACATACCTGTTGTACATTTTAAACCAGCCAGTTTAATTTCATGTCAAGATGGCTACCAGTATTTGTTTTGCAAACAAAAATTATAGGGTATATTCTGACTTGTTCACATTTCAATTACTTAAGTATAATATAAACTGCTTTAGAGTATAAACTTTTTAGGCCAGGGACCATATTTCTGCTGTAGATCCACAAAGGCTGAGCTGAGTTCTCATCACACAAAAGACTCTTCCTAATTGTTGAAGTCAGAATAGCGAGTAGGATAATAATAAGCTAGGGAGGAAACGTGTCATTATTTTGAATTACTTTATGAGACCTCTCTGAGTACTCCTTCAGTGCCTTACCTTGTGAAATTAACAGGCGAAAAAACAAGCGGCTTCTATTCTTAAAGCAAATAAAGAAACAGATGTGTCCAGCCTTCATACTTTTTTTTTTTAATCTTTGCCACCTTGTACTGGGTAACAATTGTTTCTCTAGTGTATAAAAGAAACAGGTTGAATTGTTTAAGTAATCAACCATCCTCTGATTCCTTTTGTTTCTTCACATATTATCCAAGCCACACATGTTGTTATTGTGGATAAACTACTAGAAACGAAACCAACAAAGAATAAGAGACTGCAGTGAAAATAAACTAATGTTCCTCGACCTCACCTACTGGAAGCACAGTTTTTTGAAATGGTTGTTGTAGAAACAGAAAGTCACTACTGGTTGAAATCCTGATAATATGCTTTAGAGGTAAAGGTTATGGACATTTGGGAAATCATAAAAATATCTGTATAACGTATTTTAGCATAAGTGGCTGCATCCCTACCATTTGTATATGTAATTATTTTTGAAAGGTGAAGATGCCCTTTAATGAAAGCAGTTCCTAAATTACTCTAGTTGAAATTATGGTCTTACTATTCCCCTGAATTACTTCATGTTCTATAAAAATACACACATTTCTAGGTTGTGATTTTCTAAGTGTTTATTATTCTCTTTTGAGACAAGGAGAGTGGTTTTGTTCCAGTCAAGGCTCTGAATAAAATCTCTTAACAAGTAACCTATAAACCACTGAGTTCCTGAATTCGCTCATGTTTGCTGGCATGCAGAGCAAGGCTAAAGCCTGGTGAGTAAAACAGTGTGCTCCGGAGCCCCATTGCCTTGGAAATATTCTGAGCTTTGCCACTTACTACCCTGTCCCCTTCGGCAAGGTACTTGCTCCCTCTGATCTCAGATTCCTCATTGGACAAGGCCAAAATAATACTGCCATCCCATACAGGTATTGTCAAATTAGTAAATGCACCAAGTGCTTAGAAAAGTAACAAGTCTCTAGTGAGTCCTTACAAACTAGGAATAATTTTTACTAATGATGCATCCACTAACAATCCAGCTTTTCTGACCACACTCCAAGCAACATTTGACTCTGCTACTCCTAACCCAAACAGAGCTTTCTTGTTATTTCTACAGTCCCACTTTCCTTCCTGTCCACTTGTCTAATTTCCAAGGGCAATCTTGGGGTGATTCATGTAGTCCTTGGTTTACATGTGTCAAAAAATGACGAAAAAGAATAAAGCAGTTGTTGGCCACAGAGCCCTAGAGTTAGACAGCCTAAGTTCAAGTCTCAGTTTTGCTGTTAGCCATATGCCTTTGGGAAAGGTATATGAATTTTCTGTTGCCCAATCCCCTTTTCTATAAAATGGGTATAAAACTAGCTGCCTCTCAGAGGACTGTTGTGAAGAGGACTTTGGTTAGTTATGTAAAATGTTTACCCTTTGTGGGAGCACTTGCTCCTCGAACCCGCACATACTTCTGAATCCTGCCCACAGCGCTAAGTGTCAGAGCAAGTTTCTCCTTGAACCCTGCTTGCTGTACTAACTGCTGGGAATGCAGTTCCTCCTTTATTCTCTGCTTGCCGCATCATTGTCAGGTCCACAGGTCCCGATCCTGCCCAACTATTCCCACTGTCAGATCCCAGCCCTTCTACCAGGGGCTGGGCCTTCTTGGACACAGGGTGGTAGATGGAGAAGACATGAGAAGTTGTGGGTATATAAGAGAGTCTTTATTGTAGAAGCCAGTGGCCATGTAGACATTGCTAACAAGGAGTCACTAGACAAAACAGTTATTCAAACCAAAGTCCCATACAGTAGCTGTACACTGGCTAGGTAACATTTCTTACATAGCAGCATCAGCCTCTGTACCTATAGCAGCAGCCTGCTGGTCAGTAATACATCTTCCCCATAATATAGCCCCGTACCTGCTGGTCAGTAGTCTTACACTAAGCAGTCCAGCTTTATATAGGAGTTAGTTATACAGGAGCCATCCTGAAAGCCAAGCCTCAATAAGCAGCCATGTACTGCTGGCTGGTCAGTAACAACTTTATACTACTTAGACAAAAGAGGCTTCCTTTCAAATAGTAACCTTAATCTTTTGGGATATAGAAAGGCACGCTTGCACAGTGTATACATTGATGTGTCCTTGCACCTGTGTATAGTATCTTAGCCTTGAACACCCTGATTAAGATTTCCACGCTCAGTGAGGCTTTGAATAATAGGTATATTCTGAATAGGGCCTCTACACTCCAGTTGGCCTTGAGCATCTGGTGTATTCTGAATAGAGTCCCCACACCCTTGTAGCCCAAACTGAAATAAACCACAAAGATAGAAAACTTCTTGTCACTTCCAGGTCATGAACTCCTGCTAAGTGGTAGTCCTGGGAATAAATGAAGCCTCACAGGGAGAGGACTTGGGCACCATGAAGTACAGCGAGAACATCTTGCAAAGTGTCCAGACCCCAAACCCTCAGTGGCCCCTCAGGATCCTGAGCTGCAGATCTGAAACAGGAAGGGCAGCATGCCCTAGGCAGAAATTTTCACTGACATTCTTTCACTCAATTGCCCATTTATTCTATACTGTGTTGGATGCTGTGAGGGAAATACCAAAAATCAAAATTCCAATCTGGGTCCTTAAAATAAATTGTCCAGGTATTTTTCAGTATGGAGCTGGTTAAATTAGTAATGGTATGTGAACATGAGCAGTTTCAAGCCACTGACTCTCTCTAGGGCATCGGGACTGAAAAATGAGAAGGGGCAGAGATGAGGGTAATGTTTCTCGGTATATACTTTGTTATATTGTTTTGATGATTTTTTTTTATTATTGTATCCTTGGGTTTTTATTTTTGTTTTTGTTTTTAGAGTTTGAGACTTTTGCAAATGTTTTTCCTCCTAGCCTTGGCTTTTTTAAAGGTCTAGAACAGTTTTTGTTTTAAACTATGCAAACGTATTACGTTTTTAAAACTAAAATTGAAATTAAAGAAAAAGTGCATAGTGTGAAATATCTAAAAAACAATTCAAAATCATAATTATTTAGTGGTATTTCAGGTTAAAGTTAAAAGCTATAAAATTCAGAAAATAAAATGTAGTTGTGAACAGAGAAAGAGTACATAGTTGTAAAAATCTGTCCCTTTAAAAACTGGGGCGAGGGGTGGAGGGGGAAAAGGATAATTAGTACAAAATATTGATTAATTATATAGCATAATACTACTTGGCAGTAAAAAAAAAAAAAGAAAGAAAGAAATCTTATCCTTTGTGACAGCATGAATGAACCTGGAGAGCATTATGCTAAGCGAAATAAGCCAGTCAGAGAAAGACAGCTACCATATGATTGCACACATATGTTAAATCTAATGAACAAATTGAACTAACAAGCAAAATAGGCACAGACTCACAGAAAACAGGCTGATAGCTGTTGAGGGATAGAGGGATTGAGAAAACAATTTTGATAGAGATTGAGGGATAGAGGGACTGAGAAAAAATTTTTTTTAAAAATCTCATGAAGCCGAAACCGGTCTGGCTCAGTGCATAAAGCATCGGCCTGGGGACTGAAAGGCACATCTCCAGTAGAGGGCATGCAGGAAGCAGCAGATTGATGTCTCTCTCTCATCAATGTTTCTAACTTTTTATCCCTCTCCCTTCCTCTCTGTAAAAAATCAATAAAATATATTTTAAAAAATCTCATGAAGCCAAAACCAGCTTGGCTCAATGGATAGAACGTCAGCCTGTGGACTCAAGGGTCCCATGTTCGATTCCAATCAAGGGCACATACCTTGGTTTCAGGCACACCCCCAGTGGTGGGTATACAGGAGGCAATTGATTGATGTTTCTCTCTCATCGATGTTTCTAACTCTCTGTCCCTCTCCCTTCCTCTCTGTAAAGAATCAATAAAATATATTTTTGTAAAAAATCTCATGAACACAGATAATAATGTGGTGATTGCAGGGCTGAGGGATGGGATGAGGTAGGGGAGGGTGTAGGGGAGATAAATGGTGATGGAAGGAGACTTGATTTGGGGTGGTGAACACACAATAGAGTGTATAGATGATGTGTTGTGGAATTGTGCACCTGAAACTTGTATAATTTTGTTAACTCAATAAATTTAATAAAAAGGAAAAGATATTACTGGTTAAAATGGCGGTAAGTTCACAGATATATTCACTAATAGATTTATTAGCAGAGACAGGGCCTGTGGACTGAAATTGTCACCTTTTTCCTTCCCACAGTCACCAACATCTCATACTCAAGCCTGTCTAGCTGTCTTTAGTCCCCAATCAGCTACAGGGAGCTGAGATACAAAAACCTATTCAGGTCCTCAGAACAACTCCCCTCAAGTGTATTCACTTCTGTGCCTCCAGGAAGTTCTCTTTCTCTGATAACTACACATGAAGACTCAGCCCTAACAGCCCAGGAGTGAAAATCCAGACAACTCCTTCCATTTTGAAAGGAGCTCCCATCAGCTTCAGGTTGGGTCTCCACAGGCTTTCACCTCCAATCCAAAAACTAACTTTCCTCTGTGAACATCTTCCTAAGAATGCAAGGGAGGAGAATCCAAGATGACAACATAGGTAAACACCTACACTGCTGCCTTGCACAAGAATTTCAAAACTACAACTAAAAGGCAGAATGGACATCATCCAGAACCACAGGAAAGCTGGATGAGTAGAAATTCTACAACTAGAAGGAAGAAGAGGGGCTCACAGAGACCCAGAGGAGCTGCAAAAAGCTGAGGTCCAGCCGAAACTCCACCGGGGGAGTTTGGACTGTGAAAAGGGAGAAGTACACGGGAATTGAGGGGAGTTGCAAAAGATCAGAAGTCTGGTGGCACACACAGCACTGCACGCAGAAGATCGACTGCTGATTGTGCCACTGGCTTTCACAAGTGGGTGGGAGACAGACCCTCCCAACTGCGCCACTTCTAACTCCAACTAAACCCCAGTTTCGGGCGAAGTCCTGGGGACCCAGACTCATATAGTCCTGGAGTGCAGGGGAGCTGGAAAGGCAGCAGTCTAGAGGCACTGCGAGAGTGTGCCTGCACACAGGGACTACTCCAGCGATTACCCAGTCATGTGAGACTCAGGGGCTGTGGAGGGCAGGGACGACTGGAAGACAAGGTGGTCCATTAAGCCCTGAGACTCCACCCACCCCAAGCTCAACAGAGAAGCTTTTGCAGTTTTGCAAGTCTAGTATCATAAGGCTGAATCCAACACAGAAGTTCTCCTGGCATAGTGAAAATGCGGAGACAAAGGAAGAAATCACAAACCAAAAAAAAAAAAAAGGAGGAAAACAAAAGACTGGATATAGAGTTATAAGGTTTTTCAAGAATATTCTAGAAAAGATGGATAAATTTAGCAAGACCCAAGAGGAGATGAAAAAGAACCAACTAGAGATGGAAAAAGTCCAACTAGAAATTAAACATACACTGACTGAAATAAAAAATATTATACAGAGACCTAACAGCAGACTAAAGGAAGGCAAGAATCAACCTAAAAATTTGAAATATAAAAAATCGAAAACCCTCAACTGGAAAAGCAAGAAGAAAAAGGAATCCAAAAATGTGAAGATAATGTAAGGAGCCTCTGGGACAGCTTCAAGCTTACCAACATCAGAATTGTAGGGGTGCCAGAAGAAGAGAGAGAACAAGATACTGAAAACCTATTTAAAGAAATAATGACTGAAAACTTCCCACATCTGGTCAAAGAAATAGACTTACAAGTCCAGGAAGCACACAGAACCCCATATAAAAGGAATCCAAAGAGGACTACACCAAGACACATCATCATTAAAATACCAAGAGCAAAAGACAAAGAGAGAATATTAAAAGCAGCAAGAGAAAAACAATTAATTACCTACAAGGGAGCACCCATACTATAGTCAGTTGATTTGTCAACAGAAATGATGCAGGCCAGATGGGAGTGGCAAGAAATATTCAATGTGATGAGTAGCAAGAATCTACAACCAAGAATACTCTACCCAGAAAAGCTATTATTCAGAATTGAAGGGCAGATAAAGAGGTTCACAGATAAGAAAAAGCTAAAGGAGTTTATCAACTCCAAACCAGTATTATATGAAATACTGAAAGGTACTCTTTTAGAAGAAGAAGAAAAAGGTAAAAGATAAAAAATTTTGAACAACAGATATATCTATCTATCAACAAGTGAATCTAAAAATTAAGTGAATTAAAAATTTGATCAACAGAATAAACTGGTGAATATAATAGAATCAAGAGCACAAAAAGGGAGTGGGCTGATAATTTTCAGGAGGAAAGGGGTGAGGGGTGTACAGGGAGAGACTGGACAAAAATCATACACCTATGGATGAGGTAAACAGGAGGGAGGTAAGGGTAGAGGGAGAGAGGTGGGAGCCAGATGGAGGGGAGCTATGGAGGAGAAAAAAGAGAAACAAATGTAATAATCTGAATAATTAAGATTTAATTAAAAAGAAAGAAATTAAAAAGAAAGAATGCAAGGGAAAGACAATTAATATAAAAATAAAGGCAATATCCACTTAGAAATGAGAGGTTTTGGAATATGAGTCTCATTAAATTCTCATTATTTACAGATGAAGCAGTTTAAATTACCTTGTATGTTATTTTTTAGGGGGCGGGTGTTTTTTTTCAGAATTTTTTGTTTCATCCGTTATTCTACAGGCAATGATTTTGTCATTTTAAGTGCCCAAATTTATAACAAGCATTTAATTATTTTGACAATACACAGCAAAATGTCCGTCTCACAAAAGGAAGACACATTGGTTTTACAAAACTCTTGCTGAATTGGCCAAGAGAAATCTTAAAATCTGAAAGTCTTGTTGGTCAATAATGCCAAGGCCATTAGAAAATAAAAAGGATATGTAGAATTCAGTCATTCTATTATAGTTCCTATTAACAGTCAATGTGGTAACAAAATAAAATGCTATAAATCCTTCTGAGTTAAGGGAATAAAAAGGCCATAACAAAGGTCAATTTTACTGCCATCAATTTGCAATGATGAGACAGTTGGTTGCCAAAGGAAGCAACAAAAGGCAATCCAGAATATGGCATCTCTGAAAAAAAAATGTTGCTACTATGGCAAGAAGTGCTTTGAGGAGATTTACACTGAAACCTATACTCTGCTCTTCTCCAAAATAATAATGTGAATTATTTACAAATTGCTCTAACCCTGTGCAGAGCAGTGCAACAGACAAATGCATTGTTATGTTGCAAAAAAAAAAATAAGTAAGTAAATAAATGAACACAAACACACACTATACTGAAGATGGAAAACATAATGGGTATTTGAAATATATGCAAAACTAAACAAGAGAAATGGTAGTTTTGTGAACAATTAATGCTATCCATGATTACAATGTGCAAACAAAGAAACCATCAGGGGACAATTGCAAATAATGAGATGTGGAGGTATTAATCCTTCTCTGAAATGGCAACAACACAATTTTTATAAAAACAACAGTCAAAACAATAGAACAAATTAGAAAGGTGGGAATGGCTGCTATTTGGGATTTTTTTTTCCACTAGGAAATTGAAAATTAAAACATCTTAGAAGGATAAGTAAGTACCTTAATGATATTTCGAATCCCAACCTCTTCTCCTCTCTGCCTTCACTTGATCTATCCCCAGTTTAAACTGTGCTTTTAGGCAAAATATCCATATGTTATATCCTAATTTCTATCAGAACCATCTGTAAACATTCATTTGTACAACTGGCTTGCAGGCCAGTAGTGGCAGTTACCATACAAAGATGCTATCTGGTTAAGAAAAGTAAAACACCACATGGGATTAAAAATGGGCACTCAAGTAAGAGGGTGGAGAGAACTTTATGTCCAAATGTTCAGTGTTCAGGACTAATAAGTGGTTTGCATCTCTATTTATAATTATTATTTTCCTTGACAATGAAATGCATACTCAGTGTAGAAATTCAGAAGATAAAGAAATAAATATTGCAATAATTTAGTGCAATTATATATATATTTCTCCAGATTTTTTCTGTCCATATATATGTACTAGTATATATAAACATATTTTGAATTATACTGAAAATACTATTTTATAACCTGCAGTCATCACTTAATATTACATTAGAAATATTTCTCACATGATTCTTTATTTTTAAATATATTTTATTGATTTTTTACAGAGAGGAAGGGAGAGAGATAGAAAGTCAGAAACATCAATGAGAGAGAGACATCGATCAGCCACCTCCTGCACGCCCCACTGTGGAGATGTGCCCACAAGCAAGGTACATGCCCCCAACCGGAATCGAACCCGGGACCCTTCAGTCCACAAGCCAACGCTCTATCCACTGAGCCAAACCGGTCTCGGCAGCACATGATTCTTAATACCTGCAAAGTTTTCTATTTATTTCCCAAACCATAATCCTATATAATAAAAGCCTAATATGCAAATCGTCCCCTTGACCTGGAGTTTGACTACTTGCTATGACATGTGTTGACCACCAGGGGGCAACATGGTACATGGTGGGTGTCAGTGATGCAATGCTGACCTCTGGTCTTAATGGGCCCCAATGAGAGTGGGACTGCAATGGAATGGTGGAGCAGGTGAGTGGGCAACACCAGGCCAAGACAGGTGCGTGCAGGGCCTGATGGCCCCACTGATCACCCCACAGATGGGGACCAGTGGTGGCAGTGAGGGGTGGGACCACCGCCTGGCTCCCAGCCAGGCACTGAGGGAGCCAGGTGGAGCCCAATGACTCAGGGGGAAGGGGTATACAGGGGCCCAGGGACCCAGGTGCTACCCAGGGTCCAGAGGTCAGCTATCTGCCATTCCTCACTAGACGTTCACACTTCAATCACCCGCCAGGCCTAGGGACCGCACACATGCATGAATTTTGTGCACTGGGCCTCTAGTTTATGTAAAATATCCCCTGTGTGGTCATTCAACAAGTATGTATGGAGCATCTACCATGTGACACAGTTCTAGATGTTAAAGTGGCAAAGATGATAAAGGCATATTCCCTGACTTCAGGAGTACCCTGATCATTAAACACCTCAATAATTTGCATCATAATTGCTTGCTGATCTTGAGAGTGACTACCGCTTTCTAGAGTTCAGGAAAAGTTTTACAAAGGAATTAACAATTGATACAGGTTTTGTAGAATGAATAGGTCAATTTGTAGAATGAAAGTTCACAGGGGAATCAAGTGGGGATGAGGATTTTAGATAGGGGGAAGAGTATATATAAAGATGGAGACAGGACATGATAATGGTAATGCCTCAGAAGAAAGATTATGTGCCTTCAGTTTTTAAAAGTGTTAGTTTTAATACATGCACACACCTGCAAAAGTGGTATGACAGACTTTCTCTGATCTGTGCACCTCCCCCTTTCTTCAGCACACCTGACTTTATACAAACACTGGTTTTATTTATACTTGTTCTTTCTAAGTGTGGCCATGCCATCTGGATAGGGAAGATAGACTATGAAGTAAAAATAGAACAACAATAACAACAACAACAACAACAACAACAACAACAAAATCAAAACAAAAATCACCCCAAACAGATGCTGAACATTTTAAACAAATTCTATCAATTTAGAAGGAAGATGTAACTTAGCAACTGGCTTTTATTCTAAAATATACTGCTGCTGATTTTTAAAGAGAGGGAAAGACAAAATCTAATTTCTAAAACAATGTCACTAGTTAAAAGTGCAACAGATCCCAAACACATGTGTGTTCAAGGTTATCCAAAGAGCATTATCAGCTCTTAAAATCCACAGACTAGTATAACAGATAGTAATGAACATGGAAGGTTCTGTTTGAGGTTAAATGTAAAGAACTCTTCTGAGACTTTTGAACCTTCAGATCAAAGTCATATACAACATTTCTTTGGAGTTATTTGGATTTATCCTTAGATTGCCCACTTAGAGATAGTTCACCTAACTTTGGAGTTATTACCAACAGTCAACAATTTCGGTATATTTCAAGATATGGTACCTTGACTTCTAAGGCTTCCTTTCACCCACAACAATATTTGGTTCCCTGTAGAGCTATTGATATGCCTTCTGTTCCATAAACACTTGACCCTTTAACCAGATCCCTCTGAAAACTTTTGATGATATATTTTGTATAAAGCAGACCTAAAAACTTAGCAGAGCATTTCCAACAAGTATCAGATAAGCAAAATATTTACCTAGAAAGGAGTAAACACGAAGTTCCCACAGGTGACCCATGAAGATGGAGTCACAGCCTGGACGCACATACTACTCTTCTGAGACCTGAGCTGATCTTTCAAACTTAAAGGAAGCTGTACTGGCAACTAGATCAGGAGCCATGGCAAATGCTTGAGTTTGTCCCAAAGAAAAAAGAGCTCTAGCCTGTATTGCAAGGAATGAACTTATAAAGAAGAGCAGAGCGATTCCCACAATGAAATGACAAGAAAGATGATGCTGTCCTCTGATAAGTAGCACCTATTACTGCATTTGCCAATTTAATATGAATCATTTTCAGCTTTTAGTGACTGATAAGGGAATTAAATTTTACTTAGTTATTTCCATAGAAACTAAAGAGTTTGCAGAGTTTGCGCCTTTTGACTTACTTCTTAATCACATCTTGTTGGGAGCGGTTATAGGGTTAAGCCTCGGACTGACCTGCTGGAAAGGCCTCAAACAAATCCCAGCATAGAGGGCACAGCCCCCTTGGCATAATTAAACTTGATCTTGTGACTGCTCCCTAGATCTTTCCTGGGTAGCTAATGGGCTGTGGGAGGTGCAGCAAGTGCTGCCAAAACAAGTGAAACTTAGAAGAACATTGTAAATCACCTTGTTTAACTCTGACTATAAAATAAAGCATCAGCTTGCAGTCTATGGTCTCAGTCACGCACAGAAGATCCACCTAAACCCAGCTTATTCTCTTTGTCTGTCTTTTCTTCATCCTTCGCCGGCCCTCCCTCAGGCTCGCTGAACCCTTTGCTGTCCTGGCTCATCACAACATCTTACTAAATGCCACTTTCAAAGGACAGCACTGGTTTTCAAAGAGTTGGAAATGGAAGCATAAAGAGCCTGATGAAAAGAAATGAGTTATTACAGACTGCTATAGTATATTAATGGGCTGATATTTAAAAATTAAGTTAATGTGCTTATTATTATGAACCAGATTCAGAAAAGAAATGGACCAATATGTATTGTATACATAAAACTGCCTCCAGATTCCCACTTATGATACACATGCCTAAATATTTTTCAAGCTACTAAAGGAAACTGAAAATATTAGCAGCTGTGCAGGTTTATCTAGGAACAGAAAAATATGGGAAGAAAAAGAATATACTGCTATAGTCTTAGTATAAAATGAATAAAAAAAACTGTTAAGTAGAAGCAATGGATTGTGGGTTTAGAGAATATGAAAATAAACAACTCCTTGTTTCTATAATGAAAGTTTATCTTGCTCACCATTGTGAGAATAACAAGTAATCTTTTCTGCCAAAGAAGTGAGGTTAGGCAATCTCCATTTTGGCTTGAGTGACTTGCAGCTCCCCTGGGGACCACCATTTTGAAATGGCAAAGGTCCCTTTTTCCTTTAAATTAACCACTCACTCAAGAATATGAGCCTAAGTTCTGACCAATCAAGAGTAGGGGGCAGGTGATGTACATCAGGCATAAAAGTCTGAAGAGACCACCTGCTCACTGTGATGCTGCCAGACCCTGTGCATGCACACCCTCCTGCAGGTGTAAAGATATTTGCCTTACTGCTGGCTCTCAAGTATCCTTTGTGTTCTACCAGGACCCCTGGTTTTGGGGCTGGCCTTAATTCTAACATCATGCAGATAGTTGATGATAGAGTCACCTAGAGTCTATATCAGTAAAAAGGCCACTTCTACTTTTCAGCGCTCTCTCTCGTTCTCTGTCTCTCTCTCTCTCACCTCTCCCTCCCTCTCTTCTTTTTAAGTATTTGTCTCTCTATATTTCTCTACCCTCATTGTGCATGTGAGTCTGTCTCTTTCTGTCCTTTTCTCTCTGTGTGTGTATCTGTGTCTATGTGTCCGTCTCTGTCACTTGCTCTTTCTCGCCTTCTCTCTTTTTTTTTTCTGTCTTAAAGGCCCTATCTCTCTCCCACCTCTCTGTCCCTTATCTCAGACTGACTTTTGTGCTTTCAAATACACAAAAGCAAACAAAAAAGCCCTAGCCCTTATTTGCATTACTTCCCAGAGAATAAGGGATAATTGAATTGAGTCCAGATTTTAGATTTCAAAGAGAGAGAATCTAATGGCTCCAGGTTGGATTAGGTATATATTTAGTCCAAACAACTGAGATCATAAAGGG
The DNA here is from genome assembly GCA_011751065.1 of Lasiurus cinereus. Lineage (NCBI taxonomy): Eukaryota > Metazoa > Chordata > Mammalia > Chiroptera > Vespertilionidae > Lasiurus > Lasiurus cinereus. The sequence goes on along the minus strand of JAAGEH010000208.1, from coordinate 4,446,287 downwards.
ACAATGGTATCATCTTCTACTACAAACATGGCCCAACATATTGGGTGGGAAAAGCAAGGGCCATTTGCAGACAAGGGGGCATGGAAAGGGAACATCTCTTAATGCCAGTATTACTGCCTTCATGAAAGCTTTCCCAACTAAGCTAGTTCAAAAAGATCTCCCACTTAGCACATAAGTATATGCCACTTACTTTGACACTTGTTAGTTATATGACCTTGAGAAAGTTATTTTTCCTCTGGTCTTTAGCTTATAAACTACCTCACTAACTGAAGATTACTAATAAGCAGGTGAATATAGGTGACAGGATTTGTGACTGAAGTCAGCACAGGGTCAATATGCAATAAGGACATTATTGCCCTTACTTACTACATCACTCAATGCTATCCCTTTGAGGTTCTGATTTTGTCATCTGTGACTGATCTACTAAAGGGCTTAATATCAGTGCTGTGGCCTCCAGAGTAGCGGATACAGTGCCAGACACAGAACAGGTACTCAGAAAATCCCTGTTGATTAATCAATTAGGTAAATACTTTTAGGGACCTAAAAACTGAAACCCAAATAAATGTGTTGTATTTCTTATCTCATGCTGTAGAGAGGATTCTTAATGGAAGAGAGAAACTATGATCATATATCAAACAGGTAAGTAAAGGTAGATTGGGCCCAAGAGACTATAAATTGTTTAGGAATTTTATTTTGCTCCTAGGATAACAGATTTCTAGGTTGACTATAGAAGAATAATTGCTGGAACAGACAGTATTATTCACATGCATATTAATGTCATAAATATTTTACCTGCATTGATTTCAGTAGTCTCAGGACTTCTGAAACATGATTTGGAAATGTTTAGAGTAAGACCATAACCCCATCATATAATCCTCCCAATATCTACAACCATACACAAAATATAAACTTCCTAAAAACAGGGCACTTGTCTGTTTTGTTCTTTGCTGTATCTCTAATAGATGCTAAATGCATGCTAGCAAAATGAGTGAATTAACAAAATTAATTAATAAATCCTAACTCCATCTCCAGTAGATCCCACTTTATGGGTATATAGCATGAGGCCTCTGCAGATGCACAGATCAACACCCCATGCTTCGTTTAATGCTGTGTGGTATCATCTTGAAATCCTTCATCATTTTAAAAAAGGGGTCTACATTTTCATTTTGCATTGGGCCATCATTTATTTTACCAGTCTTGCTTTTCCAGGTAAATGAGTAATACTGGGTGATCATCAGGCACTCAGTACTTAATGTAGTAAACTCAAATGTCTTAATCTGCTCAAGCTACTATCACAAAATACCATGGACTGGATATCTTATAAACACAGAAATGTATTTCTTTCTGGAGGCTGTGGGTCAGAGATAGGATACAGCATGGTCTGATGAGGAACCTCTTCCAGCTCACAGACTTATCTTTGTATTCTTACATGGTGGAAGTGGTGAAGGATCTCTGTGGAGTCTCTTCCTTAAGGTCATCAACATCATTCATTAGGGTTCCACCTTTGTGGCCTAAGCACCTCCCAAAGGCCTCTCTCTCAATGCTATTATATTAGATATTAATATTATGGCATATAAATTTTGAGGGTACACACATTTATAAACCACAGCACCAAGAAAACAGCATCAGTAATGAAGATGCTTACACAGAAACAGCTGTGAAGTCCCCATGGAGATGCAGACCCACAAAGTCATAGATATTGTAGGCCTGCCACCCATGTCTCCTAGATTTTCCTGGAAGTTTCTGCTTCACTATCCCACTTGGCTCTAGCTCTGCCTCTCAATGTGGATGCCAACATTATGGACAAATTCTTATTGGTTTACTCAATTTCAGAGACCAGTGATATCTCTTCTCCACCCATCCTATCTAATAAAAGAGTAATATGCAAATTGACCATCACTCTAAGACACAAGATGGCCACCCCCATGTGGTCAAAGATGGTTGCCCTCATGTGGACACAAGATGGCTACCACAAGATAACCTGTAGGGGAGGGCATTTGTGGGCAATTGGGGGTGACCAGGCCAGCAGAGGAGGGTAGTTGGGGGAGCCAGGCCTACAGGGTACAGCAGTATGGGGGACCGGGCCTGCAGGAGATGGCAGTCAGGAGTACCAGGCCTACAGAGGAGGTCAGTTGGGGCAGGGACCCAGGCCTGCAGGGCTGGGCAGTTGGAGGGGATCGGGCCTGTAGAGGAGAGCAGGTAAGGGTGACCAGGCCAGCAATGGAGGGCAGTTAAGGGTGACCAGGCCAGCAGGGGAAGGCAGTTAAGGGTGATCAGGTCAGCAGGGGAGGGTAGTTAGGGTCAATCGGGCTGGCCAGGGAGCAGTTAGACATCAAACAGTATGGCAGGGGAGTGGTTACAGGTGATCAGGCTGGCAGGCAGAAGTAGTTAGAGACAATCAGGCAGAGGCAGGTGAGCAGTTGGGAGCCAGCAGTCCTGGATTGTGAGAGGGTTGTCCCACCATACTTTTGGGACTGATCCTAAATAGGTGGTTGGACAATTCTTAAGGAGTGCCAGATTGGAGAGGGTGCAGCCTGGGCTGAGGGACAACCTCCCCACCCACCCTGCAACCTCTTGCATGAATTTCATGCACTGGGCCTCTAGTCTATATATATATATATATATATATATATATATATATATATATATATATAAAGAGGTAATATGCTAATTGGTTCTAATAGTGTCCCAGTCACAACTGGTCAATTGGCAGGAGCTGGTGGGTGGGGATGGAGGTGGGGGTTTCCACCCACAGTGCAGGCACGTGCAGACTTGCCCAGCATTAACATCATGCTGCCTAGGAGGCAGAGGCCGCTTTGGACAGAAGCTTACACAGGCAAGAGCTGCTGGGTGGGGACAAGGGCAGGGTCTTGAGCCACTGGAACATGAGGCTGCCACTGGGGGCAGTCCCCCTGGCAGATCCATGGACAGGTTGGTGGTGTCACCCAGCCTGAAAAGGGGGCATCAGGATGGGGGCTGGGCCTCAGCAGAGAGCTCTCAGCACTCCTGCACCAGAATCTGAAGGCCCGGAGAGGAAGGGAAAGCAATTAGGAGGTTTAGGCCAGGAGAGGAGAGCAGATAGGCAGTTAGGGGGATCAGACAAGGAGGGGAGAGCAAATAGGCAGTTAGGGAGATCAGACAAGGAGGAGAGAGCAATTACAGTCTGCAGGCTAGCAGGAGAACAGTTAGGGGCATCAGGCAGACAAGCAGGTGAGAGCTTAGGAGCCAGTGGTTTTGGATTGCAAGAAGGATCCCAGATTGGAGATAGTGCAGGCCAGGCTGAGAGACCCCCACTCTCCCTTGCACAAATTTCTTGTACCAGGCCACTAGTCTTTCATACTAAAGCTTAATATTGTAGTCATTACTTTTGTGTTTTAATTAGAGTTTGTAGTTTGGAATATTTATTTGTTTATAAGAAGTCAATAGGCTTCTATTAAAGGCTTCAAAACAAAGCAAGCCAAATTACCTGCAATTCCAAGACATGTCACCTAGTAAGTTCTGACAAATTTTAGGGTGAATGCTGACATATTAAATCCCCAGTATCATGAAGAGTTAATAGGAAAAGTTTTTAAAAATCAATTTATACTTAATAGCATGCATCCAACTTGACATGTTTTTCTTTTCAAGTATCATTTTTATTATTTTTTTATTTTAATAGAGTGGTGATCTTCAATTCAAGTCCCTGTCACTGAACATAATATATGTTTTCATTTCAATGAAAATTTGTTCTTGTCACATAGGAACCTACTGTTATTAGATTCTATTGCAATAACTTATTAATATAACTCTATTAACTGATGACACACTAGGCATAGAAAAATATTTGATACTGAATAAATATTTTTGCTTCAGAATTTTAGCTCTTTTAAGATTATTTGGAAGCATTAATAATTATTGTAAAAGTATTGTCATAGAAAAGAATAGGGCAACCATTTGAGACTAACAAAGACCACTAGTATGCCTATGTTAACAATTTTGAATTTACTTATTAGTTGCAATCTTCTGCTAGCCTATCACATCCTAAATGCCCCTATTAAAATTACATGAAGAACTCAAGGTATTAAAAAATCATATCAAGTTAATGTGTAAGAATGGTATTTATCTCCATCCACATATCCACCCATCCATTCTTAAGTTCTTTAAGTCTTGTATTTATTTATTTTTTCATCCTTCTTGATCCAAAATAATATCCCAGTTCAATTTCTAACTCTTTTAAATATTACCTAGTTTTTCTTGGTCCAGTGTAACATTTCTGAAGAAGTCAAATGAAGGTATTAATCTTTTTGGAAACTAATTGACCAAATATCTCTGTTCTACCAGCTCTCCTGTCATGACTTGTTCACCTTTCCTTTCCTTTGTTCTTATAACTTACTAGAGGCCCAGTGAATGAATTCATGCATCAGGGGTTCCTTCAGCCTGGCCTCTGGGATCAGTTTGAAACTGGTTCTGACATACCCTGAGAGGTCCCAGATTGCAAGAGGACTCAAGCCAGGCCAAGAGACCACAATGGTGCATGATCGAGGCCAGGGAGAGATGCAGGAAGTTGGCCAGCTGGGAAGAGACTGTGAGAGGGCCCAGGGTCTTTCTCAGTCCTAATCACCTGGACACCAGCAGCAAGCTAATCTATCGGTAGGAGCATATACCCCCCTGGTGGTGAGTGCATGTCATGGTGACTGATTGACTGGTCCACTATCTGCCCCCTGGTGGTCAATGCATATCATAGTGAGCAGTTGAGTGGCCTTAGCATATTATGTTTTGCTTGGTTGAAGGGCCAACCAGACAACCAGACACTTAGCATATTAGGCTTTTATTATATAGGATAAATGTTGTTGTTCTTGTTCCAGCATTAAGAAGGATTCAACAAGGAGAAAGGCTGTGTGTAGATTAAATAAGAGTCCAGGGAGGAAAGATAATTTTGAAAGGCATTGAGGGTCAGAGGAGCTTTAGCTAAAGGAGCTAAAGTTTTCTTTGTCTCAGGGCCCTTGCTTTTTATTAACACAATTTGTCCTAAAGCAAGGGGGAGATAATACACTTAAAGGGTAGGGTATAGAAGCATTTTCAGATTGGAGAATTATCTTCAGCTGTTCAGGTGTTTGGCCAACAGGAGGCAATAACAGTACATTGAGATACCCTGAGATGTCTGACAGCAAACAATCATCCTATTCAGGTTTGGAAGAAATGACTTTCAACCATTCCAATAGGTGACTACATATGTGACTCAGTCCTTGTTGAGCCTTCAAATTTCATCAACCTTTTAATGAAACTCTTGTAATTATGACATGCTGGAATTGGCTTCCAGCATATAAGTCTAACCTGAGCATTTAGCATCCTGGACAGAGAATGCTAAGCTCAATTTTCTAAGCCAGTTAAACTAAAAATAGCTTCAATTTACAAATACAAGGACAAATGTTGAAATAGGAAGAAACTCTGTGTGTGTGTATATATATATATATATATATATATATATATATACACACACATACACACACATACACACACACACACACACACACACACACACATATATATATATATATATTAGTAGCCCAGTGCATGAAATTTGTACTAGGTGGGGGATGTGTCCCCTCAGCCTTGCCTGTACTTTCTCCAATCTGGGACTCCTCGAAGGATGTCCCACTGCTGGTTTACAGGGATCAGGCCTAAACCAGCAGTTGGACATCCCTCTCACAATCTGGGATTGCTGGGTCCTAACCACTCACCTGCCTGCTTGACTGCATGATTGCCTCTAACCACTCTGCATACTGGCCTGTTCAACCCCAACTGCCCCTACCACCAGCTTGATCACCCCAATTGCCCCCCATGCCAATGTGCTTTCTCCCAAATGCCCCCACTGCCAGCCTGCTCACCCCCAACTGCCCCCCCCTGCTGGCTTGCTTGCCCTCCCCTCCCCTCCCCACTGGCCTGCTTGTCCCCAACTGCCCCCCTGCTGGCTTTCTCAGTCCAAGCTGCCCCACCTGCTGTCCTGATCACCTCCAACTGACCCCCACTGACATCCTGCTTGCTTGCAACTTGCCCCCTGCTGATCTGCTTACCCCCAATAACCCCACACCCTACCAGCCTGATCACTCACAACTGCCGTCCCATTCTGGCCTGATTACCTACAACTGCCCTCCCCTCTTGGCCTCTAACCACCTCTACCTCAGCCCAGCTACCATGGCTTTCACCAGAAGAATGTCTTGAAGGTTTCCTAGGAGGTCTCCCAGTCTAATTAGCATTTTATTAGTATAGATAGAGGCCTGTTGCACATGTGCGGGCTGGCTGGTTTGCCCTTAAGTGTGTCCCAGATCAGGGTGGGGGTTCCCTTGGGGCATGGGACAGCCTGGGTGAGGGTCCAGTGGTGGTTTGCAGACTGGCCACGACCCCCCCCCTCCTGATGAACCAGGCAGAGGCCCTGTTATCTGGGATTTATTTACGTCCTATAATTGAAATTTTGTAGACTTAAGCAGAGGCCAAGGCAGGCCAGGGCAGGTGGAAAGTTTGGCTTCATCCAGTGCCGGGGAAACCCAAGCCTCCTGCTCTCTCCATGGCTGCAGCCATCTTGGTTGGGTTAATTTGCATACTCATTCCTGATTGGCTAGTGGGCATGTCTTGTGGGTGTAGCAGAGGTATGGTAAATTTGCATATTATTTTTTATTAGATAAGATGATTTGCACAGTTTCAGATTGCACACCCTGCTACATGCCAGTTAACATTATAATATTTACATGTCTTCATGCTCTACTAGACAGCTCCATGGAAGCAAAGCCCATTGCCTAATCAACTCTGCATTCATAACAATCAGCACATTATCTGGCATATAATAGAAATACTGTAAATACTCATTGAACTGATTTACTTTATGTTAATAAATTACAAAGTTCTCTGAGTAGATTTAAAAAGAGTATTTAGTACCAGAAGGTTTTGTTCATATTGTATAATATAAGGAGTGCTTAGAAAGATACTAATTCAAGGAAAATCCCATCTCTAATTCCATCCTTAGAAAGTATATACCGCAGTACCAAGTATTTAATACTCATTAAATACATCTTAGCTATGAGTTGTTGTTGTTTTTTAATTCTTCTTACTCAGTAACAATGGCTCTCTATTTATCACTGACTTAAAGCACAAATTCTTAACCAGGATATTCAAGATACTTAACAATTTTGCCCAGTTTATTTTATCTCCCACTGACATATATTTTGAGCTATTAAACTAGGCATAGGTTAACGACAGCCCACCCAAAGGGACAAATCAGGCTGCATTTTTGTAAATAAAGTTTTATTGTAACAGAGCCAAACATATTCCTTTATGTGTTGTTAGCTCCAAACTCATTCTTCTATAGTATTGTCTATATTTATTATTAACATGCATATTCTTGTCTCTGTGTATTGTCTAAGGCTGCTTTCAGGCCACACACACAATAGTTATTTTAGATATCAGATGCCTCATGAATCCCAGAATACTTACTAGATAGCTCTTTTCTAGGCAATGATTGCTGACTCCTGCTAGAGACTATTGCCAAACCAAAATTACAATCTGCTCCCCTCATATGATTCACACCACTTCTGCTATTGCTATTGTTAGTCCTCCATTTTTACCTGTCATATTCTATTAGTCTCTGAAATATTTCTGACCTGTCCAATTAAGACACCATTCTCTTCTTTAAACTCTAGTTTCCTTTTGTATCACTCTCATAACATTTATCTTTTTAGTTTATATTATCATTATATACAGTATATTTATATGTGTGTGTATGTGTGTGTGTGTATGCATATACATACTGATGTGCACACCCACACACTCATCATATCCTCTCAAATCGATTATAGATGCTTTTTAAAAAAAGAATTTTTATGATTTCAGAGAGGAAGAGAGAGGGAGAGAGAGATAGAAACATCAATGATGAGAGAGAATCATTGATCATCTGTCTCATCCACAACTTGGACATGTGTCTCCTGGTTCATAGGTCAATGTTCAACCACTCAACCATACCAGCCAGGCTGATTATAGATTCTTAAAGGATAAGTTCTATAATTTATATATTTTTCTATCACAGCCTTGAAAACCAATAAACTGACAATAACTATTTGTCAAATTAAGTCAAATATAAATGAGTGTTTATCAGCAAGTTGCCTATGCTCTTCTCTCAACAATCTGAGTCCCTGGATGATAACATACCACACCACGGCAAAGTTAGTAGGTCAGTGCAATGGATTATGGCTAGTTTTTTATTTTGATTTTAATAATACTGCTCAATCAAAAGAGTTAATTCCTAATTTGACTATGGTTAATAATTATTTAAGATAATGAACTAAATCATATTTAAGACTGTATTTTGGGATTTATAAGAAACTTTGACTGCTTTTAAGATTAATGTGTAAGGCACTAAAAAAGCCTTAGAATCTGAATGTGGAATAGCTTTAGCCAGTGATCTGAGTTAATGAGGCTATTAGGTGATTCACCTTGAATTTTGCCTGAAGTCATTAGTCACAGAATTATTTTGAAGAATTGTTCTGTTAGTGATTATGAAGCAAATAGGAGATTTAAAATCAAGGTAAATTCAGTTTTCTTTTACAATTAAACACTACTTTGATCTCTATCTATAATTAATGTACTCTAATTATTCTTATCTCTGAGACAAAAAAATGTGAAACTATAAAGGTATACAATTCAACAAATGTGTTTGGAAACTTAAGTACAATGGAATTACATGGGCTACCGACCTAAGTACAGGAGTGATACATTATTTTGTCTTAATAAAATGAGAATTAATAGATTCTACTTACCCCACTTAAATTCTCTTCATTGCTTTAAAACTCTTTTATTTTCTAATTCTATGATAGTAGACCCCCACCCCTAGAAATGCTTCTCATTTAACAAAAGGCCTCCATTTGAGAAAACAAGATTTCTGTTTATATTAGTTTCACTGGATCCAATAACATTTCCTTCAAAGTTGTGTGTTAATGAATCATAGTGTAGTCATCTTGTAAGAGTCCCATCTAATAAAAGAATCCCAAGGTTCAAAGTGTAATCCTCTAAAAGGAGTACCTGTGAAATGTTTGACTTAAGTCAGCACACTTGTTTCTTTATTTTATGATGTCCTGATACCTTGTGATATTATCATATCATAGACCCATCAATATTACTTGCACTGTTATTTCAACTTGGTATATTATCTTATCCAACAGCAATGATCGATCATCAACATGAAAAATGAGAAGGTTCAAAAACCCTGGGCTTCATTCTATTCTCAAATATGGAGTTCCACTTATCTATGAAAATGTGTCACTACTGCTCAGGAGGAGACACACCTAGCTATCCAATTCACATGATGTAGAATATTGCAACCTGGCCAGTAAAACGTGGGCTGTGACTCTCAGAAAAGAAAAACAATGCTGTTTATTGATAGTTCGTTTACATGGTAAAAGGAAAATGAAAACTTGGGATAGCTATAATACTTTGGTCTGATCCCAATAGTAGTATTAAATGAGTAAATGCACAGATTTATATTATTTTTTAAAATATATATTATATTGATTTATTACAGAGAGGAACGGAGAGGGATAGAAAGAAACATCTATGAGAGACATCAATCAGCCGCCTCCTGCACGCCCTCTACTGGGGATGTGCCCACCCAAAACCAAGATACATGCCCTTGACCGGAATAGAACCTGGGACCTTTCAGTCTGCAGGCCGATGCTCTATTCATTGAGCCAAACCGGTTTCGGCCCTATTTACATTCTGAAAGATAATAGGATGCAAGGAAAATCATTCAGATCATAATTTAGTTATAAGAATGTCGGGGTTGTTGACTCACTATAATTTTGATGTTTTAATGACTTACGGAAAGCATACTATGTACTCATAGAGTGATAACATTGGAAAGACAAGCTATCAAATAAACTAGGGATCTCCATTTTATAGAATGTGGATTAGAACCCTCATTTCCTTAGAATCTATTGACTGTTCCTCTAAGACTGATTTGCTTATTTGGAAACACAAATACCATATATGTACTATGCATGTACAGTGTTTATGTAAATGAAAAGCATCACCTTCAAACAAAGGAATATAATAAGCAAATAAAATTGGCCAGAGAGATGGAATAAGTAAGTTACTAATCAATAGCCTTTAAGTTTCACCACCCATGAGCATAGGCAGAAGTGCCCTTTGCAGTTGACTGACTCCTGAACCTATTACAGATTTGTCCATTTGAAATAAGCCAACTTTTGGTCTTCTCCCTAAGAATGAATGAATGAATGAATGAATGAATGAATGAATAAAAAATAAATGTGTTTACATTCTTCTACAATGTATCTTGTATGAGATGAAACAATTCTCAGGATTTCATTATTAAATGTTTAAAGATTTTTGCCAAAATTTAAACAGTTCTCATTGATCGTGTCCAAGAAAAGAACAAAAGAAAAGAGAAATACAAGAAAATATTTTACCCAAATAAAAAGCATTGTGGACCATTTGGGGAAATTTATTAATGTAAATTTCAAAATATATTTCATGCTTTGACTTTGTTTTTATCTTTCTGAATTTTCATCTTAATAACAGTGTCATTTACCTAGCTGTTTCATTATTTTTGCCTCTTCCTAATATGCTCCTTATTACTACACATATTTTTCAAAATATACGTAGGAGAGATAATGTCATTGGACTGGAACACTGTCACAGTTCCCTGTTGCTGGATAAATGCCAAGGTAAAGCTAGACATTTACTGAAAGTAAATGTCGAGGCAAATTGAGAAACATTGATTGTAAGTAAATGTTCTAAAACAGTAGCTTCATTTCTGTTGTATCAAATGATGCATGTTGATGTAATCATTTTCTTAATAGATTTTACTACAGTTAAGTTAAAGTACCTTACAGGATAATAGAACAACTACATTCTGACTGTTGAAGAGAACCAAACTTGGCACAATATGCAGCCAATCCAAAAGCCATTCATATGTAATAAGCACAGTTTCTGCACCACCAAGTGATATATCCCATTGTTTCTCACTAGCAAGGACTAGTTATAACCCAACTGTACAAAAAGACTGGATATGGCACAATTTAGATAGAAGGGGAGAAACCAAGATGGCAGCATAGATGAACACCTAAATTACTGCCTCACACAACAATTTCAAAACTACAGCTAAAACACAGAATGGACATCATCCAGAACCACAGGAAAGCTGACTGAGTGGAAATTCTACAACTAGAAGGAAAGAGAGGGGCTCACGGAAGACAGACTCTTCTGACTGCACTGAACTCCAGTTCCAACTGCACTGAACCTGTTTCAGGTTAGACCCTGGGGACCAAGATTCATACAGATCCCCAGAACACACAGAAATTCAGGGGAGCCGAGAAGTCAGAGGTCTGGAGGCACAGAGAGGACTACAACAATTACTGAGGAACACTGACACTCAGGGGCCTCATAGGGCTGGACTGACGGGAAGCCAAGGCTGTCTGCTCAGCCCTGAGACTCTGCACCATCCAAGCTGAGCACAAAGGCTTTTGCAATTTTGCAATTCTTGTATCATAAGGCTGACTCCAGCATAGAAGTTCTCCTGGAGTAGACACAGCTAATCCCCACAGCCAATTGGCCTGGAGGTCAATTCCCTTCAGTGATACCAACAACAATCAAGACTTAACTACAACAAGGCTATATACACAGTCCACAAAGAGGTGCACCAAGAGTGTCCACCTCAGGTAAATGGGGAGGCAGATAAAGAGCTTCACAGATATGAAAATGCTAAAGGAGTTCATTAACACCAAACCAGTTTTATATGAAATGCTGAAGAGGAAGAAGAAAAAGGTAAAGATAAAAATTATGAACAACAAATACATATTTATCAACAAGTGACTCTAAAAATCAAGTGATCAAAAATCTGATGAACAGAATAAACTGGTGAATATAATAGAATCATGGGCATAGAAAGGGAGTGGACTGACAATTCTCAGGGGGGAAAGAGCTGAGGGGGGTGCAAGAAGAGACTGGACAAAAATCATACATCTATGGATGAGGACAATGGGAGGGAGGTAAAGGCAGAGGGTGGGATGGAAACTGGGTGGAGGGGAGCTATGGGGGGAATAAAGAGGAACAATTTAATAATCTGAACAATAAAGATTTATTAAAAAATATAAAAATATAAACACATACACACATATATATATGTGTGTGTGTGTGAGTGTGTGTGTGTGTATGTGTGTGTATGTATATGTATATCCTATCTAATAAAAGAGTAATATGCAAACTCACCTTCACAGCAAGACACATGATGGCAGCCTTCAAGTGGTTAAAGATGGCTGCCCCTATGTGGACACAAGATGGCCACCACTAGATGGCCTGCAGGGAGGGCAGTTGTGGGAAGTTAAGGGTGACCAGGCCAGCAGAGGAGGGCAATTATGGTTGACCATGCCACCAGAGGTATGTAATTGGGGAATCTAATAAAAGAGTAATATAGCCCATGTGGTCAAAATGGCTTCCTTCATATGGACACAGGATAGCCAGCTCAAGATGTCCACCACAAGGTGTCCTGCAGAGGAGTACAGTTGGGGGAGACCAGGCCAACAAGGGAAGGCTGTTGCAGGGGACCAGGACTGCAAGGGAGGGCAGTTGGGCAGGGGAGGCTTCAGGGGAGAGTAGTTGGGGAAGACCAGACCTACAGTGGAGGACAGTTTGGGGGACCCAGGCCTGCAGGGAAGGGCAGTTGCAGGAGGAGTAGGCTTATAGGGGTGAGCAGTTAGCAGGGAACAGGCTACAGGGGAGGGCAATTTTGGGGGGACAAGACCTGCAGGGGAGGATAGTTGGAAAGGACCCAGTCCTGCAGGGGAAGACCGTTGGGAGCCAGCAGTCCTGGATTGTTAGAGAAATGTCTGACATCCCTCAAGGAGTCCCAGACTGGAGAGGCTAGAGACTGGGCTAAAGGACACCCTACTCCCCGTGCCCCCCCCCCCCTGCACGAATTTCGTGCACTGGGCCTCTAGTATATATATAATTTAAAAAGAGAGATGGCTAAGCAATTTGCCTGCCCTTACAGATAACTAAATGTGGCAGAACAAGTGTGCAGAAATGAAAATCTAGTCCAGATTTTCAAAATGCAATGTTTTGACCTTTCAAAAATTGGCTTCTGAAATACACATTTGCTATTTTGAAAACACATCCAAATTTTCATAAAGATGACAGACAGCTCATTGAGCAAATTCTATTCCAGGATATTCAACTTAGCACAGTAGGACATACAAGCTGGCCTAAGTGATAGCCCAAGGACGATCCAAAACAAGAGCCTTCCCTAGAATTAAGAAGAAATATGTTTCACTAAAAAAAATTTCTAGTGTACTAGAAATATAAAGAAAACAGAGCAAGGTCATTTCACTGGAGACCAATTTTGTTTAAAGAGAATACCAAACAAAATTAAATGCCTTAAATTTCTTCAGTGTTCATAAATCTAGAAATAGAATGAGCATACTAGTATATTTAAAACACTTCTCTCAAATGTCCAAGTTCTAAAAAGCAAAGACAATAAAAGAAACAAAATTCACTTAAAGAAAAAAATTCATTGTTTTTAGATAAAACAAAGATAACAGAGGTTGAAAATGTAAAAATACAATTTTATTTAACTTTTTTGGTCATGGGAAAGGAAATAATACACAGAAAGACACAAGTAGCATAATGTGTGAGTGTGTGTGTGTGTGTGTGTGTGTGTGTGTGTGTTATGGATTTATTAGTATATCACATTCACTGCCAAAGAACACTCTAAAGAAGTTACATCAGTTTTCTTGGATTTTAAGCACAGTCACATTTGTATTTGCACACCTGATACATTGTATAGTAATTTAAAATAATATAGTTTAGGTAACCAATATACTCACCAGCTAGATGAGTTGTTAAATAATCTTGGGAAAAAGATATTTGATCTTCTTAATTATTCATTTCTGTATCTCCAAAAGATGGATAACAACAGCACCTATTTCATAGGACTGCTCTAGAATTAGGTAGGATACATGAGAAAATATCTAGTCCAGAGCACACAATAATCCCTCCAATACCTTTTATTTCCATTGATATGTATCAACATATTGAACAAGTCTGTTAGACACTGAGGCTTCAAACTACACTGAGCAATGGATGCTAGTCTATCCCCATCTGCTTGGAAGGTGGAAGACCATGTGGTTTAAACACAGGTTTCTCCCCCATCACTCTGTCATAATAAAGCCCCTATTCATCCATTTTTCCTTCTTTTTTTTTCTATATTTATTGAGTCAGACAGAAGAATCTTTTGAAGTAAACTTTCCAAAATAAAACAAAACAAATAAAGACAAACTTTTTCTTCCTTTTTCATCTTTTGTCTTAGCCTGCTGAGAAAGGAGACTTGTTGTTGAGTTCTCTCTCTTCCTGTTTCTGGAGCAGTAATAAGAGAGCTGTCAGGCCTCCCAGATTAGGTCTGCACTGCCTACAAACCATAATTTATGATTTTACTATTGTCTTGAAAGGGAGTTGTCAAATAGAAAACCTTTCTAAATTTTTCCTAAGAAATTATAAATTGCTAGAAACAATGAGTATATTTTAGATATCTGTCTTTTAAGAATTTAAACATCAGCATAAAGGAAAATGTTCAGTTGTCTATGCACAAAGATAATTGATTTGATTTTTAACTTTAAATTTAGATATTCAAGCAACTTTGTGTATTTTTAGATTAAAATAAAAAATAAGGCAAGAGATACATGAATGAGCTTGAATCTTGAATCAGATTAATATGGTATCCTTTGATCATTCACATAAAATGTATTTCTCAAACTCAGCTAAACATTAAAATCACCGGGAATATTTTTTTGTTTTTGTTTTTAATTTATGAATGCATGGGATCACCTCATCATAAATTCATATTTTATTTGGTTTGGGTAAGTCACAGTTATGAATATTTTAAAAGATTCCCAATCGGATCCTATGTGCTACCAATTTTAAAACAAATGATCAAAGGGGTCATCTTAGAGTTTGTCTTCATTTTAGAGGTCCTGAAATTATAGTAAAAAACCAGGTGTTCATTCGTGTACCTACCTGCCTCCATCAGCTTACATGTGAAAAACTAATAAATTGTGGCCTAAGAAGAAGAAGAAGAAAAGCTTACTAGAGAAGCCATGGCTGTTATTTTATTTTTTGTGCCTATGTTGAGATTTGGATAGTTTTATGTCGAGAACAGAGGGGAAATATACTAATGAACGCCACTCATTGGCAAATAGAACTAACACCTGTCACACAGGCTAACCCTGTTCTTTATTAGGATAACTCTTGTTTATCCTAGTTGGTATACCAGGGTTATGATGTAAATCTCTGTGCTATATACAGCTTGATACAACTGAATTCTAAAAATTTCTTTGGGAAGGACCTCATTCTTGTCAAGATAAGAACATTCAAACCTGTAGAGAATTTTTATAAGAGTTTATTTGAACCAAACTGATGACATTTGTCAGGAAGCAAGATATCTCATGCTCCAGAAAATGACAGCTTGCAATTTCTTTTATGTATTTGGAATTTAGGAGGGCACAGTAAGAAAGATTAAATGGAGGGGGGAGAACGCAAGATGAGGCTTAGATTGCAGGTAGATAATAAGATTATGTGCTCCCTTGAGAGTGGTTATGCCTCCCAGGGGTCTGAAAATGTGGTCTGGCATTTCAAAGTTGTGTTAACCTGGATGCACAGGAACAATGGACAGATTTTGTTTAAGGAAAAGATAAACCTTGTACTAAAAGTTATATGTCTGGAGAGTGACTGTTCATCATGACCTGCCCATTTCAGAATTTAAGATTAGTTCATCCTGTGAGGTTACTTTCTGTCACTGGACTTGTCAGTTTTATTACAGAACTGCTGTTTTGGGTCCACATTGTAAATATTCTATATTAATGGTTTTCTGTTTTTGGTGTGTCCACATCACAAAACATAGCCATTATTATGACTATATAGCTTTATTGATCACATAGATTCTTATCTTCAAAGGACAATACTTTGGTTTAATTGGAGTTTTGAGCTGGTCTGTGTATGTTATGAAAGACAATACAGAAAAATGTTGCTCTGGTTCAGTACTTGAGGTGATCAATGTCATAAACAAGTCAAAGTTTACTACTGCTTTCCTTTAGATTGTGCATTTTAATTTCTTAACAATCTAACATGCTCTGGTAGCAATGGGCAAGTTTTAAATCTCAAACTGAGTTAGACCTCTCACAAGCATGGTATCAATATATTTTTAGAGTTCAGTTCTCTCCATTACCTTTGTGAGAACACACAGGTTATGATAGAGTCATTGCAAAATAGCTTGGAATTATAGTAATTTGAATCTGGACTGCTATGGGGAATAAAATGTGGCAAAAAAGACAGTGTGCATGCAAGTTCTAGACCTTCACCCCAAAAGGCTTAGCACACTTCTGCTCTCTCCCTCTCTAGGAGCCCAGCTCCTCTCATGAGAATGGACTTGAATGAGACTATTGGAGGATGGGAGGCCAATTGGAGGAAAACTCAGCTGTCTTATTCTAGAATAGCCTGCAGCAAGCAGACTTCCATGTAACTGCAAACTCCTGAAGGAGCCCAGCTGAGATTAGTTAAACCTAATGAAACCAGAAGACCCACCCAGCATACCTGCATATTCATAAAATAAATAAATGCTTTATGTTTAAGGCACTGGATTTTGTTGTTATTTGTTACACAGCACTTACATGACAATAGACAGCTGATAAGTAGATCACCCTATAGGTGGTGGAAATGGCACCAGGTGTTAGACAATGGGGTCAGACTAAGACCTGGGTTCAGCAACCTCTGTACTTGAGTTCTGGCTAGGAAAGAAGTCAGGCCAGGACTCCAACTATAAGAGAACATCTATACTAATAAAAGGCTAATATGCTAGACTGGAGACTTTCCAGGAGACCTTCCAGATGTCCTTCTGGACAAAGCCATGGTGGCAGGCCCAAGGCAAAGGTGGTTAGGGGCAATCAGGCCTGTGGAGGGAAGTTGGGGTGGAGTTGATGGTGACCAGGATGGCAGTGGGAGGTGGGGGACAGTTGGGAGCAAACAGGTCAGCAGGTAGAGTGATGAGAGGTGATCAGGCAGGCAGGCAGGTGAGCAATTAGGACCTAGCAGTCAGATTGCAAGAGGGAGTCCCAGATTGGAGAGGGTGCAGGGTGGGCTGAGGGACACCCCCTTATGCACAAATTTTGTGCACCACACCACTAGTTTATTTATAAAATCACAGAGGTAGAAGTAAATTAAAGAATAAATGGGCTTAGGAAACAAATTATAGAGGCAAAGGAAGGACTCATGGAGCTTGGAAGTGAGGAAGATAATGTTAGAAATAAGGCAAGCCCCCCAAGTCAGGGATCCTGGAGAAACACAAAACATACTCAGGAGCCAGGCAGCAAGGCAAACATCTTTACTTCTATGTAGAAGGGTGTGCACACATGGTCAGGCAGGCTGCTCTGGTTTATAATCCCTTACGCACATGACCTGTCCTTTTCTTTGGATTGGAGCTCAGGCACATGGTCTTTCATGATTGGCTAATTCAAAGGGAGGTGTTGGCCTTTGCTGTTTCAAGATGGCAGCCCCCAGGGGAGCTGCAAGCCATGCAGCCAACGTGGCTGCTGTCTAAATTGTTCTTTGATAGAAAAGATGACTTGTTTATTCTCACAGTAATGGTAAAGCACCTGGGAGGAGTGAAGAGGGAGGGGGAAGGGAAAGGTACCAGCTTGCACCTAGGAGGGAGGAAGAGCAAACTGGGTCCTCTGATCTAGGGGTTTTAAGGGTGGAGATTTTAGGGGAGATCCCAGGGGAAGATCTCAATAGCATATTTGGCAACTTTCTATGTATTTCCTTTCAAGGTCAGATCTCTACTAATTGATAGGTGTGTGCCAGGGCAGGGAGACATTAGTTAATGCATCTGGTCCTGGGGTCAGCCTTGATGCCACTGGTCTGATTTTGCTGCTTCTCTGTGCCTGGAGCTGAAATAAAACAAACCTACATTTTATCTCAAGGGAGGAAAGGTCAGGGGGTCCAAACATCATGACCAGTGATATGCTAGAGGAAAAAA
Source organism: Lasiurus cinereus (assembly GCA_011751065.1). Classification (NCBI taxonomy): domain Eukaryota; kingdom Metazoa; phylum Chordata; class Mammalia; order Chiroptera; family Vespertilionidae; genus Lasiurus; species Lasiurus cinereus. The sequence continues at coordinate 4,428,223 of JAAGEH010000208.1, read as the reverse complement.
GGTCACCATGGGGGTGAGATCCCACCCTACAATTGTCCTTTGCTCATCACTCAGGGCTTTTTGCCCTGGTGACTTTTGGTAACTGACCCATTGTACTTGCTCTGCTCATGTCTTTCTAACTGCCTACCACAATCTGATTTGTAAACATCTAAAATACAAGACACAACCTTTCCAAATGCCCACTGAAATACAATTTCTATACATTTCATGAATCACAAGAAGAAAGCAAAGAGTGTTTATCTGTTCACTCTCAATCATATGTTTCCACAATTATAAACAAAATTTACTTATATGTGATTTAATTGTAATTATAGTGGCCAGTCATAAAAAAAAGAAAAAGAAAATTAGTTTTGAACATAGAGCACATTCAGGCTAGAGTCAGTGTTGTTTTTTATCATATTGCACTTTCATATGTGCCTGTGTCACAGATTTCACTGTTCATGTTCCCTCTATCTACTTAGTAAAACCCAAGCATCCTCAAAGAATAAAGTAGATTGCTTAGTTTCTGATAGGATATGTTACTACCAGAACACTCTGACCCTGACATTCTGAACTGTTTTATAGCCTCCCTAAGTGCCATTGTCGGCCAAAATAGTTCGGGGATGGGACAAGGAGACTGATTACTAAATAAATAAGGAGCCTGAAGTAGATACTATTGAACTCATTTTGCCTTTTGTCCAGAACATGTGATTCCTAAACCTAATCACTGATCTGTATCGTAAACTTTATTAAAAGCTAATAATATGATAGCTATGGAAGGGAAAATGGTCATTTCAGGTTTATGGATGAAATAGGGCTTTCTCACATGGCTTTTTCTCCTTTAGTGCTGTTTGTTCAACTCATTATTTTCTAATGTGTACAAAGGATCTACCTTGCAAAATGATGAATACTGGAAGACATATTTTTAAAGGAAATTTACCAGTAGTCCATTTCAGAGAGAATTCTAACTGCAGTTGGACTCACTGCATTTTCATCTAACAACTGCAAGTTCTGCTGTGTGATTTTGGCAGGTTTAGAGCACCACAGTGTGGTCCATTGGTGAGTATGTGAATATGTATATGTAGTTATCAAATATATTATCTATAATAATAAAAGCATACTATGCTAATTAGACCAGATGTCCTTCTGGATGACCTTCCAGACAAAGCTGGGGCTGCAAGAAAAGCCTCGATCCTAGGTGCCAGAGGGAAGCTGGTGCTGGCAGCCAAGGGAAGGAAGGCTAGGCCTACTCTTCCATGAATTCCATGCATCAAACCTCTCTCTCTCTCTCTCTCTCTCTCCCCCTCTCCATATATATATATATATATCTCCTATCTAATAAAGAGGGGATATGCTAATTGTCCATCACTCTGTCACAAAGATGGATGCACCCACAGCTAAGGCCAAATTCCCATAAGGAGCCTTAAGAAGCACCCAGCAGGGACCTGACGCTACACCCTATCCCACCCAGCATAGGGCTTGATAGGGGACCTCAGGCCACATCCCCCACCTGGCAGGGCTTGACAAGGGACCTCAGGCCATTCCCTCCCCACCCTGGCATCAGGCTGGGGGACCTCATGCCACACACCCTCAGCACAGTGCCAGGCCAGAGGACTTGAGGACACACCCAACATCTGGCAGGGCTCAACAAGTCACCTTCAGGTACACTTCCTGTCCTGGTGCTGGGTTGGGGAACCTGAGGCTGCACCCCCCCACCCCCTCTTGGTGGGGCTTGACAAAGGACCTCAGACATTCTCCCCACCCAGTGGGGCTTGACAAGGGATCTCAGGCCGTTTCTCCCACCTGGTGGAGCTTGATGGAGGATCTCAAGGCATGCCTCCCCACCCCAGTCTGGGCTGGGAGACCTCATGCTATGCCCCTGTCTTGGCACTGGGCCAGGGGATCTGAGGCTATGCCCCCTGCCTGGCAGGGCTTGACAAGGGTGGGACTGGCCACATCTGGATTTAGCCCAAGGGGGGCGGGGCTGGCCAAGTCTGGGTCTCACGTGATTTTTGAGGTGCATGTGGGTGGGCAGAGACTTGACTCTGGGCCCCATGGTGTGCCCCAGACTCTAACATATACATTTTACTAATTTTCTTTCATCTCTGATACATCTATTATAGAAAAAGGGCAAATAAAAATATTAAATTATTTCCTCTAATTAATCCCCTTTCAATATGCACAAATTTTGTGTGCCGGTCACTAGTGTATATGTATATACACACACATATATATATGACAAAAACAACAAAAATGATTGTGAAGTTTCTCTTATAAAAACAAGATCATTTGTTCACAAGACTATGAAATGCAAAGACCTTTGAGAAGAGTAAATGAAACTTTTGCAACTAATTGTGCGAAAACAGAAATAATTTGGTAGCTAATTTTAACAAATGGAAAAACACCCAGACCATTTTTTTTCCCAAGGGATTCTATCTTAATGCATTTTTCTATTGTGTTTCATCTGCATGTGGTACATTACATTTAATGGAAATCACACAGTCCAATTATCTCTCCTTGGGGAAGAGGAGAGAGGAAAGAAAAGGTAGGAGAATCTATTGTAGGCACAGGGAAATGCCTTTAGCAACTTAACAAGAGAAGAGAAAACAGACCTTGATTTTTAGCCATCCACATGTATCCCTCACCCTGGGTAACTCTCCAGATAGGAACCCCCAGAAAGGGTACAGCTTGGCCTCACTAGAAATGGAACCAAGAACCTACTTGCTCCTGGAGTGGTTCTGGTGAGTGTGCACTTTTTTCTATTAGTAAAACTGCTAAACATGGCTCCTTTTCTAGCTTCTACATAAACTGGGGGACACAGTTGAGCCCATTCTCTCTTGAGACTCAACCCAGAAGGCCAACTATAAGAGCTCATTTCTGCAGATGGATGCTGCCTAAAAATATAACTCAGCTTCCAGAAGTTTCCATCTTAAAATGAATGATGAATGTTGTTACAGTGGCTTCATTTAGGATTAGAATATTCTGACTCTTCATGTAAAAATTAAGAGCCAATTCAGTAGCCACTACCACATGTTGTTATTTCCATTTTAATTTATCAAAATTAAATTAAAGCATAGCTCCTTAGTTGTACTACCTATATTCCAAGTGTTTAACAGCCTCTTGTGGCTACTGCATTGGACAGCACAGATAGAGAACATTTCCATTGTGGCCTAGAGTTCTTTGGACAGTGCTGGCCTACAGTGAGTAACACCTGTGTTCCTACCTGCATTTCCTACCTAATAGCTTTAAAATGCATCTTTGACAGATAAAGGTTCTTTTCCAAAGAGACTTTAAAAGGACAAAACAGAAACGAACTCTCCTCCATCTTGTCCTATAGGGGTGGGCCCTCTGCCTAAACCCCCTCTCTTTTCTGGGAGTGGCCACAGGTGTGCCAGCAATGTCCTAGCTTCCTCGACCACCACCCAAATGGACCAATGAAGCTCCAGGAACACAGCGAGGGTCCTAATAAGGCTAAACCACAGAAAGACCCTAATTCAAGTGACCAATCTCTGTAACCCTCGTCACTTCCCTAAGCCCTCCCAATATCCTACCCCATATAACTCATTTTGTTCCTCCCTGGCTGGCTCTCTCATCTCACTGCTGCGCCAGAAAGAGGCTGGGAGCCAAACCTGGGTTTGAATAAAGACTCTTTGCTTTTGCATCTGAAAAGGCTCCCTGGTGGTTGATTATTGGGAATCCCGGAACTCTGAGCATAACAACTTGATTTTCAATGCAAATTTCCCCTGACCTCTGCCCCTGACACTTTCAAGGCTGCACTCCTTGTCTAGTTCTCCTCTGGTTAGACTGTAATGTCCAGGAGACATAGACTTTGTTTTTGTGGACCTGTTGATATCAAATTTTTGGACTGGAACCCAGATTCTTCGCCTGCCAGAATCGAAGAATGAATCCACGGACAGAAAAGTGGTATAGCAAAGATGGAGGTTTATTGAGAACAAGTACAGACTCCCACAGTGGGCGGGAGGGTAGGGGCGTAAGAGTTTCACAGAATGGACTCCCAGCTGGGGAGAGGGAGAAGGATCCCACTGGGTTCTTTCTCCCCATGGTTTATATAGGCTGCAGAACTTGGTGCCTTGATGTCCCCTCTGATTGGTCACTCCTTCCCTTAGACTGGTTACTATAGTAACTCCTGGGCTCTAAGGTCTAACCTCACATGGGACTTGTGAGGTTCCTCCCACTTCCTTCCTCCTGAATTAAAGGCTTCCTTCCCTTTATTTTGTAAATGTGACCTTTCTTGGCTTCTTCCAGTTCCCTTGTCTTATGTAAATATTCCTGTTGCTGCCTTCTTGTCTTATAGAAATGTAACTGCACCGGGCTTTTTGTGTTATGGAAATATACCTTCTCCCAATCTGCAGCCCCATGCTTTTCTATGGACCCCAATTCTAAAAAAAAACCCTAAGCCTGCCTATGTTCCCCTAAAATTCCTGCTTCACTTTTATTTGTCTAAGCATATAGAAGAGTATCTGCATATGTCAGTTTTTTAAAAATATATTTTATTGATTTTTTATAGAGAGGAAGGGAGAGGGATAGAAAGTCAGAAATATCGATGAGAGAGATACATTGATCAGCCGCCTCCTGCATGCCCCCTACTGGAGTTGTGCCTGACCGGAATCAAACCTGGAACCTTTTGGTCTGCAGGCAATGACTCTATCCACTGAGTCAAACCAGTCTTGGGTGCATATGTCAGTTCTTAATAAATATTAGCTTATCTCCAGTACAGTTCTCTGCCTGTCCAAGGGTATCTCCCTAGTTTCAGCCAGGCTAAGCTTTGCTAATTTCTAGGTTACCTCAAATTCCCAAAGGAGCAAGGCTATTAACCTGAACTCCAGGATTCCTGTATCATATCATGTACTAGGAGAATCTTATGCAGCACCTCCTGCTTTTCTCTAATTTACCTCAGTTCTTCTTGAACTTATCTATACTCTGAAACTCTGTTTATGTTCTTTCTGAATTTCTGTAGTAGCTCCCAAGAGGTCTCGCAGTATCCAATCTATTATCTCACCAGTCCAGCCTTAATAATGCTGCAAGCATTATCAAATTTCCATGAAAGAATTCTGCAGATCCTGTACACAGGGAGACATACAAAGGCATCCGTGATCTGCTCTGCCAAATACCCCTCAAGCCCTATAAGCTTATTGATAACAGGTGCTGTATTAATAAGGTCTCTCTGGGTTGCAAAGGAGGCTACTTTTGGCTAGCAGTCTAAAGGACTTCATTGATGCAGAGTTTCTGAGGATGGGCTGAACAACCCAGCTTTATGAGGCTTAAAAGTGCAGCCCAGCCTCAGAAACAACTGAAGGCAGGGATTTAGAAACTTCCAAGACTGACTCTCACCTTTGTTCCTCGCTGAGTGTGGGGGTTAGTCTGTCACTGCAGATGGCCTTGCTGCACAATGTCAAAACCTAACAACCTCCAACACCCACAATCCTATTTTGTACCTTCATTCCTAGAAGAAGGGGAATGCAGGCCCTCTGGTATCCTGAGATTTAAATTACCAGCTGGCAGACTCATTTCCCTGCCCCCAGACAGGTGCTCCCAGGAGGGAGGGGCAAACTATACAAATATCTAGGGCTTCCTTGTTAAAGGCATCCATGGGCAAAGGAGGAATATTCAAAGCATGGCAAACTCTCAAGGATTCCACTACAGGAACTGTTCTTTTTCAGTTTTTTAAATCTTTGTAGCACAATGTCTCATATCTTTAGATGTTCAATAAGTATGTGTTTAATTGTGACAGACATTATTTTGACAGCTGAAGTAAATAGAAAACTTGAGGAATCCTAACATATCTGTATCACTATTTTACCAAGGAAGTATTTCAGTTGAGTCTATTAGTAATAAGAGGCTGGGCATGAAAATTATTCTGTTTCTAGAACTCATCTAACAGCTTCGTCAATACCAAAATGAAGACACTACCTTAAAAATAATAGTAAAAAATTATTGTTGTTTGCTCTTCTAAGAGCTTCATGCACATTCTAACATAGTGGATAGTATCAGACTATAATCTGAATCCTGATGTTACCATTTTAGCTGTGAGACTTTGACAAATTACCTACCCTTCCTCTGTCTCAGTTAATGCATCTATAAAATGAAGATCAAAATAGGACCTATTAAATAGATAAGATATGTGAGGCCTGGAAGTAGTGGCTGGGATTATTAAGGCAGTGTTTCTCAACTGAGTATGACTTTTCCCCTACAGGGGACATTTAGCCATGTTGAAACATCTTCATTTGTCACCATTGGATAGAGTAGGGGGACTACTGACATTTAATGGGTAGAAGCCAGGGACAGTACTAAATATTCCACATGCACACCACAGCCCTCTGCAACAGGAACTTATCCAACCCAAAATGTCATCAGTGCCAAGGCTGAGAAGCCCTGTATTAGTGAATCATTAAATATTAGTTATAATTATTATTGGAAATAATCATAATAGCAAAGTCTTATACAACACTTATAATGTGCTTATACTATTCTAATCATTTTACATAAATTAACCAAATTTAATTCATACCAAAAAGAAAACAAACAAAAAACACCCAAATGTGTGGTAGATGCTGCATACTATTATGTATCTTTGTCTCACAAACATGGGGGTATAATGGCAAGGACTCTGTCTTTAGTTCTCTGGATAGTAATCAGAACTTATGGGTTAGGTTACAGTAAATCCTTACGAAAAATTGTTCTCATGGGAGATATGATTTTATTATAAGAAGACTGTATAGATTTTCTTAACAGTCTTCCTCCCTCTACATACTCTCACTCTCCAATTCACATTTTAAGAATGCTGGAATTCTCATATTCGTTTGTTTTTAATCAGAATTTAAATCCAGTAGTTTCCCTTCCTCCTCATTTTCCAGCCCCTCCCCTCACTATTAGAGGTCACTTTGCAAGGATTAGAGCAAATAACTAATATGAAAAGATAAGAGATTTGGGTATTTTATTCTAAAGCTTAAGTTGGCTTTCTTACACTTTGATGTATAAGCCTCTTTCAGAATTTTCTCCAAAAACATTGAGCGATTCTGTGAAAGTACCTTCCAAGGCAGAGGCCTGCAAAATGGCGACAGAATGTTGAATATCCCCTGTCCTTTGGGGACATTAGTGATGAAAAAGCTTTTTTCTTGGATTAATGCAGTTGTTTGAAAACTGATTAGTTATTGAGCCTTAAGCTCATTTTTTAAAGACTTCGTGTTACTTAGAAACAATGCTCTGCAGGTTTTATATTGTTTGTGTGTGTGTGTGTGTGTGTGTGTGTGTGTGTGTGTGTGTGTGTTTTCACCAAGCAGACAGAAACTGAGCTAAATGTAATCAAATGGCTGTTGTTAGGACCTACTACAGTGAAAAATCAAAGCATTTGGCCAAATCCTCAATCTTCCGTACAAAAACACCTCCTACTTCTTAGGCAATACATGTAACCTTAAGAAAATGAAAAGATGTCCATTTATCACCCACATTCCAAAGGCCATACTTTTTCTATATCTACTGACCTTTATTCACTCTCAATGACTTAGCATTCCCATAATAAAATGTAACTTCACAAGAGCATTTGAACATGGCACATTAAGATGGCAACAGACTTAAAATTTCATCCAATTGAATTATGTGTATCAACAGGCGTGAGTTGCCTAAATTTAGGGAAAGAGACTCAGGACTTCTGAAGAAAACATTCTGCAAAGTGTCCATAGTTAGGAGATTTTGTGAAACACTGATTTCCCTATTACACAATGTCTTCTTTGATAGTTACAATACTGGTACATTGCAATTAGGAAGTTAGAAATCACAAAAAAACAAAAATAATTAAAAAATCAAGGCTCTTTAACTCCAAAGAAAATAAAAAGCAGGACTTTACTCCAATCAGTTGGAACAAACAGATATTTAGTAAGACAACCTCCCAGCTCCCATCAGGGACCCAGCAACCTCAAGTTGTCCACTGGCTTCAAGGCTGTAGCTTCTTTCACCATAGCACTTCCTCCCCAGTTTCCCAAGCTTCAACTCCATCAAGTCTACTAAGACACTCACTCTCATTTGGAGTTTCTATACAAAAATGAGATATCTGATATGATATTAAGAAAATGATCTTATAAATGACACCGATGACAAATGTATACTGATGTCTTTTATAAATGAGGGTCACATATATATCAATGACCCTCAAGGGAGAATTTGCTCTACAACTTTGTGTTGAGTTTGATGGTTGGTTGAAGATATTTAGGATGTTGGACATGGCCAGGGTGAGCTGAATTGCATGAGAAATAAACATATTTATTGGACCAAATACCCTTGAAAGTAGCTTTGTTTTTTTAATATATTTTCTGATAAGATTTTTTAAGACAGCTTAGTTAATAAATATAGAATTATTTTGAAATATTTAAATCTGCAAAAAAATCTGTCAGGTATGTCTGGGCACAGACTTAATGAAAAGTGGGCCTTCTGATGGAATACTTAGAAGTGCTCTCTCTAAGAGGTAATAGGTGTTGTTACTGATTTTGTTGTGTGATTTTTTATTTTTATTTTATTCTTGAGTCAAGACTAGGATTGGTGTGTTTAATCTCCATCCTGAAAGAAGAATATTTGATAAGGAAATGCCATTTATTCAAAGGTGAGTAGATTAGTCCTGCTCATACTAGGTTATAGAATGATAAAGCTAAAAAGTTCTTGTATCTCATTCTTCCTTTTATAGTGTGGTTCAAGGTCATAGAGACAGAAGTTCAGATGTTACAGAAAACTGGAATAATCAAACCATGCTTGGAGAGTTTGGAGTTATATTTATTATGCACCGGTCCAGAGAAAAATGTTTCTCAAATTCTGGGCCCCAATATGCAGAATTTGTCCATATTTATATGTTTTTCCTTCTTTGTCTCCCAAATATGAAATGTTTCCTGCCCCTTTGCAAGTTCTTAAAGGGCCCCTAAGTGCTGAGGCCTTGAGACCTCAACCAAAGACCAGGCCTGGTGCCAGCACTGATAATTTTGTCCAAGAAAGGTTTAATGGCCTCTCTGAAGTGAGAATAGTCTCATTTTCCTTATTATTTAAGCAAGCAAACATTTACAGAAGCCAATAGCAAGGTTAAAATTCAAACAGCAGTTTTTATATAAGATGGATACTTCACAGTGACAAAGCTCAAGTCTCTGCTCCAAAAAACAATGTTCCTGCTAATGCATTGCATCATCACTGTTTATTTCACTCCCTTGGAACATAGGTACTCAGAATGGTGGAGTAAATACAGACAGGACCAGCATCCCAGGGTCTAAAGCAAGATAAAACAAATGGAGTAACAATCAGGCAGGCTTTACATTTTTTTCTTTGTGTTTTCTGTCTTTATATGATATTCAGTATATTCATTGCTATAAAATCTTGTGTTCATTTCACAAGTTGAGGAAGATTAAAGGGAGAAGATGTAGTAGAAAAGTTGTATGAAATAAGGCAGATTGGAGAGCATATAAAGAAGATTTTAGACCTAATGGGCTTTGGGAAATATTTGCAAAACTGAACTAGACCTTGGCCTGGTTGTCATGGAAACTAGCAATACTGAGAGGTAATGATGAGCACTCTGATGAAGAAGGAAGGTTCTCTCTGAAGTTCTGGGGTATCATATAAACTCTCAGTCTACCTTTGGGCCTAAAATTAGCCTGCTCTGCTACATAACAAATCTGCAATGTGGTGCTGAAAACATTTCTGGAGTTAAAAGTGTTCTGTAGCTTCCTTTGTTGTGATAGTAAAAAAAAAAATCTATATAGTGTGTTCTGGGATCCTCCTATCTCTTATCTACTACATAACAGGAGCAAAGGAAAGAAAGACTGGGCATCACCACAGAATACATTTGGCAACAGCCTATCGATTTCCATTTCCTGCTTCATCAAATTACAGCAAAAAATAAATGTTTTTCACAAATGGTGCTCACAGGGTATCAATTGTCAAAATGTATTTGCTGAAAAACTCCTTTCATAAAAAGACCTTATTTTTCCAAGGATGTAATTTTGGGCATGTGAATACTTCTTGCTATGTTTTACCTTTTAATTCCTAAGAATTTGGGCTATGGGATTTTATTGTTACACTTTGTCTCAATATAAAATTATTTCTGTATGTTTATATACAAATATACTGATATGTATATACTATATGTGCATATCTAATTATATGAATTAATTTTTATTATCTTTTTTATTTTTATTTTCATGTTAATTCTTGTTTTACAATTGGTATAAACTATTTTTTCTACTTTGGGAATTTTTGTATAATATGCTTCTTAAAGTATTTTGTTTTTATCAATAAGGGGAGTAGTTAATAAATGTTATCACCCAGTCAGCTCCACATACAATCCTGAGTGTAGTTTCTTCTACCAGTATACTCAAAACACAGCTATATTGCTTTTATAAAATCAGACAGACCTCATTATATAGTACATTTAAGAGTTTGCATCCTGAAGAAGCACAGCAGAAAGTAAGAGGGATGAATATGGATGCATTATCAACTACTAATCAGTAGGAGGAATTAGAACAGTTCTGAGGGTCAGGTGGGATCTGTGACTAGTGTCCAGATTGCTTTGCTCTCTGCCTTTCTCCTTCCCTCTTCCAGCAAAACAAGCTTTTGTTTTTCTACCTACTGCCCATATATTAGGTAAGTTGAGGTTCAGGACAAGAAGGGCACCAGAGCCCACAATTTCAAATGTGGCTGGTTCGGGTCAATTTTCATTTCTGTCACTAGGCAACACATCTTTACCCTTCCCCCTTGCTTGGCTGCACTCTTTACCTAGGCTCACAACCATCTCTGCCACCCAGTTTCCCAATGTTGATTTTCCATCTCTCTTGATTGATTCCCTCACCTCTACTCTACATCTTTAGCTGATGAGCAGCCTGAACTCAATCCCTGCTCTCTTCAAATCTCCTATATTTTCTTCTAGGCACTAGCTAATTACCTTCTGCAATTCCTTTAGAGTTCCTTTCTATACTGCAGAGACAGAAAAGCCCAAAACCAGATTTTTCAGTCTCCTATGTAATGGAAATGCTAGATATGAATTAGGTTCCACACATCAGATATACCTTGATGAAATTTGAAAGCAAGTCCTTTGGGCCAATGAAGTCATGGAAATATCAAGTTTTTCTACCACATTGTTCCAGTTTATACTTCAGTTTCCTGGATGCGAATAGGCATACACAAGGGAGACAGAAGCCAGATTCCATCACCAGCTTGTTGAGGAGCCATTCACCAATGGCAGTGATGGTAGCAGGGGAAGCTGCTTGATCAGTAGATTGCAATCCTGCCAATGTCTTCTGGAATCAATTGTTCTAGTGGATGCCTCAGAGTCAATACAATATTCTAGGAGTCATCTCCAGAGTCCAAGGTTAGAAACTCTTCCCCCAGGTCTCCCAGGGATTTGGGAAACATCGACTTTCTTGTATTTGATCATTTGTGGTTTAAGATACCTAGAGTGGTTTCTGTTTTCTAAATTCTGACTGATACACCAACAAGGAGGTCTGACTCTGTGGGAAGGCAGGAAGGCCAAGAAATGATAAAGTCAAAAAAAAACCCAAAAACGTAGTATATGAGAACTTGATCACACAGAAGATAGAAAAATCAGGAGGAACAGAAAGCTCCAGTGGTCTAACAAGCAAGGCCCAGAATCTTGACAATGAGGATGACTCTGATCTTAAGAAGAATATCTTTCTCTAAAGATCTTTTTTGTTTGTTTTCCTTGTATTGTAGGTTGGTTTAAGCCACCCTAACCCAATAAATGTTGTTAATAGGCTAAATGAAAAAAAAAAAAACTATTCATAGGTCTCTCTAAGCAGATTAAGCCAGGTAGATCTTCCTGTATTTGTTTATTCCACCTGGATTAGTCATAGTTCTTCATAGAAACAGAAGCAATAAAAGATATATGATTAGATAGATAGATAGATAGATAGATAGATAGATAGGTGATAGACAGATACTATGAGGAATTGGTTCACATATTTATGAAGGTTAAAAAGTCCCAAGATCTGCCAGTGCCAGCTGGAGGCCCAGAAAAGTCAGTGGTATAATTCCAGTTCAAACCTGACTGCCTGAGGATCAGGGGAGGAAATGGGATAAGACTCAGTTTGATTTTGAAAGTAGGTGGGGAATGTGAATAGTGTAAATTCCTGTCCAAATCTAAAGACTCAAGAATTAGGAGCAACAATGTCCAGGGGCAAGAGAGGCTGAATGTCCCAGCTCAAGCAGAAAGAATGGATTTGCCTTTCCTTCTCTTTTCTGTTCTATTTAGTCCCTCAATTGACTGTATGCTGTCTACTCACATCTGAGGGTGATCTTTATTCAGTCTACCAATTCAAATGCTAATCTCTTCAAGAAACACTCTCATAGACACACCCAGAAATAACCTACCCTGTTTCCCCAAAAGTAAGACATCCCCCGAAAATGAGACCTACTTCCAGTTTTGTCTCTCCCTGTAATATAAGGCATCCCCTGAAAATAAGACCTCCCCGATAATAAGGCCTCCCTGGAATATAAGGCACCCAAAGCTACTGTAAGGTGTCTGAGTCCTGAATTAAAGAGACCTTGCACTGCCTGAACAGCTTCGGCTGCACTGAGGCCAATCAGTGAGCTGGTTTGTGATGACAAATACTACTGTACCATATACAGGTAATAAATTTCCTTTTTTATTGTTCAACAATAAATGTGTACCGTATTCTTCTTCATGGAAAACTAAAACATTCCCTATAAATAAGACCTAGCATATCTTTGGGAGCAAAAATTAATATAAGACACTGTCTTATTTTTGGGGAAACAGGGTATTACCAACTATCTGGGCATCCCTTAGTCTAGTGAAGCTGACACATAAAATTAACCATCATGCCACCTGACAATATCTGTCTCTAAACTGTATTTTTGAGATGAAGTTACCTAAAGGCTATTATGCCACAGAAAGGAAATGAATTGAAAAGGGAATCATATGCCTTTTCACCAGCATTGAGATAACTTTAGAGAACAGTATCTACCACTAGCTGGAGCTATTACTTCCAAGTCAAAAGGGTTGCCTGATCCCCTCAGCATCTTCCTGAGCTTTCCAAGGCCCCATACTTCCTGATAGGAGCTTCTTTGGGTTTCAGAAATTAAAAATAAATTATTATTAATGAGAGCTATATAATTCCAAGAGCTTATACGCATTGTTTTATTTAATCTATAACAACCCATAAGGTAGATACTATTTGGTACTATATCACAGTATTTACCATAAGATAGATATGTATACTAAAGCAAATACTATCACTCTTTTAAAGACTACAATTTAAACAGATTAAGGAAAATGCCCAAGATGACACAGCTACTAAGAGGCACAGTCTGGATTTGAACCCAGGCCATTACTAGCCAAAGTCTCTGCCTTCATCTTTATGGAATCTGACTATATGGAGGAACTCTCGATGGTCAATGATGTTTTGTTGTTTTCATTCAATTTTATGTTCATTGTATCCCCTGAGGTAAATACAAAAACGTTTCTAAGTAAAATATGTTCTGTGACACTCCTAATCTTTCCTGGAATAGGGCAGTGTCACCAGAATTCCTGAAAACCCTTACATTATCTGCTTACCAAGGAGAATAGTCTTTTCTCTTCTTTAGGTGCCCTGGGTGTCAGAATTGGCCCTGTAGCAAGGACTTCTCAGTAGTATCCAAGTCATGTCTCTTCCATTTGGTATGCCATGGAGGTCCCCTTGCTATTATTCACAGTTAGCAATCTCCTGGTTTATATTACTGTTTGAGGAGGAAGAGCTTTTCTGTCAGAGAAGATGCTGCCCAGATGGAATTTAAGAACTGAACACAAAATAACTCTCTCTTAATTGAATATGGGATAGCACATCTAAAGGTAATAGGGAAAATCTCAGAACAATGAGAAAAAGTTTCAGATATAATAAAATGTCCCCATTGCTGCTATTTACAGGAATCTCTTATATGGATGTTAGGCTTATTTTGCTATATTCGGTTATTTTCCTGTTAAGGCACTCTTTTCTCTAATTCAATGCTCACAATAGTCCCAGGAAATGAGTATTATATGCTTCCCTATTCCATAGATGAATGAAGTGAGATTCAGAGGGGTAAAGTGACCTGCCCAGAGTCAGACTATGAAAAATCAACACACAGTGACTTGAATGGGAGTCTGTCGAATGCTAGAAACACCCTTAACCACTTGCCTCATTGGACAAGGAAAAAATCCTTTTTTTTGTTGACCTTGTCTCAGCTCTGTTATGCAATAATATGGAATGAAGTATCCATATGTGGCTAGAATGTTACAGAAGTGGATGTATATAGCAGTTCTACATGGAGGTGCCAGGCCTAAGTCACTGGAGACCCCCAAGAGTCAGGTTATATTCAGGAGACAAAAATTAGAATTTCAAAGATGTTTCTCATTTTCCTCTACTACCAACCACTGAGAATCTAGGTTTTATTCATAACAGGATGTTATTTTCCTTGATAAGGCACTCTGGCCAAATTTTATGGCTTGGGATACAGAAGAGACTTCCATTAGAAAATTGATATTTCATATGAGGTGAGCACAACACTTTAGACTTTGCAATCACAATATACAGGAAGAAACTTGGCTGTTGAATGAATTATATTTCTTAAAAGTCGCCCATTAAAAGAGAAGGTCAACACAGACACAGGATCATGACAGGTTACCTTTCATACTAACCATGCAAGAGTTGTACAACAGAACCAAGGTGATTCATTAAATTTTTTATTCACTCTACAAATATTGGGTGAATGTATTCCCTGAACTGGATATTTTACTAGACACTAGGGGACAACAGTGAAGGCATCTGGCCTCACATTACCTACAGATCCTTGCAGCTCTACAATTCAAATATGCTATATCCTTTCATCATGAACTGGGAAAATAGCTATGCATAATGCCAACAGAATCAAACGAACAAATCAAAACGGCAAAGTACAAACACTGGGTCAATTGTTCACCCAAATGAAGACCAACTTCCCAGAAACGTAAAGCTTAGAGATTCTGCAAGCATCCAGCTCTAACCTTGAAATGAACTTCCATTTACCCAACTGTGGCTACAAGTAGCATGAGGGTGAGAAAATGATAATGGGGAGAATCCAAGATGGCAGCATAGGTAAACACCTACACTGCTGCCTCACACAACAATTTCAAAACTACAACTAAAAGACAGAAAGGACATCATCCAGAACCACAGGAAAGCTGGCTGAGTGGACGTTCTACAACTAGAGGGAAAGAGAGGGGCTCACAGAGACCCAGAGGAGCTGCAAAAAGCTGAGGTATGGAGACACAAGCACGCTGAGAGAGCGGGTGCCAGAGTACCTGGCTGGCTTTCTCTGGCGGGAGGGAAGCGGAGACTCCCAACCGTATTGAACCCTTATCTTACGACATTAAACCCCAGATCCAGCTGAAACTCATATGAGGGGAGTTTGGACTGTGAAAAGGGAGAAGTGCACGGAAATTTAGGGGAGTCACAAAAGATCAAAGGCCTGGTGGCGCGCATGGCACTGCAGCACAGGACAGATTGCTGATTGTGCTGCTGGCTTTCACGAGTGAGCGGGAGACAGACCCTCCCAACTGTGCCACTTCTGACTCGACTAAGCCCCTGTTTTGGGCGAAACCCTGGGGACCTAGTCTCGTGTGGTCCTGGTGCGCAGCGGAGCCGGAGGGGCAGCGGTCTAGAGGCACTGTGGGCGCTCGGGCACAAGGATCACTCCAGCGATTACCCAGTCACATGAGACTCAGGGGCCATGGAGGGCGGGGCCGATTAGAAGGCAAGGTGGTCACTTAAGCCCTGAGACTCCACCCCTCCCAAGCTCAGCAGAGGCTTCTTCGGTTTTGCAAGTCTGGTATCATAAGGCTGAATCCAACACAGAAATTCTTCTGGCATAGTGAAAATGCCAAGACAAGGGAAGAGATTACAAACAAAAGAAATGGAGGGAAAAAAACGACTGGATATAGAGTTCAAAACCATGCTTATAAGGTTTTTCAAGAATATACTAGAAAAGTTGGATAAATTTAGTGAGACCGAAGAGGAGATAAAAAAGGACATACTAGAGACAATGACTGAAAGAAAAAATATTATACAGAGTCCTAACAGCAGACCAGAGGATGGCAAGAATCAAGTCAAAAATTTGAAATATAAAGAAGCAGAAAACATTCAACTGGAAAAGCAAGAAGAGAAAAGAATCCAAAAATGTGAAGATAATGTAAGGAGCCTCTGGGACAGCTTTAAGCGTACCAACATCAGAATTGTGGGGGTGCCAGAAGAAGAGAGAGAGCAAGATAGTGAAAACCTATTTAAAGAAATAATGACTGAAAACTTCCCACATCTGATAAGAGAAATAGACTTACAAGTCCAGGAAGCACACAGAACCCCAAATAAAAGGAATCCAAAGAGGACCACACCAAGACACATCATAATTAAAATACCAAGAGCAAAAGACAAAGAGAGAATATTCAAAGCAGCAAGAGAAAAACAGTTCATTACCTACAAGGGAGCACCCATACAACTGTCAGCTGATTTCTCAACAGAAAGGATGCAGGCCGGATGGGAGTGGCAAGAAATATTCAACGTGATGAATAGCAAGAACCTACAACCAAGAATAATCTATCCAGCAAAGCTATCATTCAGAATTGAAGGGCAGATAAAGAGCTTCACAGACAAGAAAAAGCTAAAGGAGTTCATCAACTCCAAACCAGTATTATATGAAATGCTGAAAGGTACTCTTTTAGAAGAGGAAGAAGAAAAAGGTAAAAGCCAAAAAATTATGAACAGCAAATACATATCTATCAACAAGTGAATCTAAAAATTAAGTGAATTAAAAATTTGAACAACAGAATAAACTGGTAAATATAATAAAATCAGGAGCACAGAAAGGGTGTAGACTGATAATTCTCAGGGGGACAAAAATCATAAAGCATCAAACAGACTGTGAAATTACAGCAGAAAGATTAAAGTTAGGTGTGGTAGATAAGTGATCAATCAAAGGACTTGTATGCATGCATATAAGCATAACCAATGATCACAGACACTGGAGGGGGTGGGGTATGCCTGGGAGGAAGGAGAGCAATGGGGAGATATGTAAAAAAAATTAATAAAAATTAATAAAAAGAAAAAGAAAAAAATAAAGAAAGAAAAAAGAAAATGACAATGGGTAAGTCTTACAATTGTTAATCAATAGCATAAGTGAAAAATTTTCAAAATGTAAACACTGTAACTGATAAAATGCAAGATAGTGTAGGAGCATACACACCTGACATGCATATAATCCTTACTGACACTGAACTTCCACCCAGACTTGGCAACAAACCTTCAATTCATCCTCATAAGTATGTTTTTCATTGATGTGCTTTTTGCCAATATCTTTCCAGGTCCATGTTTAGAAACCTTTTTAAAAATTTAACTTTGTACTCTTCTGTTAGCTTTCTTTCAATTAGTTCATTTGGAGAATTCTTTGAAGATGAAAAGTTCTATGTTAAACATGAAGCATTAACTCTATTACTCTGCAAACAAATAATGTGAAGGTTACAAAAAGCTAACATATTAAAATAGAAGCAAACAGGGAAAAGGCAATTTCCAAAAGAATATAAAATTTAGTAACGATAATAGTAATAATACCTGATGGTTTAGGATTTCCTTTTCATGTGCTGTCTTGGAAATATTGATTTATTTTTCATGACGAACTGTTTTTAAGAATATTATGTCACAAGAAAGTAAGAGAATTCAAGCACTTGCCTTAAAATCTCCAAACAAAAGGAGAAAAATAAACCAGCTCTTTTTTTAAAATATATATATATATTTTATTGATTTTTCACGGAGAGGAAGGGAGAGGGATAGAAAGTCAGAAACATCAATGAGAGAGAGACATGGATCAGCTGCCTCCTGCACACCCCACACTGGAGATGTGCCCGCAAGCAAGGTACATGGCCCCGACCGGAATCGAACCCGGGACCTTTCAGTCTGCAGGCCAAAGCTCTATCTACTGAACCAAACCAGTCTCAGCTAAACCAGCTCTTTTTAATTGATTTGTATTTTTCCTATATCACCTTTCTTGAAGATGCAGCCTTAGAGTAAGGAAAATGATTGGCAAAGTATCAACTGGCCAACAAGCATGTGAGCAGAAGTTGAGCTTAGTTTGAAAAGCCTTGAGTGTCTCTCTGCTCTTTTCTCTGCTCATTCTAATCAGTGGAGGTGTAGAAGTATTTTGGAGGCAATTCCCAGAATACCTCATCTGCATTCGAGAAAGTAGTCTCTAACGCAGCACACACCTGTTTTACCTCGTGACTTCAAGAAAAGAAGAAGTAATGAGCAACAATTCATAGGACCCCTAGACATCTCCTGAGTCTCTTCTTCTAACAAGAAACTTGTAGATGCCGCTGGGATGAGAGCTCATTTCAGGAGCTGAAGGAAGCGACTATGCAGATGGAAAGGAGCTTCCACTATGTAATCCACCAAGAGCTGCTTAGGAGGGACCAATAATTCACAGTCTGGCACTGAGAAGGTGCTTCCATCTCCGAGGCCCTGGGAGTAGGGACTGCACTCACTTAAATATGAAGATATAGAGAGAAGGATAATGAAATTATCCTTTAACCAAGGAAACTATATTTCAGACCAAAAATAGGTCTGAAAAGCTTTCAAGAGATGGGTACATTTCACAAACAATAGCTTGCAAAATCCTGGAGAACTCGCTTAGCTCATCACTTTTCTGCATTGGGGCATTTCCCCTTTTGGCCCAAACTGCATTGGGGGCATGCAGTGGCACGGGGAAAGAGCTTCTAAACTCAACCTCTAAAAATCTCCACTCACAATGAATTCCTATTATACTAAATATACTAACCATTTTATTCAAATTAGAAATGTTAAATATTTTAAAATTCTCAAATTTGATTCATAATAGTGAAATTAATATATTTTCATCATCAATTCTATTAATTAAAAGAAAAAAAGCATCATTTGAATTGCCCTCAGTACCTTCATTTATAAATAGGAGATGGTCTAGGATTTTCTCTAATTTGACCTTGAAGCAGAATCACATGGAGGATTTGTTAATGCATATTTCTGAGCTCTATTCCTAGAGTTTCTGATTTAGTAGGTCTGGGGTAGAGCCCTAGAATTTGCATGTCTACTAAGTTCCCAGGAAATACTCTTGCTGCTGCTTCAGGATCACACTTTGAGAACCACTGGGCTAGAATACCTTTAAGTTATATTACAAGTTTAATTATCTGTTTGTAAAGGTTACCATTTGATGAAGGAAGGGGTAAGCTTCAGTTCAATGTTAAAAACCTTTAAGAACCTACACATATGCAGTCACCTGGCTTATGACAAATATAACACCATGCTGCACTGGGGAAAGAGTGGATTTTTAAAAAACTGATACTGAGTCAACTGAATATCTATAGAATGAAACACACACACACACACACACACACACACACCAGTTTTGAGTTCAATGTGTAACTAAATGTGAAAAGAAAGTAAATATTTTAATGAAGAATATTCCATAAAAATGTTGTTATCTTGAGGTAGACAACTATTTTTAATAAGGCATTTAAAAATTAACCATAAAGATAAAATACAAAAACTTGACTACATTAATATTAATTACTTCTGCTTGTCACAGGCACATTAAGAAAATTAAAAGGCAACATATAGAGTGAAAAAATTATATTCACAACATACATATCTAATAAAGCACTCATAGAAAATAAAAAGTACTCTTATAACCACTAAGAAAAAAGATAGAAAATCTATAGAAAAAATGATCCAAAGTCTTGAAATGACTCTTCATAAAGGAGAATACCCAAGTAGGCAATGAAATATGAAAATGTGTTATAATTGTTTACTCATCAGAGAAATGTAAATTAAAACTATAATGAAATGCCACTTGTGTAATCAAAATTGTTAAAATGAAAAAGACTAACAATAGCAAGTAGTGTCAAGGCTTTGGAATAACCTTAATTCTCATACACGATAATGCAAGTGTATAATGCTACAACTGCTTTGGAAAATGTTTAATATTATAATATCTTTGCATGATGATAGATGTTTACTAGATTTAGTGTGGTGATCATATCATAAGATATAAATGTTGAATTGGTATGTGGTATACATGAAACTAATATTATATTCCAACTACACTCTAATAAAAACAATTTTTAAGAATAGAAAATATTTGACAGTATCTACTAAGGCTGAATATTAGCAGACACTACAACTGAGCAATTCCATTGCTAGTTATTCATCCAGCAGAAATATGTTCAAATAAATTTACTTGAATGGTCATGATAGCATAACTGGAGAGTTATGGGCCAGTGGCCATGGCTAGCATCATTACTAGTATTAGCCCAAACTGGAAACTATGCAAATGCTCATCAACAGTATAATAGGTAAATCAATTATAGTATCTCAAAAACCTGACGTTAAATGAAAATAGATACAAAATAGTATGTAACATATGAATGATTCCATTCATGTAAAGTTTTAAAAGAGGCAAAACTTATTTAGGCTATTAGAAGTCACTTTTCTAATTGTGGGTACATGGATGGGTCTCTATAGTACTGGTAATGTTGTTTGTTGATAATTTGTGAAAATGCAATGAGTTACACACATATAATGTAGGCACTTAGCTGTACATTTACATGTAGTTTTTAAAAATCATGGTGAAGTTGTTCTAGTTTCCGGTCAAGTGTTTAATTTGGTTCATGTATTTGTTTAGCTCCAATAAATCTCTTGCTTTAGATGAAATCCATTTTTTCTTTGCTTGTTATTCTATACAATAGAAGCATTAAGCCACTTCTCAGATTCCTCTTTTTTAAGTTAATGAATTATTTCAGTGTCCTGTCTTTTGGATTTCTTGTAACACTTGAATTGAAAAATTATTTGCATCTTAATGAGTTCAGATACCATGTCCTAATATAAAGTGACGGTTCCCAAATCTGACCTTTCTTGTGGACTTCAAATACAAATTCCAAATTCACTTTCCTTCTAGTCTTAACCACCTCAGTAAATGGAACCACTTGTTTAGCTGCTCAAGCTGAAAACTTGGAAACCATCCTTTCCCTTTCTGTTCCATTCACTGTCTAAAACTCTAAATTCATTAAGTCTTACTTCTCATTTGACCATTCCTTTCTAGTAGGGACACTACACTCATGCATTTCACCATCAACTCTTACCTGAAAAAATAGATCCAGCCCATCAGCTGATATCTGCTTTAAGTCTTAGGCCCAACATAAATTCAGAGAGTAGCATTCTCCTATTTAAAACCCTCTAATGGCTTAGCATAACTGTTAAGAATACAATTTTCACTCTTCACTCTGGCCTACAAGGTCTTTAAAGATCTTTTTGTCAACCTCTCATCTTCATTTCACTTCATCTCTGCCCATGTGCCCTTGTTAGATCCATTTCTCCTTAGGACTTTTACACACCTCACTACCTGGGATATTCTTTCCTTCAAAACTGTACCTGAGTAGTTTCATGTTCTATAAGCCTCTATTCCATTAAAGAAGCCTTTCTAACAACTGAATTTATAATTAATTCTCAACCCCTGGTCCCCAGTCACTCTCTATTGCATCATCTTGCTTAAATTTTTTTCATAGCACTTTTATGATGTCAAATGTCTTGCTGTGTTCCTGCACCTTGCACATATTAATTATACAGCAAATGTGTGTTGGATTAATTATTGAACTGTAGACCTCAAAAGATAGAAAACACAATCCTACCCAATTCCTGGCTTCTAGGGAGAAATGCACAGACTCTGTTCTTTATTACTGTGATGGGAAAGTGTTCCTGAATGGCTTCATGCTAAGCCAACATCACCTGGCAGCTGAGTAATGTTCAATGGCTGTATCCCTGGTGTTACACTGTGACATAAAAGGCATATAGGAGGGCACAGGCAGGAGCACTGGGCAGGTTTCCACTGCCAGAGCAGGATGAAGATCTAAAACCGAGAAGAGAATTTGGGAGCTATAACTCTTGAATACAGGAGAGGTCTCAGGAGAAGGGCCTTGTGTTCGGCCAACATTTGCTAATGCCAGAGAACTTTGATAGCTTTTCTGTTTAGGGCAGAGAACAATCTCCAAGTTGAGGTAACCTAGGAGCTAGGTCTGATATGTGGATGGATAGATTAGGAAGCAAAAGGTAAATATCAGAGCTCTTGCTTACAAAAGGAAGTCTGATCCCTACTTGATGACCTCATATCACCGAACAAAAATTTGACAAATGCATGTTTTATTGAGAGAAATAACCTTACAATGTATTTTATAGCCAGTGTTTTCTATCCAGCCCATTTACATTTTTTCTTTTAACTTGCACAGCACAAAGGTTTGTTTCTAAAGTAGGGAAATAAAAAAAGGGAGGAGGATTAACTCACCATATCCAGTTTTCACTGTCTCATTAGGCCGATCATGTGGTCGTGGTTGCCAGCTCCTTATAAAACACAGCACAGCTCAGCACTGCAGCTGCTGTTCCACAACTTCACTGCTCCTGCACTCCACTGTTATGGGTCTCTGACAGGCTGCATGGAGCGAGGGAGCAAAAAGCTATCTGCACTCTAGAGCAGTTGATTCAAATAAATTCTAGGTCAGTGTTATGTTATTGGGACATAAACCAACAAAATAGATGCTGCATGTATACCCTCTGGAACTGTAAACATGCCCCAATTAAACAGGCATACAGCTCCACAGACACAGCCAGACAGTCCAATGGAAAAGGTGCTAACTTAAATCTCTGAGGTTGCCAGATTTAGTTGTTTGCCAGTCAAAATAAAGGTCACACAGTTAGATTTGAATTTTAGCTTAATAATGATTTTTTTTAGTAAAAGTATATCCTTTATAATATTTGGGGTATACTCATACTAAAATATTTTTTAAATCTAATACAGAATTTCTCTAACAGGCAATCTACTCTGATAATCTTATTTGAGAAATGCATATGCTAAGGAACATACTAAAATATTTGTTTTTAACCTGAAATTCAAATTTAACTGAGTATCCTAAATTTTCATTTACTAAATCTGGCAACCTCAGAGATAACCTTCTTAATTTATACAACTAAGTGCCATACATTGTTCAAATCAAATTATGTTTTGCCATCCCCAAATTATCTTATCGTATTATCTTTTCTCCTTTCTTGCTCACTTCCTATGTTCAGTGCAATTCAAAATTGTAAGTAAAACTGATTTACAATTTAGGATAATCCATTTAACACCTGTCATGTTCAGACAATGCCAGAGGCTAGTGTAGGGAGAAAAAATATTTTTTCTACCCATTTTAAGTTCTCTGACTAGGGCCTATAGAGCAGACTGGCAAAAGACAGATTAATAAGAGAAAGACAAAAGTTTATTAACAGGTGTGTCACATACGTTCACATAGAAGCATCCAGTGATAAGTAACCCAAAGAGGTAGAACTTGGGCTTGTAAACCATCTTAGGTTAACCAAAAGAAATGGGCATTTGGGCTTTGGGTCAGAGGAGGCAAATTATAGGAAAAAGTTGTATAAAGAAGCGTTGTTTATTAAGGTTTTTTATGGAGATTTAAGTTAGCACCTTTTCCATTGGTTCCAATTGTTAAGAGTCATTCTCTTCCTGGCATAGTACAGGAGATACACTTTCAAAAATGGAAATTTTCTTTATAAATATAAATTTATTTTTTTGAAAAGGAGAAGTTGTACACCTTAGTGCTGTTCCCACATCTGCTCTTATTTTTCTTTTCTTTAAAATATATTTTATTGATTTTTTACAGAGAGGAAGGAAGAGGGACAGAGAGTTAGAAACATCGATCAGCTGCCTCCTGCACACCTTCTACTGGGGATGTGCCTGCAACCAAGGTACATGCCCTTGACCGAAACCGAACCTGGGACCATTCAGTCCGCAGGCTGACGCTCTATCTACTGAGCAAAACAGGTTAGGGCACAGCTTCTCTTTCTTAATAGCTTTTGGCTTGAAATAATCCATATGTGAAAGAGGCATATTTTAGAGTGGCATTGTTGCAGAAGACCAAAGAAAAGTCAAGTGATGCTTTAGAGAAAAGGAGTGACACTGTTTACGCTAGTGGACTCAGGGACTCTTTCCAAATCTGAGTAAAGTAACATCTTTATCCCACAAATATGAATTATGCTTCCAGTTCTTTTTGAGGACCTTGCAAGAAGGCCCCCAGGTGTTGGGGGTCTCCAGGTCTTATTTGCAGGTCTGACCTGGCACCACCGTTAATAACCCTCCCTCTGGAGCAGTGCACTGTTCACAGTTTTATGGCTTCTGTAACAGGTTCTGCAAGACCGGTCTCTGGGAAAGAGGTAGTGACTTAATTATAGGTGATCAAGAAGGTACACTGAGCTTGGTGGCATGGATTCAGATTGCTAGTCTCCCAAATATCAGGTTACTTTGGGATTAGCCCTTTTTAGCCTTCTCAACATGTTCTGGTATCCATCACTGTCCAGGAAGAGCATGACCTCAGCCTAAGCAGTGAGACTGATCCTAGAGGAGTTACAGATGGAAAACTCTCTCCCTGAGAAAGCAAGTTCCTTTGAAGGGAGAGCCGAGCGGTACACTTCCCTGCCTCTCACAGCCCCTCAGTTGGTGGGAAACATACCTTTCTCTCAAGGCCTTTCTCTCTTCTTTCTAAAACCCTGCCCAACCATAAGGAAATAAATTAGTCATAATTTGAAGCAAAGTTAGCTACCTTCTTCTTCAAAGTCCAGATAGTAAATAGTTTAGACATTTTCTGGCATACTATATGGACTTTGTTACACATTCTTTGAAAAAAAAAAGTAAGAATTATCCTTAGCTCTTACAAGCTATACAAAAACAGATCAGTCCAGATTTTGCCCAGGGGACTTTGTTTGCCAATCTCTGATTTAAAAGGTTACTGATCTCAGGGTACACTATGACATAATAGAGTCCAAAGTTCTCAGGTAAAGGAATTAAACTCTCATAGTGGAACTTTGGAAATGAGTAATTATCAGGAGAATAAGGAGACATCATTATTAAAGAATATTGTAAATGCAAAAGATACATGAATAAAGCTCTGGTCTAATCTAGTCTTTGTTATTTTTTTTTTTTGTGTGTGTGTGTGTGTTAGAGTTGAGTACACAAGAGGCATATACGAATGCAGTTAATACTTGATTAGCTTGGTTTACCAAATGTTTAGCTTTCATGAAAAAAGCAATTTTATTTTTTATTTTAGAAATTTGAGATTTGGATTATGAAAACATTAGGGTTACCTATACCTGTTTGCATCTTAGAATTATCTAGATGATCATAAGGATTCTTTGATAAAAACTTACCTTGTTTTCCAAAATCAAGATGGTAAAGGGAACATATTCCATCTTTCAGCACGAGGTTAGTACACTGCTTAATTGAGTCTTGAATGCAATCCTTCAGTTGTTTTCCTGACTCTACTGGGGGGTGTAAGTGGTTTCTCTGTTTCCTTAAAGCACCCTTAAGTCAATGGATAAAACTCATGTTTGTTCTGGATAAATCCTATTAGCTGTACGATGCTGGCCAGTTTCCTTACATTTCTGAGAATCAACTGCCTCTTCTGAAAATGGGTATAGAGTTACCTATCTCATTTTGTTGTGTGGAGGTTTAAAAACAGTTATTTATGAAAAGTTCTGCCACTGTTGTCTGGCCATGTAGGGTATGTCTATTACAGGAGCTCTGTTATAATTACATGTCCGTCCCTTTGAAGACATTTTCTTAATATGTTTTCTCTGGTCTAGGATATATATTTCCATCTTTGTATCCCCAATATCTGTCTCATAGCAGGCCTTAGTCAAGGTTCATTAAACAAAACAAAACCATCACAAAGGCCCACATCCATTAATAAAGTTCCTAATAGCTTTAATGATACATTATCTCAATCCATACTTAAGGAAGCAAGACTGCAGACTAGCTTATATCAGAATTGTCCTCAAAAACTTAGTTACTGTACTTACATCAAGAATAAGAAGGAAAGTTGCAAATAACTACGAGGCACCTGAAATTGGGTCACCACTTGAAGAATGCTTTATTATTGGTGGATTAAAGATGAAGCAGTCTCCTAATTGCAGCTTTAACTTTCATATGTCAGTGTCAGCACTATTTAAGAATAAACTTCTAAAATGATAATACTTTGATTTAGTGTTAGACTTTACCACTCAGTGCACTTTGCCACCTATTATTTTCTTTTATCCTGACAAGGAACCCAAGAGGGAAGGCAATTTTACAGATGAGCAAATAGCCGCACAGCAGGTTAAGTGAGACAGAAGGTCACAGAGTGATTTGAATAGCAGAACTGGGCTGCCAGACAGGTTTCAGCCTCTCAGTCCTGCATTCCCTTCTTGTGACCAGGATGCACCTTTTTCATGCTCACAGGACAGGGCTCCTCTATTCAAGGTCCATTTGGCATTCAATAAATACCTAGGGAAAGGAAGAAGGAGGAAAGGAAGGCAGGCAGGGAAGAAGGTGGAAAAGAGGGAGGAAACAGGAATGAGGAAGGGAGAAAGAAACTAGACTGAAAGAAAATTTTCAATGTAGTAAACTTTTATGTCTGAAGAATTACAGTAAGAGAGCTATGCAGACCTTTTTGTCAGAATTACATCAGTGGCCTTCAGAACATCATAGTCAATTCTAGGATAAAGCAGTGTTAGGATTGTTGAGCTATAAATGCTGGATAATTTTCTATGAAGCCATTTACCAACCTTACTAACCAGTTATGGACACACAAAGCTCATTGATTCATTTTTGGGTTTAAAGACCAAAGTGACAATTTTTTATTAAAGGGTTCCTGTTCTCATACACAATAAGATCACTGAGAATCTTTTACCTTTATATAAATGGTGTTTTATAGTGTACAAAGTATCTCTACTAGAAGATCTTGGTTTCTTTTCATTGTGAGAAGCAGAGTTTGCCTCCCCAAAAGATGTCTTTAGGATAATATTTTAAACTAGTTATTTATAAGGAAAGGAAAACTCTGAAAACCACTTTGATCTTCCCTTCAGTTGCCAAAAAGAAATTTATATAGGGACCTGCTCTCAAACCACAACCATCCTCCTTAGCTCAGAATAGCATATAAGACACAACTTCCCAATGTGTCCTGATTCTTACAGCACCACTCTCACATGTTAGATACATATTAAACATGTTTAATCTGCCTCACATTAAGTTTATTGTGAGTCCAACTAGAAGAATTTAGAATGGTGAGAGAAAAATTATATTTTGTACCCCCACATGTATAATCTTGAGAAGGTGATTAAAACTGAAATGTCAACTCTATTTCCAAAAAAAGAGAGAAAGAGAATTATGCACATACACACAGACATACTTTTCCATGCAATTCAGAGAACGTAGGAGTTCCCACACATCTTTTAGCAGGATTTCATGGAAAAAAGTTAAAAACCTATCATTATAAATTATATCACTTCAAATAGACAACAGCTTTGTGAGTTATGTAAGCAGGTGTTATTTATCCCTTTTTACACATGAACAGATTAAATAACTCAGAAATATAAGTGATTTATCTAAGTTAACAGGCAGAACTTTTACTAGCTCCCCTAAATCCTGACCTAGAGCTTTTGAAGTATAGTAACCTCCATCTTGGGTAAAAAGTGCTTTTAAACTTTAACACTGTTGGCAGTGGAATAGACAGACCTGTCCCAAGCCTTGTTCCAGAGCAGATAGAGAGAACAGCTGAGGGTTGAACTGTGAATCTTTGTTGGCGAGTTAAGGGACAGCTATACTCCAGGAGAAGGTGGGAGACTGCTGGACAGGGCTCCCCTGACTGGTCAGCCCCCACTGCTGCTGGGTTTTTTTCCTGGAGCCACCAGCTTGGACACGGTGACCATGCCACTTTGAAGGGGAAAGTGGATGTTATCAGAAGCCTGAAAATCTACAACTACAGCACCCACTGTACAG
Organism: Lasiurus cinereus; assembly: GCA_011751065.1. NCBI lineage: Eukaryota > Metazoa > Chordata > Mammalia > Chiroptera > Vespertilionidae > Lasiurus > Lasiurus cinereus. The sequence goes on along the minus strand of JAAGEH010000208.1, from coordinate 4,400,359 downwards.
CTGCAACCGCAGAACACCAGTTCACAATAGGTGCAAACACTCGGATTCACAGGAGCTCTACACTCCACACAGAAAGGTCAGATTCCTCCTGGGATAATGTGAGGTCTCTGGTCCCGCAGGAGAGAGAAATATGCAAACTGTAGGAGCTAGAGGACCAGGGGAAGTCTGCATCTAGAGAAATCTGTGGCTGTGGGCCTGGCCTGATCCATGAATGTGGAAGGGATTTCTCAGAGCTGCTAACAGAGAGGATCTCTAGAAAACAACCTATTTTAATCTGATGCAGAAGGAGGGTCTGGGAGTTATTAAAGTGTGCTGGCTGCTTGGACAATAGCGGGGAAGGGGGAATGCACAGATTTGTGCTTTTTCCTCTTCAGATCGTTGCTTCTTTTTTTTTCAGCTTTCTTTTATTTAATAACTCTTTATTGTTCAGATTATTACAATTGTTCCTCTTTTTACCCCCATATCTCCCCTCCACCTGGCTCCCACCCCACCCTCTGCCCTTACTTCCCCTCCATTGTCCTCATCCATAGGTGTATGATTTTTGTCCAGTCTCTCCCTGCATCCCTCCTCACCTCTTTCCCCCTGAGAATTATCAGTCCACTCTCTTTCTATGCCCTTAATTATATTATATTCACCAGTTTATTCTGTTCATCAGATTTTCAACTCACTTGATTTTTAAATTCACTTGTTGATAGATATATATTTGTTGTTCATAATTTTACCTTTACTGTTTTCTTCTTCCTCTTCTTAAGGAGTACCTTTCACCATCTCATAAAATACTGGTTTGGTGTTGAACTCCTTTAGCTTTTTCTTATCTGGGAAGCTCTTTATCTGCCCTTCAATACTGAATGATAGCTTTGCTAGATAAAGTATTCTTGGTTGTAGGTTCTTGCTATTCACCACATTGAATATTTCTTGTCGCTCCCATCTGGCCTGCATAGTTTCTATTGAGAAATCAGCTGACAATCATATGGGTGCTCCCTTGTAGGGAATTACTGTTTTCCTTTTGCTGCCTTTAATATTCTCTCTTTGTCTTTTGCTCTTGGTATTTTAATGATGATGTGTCTTGGTGTGGTCCTCTTTGGATTCCTTTTGTTTAGTGTTCTGTGTGCTTCCTGGACTTGTAAGTCTATTTCTTTCACCAGGTGAAGGAGGTTTTCAGTCACTATTTCTTCAAATAGGTTTTCAGTATCTTGCTCCCTCTCTTCTTCTGGCACCCCTATAATTCTGATGTTAGTATGCTTGAAGTTGTCCCAGAGGCTCCTTATATTATCTTCACATTTATTTTATTCTTTTTGCTTTTCCAGTGGAGTCTTTTTTGCTTCTTTGTATTTCAAATCTTTGATTTGATTCTTGTGTTGCTCTACTCTGCTGTTAGGTCTCTGTATAATATTTTTTATTTCAGTCAGTGTATGTTTCATTTCTAGTTGGTTCTTTTTCACCTCCTCTTGGGTCTCACTAAATTTATCCATTTTTTCTAGGAAATTCTTTAAAAACCTCATAACCATGGTTTTGAACACTATATCCAGTCATTTGTTTTCCTCCATTTCTTTTGTTTGCGATCTGTTCTTTTGTCTCCACATATTTTGCTGCTTCCCTGAGTTGGTAGAGTAGCTTTGTGTGTTAGATGTCCTATGTGGTCCAGTAGCTCTGCCTCCCCAATTACCTCTGGTCCACCTCTTTGTGAACTGTGTGTACAGTCTTGTCGTAGTTAATTCTTTATTATTGTTGGTATCACTGGGGGGAATTAATCTTCAAGCTATTTGGTTGTGAGGATCAGCTGTGTCTGCACATGCGTGCTTGCCTCCAGACCTCTGCCTTTCATCTGCTTAAGTTTCCGGACCTCTGCCTTTCTGGTTCTGAGTTTAGGGGCACTCCAGGGACCTGTATGAGTCTGGGTTCCCAGGGTCTCACCCAAAACTGAGGTTTCGTGAAGTTGGATCTGGATTTCAGTGCTGCTGTGAGGTTCTGTTTTCCTACTGCTGGAGAAAGCCAGTGGCACAATCAGCAGTCAGCGCCCTGTATGGGCTCTTTTGCACACACTTTCATTCCCCCCACCCCAGAACTCTTTCTTTCGTGGCTCTCCTAAGTTTCCATGAATTCCTTCCTTTTCACAACAATACAAACTCCCCCGTATGAGTCTCGCCTGGATCTGGGATTCAGTGCAGTCAGGATTTTCTGTCTCCCTCCCACTAGAGGAAGTCAGCCAGACCTTCCTTCACCTGTCCTCTCCATAAGCATGTCTCTGTACCTCAGCTTTTTACAGCTTCTCTGAGTCTTCGTGAGTCCCACTTTTTACTTCTAGTTGTAGAATTTTCCCTCAGCCAGCTTTCCTGTGGTTCTGGATGGTGTCCATTCTGTCTTTTAGTTGTAATTTTGAAATTGTTGTATTAGGCAGCAGCTTAGGTGTTCACCTATGCCACCATCTTGGTTTCTCCCCTAGATCCTTGCTTATGATTGCTAAGCCCAATACATAGGATCATCCAGTTGGGGACACCCTGGGAGACTGCAGAAGAAATTTTTTTTTTTCTGGAACCTGGGGATTGGAGCAGGGTGTGACCATCAGAGAACCAGCTCTAGGGCAGCCCACTACCACAAACCAGTATTGAGTGTCACAGGGAAAGCAGGATTGAAGCACAGGCTAGAACGTACCTATTGTCTTGGAAGTCAATCCAGAAACACTGCCACCCCAGGGCTGACTCACATATTGACTCTTGTGTAATTATGAATAAACACATAAAGAAATGAAGACACACTGCCTGCTTAAAAAACCGGATTGGCTTATAACAATAAGCACCAGTGGAATCTAGGGAACTGAAACTGTCCTTAATGGGAAACAGGCACGCCAAAAAGAACAATAGAGGAAGTGAATGACTACTGCACATTCTATTTTATAACTTTAATTTTTTTTAATTTTTTATTTACATCTTTCACTTAAGAAACTATTTTTTTTCATTTTTTTCACTTGATTTTACATGTTTAATTATTGCATTTTTATTTTCAATCAGTATTATCGCTACTACTATTTTACCTTTTTAGAAAAAAAAATGTCATTTTATTTTCACTTTATTTTACTTTGGGATTAGAGTTTTACATTCTATTTTCATCTTTCTTTAGCATCATTTTACTCTACCTCAACTCTACCTTTATGCCATCATTCTCTTCCTAAAGTTTTGCCCTTTGTTGTCCTGTTTCTATTACCCTTTTCCTACTTTAGATTTTCCATATTCTTTTTGTTTACCCCTGTTAAAATTTCATCCTACTTATATATCTCTTTCCCAATCCCCTGTTCAAAGTCCATACACACCTCTTTCTTCTTTTTCTTCACTATCCAAAAAATTGTTCTTCTCTTAGTCCTTTTGTGGTTGTTTGCTTGACTCTTCATTATATAATTTTTTTATACTTTTTTGACAAATTATTTTGCTTATTCTTTTTGTTTTGTTTTGTTTATTTGTTTGCTTCATTTTTGTTTGTTTTTTACTTCTGTTTCCCCCCACCTCACTTGATATTAGTAGTTGTTTGTAGTTTGTATTAATTTCCAGGTACTTGTTGCTGGCATTTGTTGGAATTAGTGGCTCTTCTATTAGACTTTTATCCCCATATTTTTAATTTGTTCCCATTCTTTTTCTTATTATCTTTCTTTTCTCTTTTACTTTTACTTTCTTATTTCGTTTTTTTTATCCCTTATCCTAATTTCATTTTGAAACTCCTTTCTTTTCTATCCCATTTTTTCTCTCTTCTTTCTCTCTGATAATTTGTCTCCCTCTGATGGTCACCTTTATTTGTGGTTATTAATATTATAAATACCTTTTTGTTCAGTGCCTTGTGCATTGTGCCTAATTGTGTTGTATTTTGTGCCTTTAAATCAACAAAGGAGAGAGAGATTTACGTAACCAGACACCAGGAGAAGAGAGACCATGGGGAGACAATATAGCACACATATGAAAGAATAACAGAAATCACCATAACAGGAAGTAAATGAAATACAGGCAAGCAACCTGCCAGAAAAAGAATTCAGAGAAATGGTCATAAGGTGGCTGAAAAGAATGGAAGACAAATTTGACAATATGAGTAATAACCGAGAGGGAATGAAGAAGAACCAAAAAGAAATGAAAAATGACATTGCTGCTCTAAAGAACTCAATGGAAAGAATCAAAAGTAGCCTAGAAGAAGCTGAAGAATGCAACAGTAAGCAAGAAGAAAAGGTAGGAAAAAATACTTAAGTAGAGAAGCTTCTAGGAAAAAAAAATTATAAAGCATGAGGAGAACCTAAGGGAACTTTGGGACAACATGAAACAAAATAACATCTGCATAATAGGTGTTCCAGAAAAAGAGGAAACTGAGCAAGGAATAGGAAACCTGTTTGAAGAAATAATGACAGAAAACTTCCCTGATATAGGGAAGAAAAACCCCACACAAATTCAAGAAGCTAACAGAGTCACAAACAAAATGAATTCCAAAAGAACAATACCAAAGCACATTAAAATTAAATTGGCAAACACCAACGACAAAATAAGAATCTTAAAAGCAGCCAGAGAGAGACAGAAAGTTACCCTCAAAGGAACTCCCATCAAACTAACAACTTATTTTTCAACAGAAACTCATAAGGCCAGAAGGGAATGGAATGAAATATACAAAGTCATGCAAAGGAAGGGTCTGAATCCAAGAATACTGTATCCAGCAAGGTTATCAATAAAAATTGAAGGTGAAATCAGGAGCTTCATAGACAAAAAAGGACTAAAGGAGTTTATTAGCATCAAACCAGTAATGCAAGTAATGGTAAAGTGCCTGCTGTAAAAAAAAAAAGAAATAAGAAGCAAAGAAGTAACACAGGGGTAAAGAATAAAAATGGCAACAAATAAGTATCTATCAATAATAATTTTAAATGCAAATGGATTAAATGTTCCAATCAAAAGACATAGGGTAACTCAGTGAATAAGAAAACATGACCCATATATCTGCTGTCTACAAGAAACCAATCTCAGAAAAAAAGATACACACAGATTGAGGGTGAAGGGATGGAAAATGGTTTTTCAGGCAAATAGATTTGAAAACAAAGCTGGGCAGCAATACTTATATCTGACAAATTATATCTCAAAGTAAAGGCCATAAGAAGAGATAAGGAAGGCCACTTCATAATACTAGAGGGAGCAATCAACAAGAAGAAATAACTCTGGTAAACTTATACATACCCAATACAGAAGTACCCAACTACATAAAAAAACTTGTGGAGGACATTAAGGGAGAGATTGACAATAATATAGTCATAGTAGGAGATTTTACCCCCCTATCACCATTGGACAAATCCTCTAAACAAAAACTCAGCAAAGAAACATCAATCCTAAATGACTCACTAGACCAGATGGAATTAATTGACATATTCAGGACATTTCACCCCAAAGCTACAGAATATACATTCTTCTCTAGTGCACATGGGTCATTTTCAAAGATAGATCATATGTTGGGTCATAAGAAAAGTCTCTTCAAAATCAAGAAGACAGAAGTCATATCAAGCATCTTCTCAGATCACAGTGGCATAAAACTGGAAATCAACTACAATAAAAACAATCCGAAGAAATCAAACACATGGAGACTAAAATAGCATGCTATTAAACAATGACTGGGTAACCAGAGAGATCAAGGAAGAAATAAAAAAAACATCATGGCAACAAATGACAATGAAAACACAACAAATCAAAAATCTATGGGACACAGTGAAAGCAGTGTTGAGAGGGAAGTTCATAGCTCTACAAGCTTACTGCAAAAAAACAAGAAACAATGTAACCCTACAATTCAAAGAGCTAGAAAGAGAGCAGCAAGAAAAGTCCAGTGTAAGCAGAAGGAAGGAAATAGTAAAGATCAGGACAGAGACAAATGACATAGAGACCAAAGAAACAATACAAAAATCAACAAAACCAAGAACTGTTTTTTTAAAAGGAAAAACAAGATTGATGAACCTCTAGCCAGGCTCACTAAGAAGCAAAGAGAGAGGATCCAAATAAACAAAATCAGAAATAAAAGAGGTGAAAAAACAATAGAAACCACCAAAATACAAAGGATTGTTAAAAAATACTATGAATAACTCTATACCAACAAACTGGACCACCTGGAGGGAATGGACATATTCCTAGAAAAATAACACTTTCCAAAACTCAATCAAGAAGAATCTAAACATTTCAATAGGCCAATAACTATGGAAGAAATTGAAGCAGTCTTTAAAAAGCTTCTAGCAAACAAATGCCCGGGGCAAGTGGGCTACCCAGGGGAGTTTTGCCAAACATTCAAGGAAGAATTAAAACTTATTCTCCTCAGACTATTTCAAAAATTTCAAGAAGAAGAAACACTTCCAAGCTCCTTCTATGAAGCTAATATTACCCTAATACCAAAAGCAGATAAAGACAACACAATGAAAGAGAATTACAGGCCAATATCTCTCATGAACATAGATGTCAATAGCCTTCAAAATATTCTAGCAAATCGGATCCAGGAATACATCAGAAAGATCGTACACCATAACCAAGTAGGATTTATCCCAGGAATGCAAGGATGGTTCAATATCCACAAATCAATAAATGTGATACATCACATAAACAAATTGAGAGATTAAAAACCACATAGTCATATCAATTGATGCAGAAAAAGCATTTGACAAAATCCAACACCCTTTCTTGATAAAATCTCTCAGCAAATTGGGAATAGAATGATCATACCTCAATATCATAAAAGCCATATATGATAATCCCACAGCTAACATCATACCCAATGGGCAAAAACCAAAACCATTTCCCCTTAGTACAGGAACAAGACAGGGATACCCACTCTTGCCACTCCTGTTCAACATAGTACTGGAAGTATTAGCCATTGCAATTAGACAAGAAGAAGAAATAAGGCATCCAAATTGGAAAAGAAGTAGATGACATGATATTGTACATAAAAAACCCAAAAGACTCCATCAAAAAACTAAAAGACTTAATAAATAAATTCAGCAATGTAGCAGGATACAAAATTAATGCCAAGAAATCTATGGCATTTCTATACACTAATAGTGAACTTACAGAATGAGAGACTAAAAAAGCAACCCCATTTACCATTGCACCAAAAAATTAAGATACTTAGGAGGTAAAAGACCTATACGTTAAAAAGTATAGGACTCTGGAAAAAGAAATAGAAGAAGATGTAAACAGATGGAAGAGCATACCCGTCCTCATGGATTGGGAGAATCAATATCATTAAAATGTCAATACTACCCAAAGCAATCTATAGATTGAATGCATTCCCCATTAAAATACCAACGGCATATTTAACAGACCTAGAAAGAACTCTCCAAAGATTCATCTGGAACAAAAAAAGACCCTGAATAGCCACAGCAATCCTGAGAAAAAATAATAAAGTAGGTGGGATCTCAATACCAGATTTCAAGCTGCATTACAACGTCACTGTTCTCAAAACAGCCTGGTAATGACACAAGAACAGACATAAAGACCAATCAAATATAATAGAGAATCCAGATATCGACCCAAACCACTATGTTCAATTAATATTTGACAAAGTAGGCATGAACATACAATGGAGTCAAGACAATCTCTTCAATAATTGGTATTGGCAAACTTGCACAGATACCTGCAAAAAAAATAAATAAAACTAGACCATCAACTTACACCATACACAAAATAAACTCAAAATAGATACAAGACTTAAACATAAGATGGGAAACCATAAAAATACTAGAGGAATCCACAGGGAGCAAAATCTTAGACATATGCCAAAGGAAATTCCTCACTGATACTGCTCCTAAGGGAATGGAAGCTAAATAAAAAATAAACAAATGAGACTACATCAAAATAAAAAGCTTTTTCACAGAAAAAGAAACCATCAACTAAACAATAAGAAAGCCCACTGTATGGGAGAACTTATTTGCAAATGTTATTGCTGATAAAGGTTTAATCTCTAACATCTACAGGGAACTTATACAACTTAATAAAAGGAAGATAAATGATCCAATAAAAAATGGGCAACTGACCTAAACAGAATCTTTTCAAAAGAAGACAGAAGGAAAGCCAACAGACACATGAAAACATGCTCAAAGTAACTAATTATTGAGATATGCAAATTAAAATGGTAGTATGATACCATCTCACACCTGTCAGCATGGCAATCATCAACAAATCAACAAAGGACAAGTGTTGGTGAGGATGTGGAGATAAAGAAACCCTCATGCATTGTTGGTGGGAATGCAGACTGTTGCAGCCTCTGTGGAGAATAGTATGGAGTTTTCTCAAAAAACTAAAAGTGGAACTCCCATTTGACCTAGTAATCCCACTCCTAGGAATATTTCCTAAGAAACTAGAAACATCCATTAGAAAGGATATATGCACTCCTATGTTCATAGCAGCACAGTTTACAATAGCTACAATTTGTAAACAGCCTAGGTGCCTATAAACAGATGAGGGGATCAGAAAACTATGGAATATCTACACAATGGAATACTATGCTGCCATATAAAATTAGAAATTCTTACCATTTGCAGCAACCTGGATGGAACTGCAGAACATTATGCTAAGTGAAATAAGCCAGTCAATGACAGAAAAATACCACATAATCTCACTCATTTCTGGATAATAAAGAACATTCTAAACTGATAAACAAAAAGATAGATACAGAAATAGTAAAGCATCAAACAGACTGTCAAATTACAGTAGGAAGTTTAGGGAGAAGTGGGATAGATAAAAGGTCAACCAAAAGACTTGTATGCATACATATAAGCATTGCCAATGTATGCAAGACACTGGGGGGTTATGCATGCATGGGAGTTTGGGGTAGGGTAATGGGAAGATATGTACTCATGTAATACATTAATAAAAAAATTAAAAAGAAATAAAATAAAATTAAATGTAACACTGTTATTCTGACTTCAATGAATGTTTGTTTGCTTAAGTAATAGGGAAAAATAAGACTACTTCCCATTCTAGAGAGGCCATAAACTATGCCTCATACAGAGTTGTCAGTGCTGGCACTAGGCCAGGCCTTCACATATGGTCACATGGGGCTTTTTCTCAGAAGGTCTGGAAGTCTCATTCTAAATTTGGAAAACAAATAGTTGAAAAACATTTAAATAGGAAAGACTTCCACCATATTGAGCCCCAGAATTTGAGAAGCAATATTTCCTCTAGCACTAGCAAAATGAAAAGGACTCCAAATAAATTTGGCTTATTGATTAAGGTGTTTTCTAATTTACAATACAATACTTTTTCCCTATATCGAGGTATCCAAGGAAGAGTTGAATATACACTGAGTGGCCCGATTATTATGATCTCTGAATGCATAATAATCTGGCCACTCGGTATATATCCTATATAATAAAAGGCTAATATGCAAATTGTCCCCTTGACCAGGGGTTCAACCAGCAGGCAGGCTGGCCAACTGCCCATGTCCCCCTTCCCGGCCAGGCTGGCTGGATCCCACCCATGCATATATTCATGCACCAGGCCTCTAATACACATACACACACACACACACACACACACACACACGCACACACATATGCATGTGCACACACACACACCAACACACCAAGTGGCCAGATTATTATGTGCTCAGAGATCATAATAACCTGGCTACTCAGTGTATAAAAATTGTACCAAATAATTATTTGGTCTTTCAGGATATGAGTCAGTTCAAGACAGAAACAGCTTCCTCTTTCCTGTCACAGATGTTATTTAAATATTTTTCTGTAAGCCTCTAGAGCATTTCAACCAAATGCTCAATAACCAAAAAACCACCTTGGCTCCAAAGATCTAATTGAAAGGAGTTATATGGGATAAAATAGGCAGGTTTAAAGAGTTTTAGAAATACAGAGGGTCCATGGGAGAGGCACAGTTTCTCTGGGAGCTGGGAGCTGGGAACTGCCCAAAGGCATACATTCACAAAGAACTAAAAGCACCACAGCTAAAGGGGGAAGAAGATACCGACTCACAGAAGATAAGGGGAAAGGAAGACTTTCGTTTACAGAAGACAGGGGAAAGCCACAGTGAATAGAAAACCAACAGGGAGAAAGAGGAAGACAGATTTCACGAGGTACAGAGAATTCTACCACAGGAGGGGGAGAAAAAGTAGGAGACCACACATGGGGTTTGAGTTCTGAAGCTGCTCAGTGATCAGTCAGAGGAGATATCAGGTCACAAAGAACTGCAAACTATAAAACCTTAGGTTTAATGGGTTACCCCTTTGGAACCACCTCCCCATGGGGGAGTCTGTACTTGTTTCCCAATAAATTTCCACCTTTACCTATACTACCTTTTGTCCACGGCTTCATTCTTCAAATCCAGCTGGACAAGAATCTGGGGAAAAAGTCACCTTCACATCCTGTTCAGAAGAAAACCAAGCATTTCAGTTAGATTTTCAAGTTTCAAAATTGAGATGCTGATGATGGATATATAATTCACCCTTGGATTCATAACCACGTAACTCTATATGAATGACAGAAACATTTCCCAAAGGTTAAATAAAAGTGTCAAAGCAGGTAAGTTAAGTGCTATAATAGCAATAGGTAGGATGTAGATCATAGGAGGACAGAGGAGCCAATTGGGCAAGAATCTAGATGAAAGGGATGAGAATTTGCCATTCCAAAATATGTCTTTTTGACATAAATATTATTTTATGCTAATTATTTTTTAAGAAGTAGAAGACATAGGAAAAGCTCTGAAAATTGAGTAAAAGTTACCCTTTTGTAAGAGATTGACATTTATAAGGAAAATCTCCATATGTAAAGGCATCTCCCTCTATACCAGGAAGAGGAGCATGGCTAATCTTTAAAAACTCTGTCAGTGGAGAAGGCAGGCAATGACCTACGTCTGCATAAAAGCCTTACCCTTGTTGACTCTGCTTTTTCTGATAACCTCCCATAACTGGTCTTCCTCATTACCAGCCCCACCCCAAAATCTTCTTTTCTCTTTAGCTAGATTTGGTATTTAAGATCATGGCTTGGGCTATTTCTCAGTAACTCAGTTTTCCTGGGTCTCTCCTACATATACAGGAAGTATACTTGTTATCAAAATGATGTTTGTTTTTCTCCTACTAATCTGCCTTTTTGTTACAGGGCATCTTAGTAAAAAACTTAGAAAGGTAGTGAGGAATTTATTTTGGGGATGTATGGTGGTAGTGTAGTATGGAATCACAGTAAGATTTTCCTTTCACAAAATGTAGAGACATTCATTGGATGATGAGTGATTATAGGTGTGAGCTAAAGGGAAAAATCAAGGGTGTCTCTAGAGTTTGACCTGAGCAATTGGAAGATTGGGATTGGCATTAACTGAGAGGAGAAAATGGGGGGTGTGAACTTTGCTTTGGGCATATTAAGTGTCATATGTATATTAGATAGCCAAGTGGAAATGTCTAAGAGGTAGCTGACTTACAAATATAAGTCTAGAGTTTTAAGAAGAAGTCTGGGATGAATATAAACATTGGAAGAAAGTATATAAATGGTATTTAAAACCTTGAGACTAGATGAGGTCACCAGGTGAGTGAGTGGAGAGAGAGAAGAGGCCCAAAGATTGAGTTCTGAGCACTCTAGTGTTAAGTAATTAGCAACCTCTAATGGGAGCATCATGGTTCAGAAGCTTTTTTTGTGAACTGTGGCCTGGGAAATGCTATGTTTTAATGGGTGGGGTGTGATATACCTGAAGCAATCACTATAGCAGGAATTCTGGGATTAAACCAATGTGTGTTTAGACCAATCATGAGCTTTCCCTGAAGTTGGAGAGAGGAACCAAGGCCAAACCTCATCCAAAGTACATGACTGTATGTAGAAAAATGGACAGATGTTGGGGAGAGCACTACAATGCCCACTACACCAACTGTCTCTATCTTTAAGCTTTGTATTGTTGCTGAAAGATTAGTTGGGAGCCTAAAACTAGGTATTATAGGATTTATTAGGAGAAAGACCTGCTGGGCTCTCTCACAAAGGGAGAGCAGCAGCCCTGGCAGAGGTGAGCCCTTCCTTTGAAGGGAAAAATGAGGAAAGAACATCGGCTTAGGATACTTGGCTGGTGCTGATAGGTGATTCAATGTATAGTTCATATAAGGTACAGAATTGGGCCTCCTGGTCTTTCCAGGCTGCAGGCCATGTCACAATTACCATTTCTCCACCTGCCACTTCAGGGAAGGGATGATCTATCATTCCAGGCTTTTGGTAATAATAAAAAATTGAGAGTCCAGACAGAGTCATGGGGTGAAGATCCATCTTTCATAGCTGCTTCCTGCTGAGAGGGGCATCATCAGAGGCATTAACCCAAGGTCTCAAAGATTCTGGCGATATATATGTCCCCATTCAGAGTTCAAGGCCAGATAGATCTCTCCCACATTCTGGTTGGTGAATGTCTGCATTTTGTTCTGTAAGAAACTAGTGAAACAACACATGAGACAGAAGCCAAAGGGCAAAATTAAAAGAATAGATACTAGTGGGATTAATAATGGTAGGAGCCATGGGGCAAGTGAGTCAAAAATGGTATACCCCCATTCTTGCTCATTATGTTGTCTTTGATCAATCTTGTCTCAAAGGAATTTAGTGCAATCTTTGACAATTCCTGATTCATTAACAAAGTAGCAACATTCTTCCGTAAGAAAGACACAGGTACCCCATTTTTCTGTTGTGAAGAGATCTAAAGCACACCAGTTCTGTAGAGATATCACTTCTTAGGAGTCTACGTGCCTTTGAAGGGATTCAAGGGAATTGCTTATGATGAAAATATCTTCTGAAAATTCAGCAGACAATTTGTGGTAGAAATGAACAGAACAGGAAATGCCTCCTGTTCCTATCCCCACTGCAGTGAGAACTCCCATATCCACTAAGAGGGGAACAAGGGCCTCCCTTATGTGGTGAGGCCTGAAAAGACCAAGAGAGGATTCAAGTTCTCCCTCTGTTCTGATAGAAAGATTGGGGGTTAGGAAGATATAAAGACAGAGTGAGTGTGACAGGTCCTGGTGGACACAGGTGTAGGCTGTAGTCCCACAGAGGAGAAAAATACCAGGTGAACGGCAGGCTAAGGGAGGGGGTAAATTTGTAGATTGTACACAGTAATAAGGTGTAGGGGCAGCTGAGGTAGTGGTTTTTAAGGTATTTGTTAAACAGGTAGTGTTTTTATTTGCAAAATGAGAATAATAGTACTTCCTCTTTTCATAAAATATATCTGAATCAACTCAGCTATTTCACTATAGACTGCTTGATGCAATGATTCATACCTAGTAAATGCTCAAAAATATTAATTATTATTTTTTTCTTAGCCTGCATTTCCTTGAAAGTGTAGCCTGGGGGGAAAAAAAGGCACATGTGCGTGTAAATTATTTGAGGAGTAAGCTTAGGAGGTAGGACTAAAGGAAAGAAGGATACCCAATAGCGGGATTTGTTACTATTCCCAAGTGACAAGATGATTGCAGAGTCTCCTGGAGAACCCATGAAAGACCTTCAGAATGGTGTGTCCTGGGTGACAATAGAGGAATAACTTTATCTACCAATCCCCATTCCTAATTGATCAAAAATATCCCCCATTTTCCACACCCCACACTTAAACTCCCCAATTTCCACTTTATAAAAGCACAGGTCACAGGTTTCCCACAGGTGTTCTACACCACTGCTTCAGATAAGTCCCAGGGGAAGAAGCAAAAGGGACAGGCCAACGTGAGGCACTGTTAGATTGCCGTTGGGCAAAGCACATTGATGGCACTATAGAACTGCAAAAGGGCTGGGAAGAGGTGGAGCCAAGAGGGAATAAGATGAGCTCAGAGGTGTGTGATGACTGTACTATCATAATTATTATTAAGCATCCTTGCTAAATCCTTGTTTTGGAGATTCTTATCTGTGGTCCTTACTCCAATAGATCTGTTCCCAAAATGGAAAGCTAATTTCTTCTTCTCCCACCTTTAATTTAATGTTTGGCAAACAGAACATAGTTAATATTTGTTAAATTAAAATGAATTAATGTGACGGAGAACCCACCAAAATGCATATGCATGAAAGTTTATAATTTGAAACATATGTGTTTTGGGTCTGTGTGTGCAGTCTTTTTCATCTGAATACTTTATTTTCTGTATACTGTACACAGCATTTCTTCCTCTGACAATTTGAAAGCAAAATTTGTTCTCAAACTCTTGGACTGCTTTATTTCCGTTGGCTCTGTGCTGGAAAAAAGCAACAGAAGCAACAAAATCCCGACTTTGTACAAAAGGCAATTAGACTCAAAAAAAATTTTTTTTTCTCTAATTGCTTCCCCAGCTACCTTTTCTAGATCATAGGAATTAGTGGTGAGTAAGGCACAGCTCAACTAGTTGTGCAGAGTTGAGCTCCTCTGAGCTTCATTAGAGCCTGGGTAAAAGAGGAGAGCTGCCAGCAGAAGCCTGTCTATGCCCCTTGCTGCTCTGGAAGCCTCTCACACATGGATGGAAGGTCAGCCTACCTCCATTTCCCAGAATTGGCTGAGCCAGGCACAGGCTTTCACTTTCCACCCTAGGTAAGTAGACTCTCATTAGCCAAATAAATAAAACTGCATTTATTTAACTTAACTTGAACTGTTCAGTATTTTCCCATGTGTGAACATGTTTTATTATTCTTTTCAATACCCACATAAACTATACACAAAGATAATCTAACGGTAATGTACAAGGTCAGCCATATGTATAGATTGACTAAGCCACCAGCCACATTGCATATTTAGCGGGAAAATCCTTCCCCCAATTAAGGCTCGAACACCCATTATCAGTACTTTATTCCTCTGTGATAACAGTTTTCTTCTCAAAGCATCTTCTTTGAGAAAGATTCCTGGTTTTAGGGAAAAGAGATTAAATCCAATCAGGCTCTGGTAGCTTAATTGATTGGCTTGGTCAGATACTGGTTGAGACAGGCATTCTAACTTTGGAGACAGAGAGCAAAGAAGGCTAGAGGTCAAGGGCTATGAGGGCAGCCTAGAAATCCTGAAAGGGATGGAAGACATCGCAAACCTATCATCCAATAATTTGATTCATCAACCCTGAAAGTGAGAGAATGCCAGAAATCTCTAAAACTACAATGCAGGCTCTTTGCTCTTTTTGGTTCCAAAAGGAAAATAGAAGACAGAATAAGGCAGCACGAGCAACTGACTAAGTCAAAGGAGCATTACAGAGGGGACACAAATGTCCTCGTATCTGCATTTAATAACGCTGCCTGCATTTTATTATCTGGATGAAAAATTACATTGCAGTTATCTGTTCTTGTCACCTTTCTTTAAAATAACATTAACTCTTTGCCATGTCTACCACCTTTTATAAAGACAAAGCATTTAGAAATTTTAAGCACAATTTACAAATGAAATGTTCCTCCTCAAATTCTAAAGGCCTCTATGAGATTGTCCTTCAGAGAAAGAAACTTAGTACAAAGAGGACATTCTTCCCCCTTTTCTTGTCCTTAGCTACCCTTTTCTGTGGAATTCGCCACTTTGCTGTTACCTTTTCTCACAGATCTCCCACTTTCTCTCTGTCTTTCTGCTTAGAGCTCTTAGGAGAAGGGCTTTTGGCCTTTGCTTTCAAATTAATCTGACCACCACCACTACCACCACCACCACCTCAATTATTCTCTTACATTTGCATCTCTTATATTTACATTCTTAGCCTCATTTCTAATTTAGGATAACAGGCTTCTGTGACTACTGAAATATGGAAATTAGACTGAAAGGCATTGTTTTTCCTCTGGGTAGGATGAAAAGGTGATTCCCTGGGTCCTGTTCAGATGGATTAAAAGAATGAAGCCATGGACAAAAGGTGTCATAGAAAAAGGTAGAAATTTATTGGGAAACAAGCACAGACTCCCATGTGAGGAGAGCGAGAGAGACCCACCAAGTCCCTCTTTCCTAACATTTATAAAGGCTAAAACTCTTTGTGTCCTGATATTCCCTCTGATTGACCACTACAGCAGCTTTAAAGCTCAAATATCCCATGGGGTCCTTCTCTTCTTCTTTCTTTTGTTTTTCTATTCTTGGTGGCTTTCCCCCCTTATCCTGTGGATGTAGGCCTTTTGGCAGCTCTCACACCCTCAGTTTTGCAGCCCTGCAGTTCTCCCTCATGGACCTCATAATTCCTAAAACTCCCTAAACCTGCCTATTTTACCCCCAAAACTCCTTTAACTGCAAAAGACATTTCAGAGATTCTCACCAGCTGGTCATTCAGTCAAAAAATATTCCTTGATCCTCAAGAAAGAGCTCCTTTTAGGGCTACAGAGATGAAAACACAAGATTCTGTCCAAAAAGAGCCCACTATACAGGAGAAAGTATGAAATTAATTAAACCAGGAAGCCATTAGACTGAGATAGCTATAATATTGACATGACTATGGGGAGATAGAAGATTCCCTCTTTCCCCTCTAAGTTCTGATACAGAAATTTTGGGTTGGAATCTGGAGTCAAAGAATGAATCCACAGACAGAGGGTGGTATAGCAAAGATGGAGATTTATTGAAGAACAAGTACAGACTCCCACTTGGGGAGAGGGAAAGAGTCCCACAGAATGGACTCCCACATGGGGAGAGGGAAAGGGTCTAACAGGCTTCCTGTTTCTATGGTTTATAAAGGCTGCAGTTCCTGTGTCGATATCCTCTCTGATTGGTCAATATTCCCTTTTGAATTGGTTACTAGAGTGATTCCTGAGGCCCTCCTCCCTCATAGTCCTTCATTTCCTGTAGGGATTTCTTTCTCCTTCTTTATTTTATAAATATAGACCTTTCTTGGCTACTTCCAGTTCTCATGTTTTATGGAAATGTAGCTGCACCTCGCTTCCTTATGTTATGGAGATGTACCTTCTCCCAGTTTGTAGCCCAGTGTTTTTCCATTGACCCCCAATTCTAAAAAATCCCTAAGCTTAGCTATATTTCCCTAGTTCCTCTTTCAGTTCTTTTGGCTGGTCCAATAATTAAAATGATACAAGACAGAGTAATAAAAAACAACCAAATGTAATCACATATGTATAAACAGGGGTTCCATATGAATATGGGGCCTGTGGACAAATCAGACAGGTAAAGCTTATATGCCATCTTGATGAAACAGGAATTTTAGGGGAATATAGGCAGGCTTAGGGAATTTTTAGAATGGGGTTCCATGGAAAAAACACATGGCTAGAGATTGGGAGGAGGTACACAAGGGAGAGGCAACAGCTATCCTATATCCTATATCCTATATCCTATATCCTATATAATAAAAGCCTAATATAATAAGTGTCTGGTTGACCAGTCGGCCTTTCAATCAATCAAAGTGTAACTTGCTAATGATATGCTAAGGCTGCTCAACCACTCGCTATGATGTGCACTGACCACCAGGGAGTAGACAGTTGACTGGTTGACCAGTTGCTATGATGTGCACTGACCACCAGGGGGCAGGTGCTCTGACTGGTAGGTTAGCTTGCTGCTGGGGTTTGACCAATCAGGATTGAGTGAGATGGGCTAGACACACCCTGGAGTCCTCCCATAGTCCCACCCTGGCTGGCCAACCTCCTGAGTCTCTCCCAGGCCCTGATTGTGCACCCTCAGCCTGGCCTGCTCTCTCTTGCAATATGGGACTTCTCAGAGGATGTTGGAGAGCTGGTTTTCTCCCCATCCCACAGGCCAAGTTGAGGGAACCCACTGATGCACAAATTTGTGCACTGGGCCACCAGTCTATATAATAAAAGCCTAAGCAACCATTACTGCGGAACTGCCAAAATGATCAGTCACTGTGATGAACATTGAGTACCAGGGGAAAGATGCTCAATGTAGCAGCTGCCTCCTGGTTGTCAGTGCACTCCTAGCGGGAGCGCTGATCAGCCAGAAGCTGGGCTCATAGCTGTCAAGCATAGCCATGGTGGCAGGAGCTTCCCCACATCCAGGGCAGTGCTAAAGAGCAGAAAGCTAAGTGGTAAGAAGCAGCGAGCAGGCAGGTGGTAAGGAGCAAGGGGTCCCAGACTGCAAGAGGGTGCATTCCGGGTTGAGGGCCCCCCCTCCACAGTGCATGAATTTCATGCACCAGGCCTCTAATATTTACATAAGACAAGGGAACTGGGAGTAGCAAGTGGTCTATATTTACAAAATAAAGGAGAAAGAAAGTCCAGGAAGAATAGAAAGACAATGGAGGAGGAGGGCCTCAGGAGTTACTATAGTAACCAATTCAAAGGGGAATATTGATCAATCAGTGGGGATGTCAGGACACAGGAACTGCAGTCTTTATAAACTGTGGAAACAGGAAGTCAGCAGGACCTTTCTTGCCCCCGCCCCCAATCCCTGCCCCATTTGGGACTCCATTCGGGACTCTTTCCCCCTTCCCACATAGGAATGTGTCCTTGTTCTTTAATGAATCTTCCACTTTGCTATACCACATTCTGTCCATGGATTCATTCTTTGACTCAGTAGACAAAGAATCCAGTTCCAGTCCAAAAATTCCATATCACTGAGGGATTGCAGGTGAGACTTAAGAAGGCACTTTACTCTGAGATGGAAAAGCAAATGTTTGGTTAACAAATGTTTGCTGTGCCATCGTTAGCAATGGGACACAGAGAGAAATTAGATAAAAGGGGCCTTGCTAGGTTCCTCTTTATCACACACTAGTTCATATTAAACTATACTTATCTATATGGAACAGGTTCTTTATCTAAATTCCTTTTATACAGTTAGGGGGAGGTCAAAGATTCTTCCTAAGTCTTTTATTTCTTAAAAATGACCAGCTTAAAGTGATTAATATCCCAAAGAGGACTCGTTGGGGGTGGCAAATTCTGTTCTCCTTCACAGCCTACATAGCTATTCAAAATCTAAGTATTAAAATGCTTCAAGGTTACAAAATTGAAATATAAAGATCACCAAATGCAAACAGCCAACTTGGCTTTAAGCTTCAGCCAATCAATAATTTCCTCACTTCGTTTCTACCTTTTCTCTATAAAGGTCTCTCCTTGCTCCTGCAGGTGAAGCACTCCTAACCACTTCTTGTTTGGTGCTGCCCATTTGCTCAAATAAACTCCATTTTTTTAACATGCCTCAGGTTATCTTTTAACAAAACTGTAAACATTATAATGAATGCACAATGTAATAAATACTTCCATTGAGTTTTGAGTAGGTTCCTTGTCAAGAGTACTACTGATTGAGATAGAAGGACCCTGCCTGAGAGACATGGAGCTACTTTTCCACAGAAGAAATATTTGGGCAATATCTTATGAGATGAGCAGAACCTTCATAAGTAGAGCAATTCATGGAGAAGCACATTTCTCCAGACTGGAGAAAGAGCACGCACAAAACAGAAAAAATTGTAAAGTGCTCAATATGTGAAAAAGGTTGTGGCTGCACAGCAGATGCAGCCCAGATGGTCAAGGATCAGGTTCAGGAAGTTTTTTGGTCAGAAATAGAATCTTACAGCCCATACAGGGATAACTGTGGCCAAGAAAGCCTGGTCAGCTTGGGAATGACATGACCATATCAGTTTGTAAGAGGATCACCATGGAGGAAATATGGAGGGGTATGTACAACAGGAAAAGATTTATTTCTGATATACCAGCAAGGAGCAAAAATCAGGAAAAGATGATGAAAGCTTGAACTACACTTTTGCACAAAGGTGACTAGACGAAAAGGTGTCCTCACATGGTCCATTGTGTGTGTGTGTGTGTGTGTGTGTGTGTGTATGTATTTACATGTGTGTGTGTGTGTTCAATTTCTTCTGAAACCAAACCAGTATTTGAGACTTGAACTTGTCTTAATTTGCCTCACACTTGAGTTTTTTAAGTTTTCTTTCATTTGATCTACTGAGCAAAAACTTGCTCCCAGCATCTCAGAAACCAGCTGGCTGTATTTTAAGCCAAAAATATTTTTCTTACCTACCAGCAACTGATTTTTTAGTGTTGCCATTACTGATAGCAGATGTTGAAACATTTTAACTTACTTTTTATTTCTTCTTCTCACAATTTTAAAATGAGTTTTAAAAACATTTTATATAGGTTTTTAGCCTCAATATGCTTTTTCTAACATTATTAGTTCTTTTCTCCTTATGTATAATAAAAAAAAAATTAACAGCTCCTATTACTGTTTACTTCCCATCTGTTGGAGATGATATAAAATTTCAGATGTGCTTATAAAATACCTACCAAACATGCCAAATATAATCTATACTATACTAAAAATTATGTTCATTGTATATATTTTATGTACTACTTCTGGCTAAATTGTATTATGAGAGCAGGAGTCATCCTGTTTAACTTATTGTGATTTTACTCAACAGTGACACTGATATTGAATTGGGATATCATATATTTATTTATTACAAATTATTTAAACTTTTTCTATACTTATATAGCAAACTAATATACTATATTTTCTTAATATCAAAAGATATTGATAAGTATGTTATATTCACATGTCAAGTATAAACTTTAATAATCTCAGCATATAACAAAGAGAAAGGGGGAACATATGTGATACTTTCAATAATGAAGATTTAAAAATTAAATTAAATAGCAAAGATACTGTAGTAAATTTATTTAAATATTTCTCTTGATGTGGTGCAATTCTTGTTTATCGGAAACAGGAGGCAAGAGAATAAATAATTGCTGCCTCAAATCTCTCTATAGACAGCCTAGATATAAAACAAATGTCTGAAAACATCCCCTTCACTCCATCATGTCATCCTCACTTCACACCATCCCTAGTGACTAAAAATAAGCTTCCCAAAGGTTAGGGGGAACCATTTATTCATTTTCTTGTACAAAAACTGGTGCCCAAGTAATATTTGTTGAAACAGATCTACTTTACTATTAATAAACTTTACATATTTCTTAAGCTCAATTTTTAAAATATTTTTTATTGATTTCAGAGAAGGGAGAAGAAGAGAGAGATAGAAACATAGATGATGAGAGAAAATCATTGATCAGCTGCCTCCAGCATGCCCCCCTAAGTGGGATTGAGCCTGCAACCTGGGCATGTGACCTTGACCAGTATTGTACCCAGGATCCTTCAATCCACAGGTCGATACTTTATGAGGCAAACCAGCTAGGACTAAATTCAATTTCAAGTACACATTTGTTTAATAAGAATAGAAATACTAAAGTCTACATATTCCTCAACACAAATAAATATTGTAGAGATATGTATATTTTTCAGGTATTCTGAAACATTTTTTAAGCAATGAGTCTGTATATACACACACACACTCCTCTTTTCCATCTTGGAAACTCACCTATCTTCTTTTTCACTATCTTATTTCTGTTCAACTTCCACTGATGCTACAAATAGTTTTTTTTTTTATCTGTCAAAGATAAAGATAAGCTAATCAAAATAAAGTTTTTATTTTTTGCAGTTGTGCTACATTATTATGTAATTTACTCTTTGGGGTTCCTGGAATAATTTCATGTAAATGAATTAACCTTGGTTCATTCTTAGCTGATAATCCAGTGTTAAAAAATTGCTATTGAGATGAAAAAAAAAATTCAGAGTATGAATATTCTGGATTAACTGTACACTTCCATCCAACTATCAACTAGCCCAGAGGGTTCTCAAAGTATGATGCGATGACCCCTGGAAATACCAAATCCTTTCAGGGGACCTGTGATATAAAAATTGCTATTTTTATATTAATACTAAGAAATTATAATAATACTAAAATATTTTATAATACAAAGAAATTTTAATAATAATACTAAGAAATTATTTACTAAGAATTATTTTATAATACTAAAAATTATCAGAATATTTAATACTAAGTGTTATTTATACTAAGAAATTAATAATTACTTAATACTAAGAAATTATTGTTATAATTTTAAGAAATTATATGAAAATAGTATTTTAGAACACTAAGAAATTATTTATCTCACAAGTGTACTGGGGAATTTTCCAGAGAATACATGGCATGTGATATTGAATGCAGAAGCAGTTGAGAATCTAGTTGTCTTCTATTAAACCAACCATGAAAGTGGTGTATAAAAATTTAGAATAATATACTCTTCTCCTACTGATTTTCTTTCAGAAATATAGTTATGTTTCATTAAATATATTAGTTATCATGTAACTATTTATTTAAAATAAATTACACAAGCATTTTAACAATATATATTTTAATTTCTAATATAAGTACTGATTAGTATACCCTTATAAATAAAAATTATTTTTAGTTTTCAATAATTTCTAAAAGTTCAAAGGGGACCTGGAGCCAAAAAGTTTGCAAACCACTGACCTAACTTTCAATTAATTATTTCATGCTAAATTCATAAAGCAGAGAGAGATGGAGAGAGAAGGATAAGACCTTATGGTTGTTAATACTGGATCCTCAAATGTCCATGAATTACTCACTTTGCAAGCATTAATTTGAAGCTCCTTTGATTTCAATTTACATTAATTAAAGTTATTTTTCCCTATTAATAGAACCAGATTAAATAAGCAATTAATGAATTATCCATAGTTAATTACATTGGTATCCAAGGAAGATGAAATAGAAAAAAGAATAAACATGTATCAGGTCCTTACTATGTGTCAGGTATTTATAAATAGCAAGTGATTCAGAGAAAAGGCTCTAAATTCTGAGTGGGTCAAATCTGGCCCCACCACTTACAAGTTATATAAGCTTGGCCAAGTTATTTAGCCTCGTTCTGCCTCCATTTCCTGGTCTGTAAAACTTCATCTCTCAGCAGGTTGTTGTGAGAAATAACTGAATCCTTACATGAATAGTGCTTAGTACATAGTATTAAATAAATATTACATTTATCTATCTACATAATCTGCACAACAGTTGTAGAAACAATTATCATCTCTTATTGATGAGGAAATTAAGGCTCCAGTAGGCCATGTAATCTATGCAAAATATGGAGATTGCAAGTGCTAGAGGTACCATTTAAGTCCAGGTCTACATGTTGCAAAATATCTTGCACTATATCAGTGATTCTCACACTTGAGCTCATATCAGAAACACTCTAACCTCATTAATTCTGATTCAGTAGCACTGAGGTGGGACTAAGAATTTATTCTTTGAACAGTTTCCATAGAGTTGCTTATTATACTGGCCCAAGAGCTACACTTTGAGAACCTCTGTCCTAGAGACCAGGCTTGGTCACCAAGAGTATTTATATCCACAGTCTCCTTAAATATTCTAGGATATTCTCACATTGCTGTGTTATTATTTTTGTAGCCTTTATTTTCTGGACCTTTCTTATATTCCCACTCTGCTACAGGGAAAACTACTCCTGTATGTTTACAACAAAAATAATTATCTTACCAAATAATTGCTCAAATTCATCCTTACTGTCAGTGAGGAAACAAGAAGACCCAGTGAACTGATATTAAGCAAGAGGTTTTTTTCTTTCCATAAAGCTTAATTTTTTCTCTCATTCATCTCACATGATTCCTAACCAATTACCCAAAAATAAAACCTTAATGTAGCCAGTAAAGGATCTCACCAAGACTCCTTACCTTCAATCCTTCTGTCAAATGTGATCTAAATATAGATATCTAGTTCAGACAAAAGAGGAAAAAAGTTGTTTCTTTGTGTTTGTTTGTTTGTTTGTTTTTCATGGGAACTCAATATTGGAGTGAGCAAATACTGTTTATGGATTTCCTGAGACCATCATGTCAGGAAGATGGAAGTGAAAAATTAATGTTCTGAAACAAATTGAAAAAGAGTCACCTTTGCCAATTGAATTTTACTCTCTAATGAGAAATAATGTGATTGGATATTGTCAAGGTAACACATGGAGTTAAGTCAGTGGGTCAAGATGTGCACATTGCAGTAATATAGAAGTACACTCTTAGTGTACTCTGTCCTATTTTAGATTATTTATGTAAGAAGTACAGAATTAAACATTGGTCAGGAGGAAATCAATGACAATTATGGAATTTGATAAAGGAATTGATAGTCTGTACTTCTGAAACAGAAACTAGCCACCTAGAACAATCACTTTTCTTAAAAAGAATCAGAGGGCTAGGATAAGAGAGCAGAGACAAAACTATGTGCTGAGTATGTTAGAAGTCTAAAGTTCCTTTCATTTTGTTCTAAGAGTCCTCTGGAAACTATGATTTCTCTTCTCCTCCTTTTGCTTATACTCTGTTTCTAAGTATACCCTCTTCTGCTTTTTTATTGTTGTTCTTGTTTTCCAAGCAAGTACATAGTGAGAGAAGTAAGAAAACTATCCGACAGTTTATTTTCTAGTACTGGAATTTTGCAGCATTATATTTGAAGGAAACTATTTCCACTGAGAGCAGGAGAAAACAAAAAAATAATAATGGGTATTAGCAGATAATGGGGATTAGGTATTTGAAATAATTGTCAAGCTATTGGAAATATGTATGGCTTTTGAGGATAGCTATATAGACAAGATTTTAGATTAGAATAGACCAGTGGTCGGCAAACTCATTAGTCAAAAGAGCAGCAAACCGAGGCTCACAAGACACAGTTTGCCTACCACTGGAATAGACAATTTCATCTGTGCTTATGTAGAAATTCTTGTATCCAAACAGAAAGTATCAAGTAGTCTTCTAACCCTATAATATTATAAAATTATAAATTAAACATTGAATCAAGGTGCTTAGTTTTAGTATGATTTTCCTAGGTCTTGCCCAGTTCAGTAATTGCTGGTTGAAAACTTTCCATATGCTAATCACCATGCGAAGTGTTTACAAAAAGGAAGAGGAAAAGACAACTGCCCCCCAAATTACTTTTGGTAAATCTAGTGATTATCTCCAGATGTTCTATTTCCCCTTAAATGTTTACTGCCTACCTAAGCAGATTTATCTCATATGGAACCTCTTCAAGCCTCTGCCTTCCTCAGACATAATAAAAGTACAACTAGAATATATCCCAGTAGAAATATGCTTCCCTTTCCCTCCCTTACTGTTCTCAGGTGTACCAAGGATGCTCTGAAAAAGGCACTATGTACCATAAATCCATAAACTCATCTACAGGGGCAGGCTATGCAGGAGAGTTGCCATTCAATTGATATAATAAACCTCCAGGAACAAGCTTGAGTGCCCAACTGTTAGAGTCGTCAGCAAAATTCACAAATTTAATTATTCCCAAGTAATTGCAGGAAAGATCATCCATTATTCTAACTACTGAAAAAGAAGAGCCCATACCCTGAAATGACTCTGTAGTTGCATAAATGGAGATCTATTCATTAGGACCATGAAATAAAATGGAAATCTGTTTTCTTTTCAGAGCAATGTGATTACCATCACTGGTAATGATATTACAGCAGGAAAAACATATTGTCTGTTATGACACATTTTCCTTTTTGCCCTGGCTTTCTCTGCCTTGGGAGTGATCATGGTAAAACCTGAATAACTTAGGCTCATCCCAGACATTCTGACCTTGTGCCCAGATTTGATGCTTTATAAACAACAAGATTCAGAATCCTCAGTGTATAGTCACTTCTCTCCACCTATTCCAAAAGTTTTTTGGGGGCTTTATTTTTTAAAACCTCTGTTTTTATATGAACAGTATACAGATTAAAAGACTAGGGAAGTATTATTCCTTTAGAAAGACTGATTTAAATTGGAAATAAAACTAGGTATTGAGGAGTTACAGAGGCTAAAAACTAGAAATAAGGTCTTAACAGGAGAAAGTGGAGGTATTTGACTTTTTGTGTGTGTGTATGTAATATAAAAGCAGGATTTGTAGCAAGGATTATAGAGCAGGAGTAAGTGGTTTGAGAGAGAGAAGAAAAAATAAAATTATATATGGCAAACCCAAAAGAAGCTTACATTTTACTTTATATTAATTAGGGATTAAATATATTTGTGAACACTGAAGTTATAATGAAACAGGATGGGACGGAACAGAGTAAGAGTTATGATTTGAAATTTAATTTTTTTCTAATAGAAATGCGACTGCTAGTTAGAGATGAATTGAAGGACTTACTAGTAAGTAATTAAAAGAAGGGCTTTAAAGTTCTTGGCTAAGACTTAATGGAAAAAGAAAAAAAAAGATATAGTTAGGTAAGGGAGAGCTTAGAGGAAAGAATTCCATTGTATCAGGGACTGAAAAAGCACCAGTACAGAGAACACAGATCATTGGTCAGGGGCACTGATACAGCTTCTTTTGGCTTTTCTCTTAAGTCTAAAGTGTGTATATGTACAAAATATATACTTTTTAAAAACAGATATTTAGCATTCATTCTCTAATAATATTCTTCTGCATCAATTAGGAGAATCTCATTTTACAGATGATAAAGCTGAGGCATAGAGATGAGATTCCAAATCACATTTATTTTTTTCATTTTTTGTTTTTTAAAATATTACATATAGTAGTCCATATATCTCCCTTTTTCTCCCCATTGACCTTCCCCCAGCCTTCCCTACCCCCTGTCACATGCCCTCATCCCAACCCGCCCACCCAGTGTCTTGTATCCACTGGTGTGTTTATATGCATGCATACAAGTCCTTTGGTTGATCTCTTTCCATCCCTCCCAAACACTCCCCAGCCTTCCCACTGTAATTTGACAGTATTTTCAGTGCTTTACTGCCTCTGTGTCTATTTTTTTATTTTCCATAAATGAATAAGATCATGTGGTATTTTTCTTTCATTGCCTGGCTTATTTCACTTAACATAATGCTCTCCAGGTCCATCCACGCTGCTGCAAATGGTAAGAATTCCTTTTTTATAGCAACGTAGTACTCCATTGTATAGAGGTACCACAGTTTTCTAATCCACTCATCTACTGATGAGCATTTAGGATGTTTCCAAATCTTAGCTATGGTGAATTGTCTTGCTATGAACATAGGGGTGCATATATCTTTTCTGATTGGTATTTCTAGTTTCTTGGGATATATTCATAGAGTGGGATTACTGGGTCAAATGGGAGTTCCATTTTTGACATTTTGAGGAAACCCCATACTGTTGTCCACTGGCTGCACCAGTCTGCATTACCACCAGCAGTGCACGAGGGTTCTTTTTTCTCTGCATCCTCACCAGCACCTGTTGTTCATTGATTTGTTGATGATTGCCATTCTGACAGGTGAGAGACAATGCCACATTGTTGTTTTGATTTGCATCTCTCTGATAATTAGTGACTTTGAGCATGTTTTCATGTGTCTCTTGCCATTCCTTCTGTCTTCTTTTGGTCTAATTGCACATTATTTTTTATTGGGGCATTTATCTTCCTTTTATTAAGTTATATAAGTTGCCTGTAGATGTTGGAGATTAAAACTTTATCAGTGATAATATTTAAAAATATGTTTCTTCCATACAGTGTGCTTTCTTATTGTTTTGTTGATGGTTTGTTTTACTGTGAAAAAGCTTTTTATTTTGATGCAGTCCCATTTGTTTATTTTCTCTTTAGCTTCCATTGCCCTAGGAGCAGTATCAGTGAAGAAGTTTCTTAGGCATATGTCTAAGATTTTGCTCCCTGTGGATTCCTCTAGTATTTTTATGGTTTCCCATCTTATGTTTAAGTCTTTTATCCATTTTTACTTTATTTTTGTATATAGTGTAAGTTGATGGTCTAGTTTCATTTTTTTGCATGTATCTGTCCAATTTTCCCAACACTATTTATTGAAGAGACTGTCTTGAGTCCATTGTATGTTCATGCCTTCTTTGTCAAATATTAATTGAGCATAGTGGTTTGGGTTGATATCTGGAGTCTCTATCCTATTCCATTGGTCTCTATGTCTGTTCTTGTGTCAGTACTAGGCTGTTTTGAGAACAGTGTCTTTGTAATACAGCTTGAAATCTGGTATTGAGATCCCACCTACTTTTTTATTCTTTCTCAGGATTGCTGTGGCTATTTGGGCTCTTGCTCTTTATATATATATATATATATTCCAGATGAATTTTTGGAGAAATCTTTCTAGATCTGTGTAATATGCTGTTGGTATTTTAATAGGGAGTGCATCGAATCTATAGATTTTTTTTGGGTATTATGGATATTTTAATGATGTTGGGTCTAGTAAACCATGAGCATGGTATATTTTTCCATCTGTTTACAGCTTCCTTTATCTCTTTTTTCAGTGTTCTCTAGTTTTCCACTTATAGGTCTTCTACCTCTTTAATTAAATTTATTCCTAGGTATCTTAATTATTTTTTGGTGCGATGGTAAATGGGATTGCTTTTTTCTCTGTTTCTGTAAGTTTAGTATTGGTATATAGAAATGCCATAGATTTCTTGGCATTAATTTTGTATCCTGCTACATTGCTGAATTCATTTATTAAGTATGATAGTTTTTTGATGGAGTCTTTTGGGTTTTTTTATGTACAATATCATGTCATCTGCAAATAGGGACAGCTTTACTTCTTCTTTTCCAATTTGGATGCCTTTTATTTCTTCTTCTTGTCTGATTGCAATGGCTAATACTTCCAGTACTATGTCAAACAGGAGTAGTGAGAATGGGCATCCCTGTCTTGTTCCTGTTCTTAGGGGAAATGCATTTAGTTTTTGCCTATTGAGTATGATGTTAGCTGTGGGATTATCATATATGGTTTTTATAATGTTGAGGTATGATCCCTTTATTCCCACCTTGCTGAGAGTTTTTATCAAGAAAGGGTGGTGGATTTTGTCAAATGCTTTTTCTGCATCAATTGATATGACTATGTGATTTTTATCTCTCAATTTGTTTATGTGATGTTTCATATTTATTGATTTGCCGGTATTTTATCATCCTTGCATTCCTGCAGTAAATCTTACTTGGTCATGTCTTATAATCTTTCTGATGTACTGCTGGATCTGATATGCTAGGATATTTTTGAGAATTTTGGCATCTATGTTCATGAGGGATATTGGCCTGTAATTCTCTTTCATTGTGTTGCTTTTATATGGTTTTGGTATTAGGGTGATGTTGGCTTCATAGAAGGATCTTGGAAGTGTTTCTTCCTCTTGAATATTTTGGAATAGTCTGAGGAGGATGGGTTTAGTTCCTCCTTGAATGTTTGGTAAAACTCCCCTGAGAAGCTGTCTGGCCCTGGGCTTTTGTTTGCTAGAAGCTTTTTAATGACTGCTTCAATTTATTCAATAGTTATTGGCCTATTGAAGTCTTTAGATTCTTCCTGATTGAGTTTTGGAAGGTTTTACTTTTCTAGGAATATGTTCATTTCCTCTAGATGGTCTAGTTTGTTGGAATTGGGTTGTTCATAGTATTTTTTAACAACCCTTTGTATTTCGGTGGGGTTTGTTGTTATTTCTCCTCTTTTATTTCTGATGTTTATTTTGGTCCTTTCTCTTTGCTTCTTGGTGAGCCTGGCTAGAGGTTCATCAATCTTGTTTATCCTTTGAAAGAACCAGTTATTAGTTTTGTTGATCTTTTGTATTGTCTTTTTGGTCTCAATGTTGTTTATCTCCCCTCTGATCTTTACTATTTCCTTCCTTCTGCTTACAATGGGCTTTTCTTGTTGCTTTCTTTCTAACTCTTTAAATTGTAGGGTTAGGTAATTTATTATCATTGTTTCTTGTTGTTTTGCAGTAGGCTTGTAGAGCTATGAACTTCTCTCTCAAGGATGCTTTTGCTGTGTCCCATAGATTTGGGATTTTTGTGTTTTTATTGTCATTTGTTGCCATGATTTTTTTTTTATTTCTTCCTTAATATCTCTGGTAATCCAGTCATTGTTTAATAACATTCTGCTTAGTCATTATGTGTTTGATATTTTGGACTGTTTTTATTGTAGTTGATTTCCAGTTTTATGCCATTGTGATCTGAGAAGAGGCTTAATATGATTTCTATCTTCTTGAATTTGAAGAGACTTTGCCTGTGACCCAATATATGGTCTATTTTTGAAAATGACCCATGTGCACTTGAGAAGAATGTATATTCGGTGGCTTTGGGGTGAAATGTTCAGAAGATGTCAATTAATTATATCTGGTCTAGTGAGTCATTTAGGATTGATGTTTCTCTGCTGAGTTTTTGTTTAGAGGATTTGTCCAATGGTGACAGTGGGTTATTAATGTTTCCTACAATATGATTATATTGCTGTCAATCTCTCCCTTGATATCCTCTAGGAGTTGTTTTGCTTTTTTTTTTTTAATGTATTTCGGTTCTCCTGTATTGGGTACATATATGTTTACCAGAACTATTTCTTCTTGTTGGATTGCTTCCTTTGGTATTATGAAGTGGCCTTCCTTATCTGTTTTTATATCCTTCATTTTGAGTTCTAATTTGTTACATATAAGTATTGTTTCCCCAGCTTTTTCTTTCATTTCCATTCACTTGAAAAATCTTTTTCCACACTTCACCCTCAGTCTCTGTGCATCTCTTTTTCTGATGTGGGTTTCTCTTAGACAGCAGATATATGGATCATGTTTTCTTATCCAATCTGTTACCCTATGTTGTTTGATTGGAGCATTTAATCCATTTACATTTAAAGTTGTTATTGATAGGTATTTGTTTGTCACCATTTTTATTCTTTATCCCTGTGTTCCATCTTCACTTCCTATTTCTGTTTTTGTTTCTTTTGGTTTGTTTGTTTGTTTTTGTAGTAGACATTTTAGCACTTCTTACATTATGGGTTTCGTGGTAATAAATTTCCTTAATATTTTTGTCTGTGAAGCTCCTGATTTCACCTTCAATTTTGAAGATAGTCTTGCTGGGTATAGTATTCTTGGATTCAGACTTCTCTTTTGCATGACTTTGTATATTTCATTCTATTCCCCTCTGGCCTGGTGAGTTTTTGTTGAGAAATCAGTCACTAGCCTGATGGGGGATCCTTTGTAGGTAACTTCCTTTCTCTCTCTGGCTGCTTTTAGGATTCTTACTTTATTGGTGGTTTGTGCCAATTTAATTATATGCCTTGGCATCGGTCTTTTGTTCCAGAAAAACAACTTCCCCCTGCAGTCTCTTATAGTGACCCCAATTGGATGATCCTATGTATTGGACTTAGTAATGAGAAGCAAAGTTAAAAAAAAAAGTGCCAGAATAAGTGTGTGAACTCCAGGGCTACATGCAAGTGTGTGCAGTCTTTTTTCTCCTTGGGTCTAAGCAGCCAGGACACTTTTAAAATATTTAGGCTGTCCTTTTGATCCCAGGTCAAAATGGGTTGCTTTTTAGAATGCCCTTCTGTTAGCAGCTCTGCAGACACCTTTCCATATTCACAGATCACACCTCAACAGCCACGATTTTCCTAGGCGCAGATTTCCGAGGTCCTCCAGCTCCTGCAGTGCACGTGTTTCTCCTGCCAGGACCAGAGACCTCACCTTATCCCAGGCAAAATCTGATCTTTCCATGGTAGAGTGTAGAACTCCTGTGAATCTGCATGCTTGCACAACTCAGGCATCTATGTTCTCAGGTTCACAGCTGTTCAGTGGGTGCCATAGTTGTAGATTCCCCAGGCTTTTCAGGTGTCCAATAACATCCACTTTCCCCTTCAAGATGGCACCGTCTCAGTGACTGAGCCAGTCTCTCTGGGAGGGAACACAGCAGCAGTGGGACTGCCTGGTCAGGGAGCCCTTTCCAATAGTCCACTACTATCTCCTGGAGTATAGCTGTCCCTCAACTCACCAATAAACACTCCTCATGTGACCACACACTCTCCTTTTATATATATAATTGATTTTTTTACAGAAAGGAAGGGAGAGAGATAGAAACATCAATGAGAGACATCCATCAGCTGCCTCCTGCATGCCCCACAGTGGAGATTTGCCCGCAAGCAAGTTACATGCCCCCAACAGGAATCGAACCTGGGGCCTCTCAGTCCACAAGCCAACGTTCTATCCATTGAGCCAAACCAGTCTCGGCCACACACTCTCCTTTTGTTTTTTCACTCACAAACTGTCTTGCAGCCTTCTGATTGGCAGCCATCTTTTTTTTTCTCAAATCACATTTAAATAACTAGAAGTAAATTGCAGTCCATTGATTTCAAGTTCATTTTACTACTATGTTTTCTCCACAGGAGTTGCATGCCTTCCCTTTTTCTAAACCAGAAAGAGGGAAGAGATTCATAATCCATAATGAAATATTCAACTTTTTATAAAAGATTAGATTGTCCATCTTTAAAATCTAAAGAGCTTCCAGATAAAGGAAACACTGAGCTTACTGCATCTTCACACACACAAAAAATGGAATCAAGAGTAGAGGGGAAAAGCTACATGGAAGCAAATTTTTATTCATTATTTAAAAAGAGCTCTGTAATACTTAGAACTTTCTAAAACTACAGTAGTCCATTTACTAATAATGAATTCCCTATAGTACGAGATATTCAGGTAAAGATTGGATGTCCATTAGTCAAAGATCTCATAGAGAGAGTTATGACCTTGTTTGAAAGTTGAACTTAGTGACATCTACGGATTTTCTCCAAAATTATATGGGTATTTGGTTTTTGTTCTTCATAGTCTCATTCTCTCTTTCTCCACATGCCCACTAGAATAGAGCAACTATTTGCTGAGCTAAGGAAATGAGCAGAGAAAAAATAAATAGGCCAGTAATCTCCCTTTTCAATATAGACTGATAATAAGAATATTTCCCTGGCTAACTGAAAACATTTCCTCTCATTCTTTCCTAGAAATTCTTTGACAAACTTCCCATGGATCAGATAGATTTCATAGGTTGAATCTGTCTGTTCTCTTAATGGATGAGAGCATAAGAGATCTGATCTAGATATTTATATTTCTGACTGAGATCATTTCTCAATATCCAAAAAAGTTGTGGACACTTCATTGGAATTATTTAAAAACAGATGTACTATCAACTTGCTATGTGCTTAATTTTCATCTAAATTGAAGCATATAAAATAGAAAATTTCAGTAGTGGGTTGAAAAATATTTAAAAACACAAAACATTACCAAAATGAGCCAAAATTAATTATTTTATTTTCTATGCACTACATTTCACTCTCTATAATGTTTCACTTGAGTTAGAAATACTGGAATAAACTTAGATTTATTATCAACAAATTGTGGACAATAGATCAAATTTCTGTAATTTAAAAGGATTATAGGATATCCTTAGCATGTAGGAAGCATGAGAAGCAATAACACGGTATACTTGGATTTTAGCAAAAGATATAATGAAGTCAGTCACCATGATCTTGATAGTATTGGAATATAAACAAGAATGTTTTAAGTGGAAGATTATAATTTTTAAATATTCACACCCAAATGGTACAAAGCAATGAATACAGATAAGTAAGAAGGCCTTTTTCCCTTTAGTTCTGGTATTACTTCTTAAGTTTTCAAAGTCTGGGAATGATAGCTCATCACATTTTCAAATAACCAAAGCTCAAGATGGATAATAAGCATGCTAAATATTTAAATCGAATTTCAAAGTGTTTGATAGACTGGACAAAAAAGTGGTCTTTATAAGATAAAGTTCAACAAGATAAATGTGTATGCATTTTAGAGTAGAAAAGTAACCAAGCCTGAAAAGATAAGGAAGTGATATGACATGACAGCATAACATATGATTAGGCCTTAAGGATTTTAATTAACAATAAACTAAATTTGAGTAAAGAGTGTAATGTGGAAAAAAAGGTGAAACAGCTGTGTGATATTGTGTATTGTGATTTATAATAAGAGATATATATTTGGTCTTCTTACTTCATTCCTGGTACAGAGCTCCTGTAAATTTAAGTAATAAGAATACCAGGAACATCTTTTGTTTTAATATTTGCTCTTGAGCTCATCTCTGACACAATGTTCCTGAAACACTTATAATTTCCTAAGTGATAAGAGCACTAGGAGCATCTGATAAGCTGACTCTTGGATGGAGGGTGGTCACCAGAAAGACTAAGTCATAACTAGAAGCGTGGAATTCCCAGCCCTATCTCACTTGTTCTCCAAAGAGGGAAGAAGAGGTGGACATGGAATTAATGATTGATCATGTCTATATAATAGCCTCCATAAAAATTTCAAAGTGCAGGATTTGAGGATCTTCCAGGTTGGTGAATACATCCTTGTACTGGGACGGTGACTAACCCTAATTCCACAGGGACAGATGCTCCTATGCTCTGTACCCCCCCAGACCTTGCTCCATATATCTCTTCATCTGGCTGTTCATCTGTGTCCTTTATCACAGCCTTTCATAATCTGATAAATGTAAGTAAGTGTTTCTCTGAGTTCCTTGAGCTATTTTAACAAATAAATGAATCCATGGGGGGCAGGGGACTGGTCATGGAAATCTGATTTATAGCCAAATCAGGCAGAAGTTGTGGGTGACCTAAGAACCTACTACTGGCATCTGAAGTGGGGGGAGAGGGGAGTCTCATGGGACTAAACCTTTAACCTGGGTGATCTGACATCTCCAGGTAGGCAGTCTCAGAATTTTGTTAAATTGTAAGGATACCCAGCTGATGTTGCAGAATGGCTTGATGTGGGAGAAATACCCCACACATCAGGCATCACAAGTATTGTGAGTATGGTAGAAGTGTGAAAGTAAAGGAGACATAGTATGAAGACTGAGGCTTTAATTTAAGGTGATAGTCACAGATGCACAATCTAGAATAAAGAAATTTATAAGCCTGCATTTCCATGTTCAGACAATTCCTGGAGCATTACATTTTTTTATTTAGACTTTGCATTTTTTAAAACAGATTTTTCATTAAAAGGAACTCAGGAAGATAAAACAGTGAAAATAAACCTTGAGCCCAAACTGACTGAGGAAACATTGAAGGACATAGTACATTTTAACCTAAAGATAGTATGATTAACATCTTCAAAAATTACAATGGCTTGGATGTGACACAGATTTAAATTTGTCCTATATGGCTCCAAGGAGTAGAACTACTAGAACTACTGAAAGAAAGATAAAACAGAAATATTTTTGTTAACTTAAAGGTGAATTTAGCCTGCTGAGGTATCCCAGTGGTTGACCTATGAACTAGGAGGTCACGATTTCATTCCAGGTCAGGGCACATGACTAAGTTGGCCGGTTCATTCCCCTGTGTGAGGCATGTAGGAGGCAGCCTATTGATTCTCTCTCATCATTGATGTTTCTATCTCTTTCTCTCCCTCTCTCTCATTTTCTCTCTGAAATCAATAAAAATATATTAAAGGTGAATTTAGTAATCAAAAGTATTCAAAGACTAAGTGGGTTGCTCTATTGTAGGTTTCAATCATTGACCAGATGCCCAAGTGAGAATATTGTAAAATCCAAACATTCAATGACATCTGGACCAGGTAAACAAAAACAGCAACATAGTAAAAACAAAACACAATCTTCCCACATTGGAAGTTTACTATTCTAGGATAGATAAATGAATTCCAGGAGACTAAAGCTCAATTTCCTACCTTTCCAATTTGCTGAAATCATTTATTCTTTCTCTACCTCTATTTTCTTGCCTGTGAAATGAAGGTAATTCTTGTTACCATCTCAGGCCAGATGGGAAGTCTGTAATGAGTTTGGAGCCCAGAGTATTCTTCACTATAAATTCTCCATGTGTTTCTGTTACAGTTTTTTGGAAGAAAATTCAAAGTTTTCTGCTTGAATAAGAATTGGGTTCAAAGTTTGAGAGAGTGCTCTCAAATTATTTTTTTTTATCCCCTGAAAGTAAAAATAGGATGTGATTGGGGCCAATTAGTTTCCTTGATGGTGTAGATAGCAATACAGCTGCTGGATGTTCCCAAGGCTTTACATGAATTGTGTTCTGCTAGCCCAGGAACTCCCAGGTTTTACTTAAACACATTGGCCTGGTATCAGCTCATCCATCATGCCAGCCTCTAAACAAACAAAGGCCAACCTGCTGAGGCAGAGCTGAAAAGGAGGCAACAACCAGGGGATTAAGACCAATTCCAAAGTGTACTTTCAATACATTTCAAATATTAGCTCAGTTTTTAACAATATTTTGGGGGATCTAATATTTCTTTTCTCAGACCCATTTTCCCAGAAGAAGAACAAAACAATCATGGGGGCAGGGGCAAGAAAGGGGGGAGTTGTGGAAGGGAATAACTAAAACACAAGAAGGAAGGAAACACAATGGAAAATATCAAAGCAAATGTTACCTCCAAAAAATGCTGAGATTTTATATTTTTTGAAATACCTGACTGCTAAATTAAACATCTCTCAGCATTGCCATAGTGGTTATGAGCATCAGAAAGCTTTTATTTTTGACATCCTACTTACTTTTGTATACAACTTGTATGTGTGTTTTTTTTCCTTTTATTTTCTTAAATAAATAAAAAAATCACTCAAATCTGCCCAGATAGAAAAACATGCAAAGAATATAAAGTGATTTGTTTGGTTAGTCCACTGATTGAAAATATTCAATTTTTACTAAATGCTGATGGTGAATAAACTGCATTAATTTTGTAAAATGTGATAAGGGCTCTGAAAGGAAAATAATCATAATGCATAATCACATGGGTAGGTTGTCAGAATACAATGAAAATAAATACCACATTTCTTCAAAGCTATTCAAATTATGCATCTGACTGAAAGTTCTTAAATAGCTTCTAAGTGCTTCTGCCAAAAGAGATAACTCATAGCAGACATTTGCTGTTGACTATGGATATATAGTTTTAGTTGAATGATATCATTGATTGGTACCAGCTATCTTTTCAGCATTAGATTTTATTATTATTTCCTCTACATTCTGTTTTTAAATTACTATTTATCTTGGAGAGAGAAAGGGAGGGAGAGAGAGAGAGAGAAAAAAAAAAAAAAGACAGAGAGACAAAGAGAGAAACATCAATCATCTGCCCCTGTAACAAATCCTGACCAGGGACAAAATCCTTAACCTAGGAATGTGCCCCCACAAGGAATTGAACCTGCAACCTAGGTATGTGCCCTGACCATGAATCAGACCTCCACCTTTTGGTATACGGGACGATGTTCCAATCAACCTAGCCACAACAGCCCAGAATATAACACTATATTCTTCATACTTATGTTAATCTAGATAAGAGAAACAACCAATATTGTCAATACTTAATCTCTAATAAACCGTAGGAAGGCTCTCTCAGTTTTGTTGCTTTGACTATGGCATAGTCCATGCATAAGACCAAAGTAACTGAGGCTTGAATAGGAATCAAGAATGTAATAAGATAATCACTCTCATGCATGAAAAAAGAGACAAGACTTTTACATTCATTTTTAATGCAAAAGGCCATTATTATTGCATTTTCAAATTTAAAAACAGAGGGGGGCATCTTAGAGCCAATTTCACACCAGCATCCAGGTAGAAATAAAAAGTCCAATTGTCACTCAGCTGGCATGGGTTAGTGTTTGAGCATTGACCTATGAACCAGGAGGTCATGGTTGGATACCTGGTCAGGGCACATGCCCTGGTTGTGTGCTCAATCTCCAGTGTGGGGAGTGCAGGAGACAGCTGATCAATGACTCATCATTGATGTTTCTATCTCTCCTTCTCCTCTCCTCTTTGTGAAATCAATAAAAATATATATTTTAAAAAGTTCAATTGTCAAAATGTGGGATATTCAATATTATATAGATCAAGCATTTTTTTTAGTTTATTTTATTTTGCTTTATTACAGTTAGTTTCAGTTGTGGACTATGTAGGAAAATATATACAGTAAAACCCCAAGAGGATATTTGACAACTATCTTAATTTATTAGATTTGTTATAACAAAATACCATAGATTGAGTGACTTATAAACAATAGAAATATATTTCACACAGTTTCTAGGGCTGGGAAGTCCAGGATCAAGAGACTGGCAGATTCTATGAGGCACTGCTAATGAGGGCCTGCTTCCTGGTTCATTGACAGAAGCCATTTTGCTGTGTCTTCCTAGGGCAGAAGTGGTAAGGGAGGTTCTGGGTTCTTTTATAAAGATATATCCTTTTATAAGGGCAAAGCCCACATAACCTAATCACTTCCTAATGGTCTCACCTCTAAACATCATCACATTGGGGGTTAGGTTTTAGTATATGATTTTAAGGACTGGGATATGAGGGGCACAGTCTATAGCAGTAACTATTTGATCAATGTGTTTGATTAGTGCAGATTAATAAAAATGGGATGTGAGCCCAGTTAGTGTGACTCAGTGATTGAGCATCAGCCTGGTTCGATTCCTAGTCAGGGCACATGCTTAAGTTTCGGGCTTGATCCCCACTAGGGGGCATATAGAAAGCAGCCAGTTGATGTCTCTGTCTCATTGATGTTTCTCTTTCTCTATTCCCTCTTTCTTCTTCTTCTTCTTCTTCTTCTTCTTCTTCTTCTTCTTCTTCTTCTTCTTCTTCTCTCTCTCTCTCTCTCTCTCTCTCTCTCTCTCTCTCTCTCTCGCTCTCTCTTTCTAAAAAAAAAAGGGGGGGAGGTAATGTGATCAGAGGTTGGTCAACTTTTTCTATAAAGGGTCAGAGAGTAATTATTTGCTCTTTGAACCACAGTCTTTGGGTCTGTGTAGCAAGTACTCAACTCTGCTGCTCAAAGTAGCCACAGGCAATATGCAAAGGAGAATAATTCTGTTCCAATACAGTTGAATCTGAAAAACAAGCAATGGTCCAAATTTAGTTTACTGTCTATACTTTGATGATCCCTAATGTAGATAATCAAGGTAGCGGAATTGAATAGTTTAAATTAAATGGAACCTAAGTAAGTCATGGGTTCAGGTAGTTACAGAAGTATAACTTCCAGTCTAGTACATAATACAACAGTTTCAAAGTGATGAAGGAATTTTCTAAGAGCCATACAGAATAAACAGCTTTCCTATTTCTTTAGACAAGGACAAGCTTTTCTAAATGCAGCAAATTGCATATCCTGATCACCAAAAAGTCCCCACATAACAATCCAAAAATGGATCAAGACAAAGTAGATTTAGTCTTAACAGTGATTTGCTTCAACTGAGGCCAAAGATTGCCATTAACAAGCTGCAAATTGTGAATTGACCTTTTATAATTGAATTCTTTGTGAACTATTCAAATACCTTTTTTATTATGGAAACTCATTTTAAAAATTTATCTTTATCGATACGATTTTTGGTAGAAAAAAGTGGAGAGAAATTGTAAAATCAATCAAAAAACATTTGTTAAACAATAAATCTGTAGCCAGTACATCAAGCACTAAGAGTTTAAGCATCATGGAAGCTGTAATCCCTGAAAGTGTTTATATTCTACTTGAGATAGATTGTAGTTCATTTCAACACACATTTATTAAGCTGTTATTATACACCACAAAAAATCCATACTGTCCACTTTTGAGAAGCTCACAGACCAGAGGGACTGTAAAGCAGAGCATGTCAATATTTGCACCTCTATTCCCTACATGCTTTCTTCCTTGTCTGTAGCAAAAACATGCTCATTGTCATGCTGCTTTTTTGCTCATGCTTTACACTTTTTCTGTAAAGCAGTTTCTCCCACTAATGCTCCATTATACATAAGTGCACAGAGAAGGAACACTTGCCATTTCTAGATAAGATTCTTAGAGAACTTGAAGAATGAGTTGAGATTATTCAGGCAAAGAAGGGAGACACCACATAGTGAAAAAGAAAAGTACATGAGTGAGGAAATAGTCTTACTGTTGGAAATATGAATAGTGAGATATCCTGGGATGCACTATAAACTATAAGCATAATAAGTAAGGAGAGGTACTTCAAAAATTAGGGCTGGAGAGTTGTGGGAACCAGGTCATGGAGACCCTATTCATAAGTAATTATCAAGTGACCATTTATAAACAGTTCAAACATTTAAAAAAAAACTGTGCCCATTTCATATACAACTTGTATCCACCAGCCGCAAGCATCAGCATCATTATATACCTACATGAAAACTCTGATGTGTTTCCTCTGCTTGGAGGATGCATAAGTTTAACAGAAAGAAATGAAAAAGAAGGTAAAGATTTTTAATCAAGTTGTCAGTGATTTTGAGTTTGATGTAAAGCCCTACTCTTCTTCTCTCCCAAAATATTTAATAAAATTTATATTGCTGCTAATGCTTTCTGAAAATAGATCTGTTTTCTGAAGATTTCATGAATATAGTTTATTTCAATGCTGATGCCAGTTCCAGAGCCAGAGGTTCTCTATGGAGGCCCAGTCATATACTGGTTATATTAAATATTTCCTGTTGTCAGAAATGGTGCCGTCAGTGCTATAGATAGAAAGATGAATTATATCTAGGGAGACAAACACTAACAATAATAATCACAGCAATATGATAACTGTTAAAAATATAGTCAGATGCCAGTGTTATGGAAGTGCCTGGGGGCAGAGGAGCAGGGGGGACAATTTTACCTGGGAGGTCTGAGAAGGCTTTTTAGAAAAGGTGATATTTGAGCCTCCTTTGAAACATAATAGAGAGTTCACCAAAAAGAGAGGGAATTAGGGAAGTCACTTAAGAGGAAAAAACAAAACAAAACAAAAAACGACTTTGAAAAGGTTCTATTTAGGTCCATTGCCCATTTTTTTTATTGGATCCTTCATCTTCCTTTTATTAAGTTGTATAAGTTGGCTGTAGATTTTGGAGATTAAACCTTTATCAGTGATAACATTTGCAAATATGTTCTCCCATACAGTGATCTTTCTTGTTGTTTTGTTGATGGTTTCTTTTGCTGTGCAAAAGCTTTTTATTTTGATGTAGTCCCATTTGTTTATTTTTTCTTTAGCTTCCATTGCCTTTGGAGTAGTATCAGTGAAGAAGTTCTTTCGGCATATATCTGAGATTGTGCTGCCTATGGATTCCTCTAGTATTTTTATGGTTTCCCTTCTAATGTTTAAGTCCTGTATCCATTTTGAGTTTATTTTTGTATTTGGTGTAAGTTGGTGGTCCAGTTTCATTTTTTTGCATGTATCTGTCCAATTTTCCC
This sequence comes from Lasiurus cinereus, assembly GCA_011751065.1. Taxonomy (NCBI): domain Eukaryota; kingdom Metazoa; phylum Chordata; class Mammalia; order Chiroptera; family Vespertilionidae; genus Lasiurus; species Lasiurus cinereus. The sequence continues at coordinate 4,359,748 of JAAGEH010000208.1, read as the reverse complement.
AACACCATTTATTGAAGAGGCTATCTTGGCTCCACTGAATGTTCATGCCTCCTTTGTCAAATATTAGTTGAGCATAGTGGTTTGGGTGGATATCTGAGTTCTCTATTCTATTCCATTGGTCTATATGTCTGTTCTTGTGCCAGTACCAGGCTGTTTTGAGAACCTAAATAGAACCTTTTCAAAAGACGACAGAAGGAAGGCCAAGAGACACATGAAAACATGTTCAAAGTCATTAATCATCCAAGAGATGCAAATCAAAATGACAAAGCGATACCATCTTACACCTGTCAGAATGGCAATCATTAACAAATCAAGAAAGGACAAGTGTTGGCGAGGATGTGGAGAAAAAGGAACCCTTGTGCACTGTTGGTGCAAATGCAGACTGGTGCAGCTACTGTAGAGAACAGTATGGAGTTTCCTCAAAAAACTAAAAATGGATCTCCCATTTGACCCTGTAATCCCACTCTTAGGAATTTATCCTAAAAAATTAAAACACCAATCAGAAAGGATTTATGCACCCCTATGTTCATAGCAGCACAATTTACAATAGCTACAATTTGGAAACAGCCTAGGTGCCCATCAGCAGATGAGTGGATCAGAAAATTGTGGTACATCTACACAATGGAATTCTATGCTGCCATTAAAAAGAAGGAATTCTTACCATTTGCATCAACCTGGTTGGAACTGGAGAGTCTTATGCTTAGTGAAATAAGCCAGTCAATGAAGGAGAAGCATCACATGATCTCACTCATTTGTGGATAATAAAGAACATTATAAACTGATGAACAAAAGGATAGATACAGAGACAGTAAAGCTTCAAACAGACTGTGAAATTACAGCACGAAGATTAAAGTTAGGAGAAGTAGATAAGAGATCAATCAAAGGACTTGTATGCATGCATATAAACATAACCAATGAACATAGATACTGGGGGGATGGGGTATGCCTGGGAGGGAGGGGGGCAGTGGGGAGATATGTATAAAAAATTAATAAAAATAAAAAAAAATCTTTTGGAAAAAAAAAAAACGACTTTGAGGAAACATTGTGTTTCAGAAGTTTGTGTGCAGATTTGTATGGTTCACATGTGTGAAATTGATGAGCCAAGAGTCAAATCATGAAGTCATAGGGGGGAGCTTTGAGTACAAAAATTGTTGGATTGAAGTCCTGGAAGAAGAAATATGATCAATGGGATCAATACATATGACTTGAACTAAGCCTGAAAAATGGGTAAGATTGATTACCTTAAACAGATCAAGCAAGAGTCCCAATCATGTCTCTCATTGTTTCTATATCCCCTTCAATACTTAAAAAATCTTGACAATAAGATGGGTATACATATGTAACTTGATTTATTGATTGACTAGTTGCCACAAATACTACCAGGAACCTAGCTTGGATCTTCAAATGTCCCTCCAACTACTTAATCACAACATTTATAGAAGAAAATATATTCCAAATAGTCATCAGTATAAAAGAATGCTAATGAATACTTCAAAGATATGGCAGGATCTTATAAGACATTTATATCTGTTTTTAGAACAATTCTTTCTGGAATTTTGGAGGTCACATATTTCATTTCCCTCCTTGTTTTTGTTTTTGTTTTTGTTTTTTTAAGGTATACCAATGTGTAAATCAAGCAGCCAACTGAATAGAATAAACAAGGTAGGGCAAAAGTAGGTTTACAGTTATGAGTATGCAAAACATTGAATTTATTCTTCTACTTTTATTAATTACTGTATTATTTTTCATATGTACAATTGTTAACCTAATTTTACCCTACTAAATATATATATATATATATATATATATATATATATATATATATAAAATCTCTGCCTTTTGTAGCCATTAAAAACTCATTTTAAAAATTTTGACTACAGTACCTATTATGTAATAGGTAAAGATGATGCAGTATTCAGATACATGAATATTGCATAAAATAATGGTAAAACTTAGACTACAAAACAGCATGTAAAATGATTCAAGTTTTCACTTAGTTATTTATATATGTATATTATGTAAGTGTATGTGTTCACACACACGTTAACCCAAACTTTGACTATAGTCAAAAGAGTTTTCCTTGGTTCTACCCTGTTTTTCATGCTATGTAGCTCAAAATCATTTTATTAAAAATCAACAGAAAAATAGAAAAAAATGATTGAACATTAATTAGGTTTTTTATATGTTCTCCAAGTAGCAAAAATAAAATAGTGCATTAAATCTCAAAATCTCAGCAGTATAATAAAAAGCAAAATTTTAATGTGAAATATTCCCGCACTCAGAGCAGACAGAACATACTTTTCTTAAAGACAATTATATGCCAAATCCAACCCCATGTAATGAAATTGGCCCACTTTCCCTAGGAGTTTAGGGCCAGACTTCGGGCTCCATATTGAAATGGTAGAAGTTTGTCTCCATCCTGCTGGCTGCTGTTATCCAAGCCTCAAATCCCATTTCAGTTTATCCATTTTAATCAGAACATTTATGTTGTTTATCTTTGCCAAGAAAGTTTGTAATCCCTCTCATTAAGATTTTAATAGATATTGCAAGTCTTAGAGCAAGAGCCACTAAGAAGCAATTTAAAATAACAACCATGTCAGCCTTATAGGTTGTGTTGAACTGAGGAAAGAGATAAGAACATAATATTAATAAGGAAGAAAATTTCAGCTCCAAACTGCTTTGCCATTATTTTAATCCAATTGTTTAATATCATCTTTATAAACACTGTACTAATGATCTTCAATAGAATCCAATGAGGTTATATGATATTAAATAATGTTAAATAAAATATCAAATATAGTTTAAATGTTTATAGTTTTTATATACATTGTGGTTTACATTAACAAAGTATCTAATCTATTTCCCAATAAGATTAGCAGCAAGATTGTCATTTTTGTCTACAATAGCCTGAAGAAACTGTGGAATTAGATGACCAGAAGCAGAAATATAATGGAAAAGTATAATCTGCAGAAAAACAGCAAGATGTCACAGGTGGGTAAATTCCTTTCAAAGGAGAAAACGTTGGAACATTTTTGGAAGATTTTGGGAGACTCTGAAAAATATTTTAAATCAGTAGTAAGTCATTTAATTCAATGAAGTGCTTTGATAGTAAATTTTATGTTAATATATTCACTAATATCTAATTGACACCAAAGGGTTAATGCTACCTGAAATGGTCCTTATAGTTTGAAGATATGTGTTTAAAAACAATAATAACATTGATCAAATGCTCAAACCTCAGAGGGAAGGTAGAGGAGGGTGGGGATAAGAAGAGATTAACCAAAGGACTTGAATGCATGCATATAAGCATAACCAATGGACACAGACACCAGGGATGTGAGGGCATGAGCAGCAGAGTGGGCGGTGGGGGTGAGGGTGGGGGCAATGGGGAATAAGGACATATATGTAATACCCTAATCAATGAAGAAAGAAAATGTTAAAAAAAAACACATTTTACTCTTTAAACATTTTTTTTTATTTTAATAAATCTTTATTGTTCAGATTATTACAATTGTTTCTCTTTTTTCCCCCATACTCCCCTCTACCTGGTTCCTACCCTACCCTCTGCCCTTACCTCCCTTCCCACATTGTCCTCATCCATAGGTGTATGATTTTTGTCCAGTCTCTTCCTACACCCCCCTCACCCCTTTCTCCCTGAGAATTGTCAGTCCACTTTCTTTCTATGCTCCTGATTCTATTATATTCACCAGTTTATTCTGTTCATCAGATTTTTAATTCACTTGGTTTTTATATTCACTTATTGATAGATATGTATTTGTTGTTCATAATCTTTATCTTTACCTTTTTCTTCTTCCTCTTCTTAACCAGTACCTTTCAGCATTTCATATAATACTGGTTTGGTGGTAATGAACTCCTTTAGCTTTTTCTTATCTGTGAAGCTCTTTATCTGAACTTCAATTCTGAATGACAGCTTTCCTGGATAGAGTAATCTTGGTTGTAGGTTCTTGCTATTCATTACTTTGAATATTTCTTGCCACTCCCTTCTGGCCAGAATAGTTTCTGTTGAGAAATCAGTTGACAATCGTATGGGTGCTCCCTTGTAGGTAATTAACTGTTTTTCTCTTGCTGCTTTTAATACTCTCTCTTTGTCTTCTGCTTGTGGCATTTTAATGATGATGTGACTTCATGTGGACCTATTTGGATTCCTTTTGTTTGGGGTTCTGTGCGCTTCCTGGACTTTAAGTCTATTTATTTCACCAGGTGGGGGAACTTTTCAGTCATTATTTTTTTAAGTAGCTTTTAGCATCTTGCTCTCTCTCTTCTTCTGGCACACCCATAATTCTGATGTTGGTACACTGGAAATTATCCTAGAGGCTTCTTACGCTATCTTCAAATTTTTGGATTATTTTTTCTTTTTGTTTTTTTAGTTGAGTGTTTTCTGCTTCTTTGTATTTCAAATCTTTGACTTGATTATTATGTTCCTCTAGTCTGCTGTTAGGTTTCTGTATAAGATTTTTTTTTTATTTCAGTCAGTGTATGTTTAATTTCTAGTTGGTCCTTTTTCAACTCCGCTTGGGTCTCACAAAATTTATTGACCTTTTCTAGGAAATTCTTCAAAAACCTTATAACTGTAGTTTTGAACTCTATATCCAGTCATTTATTTTCCTCCATTTCTTTTGTTTGTGATCTGTTTCTTTGTCTCCCCATTTTCACTGCTTCCCTGAGTTGGTAGAGTAGCTTTGTGTGCTAAGTATCCTATATGGCCCCATAGATTCGCCTTTCCAGTTACCTGAGGTGGATATACTTGGTGAACCCCTTTGTGGACTGTGTGTAAAGCCTTGTTGTAGTTAAGTCTTAATTGTTGTTGGCATCACTGGTGGGAATTGACCTCCAGACTGATTGGTTGTGAGGATCAGTTGTGTCTATCCTGGGATAACTTCTGTGCTGGAGACAGCCTTATGAGTCAAGACTTGCAAAATTGTAAAAGCTTCTGTGCTTGGCTTAGATGGGGCAGAGTCTCAGAGCTGAGCAGTCAGCCTTGACTTTCCATCAGCCCTGCCCTATGAGGCTCCTGGGTCTCAGTGTCCCTCAGTAATCACTGCAGTCCTCTCTGCATGCACTGGCATGCGTGCCTCCAGATCTCTGCCTTTCACAGCTCCCCTGAGTTTCTGTGAGCTCCAGCAACCTGTATGAATCTGGGTTTCCAGGGTCTCCCCTGAAACTGGGGTTCAGTGCAGTTGGAATTGAGTTCAGTGCAGTCGGGAGGTTCCGTCTTCCTCCCACTAGAGAAAACCAGAGGCAAAATCAGCAGTTAGTCCTCTCTGCACACACTTGAGTGTGTGCCTCCAGACCTCTACCTTTCATGGCTCCTCTGAGTTTCCATGTACTCCTCTCTGTTCCCAACAGTCAGACTCCCCCAGTAAGAGTCTCGCCTGAAATGGGGTTCAGTGCAGTTGGGAGTTTCCATCTCCCTCCCACTAGAGTAAACCAGCCAGGCACTCAGCCCCCCATCCTCTCTATGCCCGTGTCTCTGTACCTCAGCTTTTTGCAGCTCCTCTGAGTCTCCATGAGCCCCTCTCTTTCCTTCTAGTTGTAGAATTTCTATTCATCCAGCTTTCCTGTGATTCTTGATGATGTCTATTCTGTCTTTTAGCTGTACTTTTGAAATTGTTGTGTGAGGCAGCAGTTTAGATGTTCACCTATGCTGCCATCTTGGTTTCTCCTCTTTACTCTTTAAACTTACTGACTCCTTATATATAAATAGATTTCAACTCCTGTTTGCCACTATTCTAACCAAAAATATATCTATCTTCTCTATGGATAGACTGATGGTAATGCTTATGTGAGATTAATCAGGAACATTACATGAGACCTGATATAAATATTCCTTTTATCACATTTTCACTTACTCCTATCACTAGTCTTTATCCACAGACTTATCCCTTATTTGTGGAGTCTTTTTTTAAAATATTTTTATTTGATGGTTAGAGAAAGAGGAACGAAGATGGAAAGAACGAGAAACATTGATTTGAAAGCAAAACATCAATGGTCCGCTTCCTGTATGCTCCACACTTAGCTTTTCTCAATTTTATAAAACTTAGAAGTATAAGTAAAGTCAACCACACTAGATGTCTTAGTGATTTGAAATGTAGAGCATTGGGAAGCTGGCATCCTACAGAGTCAAGAAGAAGATCGAGCCTTGGAGAATGAGTGTTGATACCACCATGGATGAAATCATGGTTTCTTTTACGGAAATGATAGCACTCATGATCAGGACATGCTGACAAGCAGACACTTTCTTTCTGGAGGAGTGACCCTTCATTACCAGTCAGTTAGGCTGACCTAAATGAAGGCTTGCTATTTTCCACATCGCACTCATCTAGATTTGCAAAGCTAGACAATTTTCAAGAGCTGACATTTTCACTGTGCTTGCCCTTTAAGTGTGTAGCCCCTGAAATATTAACAACAACAACAAGAGCAAAAATTATAACATAAATACAAGTGTAGACTTTTGAAAGGAAATTTTAAATAATCTAATCCAGTGATCACCTTACTGCGGTTTGTGAGCCACATGACCCCTTGAGTGTGGCTCTTCCATTAAATACCATGGCCTGGGCAAGTCTGTTTTGAAGAAGTGGTATTAAAAGAAGTTTAAGTTTCAAAAATTTGGCTCTCAAAAGAAATTTCAATCATTGTACTCTTGATATTTGGCTTTGTTGACTAATGAGTTTGCCGACCACTGATCTAATCTAGTAGTTTCCTAACATTATTTTCTGTTTCACTGCAGCATCCTTTCAATAAACAACAGTTTATTCAGAAGACTAATTAAATTAGATAAAGGTGGAGTGTGTTCCCCCAAGAACCAATATAAATCTCACAGCTAGCATCGCTCCTGCCTTGAAGCCTGAGTTCACTGAATGGCTGATGTCTCCTTTCTGTTGAAGAAACTAAGAACCTTCGAAGAGAAGGAACTTTTCCTGAATCATGGCGATGGTAGCAGAGGTGTGAATCTACTTTAAAAAGTCATTCTTTAAAATTCAGAAACTGCATTTTTATTGTAATTTCTAACTTTGTGAGCACTTCTAAACTAATTTTACTTTATTTCATTTGAATGTCACAATAATCTTGTGGTCCAGTCAAGAAAGATAGATTTTTTTTTTCTTATTCCAAGTTTATATATGAGATAAAGGATTTGTCCCAAGTGAACTTTCTTGTAAGGGGTAGAGGTGTGGTCAGAACTGTCTTCAGGCACATTGGTCCATGTTATCTACTGTGCAATATCCTCCTGATTCATGTGGGAAAATGTTTCACAAACATCAAATAACTACAGCCAGAAAGGCTGCCACATGATTTTCAACTAACTTATGTCTTTAAAATAAAAACTGGAGTAATTAATATTAATAGTTAAATATTAATATCCTATCTAATAAAGAGGAAATATGCTAATTGACCCTTACACCATCACAGAGATGGCAGCCAATAAGGAGAGAATATGCTAATTGATTTCCCTGCCCTCAAAGATGGCGGCACCCACAGCCACAAGATGGTGGTGTCCAGTCCCCTCAGCCTCCCAGCCACCAAGGGCTGGTCCGAGGCACAGGCAAGCCTCAGATGGCAGCTACCCAGCTGCCTAGGGACACCCAAGGCTCAGATAACCAGGGCTGGCAGAGACGCTGCAGGCAGTGGCAGCAGCAGAGGTGTGATGGAGTGTCACCTTCCCCTGATTGCCAGGTTGCCTCCCGCCCCTAAGGGCTTCTGGACTATGAGAGGGGGCAGGCCAGGCTTAGGGACCCCCCCTTCAGGGTATGCATTTTCATGCACCAGGCCTCCAGTAAAGAATAAGAGGGTTAAATAATATATAATAATTCAAAGAGGTAACTTAGGTGTCTCAGCAAATCTCAATCAATTATGGCTTATTTTGAATTTTTTTTTTTTTGGTTTCTATGGAACTTATTCAAACATTTAAGTTTCTGAATAACTTCCAGTTTTTCATTGTTCCTGGTTTCCATTGCCTTAACTAAAGAGAAAAAAATAAAACTACTGAGTTACAATTAATCTTAGCTGTCACCAGTTCACACTCCTAGAAAAAGCCTGACCAATAGTATTGGTGATAGGAAAACCCAATTTCCCAGAAGCCTGCTCCATTCTCTCTCTTCCCTACCTCTGCAACTCTGCTCTCATCTAATTTAACAGGACCTTGAACATGGCTCCCTGTGCTCTTGACATTGAAGTCAAAACAGCTCTCTTCACAGTGGTGAATATAGCCCACCTCAGTCTCTCCATCCTTCAGATTCTGAAATCATTCTCCTGAGGGTGCAGCTCATAGATTTAAACTTTTCCTTTCGCACAGCTTGACGGAAATCACAAGAGGGAAAAGATCACGGCCACACCATATGTCTGTTTCTTCATAAGTGTGTGTGTGTGTGTGTGTGTGTGTGTGTGTGTGTGTGTGTGTGTTTTCCCAATGAGATGGGAGTATATTTTCTCTTTTCAAGTAGATATAGTCTCCCCTCCCCTTAGGTTTCTAGCTACTGGATGCTTGCTGATTAATTTAAATCTACACACAACTGGTTCCCTTATTAATGATTCTGCCAGGTTTCCAGAACATAGCAGGAATAACATGCTCTGAATACAGTCTGTTCTTTTTTAAAGGGACCATTACCTTTTTAATAAGAACATAAGAGGATATATAGCATGCCAATACCATTGTTTCTTCATGGGAAATACAACGAGTTCTCTCCAAAAACTTTAAAATAGAGTTGCCTACTGATGTTTAAAGGTAGCAGGATCCCCATATCATGGTAGTGATCAGCCATCTATGGGAACAACCTCAGAAATATCCTCAGTGTGTGGCAATGAATCAAGAATGTCCAACACTCCCACGAGGGCAACTGGGGAGAATCTCAAGGAGGTGAAGTGAGGCTGAAATGAGATTGTAATTTAGTTAAGCACAAATCTAAGCAACTCTATTAAACCATGTTTGAAGAAAGATCATGTGAACAGCAGGAAATTTGTAAGTATAACAGAAATAATAAAGAGAGTAACAGGAACAAACACTGGTTGTGCTCATCCAACCACTGTCTGAGAGAGATAAAGAGTTTGGCCAGACCCACTTCATGCTAGATGAGAGGACCCAAAGCCTCCTTATGATTTTGACAGCAAACTTACTCTGGATCCAATTCCACACTCACCACACTAAAGCTTCCCACACAACTTGCTTTAAGGAAGATGATAGGTGAGTCATCCTGAAACAAATGATCAAATTGCACCTGACACTGTGTATGCATGTGCTTGTGGTATTCTAAAATCTAGTTCTGTGAGTCAGTCTCATCTCCTTTCAATGGATTCCTTGTTCAAAGTGCTGAAGCCTGCAGGTTGGAAGAGCAGAGCCTGTGCCTCAGCAAATTCCCTAATATAAGTAGCACTCCATGGGCTGATTGACAGGCTAACTGTTCTATATGCAAGATAGATATGCCTCTTATATTATATTAGAGGCCTGGTGTATGAAAATCAGGCCTCTAGTATAATATGGGGAAGGTGTCCCTCAGCTCAGCCTGCATCCTCTCCCATCTGGGACCCCTTGGGGGATGTCCAACTCACAATCCTTCTCACAATCCAAGACTGCTGGATCCCAACCACTTGCCTGCCTGCCTGCCTGATTGTCCCTAACCACTTCTGCTTGCCAGCCTGATAAACCCCTAAACACTCCCCTGCCAGGCCAATCTGATCAATGCCTAACTGCTCCCCTGATGGCCCAATTGCTCCTAACTGCTCTCCCCTACAGGCCTGGTTCCCTTCAACTGCCCTCCCCTGCAGACCTGGGTTCCCCCAAGTTCCTTCCTCTTCAGACCTGGTCCTGCAGAGCTGGACCTCCCAATTGTCCTCTCCGGCAGGCCTGGTAGCCCCCAGCTCCCCTCCTCTGTCTACCAGATCTCTAGTGGCCATCATGTGTCCACAAAGGGTGGCTATCTTTGATCACATGCAGGTGGGCAAACACACATCTTGTGTGTTGGAGTGATGGTCAATTTGCATATTACTATTTTATTAGATAGGACTAGAAGCCTAGTGCATAGATTTGTTCATGGGGCAGGAGAAGGGACCCATCAGCCTGGCCTGGGCCCTCTCTCAATCTGACATGCCTCAGGGGATGTAGCAGTAATCCAAGTGGCAGGCAGGCCGGGAGGATTCCAATCTGGGGCTGGGCACCGTGCCTCTTGCACTCATCCCAGTCCACTGCACCTGTTGCCACTGCTTTATAGCACTGCTGTGGAGTCAGGAGAAGCCCCTCCACCGCAGTTGCACTCGCCAGCTCTGAGCTCGGCTTCTGGCTGAACAGCACTCCTCCTGTGGGAGTACACTGACCACCAGGGACAGCTCCTGTGTTGAGCATCTGACCCCTAGTGATTAGTGTGCATCATATCAACTGGTCAACCAGTCATCTGGTCATTCTGTTGTAACAGTCACATAGACATTTATATATAGAGATGCCTTCTGAGAACCACTGCAAAGGTAAAAACTCTGTCAACATACTAAATTGTGGTGAGAATTAAACAGAAACAGTGTCTGGCTCATAGCATAATTCTGCTTTGTTATCTTACTTAAGTTTTACTCTGTTACATCTTACATGGCATGAGAACCTCAAAAAGCATTCTATACTGTTGTTATCCTAGTGTCTGAAACTTCAAATAAATGGCATTTGGATGATACACATTATGACAAGAAAAAACGTTCTGGCTTTCCTAAATTTATCTGACAGCCACAAATCTACAAGATTCCACAGAAACACAATCCAAGCAACCATCTCTAAACTTTAGACAAGGTGAGCTAGTCTCCTCAAAGATGAAATGATACTGTTTCCAGTTTCAAGGAATTCACAGTATGTAGCAGAAAAGCAAGCACACAAACAATAGCTGATTTTTTGCCCTCTATGATTTCTATGAGTTGAATTGTGATTTGATTGTGTGAGATATTGCAAAGGAGTTGTGGATTAAAATTTTTAAAGGGACAGTAAATAGATTAGTTGTTTATAGCATGTGTGTGCACATAGTCTAATGTGATAAGCAAACTTATCAAGTATTGAAAAAAAAAAGGAAAGGCAAAGCAACATAATTTAATACTTGTTTTCTTACCGAAGGGAAAAGATGAAGGATTCAGTATTTTCCCTTGGTTGCTAGGTGCTCTCTCTGTTGCTATTCTGGAACTGAAAACACCAAGCAAAGAAACTGCAGACTATAAAATGCTACATGTATAGCAGATTTGGGAGCTTCCCAGCTCTCTCTGTTCCCACTAAAATACCATACAGTCCCCAGAGCTGAGATTTCCTCTAAATCCAGGATTTAGTCATATTTCTCCATGGCAAGCCTGAGGTTCAATTCCAGGAATCAGATTTGGCCTTCTTCCTAGTGCATTAGCAAGACTCTAGCAAGACAAACTCAAAGAAAGACCAGCACAATCATAGTGGCTTCCAGCAAATGAAGTTGTCCAGGAAAGGATATTTAGAAATGCCATTTTCCCTATCCCTTGAAGGTTGTAAGTCAGAAGGGTCTTTTGGACTTTGTAAGAAAGCTAAATGTTTAACAAAATATGAAGAGACTAAGGGGGAAAAACAAAGGTCAGAATACAAAATAATTTTAAAAACACTATATTTTCACTAATCACATACATAAATGGTAAATGAGATGAAAAACAAAACAAAATAAAACTGAAAAGCAGAAATGCAGTGTTCCAACTTGTTTTAGTGCCCAATTTTTCTAATGTCAAGCATTTGTGTGAGTGACCTCTAATCATATGAATGATGGAAACATGTAAGCCAAATGACAGATTTTGCTTAATCTTTGTCTTTTGAGCAAAGCAACCGACCCCTTTCAATGTACCTTTCCAAATAAGAAAATTGTTTAACTTTCCAGGATTCTGTGTGTCTTAGAAATATTACTGGACACTTTGCTCCCCTCTATCATGGATATCTTAATAAAATTAAATGAGCTCCTACCAGAGGACAGTAAATAAAAAACAAACAAACAAACAAATAACCTGTTCCTTGAACACAATTACCCCTAAAATTGAATATTAACAGATTTCATTTCTCCATTAACCTGCACTATAGGCTCAGAGATTTTCAGCACTAAAAACGTTTATTTGATCACTCTTTCTGGACTTCTTAACATTCTCATTCTCTGTCACTGACAGCATGACCTGTAACCATATCCCAGGATGAAATCATAAATTTTCTGCTTTGTAAAACAAAAATCTTCCTTCACCTTAAAAAGTGCCTGATCTGTCCATTCACAAGGGCATTCTTGGGACTGAAATCCCTCCCCTGATGGTCAAGAGGCTTGGTAGGCCTCAGTTCATTGTTGTAAGGACAGACACTGGCAAGAGGCTGCTAAGCACTCTAAGAACTGTGAAAGCTAAACAGGAATCCTGCAATAAAAGGAAGGACAGGGATGCCATCCAGTGGTCAGGCAGAGGCCTTGCTGCCCGTGTGAGCCTCAGCAGTCTCCACCAAAAATGCTAGAATGCAGCCCACAGGCTCTGAATCTGCTAGGTAACGGGGAACAAAAGAAATCATCACTCCAATCTGAGCATACTTCAACCACACCGCCTACTTTTCTAAATTGCAAAATGAAAATAAAGGTGTGCAGTTGAGCCAGAAACCTGGCCAACTGACTGTCAAGTGCAGCTGCTTCTCAGATGTGGTTTTAAAACACTGATTCCTGGAATGGCCAAGACCCTTCTGACTTACAACCTTCAAAGGACAGGGAAAAATGGCATTTCTAAAAATGGCATCTGGGTGATTCTGATGCAGGGAGTCTTACATAGTCAAAAGACTGGCTTGTGGGAACCCACTGATTTAATCTGTTCTTCTATCTCTAGGTAAGATTATGTTTTAACACTCTCAAATCTACATGGCTTTTCTGACTCAAAGAGCTTTAAGCATGTAGTCTAGTCATTCATTCTAATGTGAAATTCAAAACCAACAGGGAATTCTCCTTTCTGGTGTGAGTCCAAACTCTGATGCTTATTAGCTGCATAACCTAGCCTTTGAACACCTCAGTTTTACATGAATTCTTGGGGTTATGACAGTTTTACCCATAGATTTGTTGGGGAAAGTAAAGTGTTTAGAATAGCTGCCACTTGGTAAGCACTAACACGCTTGTTATTTGTATCATTTATTCTTACTCTCTTCTGTCTTCTCTTTTAGCTCACTTATTTCTATTTGTTAGGATAGGGTGAGTAAATATGCTGAGACTAAGGCTTAATATCTAGTTAGCTGTCTTACCTGTCTGCCCAACCTTCCCCAGGCCTATACAGCCCTTGTTTTACTGATAGATTTATCTGCTGGTTTAGTCTACCCACTTTCTGAACTAATACTCACCACAACAGGAGCTTCAATGCTCCACTGGCAGATACACAGAATGAAGAGAAACATTCCTTGAGGACCTGCTATGTGCCTAGGGTTACATAAGGCACAATATGTACATTATCTCATTTTAATTGCCCCAATAACACTCCAAAGTAGGCATTAAGTTCCCTAATTTACAGAGGAAGTAAACTGAGCCTTAAAGAAGTACAGTTGTAAGTGGCACACTTCCCTGGGTGCCTCCAAGGCTTGGGCATAAATTGCTTCCTGACCAGCTCTGAACACATCTCGCCAAGTCTCTGACTCTCACTATGGCTGATGGCCCAATTTGTATGCTCAGGGGTTCTGTCCAGCATTCAGGTCCTCACTAGCACAGCTGACTGACTGCCTATCTGGAATGCCTCGCCTAACACCTTCGAGCTCCTCCCTAGGAAGCTGAATCCCTTTCCTACACCCCTTAGTCTTGGCATAGACACTGCCCTAATCAATGGACCCCCAGGCTGTGGCAGGGCAGCTTGCCTGGCCTGAAGAATCACTCACTGCTATTGCCTCTCAAGAGATACACTTCCTTCAAATGCACAATTGCTGGTGGAAGCAAGCACACATTTGCCCAAATACAGGCAAGCCCACTGGCAGACAGAATGGAAGGATGTGAGTCAGCAAGAGGCCATTTAGAAAGTACAATAAATCTGGAAAATAGGAAATCCTATGACTATACTCTTACAAAGTATTTGAGCTCACTGGTATTCAGTAAATATTTATAAACATATCTATAAACAGAGTAAACAGGTTACTAGGTTAGGTGTCATTGGAGATATAAAGAAGACCAAAAGATAATCTTGCTTTTAAGGGAATATGTTTTGAGATAAAAGCACGCAATTTTAAGTGTTAATATTAACACAAGGCTATATATGTTAAGGATGACATAAATAACATGTGTAGTATGTGCTATAGGATTTAATAGAAGACTTTGCCCCAGCTTGGGGTCCACAGGGGTGAGGAGGGGCATTTGGGGGTTCGGAAAAGGTCATAGAAAGCTTCCCAGAAGAAATAGCCCTTCTGCTTGGTAATGTATGATAAGCAGAAATTATTTAAGTGGATGAGCACCAGGGTTTACCAGCGAAAAGATCAGAATGTATTGATTGGAGTTGGAGGCCATTGACAGCATCTGAGCACTAGGCTTGCATGTGGAAGGCTGGAGCTGAACCATGGATGAAGCTGAGTGTGGAGCTGAGAAATCCAGAGTTACTTCTATAGATAAGAAGATCCCCATGTGATATTTGAAAAGGGAACACTATGGCAAAAGTGTATTTGGGGGAAATACACGTGGCAACAATTCATATGAGGTTTGTAGGATATCCTAAAAGTAAAGGTGGCCTAGTTTGGTATTTACTAGCATATAACTTAGTTTATTCTTTGGAATATAATTAGAAAGTAGCTTTATCAAAAATACTTCAAAATCAAATAAAGGGTGGCTAGCTGAAACGGGTTTGGCTCAGTGGATAGAGCATTGGCCTGCAGACTGAAAGGTCCCAGGTTCTATTCCGGTCAAGGGCATATGTGTTGGTTGCAGGCACATCCCCAGTAGTGGGCGTGCAGGAGACAGCTGATTGATGTCCTCTCTCATCGATGTTTCTAACAATCTCTCTCCCTTCCTCTCTGTAAAAAATCAATAAAATATATATTTAAAAAATAAAAATAAAGTGTGGCTAAATTAAACAAAATAAAATGGAAGGTTTGTTTGCAGACATTCTCAGAGCCTTTATGGAAAGTCTCTGAAGGAGATATAAATATAGCATTTCTGAAAATGAACCACTTTCCACAAAGAAGCTTATGGAATTAGCACTCTAAGATATAGACCTTGGATGACTCAGGGTGGCCTGAAGCAAGTGACAGATGTCATTTTAAAGAATACTTCTACAGACCTCTGTGAAATTAATGGAAAAAGTGAAAATGAAGAGACAACTATATCCTTCCAATCCCTCAATTTCATGTATTGGTGTCTTCCTTGACTCCTGTCTTTTATTTTTCATTTATCTTTATTGTTGAAAGTATTACGCATGTCCTTTTTTATTTCCCCATTGACCCCCTCCATCCTGTCCCACGAAGGTCTTCACCACACTAATGTCTGTCTCCATGGGTCATATATATATATATATATATATATGCATATAAAGTCTTTGGTTAATCTCTCTCCACCCATCTCCCAATCCTTCCTTCCTTCTGAGATTCCTTAGTCTGTTCCATGCTTCTATGTCTCTAGATCAATTTTGCTCATCAGTTTATTTTGTTCATTAGATTCCACATATAAGTGAGATCACATAATACTTGTCTTTCTCTGACTAGTTTATTTTGCTTAGCATAATATTCTCCAGGTCCTCCATGATGTCTCAGAGAGTAAGAGATCTTTCATTTTTACAGCTTTATAGTGTTCCATGGTGTAAATGTACCACAGCATTTTTACTTAATCATCTACTGATGGTCACTTGTTTCCAGATCTTAGCTATTGTAAATAATGATGCTATGAACATAGAGATGCATATATTCTTTTTTCTAATTGCTGTTTTGAGATTCTTAGGATATAGTCCTAAAAGTCGTATCACTGGATCAAATGGTAGTTCCTTTTTTTAATTTTTTGAGGAAACTCCATATTGATTTCCATAGTGGCTTCACCAGTCTGCATTCCCATCAGCAGTGTACTAGGGTTCCCTTTTCTCCACATCTTTACCACTACTTATCAATTGTTGATTAGTTGATGGTCACCATTTTGGCAGGACTGAGGTGATATGTCATTGTCCTTTTAATTTGCATCTCACTGATGATTAGTGACTGAGCATTTTTTTTTTCATATATTTCTTGGCCATCTGTATATCCTCTTTGGAGAAGTATTTATTTAGGTCCTTTGACCATATTTTAAAAGGATTGTTTGTCTTTCATTTGTTAAGTTGTTTGAGTTCCTTATAGTGTTTGTAAATTAACCCCTTATCAGATGTATCATTGGCAAATATGTTCTCCCATACAGTGGACTCCTTTTACATTTTGTTGATGGTTCCTTTTGCTGTGTAGAAGCTTTTTATTTTGATGTAGCCTGGTTTGTGTATTTTCTACTTTTTTTGCCCTTGTCCTAGGGCCTAGGAGATGTATTGGCAAACATATTGCTATAAGAGATATCTGAAATTTTGCTGCCTATGTGTTTTTTTTTAGGATTTTTAAGTTTTCATGACTTACATTTAAGTTTTTTTATCCATTTTAAGTTTATTCTTGTGCATGGTGTAATTTGGTATAGTTTCATTTTTTGCATGTATCTATCCAATTTTCTTAACATCATTTATTGAAGAGATCATTTTTATGCCATTGTATGCTCTTGCCTCTTTTGTAAAACACTGAGCATAATGGCTTGGGTTGATTTCTGGGGTCTCTGAACTGTTCCATTGATCTATATGCCTGTTCTTGTACTAGTACCAGGTTGTTTTGATTACAATGCCTTTGTAATATAATTTGATATCTTGTATTGTGATCCCTCCAACTTTGCTCTTCTTTCTCAATATTGTTGCTATTTGGGATCTTTTTTGGTTCATAAATATTTTTGCAGTATTGTTCTAGTCTTTGAAATATGTCATTGGTATTTTAATAGGGAGTACATTGAATCTGTAGATTGTTTTGGGTAGTATGGATATTTTAATGATGTTAATTTTAACAATACTAGGACATGGTATATTCTTCCACTTGTTGATATCTTCCTCTATCTCTTTTTTTTCAATGTCATGTAGTTTTCTGAGTACAGGTTTTTTACCACTTGGTTAAGTTTATTTCTAAGTATCTTAATTTTTGTTGTTGTTGCAGTGGTAAATGGGATTGTTTATTTAGTTTCTCTTTCTGAGAATTAATTATTGGTGTATAAAAATGCCATAATTTTCTAAATGTTAATTTTGTATCCTGCTAAATTGCTGAATTCATTCATTGCATCTAGTAGTTTTTTGGTGGAGTCTTTAGAGTTTTCTATGTATAATATCATGTCATCTGCGAATAATGACAATTTTACTTTCTCTTTTCGTTGGCTTTTGTATTTTCTTCTTGTTTGATGGCTGTGGCTAAGAATTCCATTGCTATGTTAAATAAGAGTGATAAAAGCAGATATCTCTGTTTTATTCCTGTTTTTAGGGAAAATGCTTTCAGTTTTGCCCATTGAGTATGATGTTGGCTAAAGATTTATCATAGATAGTCTTTATTATGTTCAGGTATGATCCTTCTATTCCCACTGTGCAGAAAGTTTTTATCAAAAATCAGTGTTGGATTATGTCAAATGCTTTTCTGCATCTATTGATATGGTCATGTAAATTTTTGTCTTTCAATTTGTTTATGTGATATATCACACTTATTGATTTAAAAATATTGTACCAGACTTGCATCCTGGGAAAAAAATCCCAGTTGGTAATGGTGTATGTTCTTTTTAGTATATTGTTGGAGCTGATTTGATAATATTTTGTTTAGGATTTTATCATCTATGATTATCAGGAATTCTGGTCTGGAATTATTTTTCTTTGGGGTGTCTTTATCTGGTTTTGGAATTAGTCTAATGCTGGCCTCATAAAAAGAATTTGAAAGTGTTCCTTCATCCTGGATTTTTCAGAATAGTTTGAGGAGGATAGGTGTTAATTCTTCTTTGAATGTTTAGTAAAATGCCACTGTGAAGCTATCTGGACCAGCACTTTTGTTTACTGGGAGATTTTATTATTATTATTACTGCTTCAATTTCATTAGGTGTTGTTGGCCTAATCAGGTTTCCTGATTCTTTCTGATTCAGTTTTGGAAGATTGTATTTTTCAATAATTTGTCCATTTTACCCACATCGTCCAACTTTTGAGTATATGATTATAATATTTTCTTTCAATCCTCCAATCTTATGCCAGTATGTTTCTGTGGTGTCTGTTGCTACTTCATCTCTTTAGTTCTTGATTTTATTCATTTGGGTTCTCTCTCTTTGTTTCTTGATGAGTCTGGCTAAAGTTTAATCAATCTTGAATATCTTTACAAAGAACCCTTCTTGGTTTCATTAATCATATATATGTATCATTTTCTTTCTAATTCTTTAAGTTGTAAGTTTAGGCAGTTCATTACAAATAGATTTTTGGGTTATTGTGTGTTCATTGCATTTGTTTCCAGGAAATTTTTCATTTCTTCCTTGGTCTCATTGACAATCCATTCATTGTCACATGCTATTTCGCCTTCATGTGTTTGAATGCTTTTCAGTGTTTTTATTATGGTTGTTTCTAATTTCATGCCATGGTGATCTGAGAAAATTATTGATCTTCCTAAACTTGTAAAGATTTGTTCTGGGCCCTAACATGTAGTTTATCTTTGAGAATAACCCATGTATACTTGAGAAGAATGTATATTCTGCAGCTTTGGGATGAAATGTTCTATAAATGTCAATTAAATCCATATGATCAATGTGTCATTTAGAGTCACTATTTCCTTATTGAATTTTTGTCTGGAAGTTCTATCCAGTGAAGGCAGTGGGATATTAAAGTCTCCTAGTATGACTGCTTTGCTGTTAATATTTCCCTTAGAGTCCTCCAGAGGTGATATTTATCACCTCTGGAGAACTCTAAGAGCTTCTGTATTATATGCATATATGTTTACAGGGTTATATCTTATTGCTGTATCAATCCATTTAGTATTATGTAATGACCTTTATTATACCTTGCTATGGCCTTGATTTTGAAGTCCATTTTTTAATATATGACTCTTGCAGATCTTTTTCATTTCCATTTGCATGGAAATTTTTTTCCATCCCTTCACTATCATCCTGTGTGACTTTTGTTCTGAGATGAGTCTCTTGTAAATAGCATATGTATGGGTCAAGTTTTCTTATCCATTCAGCCATGCTATGTCTTTTAATAGGAGCATTTAATCCATATATATTTATTATTGATAGGTAATTATTTATTGTCATTTTAATTATTTATGACTATGTCTTTCTCTCCATATATATATATATATATATATATATATATATATATATATATATATGATAAAAGGCCTGAAGTAGGAAGTAGTGATGCTGTAAATAGTGGAACAACCAAACAACTGGTCTCCAGAAGGTGCATGGAGCACCTCTTGCAGACCAGAACTCGTGGCTCACACAGGGCTTGCAAGGCTTGTGCAGGGCTAGCAGGGCTTATGTGGAGCTGGAGGGGCTGGTGCAGTGGAGGCGGGGCCCGTGGTTTGTGCTGGGCAGGTCTGGGGTTCCACCAGTGCAGAGGGTCTGGGTTTCACACGATTTTGCATGTTAGACCTCTTGCATATATAGATAAATATATAGATTATCTGAGTGTGGGCTTATTTGGGTTCTACTTGCTTGGGACTCTCTGTGCTTCCTGAACGTGTGTGACTTTTTTCTTCAGGAGGTTAAAGAAGTTTTCTGCCATTATTTCTTCAAACAGGTTCTCTATCCCTCGCTCTCTTTCTTCTCCTTCTGGTACTTATTTCTATGATTTGGATATTGTTATGTTCTATATTGTCTCATAGCTCCTTTAAACTGTCCTCCAGGTTGTTTTTGTTTGTTTGTTTGTTTGTTTTTTCTTTTTGGTTCTCTAATTGAGTGATATTTTTCTATCCTGTCTTCTAATTTGCTGAACCAACCTTCAGCTTCTCTCATCTGCTAATTTTTTTTCCAGTCTGTGCTTTATTTCTGCTATGTCATCCTTCATTTATGACTGGTCATTTTTCATAGTTTCTATATCCTTTCTCATGCTGTTGAACACCCTTATTATCTTTACTCTGAGCTTTACATGGATAAATTTCTTACCTCCATTTCATTTAGCTATTCTTATGGAGGATTCTCTTGTCCATACATGTAGGACTTGTTTTTTGTCTCCCCATTTTGGCTGCTTGTTTGGGTTTATTTCTATGTATTATGTAGATCACTATGACTCACAGACTTTTTGGAGGGTCTCTGGTACAGGCCTAGGTCAGATGCTATTTGTAACTGGTCCTGAATACCCTGTTTGGAGTTATCAGTGTTCTATAGCCAATGGTTCCCTGTACTGAAGCTGAAAGCATTTGGAAAAGACCAAAATGCATACCAAGGTCTGCTTTCCCTAGCCCCAGGTCCAAAGCCAGATCATGCAAATATCCAAAGCACCCAGGGATCCACCTCTACCTAGAGTCTGATTGTAATTCTCAGTTACTTAATGAGCCTTGCTGTAAACCACAGCAAGGCACAAATGGCTTGAGCAATTGTTTTCCACCCTCTACTCTCCACCCCCCAGAAAAAAACTGCATAAATAGTAAAGGTCTGCCTGAGAAAGATGGCCTCTGCAGCAAGCATGTCAAACTCATGTCTCATAATGAAGCAGTCCAGCCCATATAATGGTATGTAAGAAATGGTTTAATTTTTTTTTACAATACCCTGTTATATATAACTAGAGGCCCAATGCATGAAATTCATGCACTTCGTGGGAGTTCAGCCTGGCCTGTGCCCTCTCACAGTCCAGGACTCCCCAGGGACAGCGTATAAGCTGGAACTTAGACATCCCTTTCACAGTCTGGGGCTCTCACAGTCCAGGGCTCCTTGCTCCTTACTGTCTGCCTGCCATGGAGGTGGGAGAGGCTCTTGCCATCTCTGCTATGCTCACTGGCCATGAGCCCAGCTTTTAGCTGAGCAGGGGCAGTACAGGGAGGAGGGGGAGAGGAATAGTAGCTCAACGAGAAGCTGGGCTTGCTGCTTCTTAGCACTGGCTTTGTCCCCCACCCACTGGTGGGGGGTGGTTATCTGGGGCCATGCTGGCTGTGGGAGGTTGAGGCAATGTGGTAGCACCCCATTCAGCCTCTGTGGAGGCTCTGGACTGGGCAACCTCTTCTCCTGCTGTCACTGGGAAGGAGAGGCTACAGTACTGGGCTGGGACTGGGAACCCAGGACCTCGCTATGGCCTCTCTAGTAGCCTCTGCAGGAGGCGACCAGGCCCACAAGAAAAGGTGCCACCCTTATCGCCTGGCTGCTGCTGCCACTGCTGACCACCATGGCTGCCTGCCCTTGCTTGGCCCTCGCAGCTGCCATGGCTTTACCTGGAAGGAGTTCCGGAAGTCCAAAAGACATCTGGTCTATCTGTCTAATTAGTATATTACCCTTTATTAGTATAAATTATTACTAATGGACTACAACATTCACTAATGACTGATTACTAGAATAATGTTGCATTCATTTCCTTTAAATGCCTTATGCACAGGCGCACCATTTCTCTCCACTAATACTAGCAGTAAATATTTTAGCAGCTGATTGCATGTCATTAGTCTTGTACTAACTTGTTTGGTCATATTTTGCTTTTGGAGAACAAGAAAAGCAAGTTTATTTGTATTATGCTTATTAATTTGTGCAGTTATTCAGTGCCTGGTAAGTTAATGTTCAAGAAAATATATTAATTTTTATTAAAATGTTCTATCATTTATGTTAATGATTATTGATTTATTTCAACTCTTTGTAAGTAAACCTATGTTTCTATGAAAATTGAAGCTTTTGTGGCCCATACAAACTTAAACCTTGTTTATTTGGCCTGGGTTAGCCTTTGTTTGACATGCTTGCTCTGAGTATAGGTGAATGACTCAGCACCAAATTCCAGGCAGCTGCCCTCTGAGCTCTATTCCCAGAGCAATCAACCCTGGATTCTCTTCACACATCTAGTCCACTCTGCCCTCCCTCTTCTAGAGCATTAGATGGGTGGCTGCACACAAAATGTTGTCAGTTGGCCCTTGGAGAGGGCACCAGCATTTCTAGTCATCTCTCCCTGGCAGACAAAGACCCTGCTATTTTTCACAGACAGAGATTATGTGGGCACCTTTATCAGTTCTGGTGCTCTGGGCCTGGGAGGTCGGCTTGAGATTTAGACCACAAAGTTCTCTGTGGGAACTCCCTGCAGCTGTGATATCTCTCCAGAACTGCATCTGCTGCCTGTGGGAGCCTGACCAGCTCTCTAGTGTCTCTATACTTCCTGCAAGTCTCTCTGTGGTCTGTACTTGACATTCGTGGTTATAAGGGTTCTCACCACCTGTTCTTCATATGGTTATTCAGGAGGGTTTTTCTATATTTCAGTTGTAATTCCAGTTTGGTCCTGAGAGAAAGTCAGTATAACTTCCATTTAATCCGCCACCATCTTGAAACTGATAACAAATTTAGCTAATAGCTCTCTTGGTACTTAAGCTCCAATTCTGGTTCTTTTGTAGAGGCAACCTCTGATATAATTTAGTAATATTCTTTTTCCTGCCCTGGCCAGTACAGCTTGGTTGGGCATTACTTTCTGCACTGAAAGGTTGCTGGTTTAATTCCTTGATTCCTATCTTTCTCTCAAATTACACATCCAATTCATTAGCAATACCTGTTGAATCTACCTTGAACATTATGTCAAGAATCTGACCCATCTTCTTGGCTACTTTTATGTAGAAAACCAACATCAATTGTATTTCTATAGAGTATCAATGAAAAACCCAAGAATAAAATTAAGAAAGCAATTTAATTTTAAATAGTATCTAAAAAATAAGTAGGTAAAAAATAAAAATTAAAAAACTTGTACACTGGAAAAAATATTGTTTAAGATTACAACAATCCCTACGTTGATCTATAGATTTAGTGTAAATCCTGTCAAAATTCCAGTTGCCCCCCTTTTTTTGGTCAGATATTGATAAACTGATACAAAATTTATGTTTAAAAAGTTGCAATTTGGGCAAGACAAAACCTTTATTACCAGAGTTTCTTTCCTTCAAACCTTTGAATTTATTATGATAGTGTGTACAGCCTGAAACTCATAGTGCATCTTTCTAAAATCTAGGTATAGGGCAGATCTCAGATATATTTTATTTGGTGTTAGAACACAGTGTTAGGGTAAACATGGAATGTTGATACCATGATGACAGAAGATAGCGTAATAGAAACATGAAGATAATTTTATTTATAAAACCATTGTGAATGAAGGCAACTGTATTCTCCTGAGAAAGCAAGAAAGTGCCTTTGGAAGTGAAGGCAGCCTTAGGGCACATGTGCCTTAAAGATTTGCCAGAAAGAGAAAAGAGACCAATAACTCTTCACCTCATAGATGAATCTATTGGCAAAACTCAGGCAAGGTGAAGTCTTAATTTAATTTTACCTTCCCAAAGAGGAAGAAAGTGCAAGTGTTCCAGATTTGTTCACACCTGTCTCCTCAGTCATGAATCAGGACTTTGCGGGTAGTCAAAAACAATTTGACTTTTAATCCTGTCATTTACTAAGTAATTTCTTTTTTTAAAGTATTTAATTTGTTTTTAGATTTATTCACAAATGGTGAAAAACACTAAAATACAAACAAGAAATAACCACAATGTTGTGATTTGATCCACAACTTAGAAGTATCTGGGTAATTTCTTTTATCTCTAAAATAAAAATAATAGTATCTGTAGATTGTGCTGATTACATGAAAATGTAACATTTCTGCTTGCTCCCCAGATTAACTTGCAAGGTGGGCAACATTACCCCAATGTTTTAAATGAGAAACGAATCAGATGCATTTATCACTTTAAGATTTATATACTTTCTTATTTATGAGTGCTTTGAGACACTGCTATGAGGTCTCAAAGAAAATTCCTCTGCCATTTTAGATTCCTTCTTCATTTTAAAGGAAGGAAGGGATAAAGAAGGAAGTATATAAATATTAAAGACTTGCATTCCTATATCTTGAGCTGACTGTGCTGTTATTCTCTTCTCTGAAAGCTTTTCCCAGCTCCACCTCTAAGCTTGAATTAACAGGGACCCATGACACCACATGTGGCAGTACCTATCTCTGCATGAGAAGGCTAACCCCTATTTTGTAAAACTACTGTTTGGAATTCTCTGTTTTTGTGTGTGTGTTTTTTTAGATGGACTCTTATTCAAAAAAAATAATAATAACTTTGCTTTCTAGCCTGCATGAATAATGAGGAAGATAAACTTAGCTGTCTGACCTTGTAGGCCAGAGACTAGATATGCCCATACTCTCAATGCCATACCAGGTGCATTTTTTAATTGGATAGAACTGTGTTGTTTTCAAGGCCAGCAGAGAGGCACATAGGGCTGGCTCTTTAATAAACAAGGAAGTTCTACTTGTAGCCTTGTTTAGAATTTGAATTCATTTTCTCTAAGCCCACTGGTGAATAAAGTGTGACTCCAAACTCTCCAAGCATTGTTTGAGTATTCTGGTTCTCTGTAACATAAACATACCTGTTTAACACTCTTTGAGCAAAATTAACATTAAAACATTTACTCTAGGCTTTCAACTATTTGAAATTCTATATTTCCAAAATGTTTTGCTGTTTGCTTTTTCTTTCTCCAGCCCCCATGAATTACGTTATTTATAGTTCTGCTCATTAGATGGATCAGTAAACTAAATAATCCATTCACTTGTTTATTTAATGGATTAGCAATGTCCAGATCTCTGTGCAGAGCACTGTAAAGCCAGCCCTGGAAGTTTCTGCCATCTCTATGCAATAGCCAGAGTGACAGGAGAATTTTAACTTATATCTGGGCTCTCATTTCAATGTTTCTAAACTTTCATAATAATGATACGGACATTTTGGACTGGAACCCGGATTCTTTGTCTGCTGGATTTGAAGAATGAATCTACGAACAGAAAGTAGTACAATAGAGGTAGAAACTTATTGAAGAGCAAGTACAGATTCCCACATGGTGAGAGGGAAAGAGTCCCACAGAACGGACTCCCACATAGGGCAGGGGAAAGGGTCCCACTGTATTCCTTTTCCCAATGGCTTATAAAGGCTGCAGATCCTGGTGCCTTGATATTCCCTCTGATTGGTCACTATTCCCTTAGTCTGGTTACTATAGTAACTCCTGGGGCTCAAAGGTAGAGTCTCACATGGGACATGTGAGGTTCTCCCGCCCCACTTCTTCCCTATTGCTTTCATATTCCCTTTGGGCTGTCTTCTTCTCCTTCTGAATGAAGGGTTTCATTCTCTTTATTTTGTAAATATAGACCTTTTGCTGTTCCCAGCTTCCTCATTCTATGGAAATGTACCTGTTTCAGCTTTCCAGATCCCCCTTTCTATGAAAATATACCTTCTGCTGCTCTGCAGCCCTGTGCTTTCCTCATGATCCCTTAATTTCCAAAATTTCTAATATTTCCTAAACCTGTGCCATTTTGCCCCCAAAATTTCTGTTTCAATGACATATTTTGAAAAGAAAACCATCATTTGGTAGGGAATATTTTCCCTACCACTGGGAATAAAAGAAGGGAAATAAACCACAATGAGGCAATTCCATTCTGCTTAGCTGAAGATGCCTAAAATACATAAAACTTTTTTATTTCCTATTCGCAGCCTTAGAGCTGGTCTCAAGAAACTATGCATAAGTAGTCCTAAAAGGGAAAAGGTTCAACAACATCATGCAAAAATGGTAATTAAAAACAGGAGGGAGAAGGACCTATTATAAATTATATCACACTTGAGGCTAAAAAAAAAAACTTCTTTTTAATTAACTGAAAGAATGAGGCAAACAAACTCTGTAGTTTTATAGCTAACTGCTGAAGTTTGGAGACAAATGTCACCATAATTTTTTATGTGTCATTAGTAAGCTGAATACCAATAATCACCATCTCAAGGGGTATGGATTATCTTAAACAAATTCTAAAAATATTATCACTAAAGATTTTGAAGTTTGCACTGCTTCTCTGTAGCTCACCTATTTTAGCAGAATCCAAAAACATCTATGGTAAGATATCAAACTTTATCTAAAGAACAAAGAAGTTTGTACAGATTTCACAATAAAAAAATCTAACACTACAGACATTAGACACAAACATATCTATACCCATTTTCTCCATTGCAGGGAAGCAATTTATTTTAGAATTAGTTTCTAAGTCGGCGACTCTAGACTCCACAATCTGTTGCCAACTTCACTAGTTTCTTCGAGAGTGGTCACTAATGTCCAGTAAAAACACTACCCATAGGTTACTTTGTTTTCTAAGAAAGTCCTGTCACACATGTAGCATGATAATTTTGATATGTTGTGTTGACTTCAAACTTCTATATATGCATATATGTATATATATTTTTTTATTTCAGAGAGGAAGGGAGAAGAAGAGAGATATAGAAACATCAATGATGAGAGAGAATCATTGTCCAACTGCCTCCTCCATGCCTTGCAATAGGGATGTGTGAGATTGAGCTCACAACTTGGGCATGTGCCCTACCCTGGAATCAAATCGTGATTTCCTGGTTCATAATTTGGTGTTCAACCACAGAGCCACACCAGCTGGACCACTTCAAACCTCTATTTGATCACTTATCAAAACCTATGGCTCATTGTGGGCCTGCTGATTGGAGAGTGAGCATCAACGCTAAGTTGGAATATATTTTGTTTGTTTGATACAAATGAATAATATGATTCAAGGTGTGTGTGTGTGGGGACAATCCTCAGGAGCATGGCCTATAAATTAATACAATTAGATGTGTCAAGCAAAATTAGAGATGGTTTTGGAGTTCCCATGTTGTTCTTTATTTTCTACGATTTCTCCTTTTAGGACTTTTTAAAAACATGTATCACCTTAACAATTTGCTTTTCCTAACACAACAGGAAAGAAGGAATATAATTTCTAAGCATTTTAATTCTGTTAAAGAAAAAGGCTAAAGCCTACAAGCAAACCACCAGAGTATAAAAGCTCTCCACTGACTGTAAGCATCCCTTCAAAGACAGGCAAAGGGCATTACTTAGGAATTGATATGGTCTAGACTCACTCTGTGCCAACACAAGTTAGTCTTCAAAATACCTGACTCTGTTACCATATGGCTCTACCTACTGCTCCCTTTGTCTTATTATCCATCATGAGCACCACAATTACAAGAGCTTCAAGGTCGCCCTTAAAGACTGAAGTGTAATTCCAGGCAGAGCCTCTAGATGGCACTCTTCTTATGTGAACAGTTTTCTTTCTATCTTTGCAACAATCAAATGACTAAAATTGGTCCTCTTGTCTTACATTTTGATAGAATTGTCCTATGTCAACTTAGTAGAAAGCTGGATGTTTATATAACACATCATCAAAGTTCACCAACAGCAATTTGTGATCTCTTCTCAGTTTCTGCTGCTGTCAGTGATCAAATCCTGCATAGCTAGTCAGTCAGTCTTCCACCCTGTGGAAGTGTTCACTTCAGATCTATGTGGTTCCTGAATCCCATTTGGAATCTACTTCCGAAGTCACTAGAGTAACAAAAGAAAAATAAATTCAGCATCTCCAGTTCCCAAGAAGGCTAGCTCCTTACACCCCTTACCACTCAACTAGAGCTGTACAGATGTGAGGGTCTCCAGTTAGAACTAAAGAAGTTGGAGACAGGTGAAAGGGAGTTGGGCTTCCCACCAACCTAGAGTGGTCTTTTAACTGATGGGTCAGTGGCTTTGGAAATATCCCTTGTCTTCCTGTGTTGTTAAGGGCACGAGGGATGCTTTCATGAAGTTTACAACTTGCCTTGAAGTCATTACAATGGCCCCCCACCATCACCAATATTCCTTGTCCGAGTAGGCAATGTCTCCCAAATACTACTCCTACCTCCTCACCTCACCCCATTATACACACAGTTCTCAGAAAACCAAGTACCTGATTCATGTTTTTCAGGGGAACACATTTGAGTTCTATTGGCCTGGTCACAAGCAGGATGCGATTATGGCAACCAAGAAATGTAGAAGTTTTTAAGGGTAAAACTGAAGAAAGCTGATGGAATCTATTTCTTTCATGCTTTAAATGATATTTAACGAACAGATACTTTAATTTCTTGGATTTTCAATAATCCCTTGTCCTGTGTAACTACAGATACTTCAGAGTGATGTAGAGTAGAAGCCAGCATTCCATTTGCATTTATTTCTCTCAGTTTATCTATTTCAATTTGAACTCCTTAGTCCTGACTCTGGGCTTTCCATTTCCAAAGCTTGTCCCAACCAAGGGTTTGCAGATTGACTCCTACTGACAAATGCAATGCATGTTTACTTTAAGACTCTCAAGAAAACACAGAACAATCCCTCATTAACCCTTTTCCTCAAAGCAAAGACCCTTGTGCTTCTTCACAATTAAGAATTCTTGTAAACATTCACTCCTCACTGAGTTCTTTTTCTAATAGCTTATCTTGCTGAGACATAATGTAATGAAGGTCATAGGTGCCATACATAAAAAATTTAGTGATGTAAATTGCACTAAATAATTTAAATGGTCTGCATTTCTCCCCCACAAAGCCAAAGGTCTTTCTTTATTTGTTTAGTCCATCCTTCCATTTTTACTCAGAAGACATAAGATTTGCCCTCCACATGCCCTTTTTCTGAAGGGTAAGTACTAATTGGTTTCTATGCCCTTTTTTTGACTTTCCACCCTGAGCATTCTTTCTAGAGCAGAGTTTGTGAAACTAAATTTCACACAGAGGCTCGATAGATAAAACAGACTCTGTGGCATTGATTTACCCATTTAATTCTAAACCAACTTCTTCCTGTCGGACAAAATGCTTAAAAAACTACCTCTAGAAGATTGCTTCTTTTGTCTCTGAAAGATCTAGCTCCCGACCCAAATTCAAATAAGGTTGGCAAAGGTACAATTTCCAAGGTTTATTATCAACACCTGCATCCTCTTAACTGCCGGGGATGAAGTGGGAGCGAAGGAAGTAGAAGGTATGAGGCTTGCTTGGGGTTACACAACTTGTAAGTGGCTAGTGCTTAGAAGTGAGCCTTCGGAAGGAGTCACACAAGGTTTGTCTCCATTCTCTCTGCTCTGGGAGGTGGCAGGCAGGCAGGCAGGCAGGTCCACAGCTCAAAGATCTATTTATTAGTATCTTCCTAGAGCAGTGGCTCTGGAGAGGAAGCAGGGAGGAAAGACTATAACTTCTATGGTTAGAAAGGTGCTAATGATTTGGTTTAGAGGAAAAAACATGGGTTTTGTATGAGGAATACTCAATTCCAAACCTGTGTGTGTGTATTTGTGTGTGGGTTGGGGGTGGTAGTATCCAAGGTCAAATCAGTTTGAAAAATGCTTCCTAATGTAGCCCTTGTAAATACAAATATATTGGTGAATATTAGCCTATTAGAATAGTCCTGAATACAGCTTATAACACTTTTTAACTCACTATTTTCAAACTATTTGACCATAGAATGCTATTTTTTTTATCTAATAACAATTTGAGAAATTTTTAGTGGATGTTGTGTTGTTTGCAGCTGCTATGGACCCAAAAACCCTTATTCTTGGCAGAAGTTATCTGAAGTCTTCTCTTCCAATCTGAAAGGCCCTAAAGGATTTAGGGGCCTGTCCATTGGAAACACCTTTTCATCCAAGCCACTAACAAATTAGAGTTAAATAGAAGTAAAATTCAAAACCCTCTTCTCTATTTTCCACCTGCAACCCTGTACTTGTTTTAAGGCTCCCCTTAAGTACACTCTTTTCTAGAGAACTTTCTTTCCCACTCAAGCAGAGTTAGTTCATCATTCTCTTCTCTCCCAAATCCCAAGTTCCTATTTGAATTACAGTACTTGATATTCCGACATATAATATCTCCTTTCAAGCCTGATTCTCTCTCAGCAGACTAAGGGCAGTTCAAGGCCAGGGAAAATGAAGTGTTATATCTTCTTAGCTCCCTCCATCACCTGTAGCCCCAGGACATGGTAAATGCTCACAAAGTTCTGTGATAGGCATAAAATAAAGAGTCAACAAATTCAAAAGGCTAAAACTAAGAAATATAGATAATGATTTACATTAAATTTTAAGGTGTGAAAAATGATGCCCTGTTAAATAAATACTGATTAATAGATAAATATATTTTATTATAGCCATTTACTTTTCAAATAGAGGCAGCAAAAGATGAAGGAAAAATAAATGAGGGAGAAAACCAAGAAAGAATATATAAAACAACAAAAACAGTAAGAAAAAAAGGTAGAGAGGGAAAATAAAGAAAAATTCATATGCAAGTGCAGGTAAAGTTAGATGAAAGACAGAAGTAAATCAAAAGAATAGAGTGAGTGAAAAAAAGGTGAGAAAAGCAACAAAACAAGGGAGAAAGTTCAACAGTGTTATTGTGACAATAACAGTTTAGTTACTGTTATCACTTAGCACAGGCTAACTATAACTAAATTAATCACTATTCACAGCTCTAAGACTTTAAAAAAATCATTTGACCTGCTCATTTTTCACTCTGAAGGTCCAATTGCTTGATCCATAATGCTGCTATTATAAATAATACTACCCTGTGGAAGAGAATTCACATTCTGAGATTTTATTCCCTCGATTCTACTGAGTAAGATTATCCTATTTCACTTGAAAGTGTCATGATATAGCAATTTTTAAAACCTTTAAATAGAAATTTAATAATAATCTATTAGGACTGTAAGAAATGTTTGAATTACAAACAAGAATATTATATTTTGTTTTTATTTACTTCTAAGTGTGGGCTTTAAAAAGTCATAGTATTTTAATTTTTTGATAAACTTCCTTTTCTGTAAGATTTCCCTTTTTATATAATTTATCTTCCTAAAATGACTTCAGGTTTCATAACAGTTACCCACATTCCTTTTTGGGCCTTATCTATTTTTATTACTTAGCAATAGTTTCCCTCAAGCAGGATTGTGGTAATTAACTGGAATAACAGGTAATGGCTCAGATCCCTGTTCCAAATTTTTTTTTCCAGTTTCAAGCTCCTAAAAGAGTCCTCTACTAGTCAAAAGACTCATTTCAGTAATAGTCATTGAATACATACTCTACACTCAGGAGCTTCTTAGAGACTTTGTATTTTAGCTTCCCATAGGAAGTTTCCCTGAGCTAATGTAAAACACCAAGTCTTATAAACCTTTTTAACCTTTCAAACCCAAAATATCATCATGAATCTCTAACTCCAAGTTCCTTGGCCTTCAGTTTAATGATCCATAAAATAAATCATGCACAAGTGAGACTTCTTAGCCTTAAAATATTCTATTTTCTAAAGGAGCTTGCTCTTCAGGCCCACCCAAACTTTAGTGGAATGGAAGTTAAAGCATTAATTTTGCACAGAAGTTGAAATACAGACTTTCTGCAAGATTGTTTTAAGTTACTTTGCTAAGGAGGTCACTCAACCAATATCTATTGAGTAATTATTATATGCAAATATACACAGATGGAATTCACAGGAATAAGTCCCTGTCTCCTGCCCTTCCAAGAGCTTGTTAGCTGGCTATTTTGATAGAAAATACAATATATGTAAAAGAGCCAGGGTCTGTAACATCCAAAAGGACCAAATGGATGACCGAACACCAGAAGTCAGTCCTCCAATCAGTGCTGGGTTGCCAGTGGTGACCTAGCACTGACTGTCACAGCTACAGGTGCCATAACCCAACACTGACTGCCGAGGGGGCTACAGATCAGGCTGAGATAAAGGCCCAGAGACAGAAGCAGGGTCTGATCCACAGCCTCTATGGCAGCTGTTGATCAGTCCTTGCCTCTCTCTCTCTCTCTGGGCCTTGCCAGCAGTTATACGTCTTTCTCTCTGGGCCTTGCCAGCAGCCACAGGGGCTGCTGATCATCCCTACCTCTCAGATGAGGCCCGGAGATAAGTCCAGAGATGCTGACTGACATAGAAACTGACCAATCAGAACCAAATCTGGGTGAACTGCCAGGAGCCAATGGCTACCTAGGAGGCAGAACTTTTGATGCTGACTGGCATAGAAACCAACAAATCAGAACCTAATCTGGGGAAACTGTGAAGGATGAACCCAAGGTGGGAATTGAGGAGGGGTTTCAAGGGCAAGAGCTGTTTGGTGTAAGGTGTAAAAAAACAGTTCAATGTTTTAATGACAGGTTTGGCAGTATAGTGCATATGGCTGGCTATCAGTCCAGACAAAGGGATTATGTATCTTTGTCTACCAAGAGCATCTCCTCCTGCTGAACAAGGCTCCTCTTCCCCCATTTAAGCAATCCTATCCTATATAATCTATCTATCCATACTACTAAAAGGGTAACATGCTAATTAGACTGATGTGACCAGCCATCTTCTGGACATCCAACTTTCTTCCAGACAAAGCCATGGTGGTGGGGGCTGAGGCAGAGGCAGTTAGGGGTCATCAGGCAGGCAAGCAGAGGCAGTTAGGGGCGGTCAGGATGGCAGGCAGGTGAACAGTTAGGAGCCAGTGGTCCCAGATAGTAAAAGGGATATTAGACTGCTGGTTTAGGCCCAATCCCACAGGACCTAAACTGGCTGTCAGACATCCCTTAAGGGGTTTCCAATTAGAGAAGGTGCAGGCTGGGCTGAGGGAAACACTCATGCACAAATTTTGTGCACCAAGCCACTAGTCTATATATATATAAACCTAAGTGACCAGCCAACTGACAGGTAGCTATGACATGCACTGACCACCAGGGGGCAGATGCTCAATGCAGGAGCTGCTGAGCTGTGGTGACTTGGCAGCTGCTGTTCTCAGGGTGACACACCCAGTACCAGAGAGGAGGGAGCCCAATTCTGGGGTATGTCACCTGAGAACTGTGCTCTTGCAATCTGGGACCCCTCAGGGGATTTTGGAGAGCTGGTTTCAGCCCAATCCCTGCAGGCCAGGTCAAAGTACCCACAGGATGCTAGAATCTGTGCACCAGGCCTATAGTCCAGTGGTTGGCAAACTGCAGCTTGGAGCCACATGTGGCATTTTGGCCCCTTGAGTGTGGCTCTTCCATAAAATACCACATCCTGGGTGAGTCTATTTTGAAGAAGTGGCATTAAAAGAAGTTTAAGTTTAAAAAAATTGGCTCTCAAAAAAAAATTACAATTGTTGTACTATTGATATTTGGCTCTGTTGACTAATGAGTTTGCCAACCACTGCTCTAGTCAATAATAATACAGATACTATATGAGTTCCAAATGAATGGTGAAATAATAATTCATATCAGGTAAACTTCAAAGAGTCTAAGGAGGTCTTGAAAAACCTCGGTGGAAATGTAGAAATTCAGACAACCCTACAGTAGGAATAATATGTGCTTCAAATGGGGATGAAGACAGCAATTAGCATAGGGAGGGGTAAGGTGACATTATTCAAAATTCACGTTTTATTTGCCACCCCTGAATGTCCTTCCATCTCCCTTGCTCACTTCACTTCTGCTGTCCCTCCACCTAGAAAGCCCTTCACCCATTCAATCCACAGCTCCTACCCCCTTTAAATCTAAGCACAAAGACACTTTCTTCATGAAACTCAGCGAACTGTTGAAACTTATCTTTCTTTCTTCCAATCTTCCACAGAACTTTATCTTTCCCTCCATGGCCTGTATCATTTATTCCCTCAGTTAGTCTTTTATGTATTCTAATATATCTACTGCTAAACTTCAAGATCCTTAGGGGAAGAAACCATCAAATTTACCTTTGTTTACCAATGATACTTATATTAAAGCCCTGCATTATTCATTCATTTGTGTATTGGTTCTTCTTTTTTATTTTAATTATTTTTTCATTTTTAATGATTCTATAGAGAGGAGAGAGAGAGAAAAAGAGAGAGAGAGAGAGAGAATGAGACATTAATGTGAGAAACATCAATGGGTTGTCTCCTGCACATGCCCTGACCAGGGATTGGACTGCAACCTGGGTATGTACCCTGACTAAGAATCAAACCATGATCTTTCAGTGTATAGGACAACACTTCAACCAACTGAGCCACACTGGCAAGGAATTCTTTTTTATTTTTCATCGATTCATTAATTTGCCAAAAATGTATTGAAGTATTTACTGTGTACCAGTAACATTCTAAACTATACAGCCATTAGAACTTTTATTTTGATGTGGGAAAATAATTGGTCATTAAATAAGTTAATAAATACATCAATGTTCCTAGTGCATTTAGATTCCAAGAAGAAGAAGAAGAAGAAGAAGAAGAAGAAGAAGAAGAAGAAGAAGAA